>CM061236.1:97527997-98152997 GCA_030848705.1 Heracleum sosnowskyi
AATTATCACAAGCTCCAAGTTTGACAACTGTAGATGATGGAGTCCTTGCTGATGTTGAATCCTCCATGTGATATTTCTTGAGGAGTTCTTTGAGATACTTGGATTGGCAAATAAATATACTATCTAACCTTTGACTTACCTGCAATCCAAGAAAGAACTTCAGCTCACCCATCATACTCATCTCAAACTTACTCTGCATTAGCTTAGCAAATCTCTTACAGAGATCATCATTAGTAGACCCAAATATGATGTCATCCACATAGACTTGGACTAATATCATATCATTTTTATGTTTCTTAGAAAAAAGATTTTTGTCTATGATACCTCTAACAAAACCATTTTCTATAAGAAAACCAGAAAGAGTGTCATACCATTTTCTTGGGGCTTGTTTGAGACCATAGATAGTCGTGAAGAGAAAGTACACAAAGTCCAGCAACTCTTGATTTTCAAAGCCATGGGGGCTGTTCTACATACACTTCTTCATCCAGCTCACCATTCAGAAATGCACTCTTAACATCCATTTGATAAACTTTAAAATTGGAGTAAGCTGCAAATGCTAAGAACATCCTGATGGCCTCAAGCCTAGCTACTGGTGCATAGGTTTCATCATAATCAATGCCTTCAGCTTGTGAATACCATTGAGCAACCAGTCTTGCTTTATTTCTTGTCACTATGTCATCTTCATATAACTTGTTTCTGGATACCCACCTTGTACCAACTACTTTCCTGTTCTTTGGTCTAGGTACCAGCTTCCAGACTTCTTGTTGTTCAAATTGATTGAGTTCATCTTGCATAGCAATCATCCAATCAGGATCACTCAGTGCTTCCTCAGTCTTCTTTGGTTCCATTTCAGAAAGAAACCCTAAATAATGACATTCATTCTGAGTAGCACTTCTAGTTCTAACTCCAACACCTGGATCACCAATAATCAGCTCAAATGGATGAGCTCTATTCCAAACAGTTTGTCTTGGAAGATTTGATCTTGATGATTCGCCTTGAAATTCATTTTGGTGTTATGAATGACTAGTTGACCCTTCATTTCCTCCCCCTGAGTTGTTGCTAGATTGTCTTGATGATTCTTCTCCAGTGTTGGTGGTATCTCCATTGTTACCAATGTTTCCACCACCATGATCATTATCATCATTGTTATTATCATTACCAGCATCAATCTCAGGTGGAGCTTCATCATCTGATTCTGAATCTGGCAAGTTATCAAACTTCAGTTTCTCAGATGAATCTTCTGTTTGGATACTTGGGAGTTTAGTGTCATCAAATGTAACATTGACACTTTCTTTCACTTGGTGACTGTCAATTAAGTACACCATGTAAGATCTTCTGGAGTAACCAACAAAAATAGCTTCATATGCCTTGGCCTCAAACTTGCCATGTCTAACATCTCTATCCTTAAGCACAAAACATTTAGCACCAAATACATGAAAGTATTTGAGAGTTGGTTTCTTGTTATTCATGATCTCATAAGGTGTCTTCATTAAGTCCTTATTGATTAAGGTTCGATTCTGAGTATAACAAGCAGTATTTACAGCTTTAGGCCAGAAGTACATTGAAAGTCTTGATTCACTTAACATTGTTCTTGCAGCTTCAATCAATGTACGATTCTTCCTTTCTACCACTCCATTCTATTGAGGAGTTCTAGGGGCTGAATATTGTCTTGTTATCCCTTTATCTACACAAAAGTCATTTAGGACAGCATTCTTGAATTCAGTTCTATTATCTGACCTTATAGCTCTAACAGGAAACTTAGAATCCAGCTCAATCAACTTCACATGATCAATCACCATCTGTGGAGTTTCATCCTTGGAATGTAGGAATAAAACCCATGTATACTTGGAATAGTCATCAACAATCACAAGAGCATATTGTTTCTTTGACATAGACATCACATTAACTGGACCAAACAAATCCATGTGCAGTAGCTGATGTGGTTCAGTTATTGAAGATGTGTCAGTGCCCTTGTGAGATGCTTTTTTTGACTTTCCTTTCTGACATGCCTCACACAACCCTTCATGTGTAAATTCCATTTGAGGCAGACCTCTCACCAATTCCCTCTTGACTAGGGAGTTCATTGTTTTGAAGTTCAGGTGAGACATCTTCTTGTGCCATAGCCAACTTTCATCTGATGAAGCTTTTGCATAAAAACAATTAACTTCATCTTTGCATCCAGAATATAAATCAGCTATGAACAAGTTCCCTTTCCTAACTCCTTGAAGAGCAGGCTTTCCATTCTTCTTGTGAAGGATCTGGCACTTCTCTTTATCAAATGAAACAACATATCCTCTGTCACAGAATTTACTGATACTGAGAAGATTGTGCTTAAGACCTTTCACAATAGATACATCTTCAATGATAACATTTCCAGATTCCAAATAGCCATATCCTCCAGTTAAACCTTTGTTGTTATCTCCAAAGGTAACCACTGGGCCAACTTTCTCAACCACATTTTATAGCAGGGCTCTATCTCCGGTTATATGCCTTGAACATCCACTATCCAGAATCCACACAACACGGTTTACCTGTTCCACACCCTGCAATATCAAATTGATTAGTCCTTCCTCGGAACCCAAACTTGATTGGGTCCGGCATACTTAAAGAACTGGCCTTTGTCAGGCAAAACAACATTTTTAACCTTAACCACTTCAACCTCTTTAACAAAAGAGCATTTCCATTTATAACCAGCCTTAACACATTTCTGAGTAGGCTTAGGTATAAATGTGTCCACTCTAGTTTTGGGAGGACTAGCAGTTTTAGATCTAACATGCTTCTTATAATTAACATGTTGACGAGGAACAGTCTTATCATCATATACATGCTTACTATTAAAAATAAGCATACATAACATTAAAAGCACAAGACATGCAATTCACCACACCACATGCTTTATGAGATAGATTAACAGTATGCATGTTAGATTTGTTGTTGTTTTGTTCCACTTTATGAGTGTCTGACTTGGTCTCTGTTGATGGAACAACTTTGACAGAACCCTCAGACACACATTTGTTGGAATGAGCAATTTCATTAGCAAGGTCCTCAGTACACAATTCCTCTTGAATAATGATGGAAGATTCATTCAAAGGTTCTGCTATAGATTCTTTAAAGAGAGGCTCTTTAACACCCTTAAGCACATGTGGTATACCCCTATCTATAGCACTGACTCTGTTAGGGGTATTAATGTCTAACATTCCAACAGCCTCATTATAGCCAAAACCTATACCAACAGATTTGCCTATAGCTTGCTTGTTGAAAAACTCTTTAGCCGTTTTGCAAGAATTATAGTAGGCTCTAACCTTTGTTTCAAGTTCAGTGATATTATCTTTAAGAATAGTTTCTAGCTGTTTATAGCAATTAACCCTATTCTCAAGAAAAGCTACTTTATCTTTCAGTTCATCCTGATTAATATGCACTAGTTTTAATTCTTTAACTTCTTTTTCTAAAGCATTGTTCTGAAGAATTATTCAATCATTTTCACTACGTGCACATGATAAAGTACTGCTAAGATGATAAACCATTTCTGCATCAGTAAAAGTTATCTCAGACTTAGGAGATGAAGAATTGCCTTCATTAGCCATAAGTTCAAGATTACAAACTTCTCCATCTTCCTCATCACTGTCAGTATCATCCCAGCTCTTTCCTTCTGCAATATAAGCCTTCCTAATCCTGTTCTTCTTGCTTGAGTCATATGAGTTCTTCTTTGCTTGTCTAGGTTTTTTACATTCAGTAGCAAAATGTTCCAACTCATTACAATTAAAGCATCTGATAGTGCTTCTGTCCACAGTTCCAGTTTTATAGCCACCCCTTGTGCTATTAGAGGAAGAAGAACTACCTCTCTGTAACCTTGGTTTAAATTTGAGATTTGGATTCCTTCTGAATCTAAAGTTTCCAAATTTCTTCACTATCATAGTCATTGACTCATCTTCCAGTTGCTCAAGATCTTCCATGGAATAGAAGTCACCATCAGATTGACTAGTTGATGTAAAGCCATATTCAGCTACAGTTACATCCTTGTCTGAACTGGAGGGTTGAGCAGCCTTCACCTCCAGTTTCTGAGGAACTTCTAATACAAGTGCAGTAGACGCACTGACCACTTTTCCCGTTCCATAGATTTCCTTTTGTTGAATCTGTTCCAATTCATAGGTTTTCAGTACTCCATAGAGTCTTTCAAGTGAAATTTCACTTAAGTCTCTTGCTTCTCGTATGGCTGAAATCCTATGTTCCAGATGAACTTGAAGTGTTAAAAGGAATTTCTTGTTGATCTCCCTGATGGTATAATGCTTTCCGTGAAGATTCAGATCATTGATCAATTTATTATATCTCTCAAAAACTTCAGATATTCCCTCCCCTGGATTGGACATGGACTGTTCATAAGAAGAGGTAAGAATTTCCAGTTTGTTTTCTCTTACGTCTTCAGTCCCCTCATTGATTATTTCTATTGTATTCCAAATATGCTTGGCATCTTTACAATTCAACACATGATTATGCTTAACTGGATCCAGACAATCAACTAGGATTAACTGCAAGCTAGCATCCAAGGAATCATCTTCCTTTTCATCAGCTGTATAATCTTTAGGATCTTTAGGATACATCCTTGCAGCTTGAACGACAACATTATTCTCAATGCGTTCCTTTTCAACAACCATAGGAATAGTTGGTCCTTTCTTCAATACACCTAAATACTTTGGATTTTCCACTTGAATAAATAGAAGCATCTTCTTCTTCCACATAGGATAATGCTCCTTGCTGAACATAGGAATCTTTATTGTTCCAACTTTTTGTGTCTATCTTGAGATTTTTTAGAAGAATAAAAATATGAACGTTCTTGAAAAAAATCACAAAAATTGGATCTTTGATTTGTATGTCAATCAAAAGGCTCTAATGCCAATTGTTAGGTCCCGGTAAGTTTGTAGAAGGGGGGTTGAATACAAACTGTACCATTTTATCGAATTTGTATTGTTCGTGATTTAACAATCCAATAACAAATTATCGCGGAATTAAATGAAACACGATTCAAGTTAAATATAACCTATATTAAACTTGAAGGGTGTTACAATTTTGAGTACAGATTACAAGGTTTTTGATAAAACAAATCTAGAATAAATTCTACATGAATTTATCTATTTTTGTAATAAAAGGGTCGAATACTAAAAAGTAGTTCGATATATATTCTAGGGATTATGATCCGCTAGATTGCCAAAGTAGTACAAGTAAATTAATTCTAGTGGCTTGAATATTACAATAAGTACTAGAATTAATTTCACTGTCAAATGTTTAAAGCTCCGGCAGTTGGTTGGTTGAAGGCAGAAAGAAGGATATCATGTTGATGTTCTTCTGTCTTGATTGGTTTTATTAACTGTCTTGTAAAATGTCTTTCCTTTCAATTAAGTACCCGAGTACACATACATTGACTTCCCAGAAAGACCATCCAAAAGACTTAGAAAGACTATCGACAAGACAATCATTTGTACTAGCAAGACTATCCTTTGGCTTAGAAAGACTATCGGGCAAACTATCTTTGAACTGCAAAGACTGTCCATTTCTTTTAGCAAGACTTTCGGAAAGACTAACTTTGAACTAGAAAGACAATCGGTAAGACTATCCAGGATTCTCTTACCAGTTCAAATTTTAGCCTTTCCATAATTAGTTTTAATTCTAATTTAATTAACCTCTTAATTAATTTACCAAAGAATTAATTTATTAGCTAAATTAATTAAATGAAATAGTTAATTAATGGAGAATAAAATCCAATTTCTTGATAGGAGAATTTGTTCTGTGAACCACTTAAAATAATGACGAACTTCCACTGAATGACGTTGACACTCGATGTACTGTCTAGTTCATGAGTGACTAACTTCAATGATTGTTCTTCACCTTTAACTTTAAGTTGTGATTCTCTTTTCTTTCAATTCCCTTTAATAAAACATTGTAAACTGTACACTTGTTATCACACTTCTGAAATTTCTGTCTTTATAATAAATCCACTTCCTTGAATACTTCACTGAGGCTTGATCAAATAAATGAACTTCTTCCAATGTAGAATTACTTCAAGTCTGTAGATGACTTTAATCTCATTCTTTTGACTGATGTTATCTTCTGAGATTCTCGTGACAGTTTAACTTATTATTTACTTATTACATTCTTGTTTAAGTTGAGTCGAATCCTCTGTATTTACAAATAGGCCTAAACATATGCCTTTCAATGTCAGACTTTATTAATTCACTCATATTAAAATGATAGAAGACAAATGCAATCCCATTTTGTGGAAAGTTTTGTATTAAATTCAACATGTTGTTAATTTGATTCGTAATGAATTTTTTCTTTCTCTTTAGATTCCACGTATCGTCCACTATCTGAATTGCACCAAAATATCTCTTCAATTTTTTTTGTAGAAATCCTCATACAACAAATCAAATCTTGAGTGAGTCAATGAATTTTACCTCCACGCTAGACTGCTCTTTTGGTAATCAGACAGGTACGATTGTTTTATATTTAAAACATGCACATTCTTCTTTGTGCATCTGAATTTTCTTGACATTTCAGGAAATTCACAAATCAGTCGCCAGACTCCTATCCCTAATAAAGACAGACCACCTCTGACATCACATACTCCAGAAAACAGCTCATCAGGTATAACCACTTTAAGTTTATTTTTAATTTTAATAAATGAGTAGCATCCCTAATGAAGCATTAACATATATTGATAACAAAACATTTATTATATCTCCTGTTTTGGCCTTGGTTAACACTTACACATCATACTCCGTTTGCCATTAGAAGCCGTTATCCATTGGCTTTGAACTTTGCAAGTGCAAGTCTCGCAGGTTATAATTTAAATTTATAAATTCTTCCATCGTGAAAAAAAATGTATCCTGTTTCCTCATTTTAGCACATTCATCCAATTATGTTTTTCTTCACATGACAAAGGAGTCGTAATTCTGTTGTAACTCAATCTCATACAGTGCATGATCTCATCTCGCCGCCTTTCAATGCATCTGGTAAAATGTCCTTTGATTAATTTGTATATACAACCAAAGAACCATACGTTGATTCATCAAATCAATCATATTTTCTTAACCATTTTCATAGGTTCATCAATTGGTAGGAATTCTTACATTACCACTCCAATCTTTTCTCCATCAGAAAGGAGGTTGTCCAATGTTGTTTTATCAAGTATTTTGTACGTGTAGTCAAATATAAATTTATTGCCTATATTGGAACTTAAATTAGACACATATTTGAGTAACTAACTATTTACTATGTAGACGTTTCTTATGATAATGTTGCAATGCGTATTTCACGTTCTATGGATTCCAATAACACACCTGACACAATAAGGAAAAGTACAATTTTTCAGCTGCCAGCATCAACTATTTTACCTAAAAGTAAGTTTATTAAAAGATTTCATATAGTCAGGGCTTATTAAGAGTGCTATATATATTCATTTCAATTTTCATTTAATTGCTTAATCACTTTAATTTTGTTTTTGACCTTTCTTTTATTTTTCCAAAAAAATATAGTGAAAGATTGAACCTTTCTAATTTAATTTTTTAATTTCCAGATCATGTCAACACCAGTGAACAGGGTGAACCTTTCTAATTTAACGTTGCAGAAGAAAATGAAGCTACTGTTCCGGGTGATTTTAATCAAATAGCCAGTTCACTTTCTACGTATTCTTCTAAGCAATTTTTACCAAAACATTATGATTTGAAACATATCCAAATCATTTGGATAACGATGATGTAGAGTGTAAGTTTTTACTGTTTTATCTCCTAAATACATATTACAATTTTATTATTATATTGTTTATGTTAGATATTTTATGAATTATAATTTCTTTCTTCCCTATTCAGCTATTCCTTTTGAGTATTTGAGTGATGATAATGAATATGGAGCAGACGTATTCAATGAAGGTAAATACCTATAGCCGAATGGATTAATAGAATTGTTCCAGTTTTATAATAGTCTACATGGATTTATTGTTTTTTTCCCAGATAAGTGGGAAGGTTATATGGATGTCGGTGGACCAGATAAAATATGTCCAAACTGTAAAGCAATTATGTGGGATGCGAAGCGTAATAATAAATCATCAAAAAATGAAAATCCCATGTTCTCTGTTTGTTGTAGAAATGGACAGGTTAAACTCCATCAAGAAAGGAAACCCCCTCCCTTCTTAGCAGATTTGCTTTTTGGAGGTCCCAGAACAAATCATTACAAGAAGCTTATCAGGATTTATAATTCACTGTTTGTATTTACCTCTCTTGGCGGCAAAGTTGACAACAAGATAAACAGGGGAAGAGCACCTTACACGTTTAAACTGCAAGGTCAGAATTATCATTTAACCAGAAGCATATGTCCGGTTAATGGTGAAACACCTAAATACTGTCAGCTTTATGTGTATGATACGGAAAATAAAGTAGATAATAGAAAGAATGCAGTGCCTGACAGTGATAGCACAGATCCTGATATTGTCAATGGTCTTTTGTTAATGCTTAACAAGCATGATTCTTTGGTACATGGTTTTCGAATGGCACGTGATCGCTTCAAGAACAATGAACCCGAAGAACTCACACTTACTTTGCTATCAAGCTCCTCTACATCTGGGAGACCTAATCATGTTGGTCCCTCCAACGAGGTTGGAGCTTTGATTGTCGAAGATCTTGATAATTCTGCTGGTTGGAGAGATATTGTTGTAATGAAAAAAAAATAAGAAGATTAAGAGAATTTACGAGACCAATAGACATTTTATGCAGCTTCAGTATCCCCTGATATTTCCATTTGGTGATGACGGTTTTCATCCTGAAATCAAATTACATCCAAAACAAGGTGGTTGTCCCGTTAAAGTACTTGATCTTTACGATGAATCTGACGAAACTAAACATAGGGAGTTTGTTTCACTACATGAAAATTATGCATATAAGCCCATGATAAGGCCCTCTGAAGGTAAATAACTAATCTTAATTATGTTTGTTGTTTATACTTTATATTTATACAGGCTACTTTTACATCGTTCTGTATTTCCTATTCACGACAGTTTGTATATTTTTTTAGCCCTAACTCCCCATCTTTGTGGAAGGCTCTGGCAACAATATATTGTCGATGCTTTTACTGCAGTCGAACAATATAGGCTTGATTGGGTCAAGATTCATCAGACAACAATACGTGCAGACTTATACAGTTCAATACGCGATTCATTGCGTAAGGGCGATACAGATCCATCACATATTGGAAAAAATATAATTTTACCAGCTACATTTACAGGTTCTATGTGGTATATGACCCAATATTTTAAGGACTCTCTCGCAATATGGCATTCCATTGGCCATCCATCATTTTTCCTGACAATGACGTGCAATACTAAGTGGCCCGAAATACAACGAATGCTTCATAATTTGCCAGGTGTCGATGTAGTTGATGCTCCAGATGTGGTTGCACAGGTATTTAAAATGAAAGTAGACCAGTTGGTGGATTTAATAAAGAATAAAAATTACTTCGGTAGATGCATTGGAGGTATGCTATAAATTATACGAGTAAAATAACTCACATATCTGAACACTGTTTTTCTAAATTTCTTTTTCTTTTTTAACAGTCATGTACGTTATTGAATTTCAAAAACGTGGTTTGCCGCATACACATGTGCTGGTGTGGTTGCATCCAGAAGATCGTCCTAAAAACATAGAGGACATTGATCGATTAGTTTCTGCAGAAATTCCTGACAAGGATTATGATCCAGTTGGTTACAATGCTGTAAAAAATTACATGGTTCATGGTCCATGTGGGAAGGACTTTTCCTATTCGCCGTGTATGTCAAATGGAAAATTCATTCGCCATTTTCCAAAGAGGTACAAATAAGTTTTAAATCATTTTATGCATACTCTATAAACTTTTAATAATAGAATAGTAACCAAGTACGTCTATTACATTTTATAGTAGTAGTTAATATTATGTTGAAAATTTTGACTACTGTAGAGTATTATTCTCTAAATTGTATATTTTTAAATTTGCAGGTATAATGGCCACACGTTTTTTGACGACAGTGGATTTCATGTCTACCGAAGAAGAAAAATGAATAGGTTTGTGAGGACCGATTTAGTCTCGAAACACAAGTGCAGCCATTAAAGCTCGAAGCTCATTAAACCTTAGCATTAAATACACAAGCTCGTTTTTTATTCCACAACAGTTTGTGGTTAAAAATCGGAATTCTCTTGACAATCAATTTGTTGTCCCGTACAACAGGGATTTTTTTAATTAGATTTCAGTGTCATGTCAATTTGGAGATATGTAATAATTCACGATCACTGAAATACTTATTCAAGTATTGTTTGAAGGGCCATGATAATGCAACAATGTTGTTACAGAGGAAGAAAGGAAGCAGTGCATCTAAAGAAAACAAAGCCAAAGGAAAGTCTGTTGACGAGGTTAAACACTATCTCGATGGACGTTATGTTTGTGCTTCCGAAGCTGCTTGGAGACTGTTAGGATATGACATTCATTATAGATATCCATCTGTTGAACATTACCGGTTCATGTTCCAGGATGAAAAAGTGTAAGCTTTAAAGTGACTGGAAAAAACTTGGAACAAACTGCAACTCAGGCAAATGCTAGAAAGAGTAAATTAGAAGCTTGTTTCATTGCTAACAAAACATATCTCAGTGCTAAACAGTATACTTATCAGGAATTCCCTAGAGGTTTTACATGGCCACCACACACTTGCAGTTGGAAAGAGCGACATAGAGGTATGGTTATTGGGAGGTTATCTGAGGTTCATGCTTCGAGTGGTGATGCATTTTATATGCGTATGCTTCTTATGAGAAATAAATGTGCTACCTCTTATGATGATTTGCGTACCATCGATGGTAAAGTTTACGGAACATTCAATGAATCCTGTGATGCCCTTGGTCTGCTTAAAGATGACAAACAGTGGGATGACGCACTTCGTGAAAATTCACAAACTGCATTCCCCAGACAACGTATAGCAATGTTTGTTCATATACTTACCAACTGTCCAGTAGCAGATCCACGAAAATTGTGGAAAGAACATTGTTCCAGTATGTCTGAAGATATACTCTATAATAAACGGAAAAAGTTGGGAAACCAGGAATTTACTCTAACTGAGTATGAGGTGGAGAATTATGCCTGGCAGGTAATTTATATGTACTTTAGTTTAGGAACCTGAACTCAATAAAATTAATCTTTAAATTTTCACTTCATATACATGCACAAGTATCATGATTGGTTATATATTTAATTTTTTCAATTTATTTTACATTATCAGAGATTGAGAAGTTATTGAATGAGGTTGGAAAATCTCTAAGAGATTATGCAACAATGCCATTTCCGGACGAAGTTTTCTTGCGACAATCGTGTAATCGTCTGATTGAAGAGGAGACCTCTTATGATAAGTTTGAAATGAAGTCTCAACATGATAAACTACATTCAAACCTTAACACTGAACAACTTCAGGTATATAACTCTATTATATGTTCATTTAATAGTTGTTATGGAGGTTTGTATTTTGTTTACGGTAGCGGTGGATGTGGCAAGACCTATTTGTGGAAAACTCTTTGTTGTCGATTACGGAGCGAAGGTAAAATAGTGTTACCTGTTGCCTCATCTGGTATAGCTGCAGTTCTACTACCGGGTGGTAGGACTACACACTCTTGATTCCAGATTCCAATTAAATTGGATCAATTTTCGTAGCTGGCATAAAGCATAGAAGTGATATTGCAGAGTTAATCAAGCAGACAAGTCTAATAATCTGGGATGAAGCTCCAATGCAGCACCGATGTGGTTTTGAATCCGTTGATCGATCTTTTAGAGACATAATGTCAGTTGTTGATCCAAAAAGAAAGAAACTTCCGTTTGGAGGTATTACGGTTGTGTTTGGTGGTGATTTCCGTCAGATACTGCCAGTAATTCCAAAAGCATCCAGGAGTGAAGTTGTCAATGCTTCATTGAATCCATCGCGGCTGTGGGATTTTTGTATAGTATACCTTCTACTTAGAAACATGCGTTTGGGGTATGGTAATTCTGATGCCCAGAATAAGAAGATTGCTGAATTTAGAAAGTGGGTGCTCGATGTCGGTGATGGGAAAATCCCAAATATCCATCCCAGTGAATCTCATTCAAATCCAGAAATTCTCATTCCAAGCAAATATCTCATTCAAGATTACATCAGTTCTGTTAAGAGTATCATTGATGTCACTGATCTAGATTTCACCAAGAACATGACTTCTCAAACATAATTGAAAGAAAGAGCAATACTCACGCCTACCTATGCAATTATGGACGACATCAATTCTCATTTATTAGAGCTTATTCCAGGTACTTCACATACTTACTTAAGATAAGATTCAATAGATGATGTATACGGAGATGGTGAGGATGAATATGAGTCCTCCTTTCCGATTGAATATCTGAATTCAATCAATATGTCATGCCTTCCAAAACATGAATTAAAACTCAAAGTTGGAGCAGTGGTAATGTTGATGAGAAATCTTAATCAAATTACGGGCATGTGCAATGGTACAAGGATGGTACTCACAAAATGCTTGAAGAATAGTGTTGAGTGCGAGATATTAACAGGATCTCACGTTGGTACTAAACATCTGATTCCAAGAATCGAGATGCAACCTACGGACACAAAATGGCCATTTGTTTTCAAAAGGATACAGTTTCCGTTGCAGATATGTTATGTCATGACAATTAACAAGAGCCAAGGTCAATCATTGGATAGAGTTGGATTATTTCTTCCACGTCCGGTATTTTCACAGGGTCAGTTTTATGTTGCTGTGTCAAGAGTAACCTCGCCAGATGGACTTCACATTCTCATTGAAGGAGATTCTGGAAGATCTAATAATTTTACAGCTAATGTTGTGTTTGATGAAGTTTTTTACAATCTACCTGTGGTTCAAAATTTGTAGTTAATGTTTACTACAAACCGAGTTTTAAGCATAGAATACACTTCTTAATTGTATAGCAACTATCCATTTTTTTTACTTAGAATAAATCAAAAGTTGCTCTCTTTCATATCATCTTTGTGTAATATTGTAAAAATCGCCAATTAAGTAGATTTCTTAGATTTGTTCATTACTATGTATGATATGTATAATATTATTAATCACGTAACTATAAAATATGTCATTTGTAACATTTAGAATAGATTGATATCAGCTTCCATGTTACTCCATAATCAAACCATTCTTTCATTGAGATACGATTTTACCCAGATGAAAGTTAGGGGTACATGTTTATCAGATCATATTAATATCCATCATACATGCATTGTTGCCTTATCTTCCCTTAACAAATCATTAACAAATATCTCTTACGATATTATCTTTTTATTTTCCCATCATTATTGCAGTAATACAAGTAATTATCCACGTTCCTTATCAAATAAAAGTAGAATAAAATAGGATAACCTAAAAGCACAAACAACTCATCTTTAACAAACTAGCAGGTCAGCTTGTACATTCGTTATTTTTTTTCACCTTATGCGTTTACATATTTATCAGTGTTTTGTATCTCAGCTATGTATTCCAACCTTCAAGCGATTCGTCCAACAAGGAACGATTGGAGCGTGAAAGTACGTGTTACTAGATCTTGGCCTTCGATTGGAATGATGGAACCTTGATGCTTTTCAACTTGATTGTACTTGACTCTGGGGTACAATTTTAAACTATATACTTCTTCAAGAATGTTTTACTTCTAAGAAATTTTTTGAGCTTTTACTACTTATCAAATAAATTTAATCTCTTACCTTAATTTTTACATAAAAAATTCCAAGCATAATAACTTTTATTATTTGAATCATGTTGAATTGTTTTTTAATAGTAACCCATAATCAACGAACAGACTATTTTCGAACATTTTTTCTTCGGTCAACTTTATGTTTCCCGTAATTTTTATTCTACAACTAATATCTTGTTATAGTCAAGTTTAAAATATAAGTTAAATTAATTTATAATTTTTATTTTAACTACACATGTACATATGTTTGTTATTGAATAAGCATCCGATAAATAACTATCAATTCTAATAAGATATTATCAATCGTCAAAATAAATATTAATTATACAAATTATAATATTTCTAATATATTAAAGAGTATTTTATGCGATCCCAAATATATTTAATTCAGTCTCTGATATGTTAACAAACAAAGAATATATTCTTTTATTCAAAAAACTCATCTACATGTAGTTATAAGACTACAATGATATAACAAATCTACAGCTTAGAGTAAGTTGTTATCCATAACAAATTTCCAAATATATAAATGTATCATATGTCACATCCTTTATGGTCCTTAATTTACGCAGAATCAAAGATGTGATAATGTTAAACTTCAACTATATATACTTAAAAGTTAACCTATGTGTTAAATACAACTTCTTCAATACATGGTTATTAAAAGTGTCAACAGAACCAAAGGTTGGTCATAAATTTAATTTTTTATATTAAGTTTAACAATACACTTATGCAGATATGTCTGATAGACTCGAGATTTTGGATCAAAGCAGGATTGACCGGAGTATCACGGTGCGTGTTTCTAGGATGTGGCCTTCTTTTGCTAACATCATTTTAGTGGTTTCAATTATATACTGCTTGATGCCGAGGTATTATTCTACCTAAACATTTTATTCTTGGTTTATTTGAATAATCATATTCCTTTTCACATATTGACTCTGTATTAACAATTTCTTCATATTAGAATTATCACGTACATGCTTTTGTTCATGAAACAAACTGGAATGTTGTCGCCAACACTATCCTTGAGGGTCAATTATATCAATTTACTAATTTTCATGTCAGACCTGTAAATGGATTGCTAAGGCCAGTTTCTTCCCCAATGTACATCATCTTAACACAGTCGACTGTAATTCAACCTATTCCAACTGATCCTATTTCTCCAATACCCATGCATAAATTTGAATTGATTCAAATAGGAGAGCCGTATGACACTGCAAATTTATATCTTCCACGTGAGCGACCTACATATGCTATAGGTGATCATAAATTATTCTCTATATTTAAAACAATTAAATGGTTGTACTATGAATTACCATGAGATTAATGTATACTATGTCATGTAGATATTGTTGGCCAGGTTGAAAATCTTGAACATGTTAGAATAATCCAGACATTGAATGGTGAAAAACTCATGATTCGTTTCAGGATTCATGATGGACGGTATGTCTCAAATATTAGTATTCATTATGTTTATCTAAATTTTTGTTATTGCTCAACTTAATCTTTGAAGGATGATATAGCCATTCTGTCAATGTTGCTTTTTGGGATGAAGATGTTGAGATATTAGATGCTTTAGTTCATGGAAACTTTGAAACTCCTACAGTTGTCATTTTGGCAACTATGCATGCTAGAGTTTATGAAGGTTATATTTTTGTGACTTATAATTAGTAACACTTTGTTTTCTATTTCATAGTCAGATTTATTAACTCAGTTTAAATTTTTTATCTAGGTTCACTTGAATTGAGGAGCTTATCACATTCCCGAATATTTATTAACATCGACTATGATGTTGTTCATCAGCTTAGCCAGAGGTTTTTCCTTCACTTTTTGTCCTACAACATCGACTATGATGTTGTTCATCAACTAATCAATTTTTTATCCTTCATTAGGCTTACTGGTGATGTTCCGGGATCTCCAACAGATGATATGTGAAAGGATTCTGAAGAATGGATAAAATGATGTTTTGATAAAAGACATCTGATATGATTCACAATAATTTTATTTCTTGACTGTGTTTATATTAAGTTTTGGTTTATTATTGTATTCCTCTTTTGGATATTGAGTTTTTAATTGAATAAAATTGTCATTTTTCAGTCTGTTAGTGTTAATAACATCATTACGAAATGGTTATCTAAAATGCAGAGTAGGTGCTTACAACAAAGTATCCAATTTTGATTATGTTGCTTCTGCCTCATTCACATAAATAAGGAATATATTATACATTTACTCATAATAATAATTTGAGATTTTTCAAATTTTACTAATTGATTGGATACATATCTCGAATATTAATAACTTACTGATCTTACTTATCTCTTTTCTCCTTTTATTATATTAATATCACAAACAAATGGATTTCTACTCAAAGTCTTTAAAGTCAATCTTTTTGGTTTAAAAGATAACACAAATAACAAATTCTCAAGCTATACACTCTGTCACAATCTCCCAAACGTGTTATACATGATTTTATACTATAAATATGTCCATTGCTCTATAAAATAAATCATCATACTGATATTTTGGCATTCTCTTTTCCAAACCTCCTTAAATCATTGTTGTAGAGATATGTATTGTTAGGGTTGACCGATTTGGAATGATGATAACAAAATCCTCAAGACAAGAATTTGATCTTGACACCGAAGCTGATTGTCAGAAAGCTAGTTCACAGAAGCTGACAAATCATGAAGCTAACTGGAAGGCATTTTATCTATCCAAGGTCTAAAAGCCACATCAAATGATTGGAGGATATTCTGTCATCAAGTTAGGAAGCATTTCAGAAGCAAGCCAATGGACGTCTAATCAAGCACCAAGTGTTTCAGTGGTAAGTCTACCTAATCAACTCAGTAATGGTGAATCAATAAAGATGACAAGGTGTTTTATCTAAAGATGAAGCTAAGAGTATCCTTTCTACGGATCAAGCTATGAAATCTTATTTCATCTACGGATACATGCTGAAAACATCATATGCCATCAACAGATAGAAGCTGAGAACATCTTATCTCGTCAACGGATAGAAGCTAGGAACAACTTATCTCATCTACGGATAAAAGCTGGGGACATCATATCTACGGATAAAAGCTGAAGGAAGTCGATCATCAGAAACAGCTAAGGATGTCATGTTTTATCTATGGATGCGGTTAAGGAAGTCATGGTCTATCTATGGATGCAGTCAAGAATGTCATGTCTCATCTATGGATACAGTTATGGAATATTACTTCTATGGATATTCTGAGATTACCTTTCTACTGATAATTGACGTAAAATGGTAGTCTACAGATATGGAATTAATACGCCTACTGGTGTTCATCTCATTCAACATGGAAAACAAATCTATGTAACGGAATCTTTTGGAGGTTTCTTTATTTTAGCAGGTTGAATGGAGGACAGTCTCAGAGATCATCATTACACACCCGTGACTAAATGATGATGGATGACAATGCAAAATATGTATGGAATATGGAATCAAAATTGTAAATATGCGAAGGCTCAAATTCCTACAAATGAAATGTGAAGTCATCTATTGTCTCTTATGTCTCGATGGATAAATAAGAGTTAAGGCAGCTACCTAGAAGTTTAACTTCTAACTGAACACTAAGGAAAAGTTTGACAAGCATGAAGACTTATTTGAATACTACAAGTTCACTTATCTCAGCTGATAGTGACTTGACAGCCGGGTTATCGAGGAGAGGTCTATTTCATGCAGATGTCACATGGGCTTGGAAGCTAGGTCAATTGCATGGACTTAGTAATTTTTGAAGAGAGCAGCACACTCAATCAGAAAGCACCATTTGGGAGTATACAAGTTTATCTTTGATGCCAGCCAAGGCATTTCCCGAATAGGATAGTTTCTGATACGAGCATGTGAACAAGTAGAACCAAAAATGTAATATTTTATTATGTTGTAGGTTTTGTTTGTAACACACAGTCGATGTATATAAGACTGTGTGGAGTAGCATAGAAATGTATGTGTAGAGAGCACAAAGCTGAAAGTAAAAACACTTAGGCTCTCTTCCATCATCTGTGTAAGCTGCTGGAGTTTGTTGAAAAACAAAACCAGAGAATTCTTCAATATACACCTCGGGTGGGCTTTTTCCGAGAAACCCACCTGAAAAGTTTAAAAAGTTTGCTTGTCTCCTGCATGTCTTTTTAACTCGAAGAATTCATACATGTTCATGGCTTGTTTCAATTCTTAGTTAATTTACCAACTCATATATTCAAACTGTAAAAGGTTTCAAAAAGTTTTGTAAAATTAACTAGATTGTATTCACCCCCCCCCCCCTCTACAATCTAGGTTGCGTTGTTCTGGGAATAACATGTATGACAAACTGAAGCTGTTAGATGAGACTAGATCGAACTGGAAAATCAAGGTTCGAGTTACTAGAATGTCGCCGTCAATATCAATATCTCAAGATATATTGCATGGTTTTAATTTTATATTTATTGATGATGAGGTAAGATCACTACATACTTTAACATTTTACTATTAATTTATGTATAGCATATATTTCTAACCGTGTTCTGTTCATAATTTTACTCTTTACCATATAGAATCATCACGTTCACGCTTTTGCTATTACGGAGGATTGGAACAAATTTGCAAGTGTTATAGTTGAAGGAAAATTATATGAAATTTCAGATTTTTTCACTAAAAAGTCTGTAGGACACTTAAGATCTGTTTCCTCCGAGTTTAAAATATATTTTAAGAATTCTACTGTAGTGCGGAAAATATTTGAGGAGGACATGAAGATACCAATGTATAAATTTGAATTTATGAATTTCAAAGAAATATATAATTACTGCTCCACACATGAACGATGCAATATTCCTCACAAGGCTATAGGTATGTTTAGACTATTCCTAACTTTAATTTAGTTATTAAATAAATTGTTTCTTTATTTTTTAATTATAATTTATTTCTTAAAATTTAGATGTTATCGGATTCATTGAGGATCTCCAGCCAAATTTATGTATAACAACGAAATACACAAAACATCAGGTTGTTAGTTTTGTCATGTCTGATGGAAGGTACATATTCAATTATCAATTTTCCTTATAATATTTATAATATTTTTTAACATCGTGTTGTTATTTTTAATTTAGATGCAAGATGAGAGTAAATGTACATGTTGAACACATTACAAGTTTATGTACACAGTTAGAAGGCAATTGTGAAAGTCCTCACATTGTGATCTTAACAAGTACTTGTAATGTTAATTGTAATGTTATTAAGTTACTAACACCTTTAGTTTTGTCAAGACTATGTCCACATCAATACACTACCATTCTCGAGGATTTATATCAATCTAGACCAAGTTGAAGTTAATTCAATTAGGCGAAGGTTATCAAAAGTTTCAATCATATTTTAATGCAGGGACTCTAATTTACTAATGTACGTTATACGTTTTTTTTAGATTCTTTTGTAGTCTCTTGCACAAAGTAAACGTTGCTCCAGATTTTAATCCCTGAACCAAATCCACCAATGAGCTATTAATCAAGTTGTTGCTGAAATTTTCACAACATTTTCTTTTGCATTTTAATTTTCCTTCTGAATAATTGTGAAAACAATTCACAAAACTTTTGTTAAGTATTATTTATATTTCAATGGTTTTTATTGTTTACATTTGAACAAGTGTTGAATAAGGTTTTGTATCGTAATGGTTCCTAATATTGACCATTTTATTACTTAAATGTTTTTTTTTCTAAAATACACTTAATTCTTTTTAGTTTCTTTACCAATGTCTGTAGGTTTGTGACAAGTATGTGAAGGTCTTTTAACATGCAGGCTTTTGGGCAGTTATAGGGATAGGAAGGATATGAACATTGGATTGGATTTCAGTAGCCTGCCCCGAAAATTTTGCCTACTTTAGATTTAGGGTGAAATCCCGAAAGAGCTTCATCTGCAAGTAATTTCTCAAAAGTGTCTACGATGCAAGAAATCGATAATGAAATTAAATGGAGCTGAGCTCCCAACGGTAGTGTCCTAAATGTACCTTTAATCCATTTTATTCTATCTTAATATAGTTTGAATGTTAATGATGAATGGTTATCAGTTAATCTTTCTAAACCATTCAGAGGGTCAGCTTTAGAAGTGGATGCAGAATCATGGATTGGTGAATATTTAAAAAAACCCTTAGAGACTGTTAAATTGATATTTTGGATAGAAACCTTATTTTGTTAAAAGTGCATCATGGATGATTGATAATGTTCCAAAATATTTAGTGCTCAAAAAGAGAATTTAAGTCGTTTTAACAAAATTTAAGGCCGGGAGCTTAAATACCAGAATGGTAAATATTTTTCAGGTGATAATTGAAGTCTGAGTTTGAGGGTTTTCTAAAATTGTAATTATATTTGAATAGCATGTTTTTAGATTACTACACCCACATTAAGGATTTTCTACATTATTGTAGTTATCCTCTAAATGTTTTAAAATATTGTTAGTCATCAATAAAATAGTGCCGGTAAATTTGGATACTGTAAAGTTGCAGAGCATAAAAAACTTCAAGAACGCCTGAGATCATATACATACATTTATTGGCATGCCAACTTAAAGAGATAATTCAAATAATGAGTCAGTCTTGAAAGAATACTGACAAACTACTGAACTTGATTGAAACTATTGGACTTTATAGAAAATGTTGTTGAGCATAGCTTGGCAAGCACAACTCATTTCAGTAACCGAGAAATTGAAGTATCCTCTCATAGTTCCTAAATCAATAGGCATACGCATATTCAAACACTACTTATGAAAACATATCACTACTATTGTGTTTTACTTATGCACATTGCGCTTTGTACTTAGAACTGCTTCCTTGAATTACATATTTCACACTTGATGTTCTTTTTGGTTCATGTGTGAGCAATATTAAAATAGTATCCAGCAATTGTAACATATCATGGATTGTCAGAAACCAATACAATTCAGTTCCAATATAAAAAAAACAAACAACCAAAAAACATAGAAATGAACAACTTAGGAAAAGCCACAAAAACAGAGAAATGGACAACTTAGGAACAACCACATAAATCAGGCAAATGTGTGAGCAATGAGTTGAAACTGATATTTGTAATTGAAATTCACAAAACAGCCACAAAAACTAGAAATATTCCAAAGTTCCAACATGAGTCCTTAAAAAGTTAACACAAACATCTTAGATCCCGATAACGCAATATGAAGATTACCCAACATATTAACTAAGGTTACATATAATTCCAACCACAAAACTAATGTTTCCACCGTCTTCTACTAAAGTAAAAACTAAGTCATCTTTGACCTTCAACTCATTGTTCCTGACAAACTCATTCCACTTGGCAGAAAACCTTGCCCTGTTATTGTTGATTACTAAACCAACAATGCAGCTTGAAGTTTCTGTCATCAACGTTACCCTTTCACCTACTATCCAGCTTCGTTCTTGAGGATTTATCCATTTTGGAATGTACTGAAATAAAGACCAATTATATATAGCAATCAAATATCTCATATCCACACTCAAATCCAAACTACATTAAAACAAACATCCTGTAATATATGATTTATATTACCACTCCATGACTGTTTTTATCGACGTGAGTTGAGTTCAATGTTTCCCTGAATTTCATATGTTCTTCAACTTCTTCATTATTTTCTACCTTATTGTTATCCATTATATCATTCATCTCGACTGCAACAATTTGTAAAGCATAAGTTTCCAAATGTATTCAGGTTATAATACAAACGTTTATATAATAAATAGAACTCCATTCCTGTGACAAGTAATAACCAATGTATAAAAAAAATATAACAGATTAATATTTTTTGTACCTGCATCATTTGGTACATGTTAACTTCTACACTTTTTGACGCTCCATCAATTTTACCAATATCTCTGTTGTAAATCTTCAAGTTACCTCTATCAGATTCCTCCAATCTCGCAGCTTTGTTCACACTCTCTGTCCAACATTCTCGTCTATATTATTATAATGTACTCTTAAATGTAGTTCATAAAGAAAATCGTTATAGGTCAAACTACCTCTATTGTAATCAGTATTTGGTAGGCCTTGGATTTTTTGATTTAGATCATTTTTTCATCTCGATCTCAGATCATACTGCTTCTTTGGTATAAATAACTCCACCTCAGTTGCTGCTTTATGTGAGTTCATCATTCCAATTCCAGTTTTCCTGAAGAGTTCCAGAATCCATTCAAAATTTCCCATGTGTGATATAACGAATAAATCATCCTCTTCTATTACAGCCTTCTCAAAATAATCTTCAAACCCATAGAATGAACTTTCCTCTTTCACATAAGTCATATCCACGGTGATACTTAGGCAAGGTACACCGATTGAAGTGATGGATTAAATGACCAACTTTAAAATTAAAAAGATAAGGTATTCCATGTACAAAATTACATGTATCATTGAATATTTGCACAATTGTACTAAATGATTTAACTTACGATCGTTCCTTTTTGGCGACTGTATGAGTTTACAATTGATAAAAAAACTCCACTTGTCTACTTCCTCTGAACAAAATAAATGTATAAGATTCAATTACATTCTCCTACCAAAGAACCCATACTAATTAAAGCATATGTAGTATCAATTAAATATACCTGCAATGCTATTTAAACTCATAGTCTCCTGATCAGCAACCACACAAGTGTGAATCTTATTAGAGTTGCATTCCGGTTGTAAAAAAAGTGTATCACTTGTTTCAATACCACAACCTTCTACAAATTGCTTCCATCCTCTCTTAAAATTTAGGTATCCATCATTACATACGATTTCGCCGCAGAAGTCCAATTGTCCAAGCATAATACCGAAAAGGTTTCCATTTTTTGAGTTCTTAATCATATTACTAAAGTCATCATTGCTAGCCTAAGAATAGGAAACAAAGTATACCAAGTTTGTATTTAAAGTTGTATATTAGTCCATTTAATAAATGTATAATTTAAGTAAAAAAAATATACCAAGAACTCACCAAAGATATACTTTCTGATGAAGTATGAGGTTCCTCTATAAGTAGAATGATTGGATTCAGTGCATATGAATATAAATACAATTTGGAGATAGCCAATGCAGTGTGACCATATATTGTCTTTTCATCAAAAATAGTTGAAGATTTGGACACCTTAATAATCTTACTCAATGATATATCATTCATTGTATGTAAACAATTATTGCTCCTGGATGAATTAGGAATTTGAATTCCACTAGGCATAAACACTTTCACCAAAAAACAACTATCGCCAACGATTGAAGCAATGTATGTCAATGTTAGTCATAAACTTAGCAAATTTTGGCAGTCTCCCACTATCTTTGTCATATATTGCTCTAAATTCCTCTCCTCCCTCCACTCTCAGCTTGACACACCTGCTAATATTGTTTTTGTGCATTTCATTGAAAGTGTACGATAGTCGCTGCAAAATCATCCCAAAACTATGGTTTTACACATCTAACATACATGCATGTAATGAATATTAAAGTTCTTCAGTTAATTTAGCGCAGACTTACAATTGTTCCAGGTTTAAAGTGATGTTGAAAAGAAGTGAAAGATTATCTTCCATCTCACCTGCGAGTGTAAAGAGCAAGATGTTGACAAATGTTCATATTATCTAGTTTACACAATGGATTGAAAGTTAAGATGTTTAAAACTTACCAAGACTTGAAACAATCTTCCCTGAATTGGGCTCTGACATATTTCTAGCATTACAATTGTCCTGGAAATCCAATACAAAACACACTAAGAATCAGGATCATGTAAAAATACATGATATAATAATTGTTTTTGTAATTAAGTAGAATTAGGAGTTTCGATTAAACCTTCATCTCGATGATTGCTTTTGGTCTGTTTTGCTTTTTACCACGGTGTTTTTCCTTTAGAAGTTAAAGGGTTTCAGTTTTTTCTAAGAGTACAAAGACACCAGAACACTATGCCATGATTTAGACTCCAGACATATAGTTAATGCCATAACAGATGTCATTAATGAAATTTTAATTTGATTCACATTAATTTTTTGGGTATCTACAACTTGTAGTTGTTAATAAATTCTAATGGTTTCATTCAACTATATTGGAAAGTTTTAAAATAATACAATTTTGATTAAGTAAATATTTTTATCTAATAGATTTTTTGGAAAATAGAGTAATTTAGTATTTTTAAACAACTTATTTCAATGTAAAACTAAATTTCACGATAATAATAATTACCACAAAGATTTTAAAATCAACCTTTTTCAGCCGATTATATTACTTGGTTAACAATTCAGTTTAGTCATTATCAGATTTTTAACGTTTGAAATATTTTTAAAAAATAGGGAAAAAAATTTTATTTGCCTTAGCGAGTGTTGTAATTGTTAGCTGACTAACTGATTAGTCAGTATGCAGTATACAAACGGCTCCCGTTTCGATTGAAAAAAAAAAATTCTAAAACAATTGTCATAAATTCGGGAAACAATTATAAATCAAATTACTTCTATTTATAAATTTATTTACCTAATCATTTCCTAAATCCTGATATAATGATTATTCCCTCAATTTGAATCACTATAGATTTTTTTATGAAATATGAATTCACGATATTTGATTTTTTTTTAAAACCGTGACATCTAAATGTTATTTTCGACTAATTAATATGAGAAAAAAATGTAATTGAGGTATTCGTAGGTGATATGGTCAGAAAAGTAATTATATCAATATAATTGACGGTCCAATGAAAATGCTCAATATTTAATGCCGACACCCTAATTATTCATTAATTTCATAATTAATGAATAGGAAAAATATACAGCTCATAAAAAGAGTCCGAATTATGGAAAATTGGTCAAAGAAGGATCCAGAATCCCAATTAAAGGCAATTAATGAGTCATAGCCTTTATCGACAAGGAAAAGACTTATCCTGCAAGCAATACAATGCTTATCCAATATCAAAAAGGAGACTTATTCGCTAAGACTCCTAAACATACCATAAATACTAGGCTCCAGACGCCTATATAAGGTCCCTGATCCTACAATCAGAAATACGTCTTTGGCTTGATTCTCAACATTAATTGAGATACGTAGGCATCTTGTGAGGACCAATTTAGTCCGGAAACACGAGTGCAGCCATTAAGGCTCGAAGCTCATTAATCCTAGCATTAAATTCACAAGTACATTTTTTAATCCATAACATTTGGCGCCGTCTGTGGGAAAACAACATCAACCATGGCAAACACACGAAGAACAGCTCGGGATAATCAAACTCCTGAGGATCGCCCTATCACCTCTGAGGCTGATCAGCCACCGCCGACTACTAGCACTGAAGGGGCGAATATCCCCACCAACACTCAAGGACCGGAAATCCCAATTTCGGTTGAAGGGACGAATCCCCTGCATATGGTCATTCGTGGATCTAATCCACAAGAGACCGTCCACCAGCAACCAATCACGACCTCCCCGCTGCTCATGAGTGCACCAAGGAGCCTTCAACTCCATACTACTGATCTCCCTCAATACACGAATCAGACTTTGGGGATGCCAAGCTATGGCATGCCCCCTCGACCCATGGCGGGCGGTAGTGGAACTAATCCAATCTACCATGAGGCATATGTGCCCCCTTATATTCAAGGTCTGGGACCCCAAACTCGCCAGACCCCTTTCGTTCAAGATTACTCGGGCCCATACACCGAGGATGAGGGTTATACAACTGGGGAGGATGTCACCCCAAGAAGGAGACGTTCTTCCCAGACCAATCGGGAACAACCCCAAACTACTAGGGAGAAACTTGCAGCCCATGAGGCAGAGACTGCAAGGCTCAAAAAACTCCTTGCTGAGGAGGAGGCTGCTCAATCTCGAGGCCGAACAACTGAAGGGATCCCAATAATCAACTTGGATCCACCGGCAAGAAGGACCAAGAGGGCCGAAGCCCCAAGGGGTGATCCTAGTATTCTGTTGCCCCTAGGAGATCCTGATGATCCTACACCACCGTTTACTCAAGACATCATGAAAACGGCTATATCCAGAAAGTTTAAGATGCCTTCGATCAAAGCCTATGATGGAACGGGAGATCCCACAAATCATGTAAGGACCTTCTCCAATGCACTGTTGTTGCAGCCAACCAACGATGCAGTCAAGTGTAGGGCGTTTCCACAAACCTTGGCAGGCATGGCCCAACGTTGGTATAGCTGTCTACCTCCCAACTCTATTGGGTCATTCAAGGAACTAAGCAAGGCTTTCATCAATCAGTTCATTAGTGGAAGGGTGCATGAGAAAAGTTCTGCATCATTCATGGCAATCCGGAAAGGGCAGAATGAGGCCCTAAGGGACTACATCAATCGATTCACTCGAGAGGCTTTAAAAGTCCCGGACTTAGAGGACAGAGTGGCTATGATAGCCCTGCAACAAGGAACCACTGATGACCACTTCAAACGGTCGTTAGCTAAACATCCCCCCGAGAGCATGCTGAAGCTCCAAGATAGAGCCGGAAAGTATATCAAGGCTGAAGAAAGCATGAGAAAGTATGAACCCACTATTGGCGGTAGTGGAAACTCAAAGAAAAGAAAAGAAACTCAGGAGTACAACGTCAAGGAAAAGTTCCCCAGAACATCAAAGAACTCCGATTCTCCCTCCAAGAGAAACAATTTTGGGCCAAAATTCACAGAATATGCAAGATTGAATACTCCCAGGAGTCAAATTCTGATGGAGATAGCCAAAGAAGAAGATATCAAATGGCCAAAGCCAATGAGGGCTGATTTCTCCAAACGGAACCAAAATCAGTTTTGTCGGTTCCACAAAGAAGTCGGTCATGACACCGATGATTGTAGGCAATTGAAAGATGAGATTGAGTTTCTTATACGAAGAGGAAAACTCAGCAAATTCACCAAGGATGGAAATCAAGGGAGTCAAAGAGGGAACTATGAAAGGAAGGATTATGATAGAAGGGACAACGATCAAGATCGGAATCCCAAGCCCCGAGGGCCAGTGATCAACATGATATTCGGAGGGCCAACTGCTGCTGGGTCCTCCCGAAACTCAAGAAAGGCTTATGCCCGAGAGGTAATGACTGTGGTTGGAGAAGCACCGAAGCGTGCCAGAACAGAAGTGTCAATATATTTTGACGATTCAGACTTGGAAGGGGTGAAGTTCCCCCATGATGATCCTCTTGTCATAATACCTGTGATAGGCAACTCCGAAACAAAAAGAGTCTTGGTTGATAATGGAGCTTCAGTGGATATCTTGTTCCACGATGCCTTTAACAAGATGGGTTACACAGACTCTCAGTTAACTGTTGGGTTTTATACTAAACTATTCATTAGTAGTATATAAACATTGTCCATTTTATTGAGAATCTTGATTGCATATTTTTACATTGTCTATTTATTATATATTGTGGATAATTTAGTATCAAATGGGATAACAGAAGATTAAATTATCAGTGTCTATATATAATATAAAGGGTTCACAGTTTAAGTGGAATTAGACAAACCACTGGAATAACTGAAGTATTATTTGGGAATAGTTTATCTTGACTATTAAATAATACTTGTATACTTTGTGTATATTGAACAGGATCAAATTTAGAATTGTTCCCTTAAACTGATTAAGAAGGTGAACTAAGATTCTATGTTATTATTAATGCTTAGGTTCTTAATCCGGATATAGTAATTGACACGTGTATATTATTTACATGCTTTGATTTATATATGAAATAATTCTTTTGAATTATATCATTATATTTTGGGTGATGGAATAATATATATGGTGAATATTATTTATTGAAGGAATCCGTGTCCTGATAATATTCGGGTTAATGATGTCCCCTTGAAAGCTCAAAAGGATTTAATTATGTGAAACCCTGCAGGTGGATTTATTCCGGCATAATTAAATAAAGGTAGAGTGGATGATCAAGGATATAAGATGTTAATTAAATGAATTATCAGTAATTTATTTAATTAATGGGCATGCGCTATTTTAAACATGGGGAATTTAATAAGCAAATAATATTGGAACCGAATTAATTAATTAAGTTGCGGTATTAGGAAAGGTAGTGCAAATATTAATTCTTTAGTGGATTGAATTAATATTTAATTACATTGGGCTAGGCCCAGGATGTAATTAAAAGGCCCAACCTAATTATCCATGATCCCTATTGTAGCCCTATATATATTCTTATTCTCTTCTTGCTAGGGTTGGTTAAGAAAAATATTGTAGCCACCTAGGAGCAAGAAGAGAGGTTAACTTGAGAAGACGGAGGCCACACTTCGCTTAAGGGAATTTGGGAATACAATAGAAGAGCGTGGAATCAACCGTTAACAAGGTGATTTTCTTTTCGCACTCCTTAATTGTGTATCATAAAATGTAGTAGAACCCCAAGTCCGTGGTTCCCAACAATTGGTATCAAGAGCCTGGTTATGGGTTCTATGTTTTATGATATGATGTCCATGTCGTAATTAAAATTGGTTATGTATGTATAGTGTGGTATGCTTGGATAATAATCTTTTGCAGGTTGTTTAGTATCCACTATTATGGCCTCGTTTTATTTTAATTATGTGTTTGGATCCCACGTGGTTTAATCGTGGTTATTTTTTGTTTTGGTTTCCACGTGGTTTATCGTGGTTGTAAATCACGAGGGTTGATCGTGCTAGTTTTGTTTTCTATTATGATTTTGTAATCTTGTAATCATGATTTGTATTCATGTTAGATTATGATCTGATGTAATAGAATAGGTATGTTATATTGTATGTAACTATTTGATCGACGGAGTTGCAAGAAAACAAAGTTCTTCCGCTGATGCTACAAGATTTCGCCTATGCAACTTCGAACTGTTGTAACTTTTGCATACGGTGTCGGATTTCGATGAGTAATACCTTTTCGGAAAGGGATTTCGATTTTCTACATGATTGAAAAGTGACTAGTCAAAGTTTCATGTGCGTCTGAGCTCGTTTAGACCCTCAAACAGCGAGTTGAAGTTTTCGCAGGATTTTCGGATGAAATTTTTTTTTGGCCATAATAGTGGATTTATTTTTTATTTTAATTTTTCTGCTATTTAATTTTAATTATTGCATTAAATAATTATTATGTGTGTTGTTAATTATGTGTGTAATTTTAATTGCATGGTTAACATAAATAGGACGACATGGACATAAATTTTCATTTATTGCTTTAATTAAATGTTTTATGTTATTAAATTATGTGTGTATTTGGAATGCATGTTAGACATAATTATAATGACATAGGCCCCATTTAATTATGTAGAGATGCATGCTATGCTATGTTATGTGTTCTTTGTATTGTTATTTTGATAACATGTGGACCTCGAAGAAATAACATAGGGCGATGCATCTAGATAAAATTACTCATGTTAAAATACTAAGTGGTAGAGGGAATTAATTTGATATTAGATCCCATGGTCATCCATTATTGGTTGTATGTAATTTAACACTAGGACGATTATGAATTGGATATATGTCACCCATCGTGGCGTATGATTTATGACGTCTGGGTAGTGTTAAGGATATTACTAGGACAATCTTCTTAAGTTAATCACGAATAATGAAAGGTAAGCTCACCCCATCGTGACATACCAAGTTTCATAGAATTCGAGAAAAAAGTTGGACATTCCTTGATTGATGTTGATAATGGATATTTCTGTCTTAGGGGTTGTGTTTTTAAGCGAGTCCGTCTGTGACTTCACCGAAAACACCTGGGATTTATCCATTGATACATCGAACGGATGGGTCTGACTAAAGGCAACTTAAGATCTAAATAATGGTATACACTTAGCTATGAAAGATAATATATAGTCCACCCTAACGTGGCGTATTATTTAGTAGTAGGACCGAAGTAATATTTAAATTTAAATGGTATATATGTCATCCATCATGGCGTACCAGATATTTATGGAATTTAAATATTAGTGCATTAATTTTAATTAATTGTTAGAGGAAACAAATAGGTTTTAAGATATATGCAATTTTCTGATTAAGTGTTATATGCATGATTCTCAGGATAGAATGGGCTTTAATCCACTTTTCACCATACTTAAGGATAACAAACTTACCGGACCTAACTATATTGAATGGAAACGCAATTTGGACATAGTGTTGACTGCTGAAGAGTTTAAATTTTGTACTGTTGAACCCAAACCGGACCAGCCTGCTGTCGATGCTCCGGATGAGGATAAAGAGTATTTTAAGAAGTGGACTAAGGCAGATGAGATGTCGCGATGTTACATTCTGGCAGCAATGTCGGGTGTTTTGCAACATCAACATCAGGCCATGACCACTGCTGCAGATATGCTCTATAATCTCAAGGAGCTTTTCGGAGATCAGAATAGGGCTGCTAGGCAAGTAGCAATGAAGTCTCTAATGAACACTCAGATGGCTGAAAAAACACCTGTAAGGGACCATGTTCTTCTGATGATGTCTCATATAAATGAACTAGAGGTCCTTGGTGCTGATATTGATGCGGAAACGCAGGTCGATATCATACTTATGAGTTTGCCAAAAAGCTTTGAGCCGTTTCGCTTGAATTACAACATGAACAAGAAGTTGTATAGTCTTGCAGAACTTCTGACAGAGCTTCAGGCAGCGAAATCATTATTTCAGCAGCATGTTCAGGTAAATGTGGCTGAGAAAGTTTCTTCTTCAAAGCCGAAAGGAAAGAAGAAGAAGAAGGTTCAGACACAGAAAGTTGTGAAACCATTGGGAGTTCAGAATTCAGTGAAGAAGCCTAAGGGCAAGTGCTTCAAGTGCAAGCAGTCGGGTCACTGGAAAAAGGATTGTCCTATGTCTAAGAAGAACAATGTTGGTATGTCTCTTTCTCTTGTTACGGAAACATATATAGCGGCTATGTCTACGAGCACTTGGTGTGTAGACACAGGAGCCACTGATCATGTTTGTAATTCCATGCAGGGGTTCCAGAAAACCAGGCTGCTTAGAGATGGCGAGATATATGTGTTCATGGGAGATGCTACGAAAGTAGCAGTGGTTGCAGTTGGAGTTATTTCTTTATCTTTTGGTTATGATAGGATTTTGGTTTTGAATAATTGTCTTTATGTACCTTCATTTAGAAGGAATTTAATTTCGGTTTCTAAACTTGCTATGGATGGTTATAATGTTTGTTTGGATCGTAATGTTTCCATTATGATGAATAAACGAGTTATATGTTCTGGTACATTGCAAGACAATTTATATATTATTAATCCTATAGAACCAATGCTGCAACCAAGTGAAATTAATAATACACTTTCTACCTCTAGTAAAAGAAAGGAACCTTCTGGATTGAACCAAACATATCTTTGGCACTTGAGATTAGGTCATATTAACTTAAGGAGGATTCAAAGATTGGTAGTAGATGGGCCTTTAGGCTCGTTGGCAGTGGAGCCATTTCCAGTCTGTGAATCTTGCTTGGAAGGAAAAATGACCAGTAGACCTTTTAAGGCAAAAGGAAATAGAGCCAAAGATGTGTTAGAATTGGTTCATACTGATTTATGTGGACCTATGAATATCCAAGCGAGAGGTGGGTATGAATATTTTGTCACTTTCATTGATGATTATTCGAGATATGGATACATTTATCTGTTGCACCGCAAGTCTGAGTGCTTTGAAAAATTCAAAGAGTACAAAGCAAGTGCGGAAAAGCGACATTCAAGAAAATGTATCAAGTCACTACGATCAGATCGTGGGGGCGAATACCTGCTTGGAGAATTTAGAGAATATTTATCAGAACATGGGATTTCATCCCAGTTGACTGCACCTGGAACACCTCAGCAGAATGGTGTAGCAGAAAGAAGGAACCGGACTCTTTTAGAGAGTGTTAGATCGATGATGAGTTATTCGAATTTACCCAAGTCGTTTTGGGGGCATGCTCTAGAAACAGCGGCTTATCTTCTAAACTTGGTACCTTCTAAGTCAGTTCCAAAAACTCCAAAAGAATTGTGGACTAGTACCAAACCTAGTTTGAAACACATTCGGATTTGGGGTTGTCCAGCACATGTGCTGAACAAGAACGTGACTAAGTTAGATTCTCGTACAGAAGTGAGTCTGTTTGTGGGTTATCCCAAGGGAACAAAAGGGTATTTGTTCTATAGTTGTGACGCCCTCCAAACCCGGGGTACAGATTTGAGGAGTCATCCGACCAACGGAACACTATTTAACACATACATAATATATATAAAGACACAATTACCCCTTGACCAAGACCGCATCCAGATTATGGCAATGAACACAAGCTACTACAATCTTTTATTATTACAATACCAGTTTTATCAGAGTTATTACATCACAACTAAAGTTCAAATCTAGACATTAATCTAGAAGAGCAAAACAACAACTACCCTGCCAATAACAATGACTCGAGGGGCTCTCCTGGCTGCTGGTGAACTATCGGTCACGCTATGCCAACTCATACTCTCGCTTTACTGGAATAGGGTTAGAAAACAACAAGCAAGAGTGAGCCAAAATTGCTCAGCAAACATCAACGAATCATTTCTATCACAGTTGTAAGGATATGAATTTATGATATCAGAATCAATAATATTTAGCTAACACATGCTTTGTATCAATAATGATTGAAGTAAAGAAGTAGAATTTGGCTTATACATTTTATTCAAATCAAAGGTTGTGCTGCTGGCCAGCCACGCATCAACCCCGGACTAGCTCATGTCATAGTCCTCTACTGGATCCCAGGCCAATCTGGGCCTTAAGTTATTCCGACCATAAATATGGCCCGACCAATTACTGGTCCATTTTTAAAAACACATGCCAAATCTATAATAGGGTATAAACAATAACATGCTCAATAAGATAAACTGAATGTATAGTAATTGCAAAAGAGCTTCAACTGTTCAGTATCAACGAAGATCGAGAAATAATCATGGAGTAATTTCAATGGTACAGTGTACTCATTCAATAAGGGAATCAATATTGGTAGTCGATAATCAATGACCGTAATCAATGGTCAAGATGGAAGTCAAATAATCAATGGTTGTCAATGATAATCAAAGGATGATAAACAACAACAATAGGTGGTAAACAATAATCAAGTGAATTGGAAATAAGGGTTTCCGATGCAGATCAAATCAAAGAATCAAGAATCTCTAAGGAAATGGAATCAGTTGTCCAAATGCGGTTAAAAGATTGATAATTTGAATTGTTCTGGGGATAACGGTATTCAAGTAATCAAGACAATAATAAATTTTATCACAAGTAAGGGCACAGATACTTGCCTGGTCTAAGCTGCTGTCGGATCGACTCTGCTCACTCTACTTTCCCCTTTCCCTTGCTCCGGGAACTCGATTCTATAATTAAACAACTCATCACAATAAGTCTAACTATTCTCGTTCTACTCTCGACACTTATTCAACCAATAATCACATTTAAACAAGTAACCGGTTACGTATCGGACGTCCGGTATAGTTTACGATATTTAAAACTCAGATATTTGCCCTAGTACGGGCATATACAGACTATAAAACACAACACACAATTAATATGAACCATATAGCACTTATAAATATTTTTAAAACATCATACGGAACTTATTCGAATTTTAATAAGTCATTACTAATTTTTAAATCAAAAATCGGATTTTTAAATCCAATATAAACATTTAAATGAAAATAAATCAATTAATAAAATTAATTGACACTCTTTAAATACTCAAGCTATTTTTAAATAATTAAATAGGCTTGAAAATAATTAAACTGAATTTTTAATTAATTAAATCTAATTAATAATTAATTTTTAAGAATTAATTGATTAAAAGAATTAACCAATTAATTAATAAATTAATTATTAATTAAAAATAATTAAAATAATTAAGTTTAATCAATTTTCGGATTTAAAATAATAAATATAATTTATCAGAATTTTTCTGATATTAAAATATATTTTTAAAATAAAATATGAATTTTTAAAGTTTTTAAACTATTTTCGAATTAAATTTAAAAATAAAATTCAAAAACAGTTTTCTGAAAATGAATTAGGGTTTTGAAGATTGAAACCGGGTCGAAAAATCGGGTAAACGGGTTGGGAAGAACAATTCCGGGTCGCCAAGAACAACCCACCGGATTCTGGGTTTTCCAGAATCCGGCCGGTCTCCGGCCGCCGGAATTCTTCGATTCCGTCCAAACACAAATCAAACCAGAGGGCTTTTGTTCGCCTTTTCAAGCCAAACAAAACCCACACATCAAAACATCTGTCCCTAGCCGGAATCGTGCCCAGAATCCGTTCAAAGAATTCTCCGGCAACGACCTCGGCCGGAAACCCGATCTACCTATTCCGTACATGAAACTCAAAGATTAATATACCAAAATGAAGCTTATAACTCATACAATAAAAGCCCTTTATCAAAAACAATGTCAGATCAATATCAAGAACGTACGAATCGAAAGAAGAAATTGGGTCAAAACCCGAAATCAAAACCCGACTAAATTGAACATAAACATGAAATTAAAGCATGGATTCTTGCTAATTAGAACCCTAGGAACATGTTAGAAGCAACCAATTGAACGGAGAATCAACAGAATGAAAATCCCCAAATCGAATCAAGAACCCTAGTTATAATTCGAAACTTGTAAAATCAATATAAAATCGAATACTTACCAGATGATGATGAGGTTGGAAGATTCTGAAACTAGATTTTTGGAGCTTTGATTTGAGTATAAGAACTTCAAATTTGGACTTCAATAACACTTAGAACGAATTGATTGAAGATCAAGAACACAAAAATAATTTTTGGGAATTTCGGATTTTTTGAGTAATTGCTGAAGATTTGCTATGAGTTATGAAGTCTGATTTGTCTTTTTATATTTCTGGAAAAATAATACCCCAAATAACATTTTTGGATCGATATTGATTCGTTAGATCGTTTAAAAACCCTAATTAGGTCAAAAACACGTTTTACGAAAAATAAGGGGTTAAAAAGGTTGATGATTATCCAAATTGATATATATCATTATATAACTAATGCTCAAGAATACTAGGGCTATAACAACTTCAATATTGATATAGAACGATAAATCCGTCCCCTTAAGCAATTAGGGTTCGGAACGATTTTTCCTTTTTCGGATCAAAAATTGAAATTGATTTGCAGAATCAAATAGGTAGGGTTAAATAGAATCCCATAACCCTTTCGATAACGATTCGAATACGAAAGACGAAGAATCAAAAATGAATGTACGAAATTTCAACGGGGCCTTGAATTATCAAAACGGCTCAAATTTGAAGAAAATTCCAAATGACGAAATTTTTGAAAGGGGCTTCTGACTCACCATTTAGCACATAATCACACACTAAATATCATATAATAATATTCCAATATTCCAAAATAAATATTTTAGATTAAATATATCATTTAATCAAATAATAAAATTCACGGATATTACATCCTTCCCCCCTTAATAGGATTCTGTCCTCAGAATCAGATCAAGGAAACAACTGGGGATACTTCTCTAACATCTCACTCTCTAACTCCCAGGTAGACTCTTCTACTTTAGGATTCCTCCACAAAACTCTCACTAACGCTACTGTCTTATTCCTTAGTATTTTCTCCTTACGATCCAATATCTGAATCGGTCGTTCTACATATGATAAATCTGCCTGGACCTCTATGGGTTCATACTCTATTACATGATTCGAATCTGGTCGATACTTCTTAAGCATAGATACATGAAATACATTATGAACGTGCTGCATATGCGGTGGCAATGCCAACTCGTAAGCTACTTCGCCCACTTTCTTCAAAATCTCAAACGGCCCAACATATCTCGGACTCAACTTCCCTTTCTTTCCAAACCTAACTAATCCTTTCCATGGTGAAACTTTTAGTAACACTTGCTCTCCTTCTTCGAATCCCACATCCTTTCTGGCTAGATCCGCATACTTTTTCTGTCGGTCTTGAGCTGTTATCAATCTTCTCTGAATCAATTGAACCACTTCTTTTGTTCGTTGTACTAGTTCTGGTCCTATCATTTTCCGTTCACCAACTTCTTCCCAATATACCGGAGATCGACACTTTCGTCCATACAGAGCTTCGTAAGGTGGCATTCCGATGCTCGCGTGAAAACTATTATTATATGAAAATTCCACCAAGGGTAGATGATCGTCCCAACTGCCTTCAAAGTCAAGTGCACATGTCCTAAGCATATCTTCAATAGTCTGAATTGTCCTTTCGCTTTGACCGTCCGTCTGCGGATGATAAGCCGTACTCATTCTCAACTCGGTGCCTAAACACTCTTGAAAACTCCTCCAAAATCTTGAATTGAATCGAGGGTCTCTATCAGACACTATCGATACTGGAACTCCATGTCGTACTACGATTTCTTTTATGTAAATATGAACTAACTTATCCAGCGAGAATCTCTCGTTAATCGGAAGAAAATGCGCAGATTTCGTCAATCGATCCACGATAACCCAGATGGCATCATGGTTAGCTTTTGTTCTAGGCAATCCTACTACAAAGTCCATCGCAATGTGTTCCCACTTCCATTCGGGAATTTCCAATGGTTGAAGTAATCCACTTGGTCTCTGATGTTCCGCCTTAACTCTTTGACACGTAAAGCATTTACTTACCCATTCCGCAATCTCTCTCTTCATATCTGGCCACCAAAAGTTCGTCTTAAGATCTCGATACATTTTCGTACTCCCTGGATGAATTGAATACTTCGAGTTATGTGCTTCGTGCAAAATCTCACTTTTCAGTTCCGTTACGTTAGGTATCCATATCCGAGAAGCAAATCTCAAGATCCCTTTGTCGTCCGGTTGGCTACATATTTCCTCACCTGTCATTTTACTCACATCATCATTCATAACTCGCTCTTGGCACTTCCGTATCTTCTCCAACAATTCAGGTTGAAACGCCATGGTATAAATCATTTCCGTCGCGTCCTTCGGATTAATTACTTCGATTTCTAACTTCTCAAATTCCTTGTATAACTCTTTGGTCATCATTAGTGTATTTAATCTCTCTTTTCTGCTCAATGCATCTGCTACCACATTTGCCTTGCCGGGATGATAGTTGATAGAAACGTCGTAGTCCTTGATTAGTTCTAACCATCTTCGTTGCCTCATGTTCAGCTCTTTCTGAGTAAAGATATACTTCAAACTTTTGTGATCGGTGTAAATTTCACATCTCTCTCCATACAAGTAGTGTCTCCATATCTTCAAAGCAAACACAATAGCTGCTAACTCCAAATCGTGTGTAGGGTACTTCTGTTCGTGGGGTCTCAACTGTCTTGACGCATAAGCAATCACCTTGTCATGTTGCATAAGTACGCATCCTAATCCTTTGTACGACGCATCACTATAGATTACGAAATGACCTTGATCGTCTAGTAACATCAATACCGGTGTCGTAGTTAGTCTTTTCTTTAACTCTTGGAAGCCTTCTTCGCATTTATCGTTCCATATGAATCGCTCGCTTTTCCTTGTCAGCTTGGTCATTGGAGTAGCTATCTTCGCAAAATCTTGCACAAATCTCCGGTAGTATCCGGCTAATCCCAAGAAACTTCTGACTTTAGTCGGTGTCCTTGGTCTTTCCCAATCTTTCACTGCCTCTATCTTTGCTGGGTCCACTTTGATGCCTTCGCTGCTCACCACGTGTCCTAAGAAATGAACTTCTTTCAACCAGAATTCACACTTGGAAAACTTCGCGTATAGTCTTTCTTGTCTTAACGTTTCTAACACAATTCGCAACTGGTCTGCATGCTCTTCTTCTGTCCTTGAGTATATCAAGATGTCGTCGATGAATACCACTACAAACTTGTCCAAATATCTCTTGAAAATCCTGTTCATTAGGTCCATAAAAGCTGCGGGTGCATTCGTTAGTCCAAACGCCATTACTAAGAATTCATAGTGCCCATACCTTGTTCGAAAGGTTGTCTTCGGTATGTCATCTGGTCTAATCTTCAATTGGTGATATCCTGACCGTAGGTCGATCTTTGAAAAATGTACCGCTCCCTTCAGCTGGTCAAACAGATCATCTATTCGAGGTAACGGATACTTGTTCTTAATGGTCAGCTTGTTCAACTCCCGATAGCCTATACACAATCTCATGCTTCCATCCTTTTTCTTGACAAACAGTACTGGTGCTCCCCACGGTGAAACGCTGGGTCTAACAATTCCTTTTTCTAGCAAATCTTGCAGTTGATCAGCCAATTCCTTCATCTCCACTGGTGCCATTCTGTAAGGGGCCTTAGATACTGGCTCCGCGCCTGGTACTAAGTCTATCGCAAATTCAATCTCTCTATCTGGAGGTAAACCTGGTAATTCTTCCGGAAAAACATCTGGAAACTCATTTACGACTGGAATATCTTCTAACTTAGAAACTTCCTTATCTATATCTATCACATAAGCTAGATACGCCTCACAACCTTGCCTTAATAACCTCTTAGCCTGAATCATCGTCAGGAACCTCTTTCTTTGTTTCTCTCCTCTAAATATTATCTCTTTCTTTTCTAGGGTAATCAAAGTAACCCTCTTATTCTTACAATCAATACTTGCATCATGCTCAGTCAACCAATCCATCCCTAATATCACATCAAATTCACCTAACTTAAAAGGTAACAAGTCAACATAAAAACGATTTCCCAAAATCTCTATCTCACAACGGGGATAATATGAACTGACCGCGATACGATCCTGATTAGCTATCTCTATAGTCACCACTCCACTTAAAGGTTTCATTACGCAATTCAATCTACGAGCAAACGTTTCAGAAATAAAAGACTTCGTCGCTCCCGAATCTATTAACACTTGTGCAGGAATAGAATTTACTAGAAGTGTACCTGCCACCACGTCGGAATCTCTCACTGCTTCTCCCATTGACATATTGTAGGTCCTGGCTAACGGCTGGACGTTAACAACTGGGGGTGCTTCAATTGCCCGAATCATATTGTTCACGGTTGCTGGTGCTCTGCAGTCCTTAATCATGTGACCTGGTTTCTTACACCGATGACACACGATGCCTATCTTGCAATCCCGGGAATAATGTCCTTTCTGATTGCATTTAAAGCATGTGACATTCAATCGATGGCATATCCCTAGATGTCGCTTCCCGCATGTCTTGCATTCTGGTAGTGGGGGTCTAGAAAGTCCCTGCTGACTGCCGGTTAGTAGACGGTTATCTTGTCCTACGTTTCCGGTGTCTGGTTTCCTAAAACTTGTATTCCTTCCGTGCTGAAATCCCAGTTTCTTATTTGCTTGCCCTTGAAAACTTCCCTGCTGCTGTCCCTTATCGGGTATCCCTGCTTTCCTTTTCTTGTTCTCCCTCTCTTTCATGTAAGAATCACTCTCTGTCTCCGCAATCATTGCCTTTTGGACCACCGCTGCATAGGTGTCCAACTCCAATACAGCTAACTTACTACGAATCCAAGACCTCAGTCCCTGCTGGAACCTCTTGGCCTTCTTCTTTTCCGTATCCACATAGGTTGGAACAAACCTTGACAACTCCGTAAACCTTGTTTCATATTGGGGCACTGTCATGCTTCCCTGCTTTAATTCCAAAAACTTCAATTCCATCTGATCTCTCATATAGTCCGGAAAATATCTTTCCAAAAACAACTCTGTAAATCTTGCCCACGTAATCAATCCCTCGGGCTCCATAGCCCTACTCGTTTCCCACCAATAACTAGCCTCATTCTTCAGAAAATAGCTTGCATATTCTGTCTTCTTATCCTCTGTCACCTCTATCAAGGTAAAAGCCTTTTCCATCTCTTTCAACCATGCCTTAGCCTCTACAGGGTCTGCTGATCCTTTAAATTCTGGAGGTTTTGCTGCCTGGAAAGATTTGAACGTAACTGCCGGTGCTGCTTGCTGGTGCTGTTGTTGATGCTGCTGATGCTGATGTTGCTGATGCTGTTGCTGCTGTTCTAAGAGCTGTTGCTGAAATGCACGTTGCTGCTGTGCTAATGCGGCAGTCTGTTGAGTAAGGGTATTTAACAACTGGATTACCATCGGGTCCACGCGGCCCGTGGGAGGTGTATTTTGTTGACCTTCTTGGTCAGAGGTATCAGTTGAACGGGTTTGTCGTCTAGGAGCCATATCGCTGATGAATAAACAATAATTGGCTTAATCAAACAGTTCATATAAGAGAAGGAAGGATCACAATTGATATCTCGAAGGTTTACAGATCTTCTCAACGGTGTATGGATACACTCGTTGCAATAAGTAGAATAACAGTTATGATGCTGGAAATGAATGACAGGGGAATAAATATAGTTCTATAAAAGAGGTTTATCATATATATATAGATAGAGTTAGTACAAGCGTAGAACGCTTCAAAAGAAAATATATCATGGCTGAACCATAACTGCCGACCAGCAATACAACAACAAAAATGCAACAACAACCCGAGGCGTTCCTATAAGCCCGGTGCACTGCTGATTCTACAATATGCATCTATATACTAACTATCTAGAAACCATACATCCATGTCACATCTGTCTGCTACTAATACCTGCTCACAGATCACCTGCTCCTGCCGGCCATAACGGGGGTCCTGAAATCTCTGCAATCTCACTCATCGCATAATCCAAAATCTGTCTCATCCCTGCTACTGTCTCTCCCTCTCGACTAGAAGCTAATCCGTGCAATCGAGTCTCAACCAAAGTCCTCGTAACCCTAAACCTCATCTGAATGTCTCTCATCTGATCTCTAAGTCTGTCTCTCTCTCTGACAGCGGCTGCCTCGATCGAACGAATCCTACCCATCTCCATAACCTGTCCATAAAGGTACTCCTTCTCTCTACTCACCCTCTGATACACATGGTGTGGAACTGGTGGCTCACATAACTGATACAAAGGCCCACAAACTGATGCCTGAGACACTGGTGCTGGGGCTACTTGTCGGAGTGGAATAGGACAAGGTATCTGATCTCTCCTGACTACTGGGTCCTGATGCATAGGCTGATATCGCACTGGCCGAGACGGTCCTGTTCTCTCAACGGGTGTAGGTATCTCTGCTATCGTATCCTCGGAAGGGTCTGAGTCTGAACTAGAACTAGGGGGCTGCAATTATAACCACATTTAATTACTACGCGTAATATCCCTAGTTGACCTCCTAATATCCTTACGTGAATTCCTAACTCTCTATGTTATCCTGGACCCTAAGTCCTAACTTGTTTCAAATGCCATAACCTGTTGCTCTGATACCAACTGTGACGCCCTCCAAACCCGGGGTACAGATTTGAGGAGTCATCCGACCAACGGAACACTATTTAACACATACATAATATATATAAAGACACAATTACCCCTTGACCAAGACCGCATCCAGATTATGGCAATGAACACAAGCTACTACAATCTTTTATTATTACAATACCAGTTTTATCAGAGTTATTACATCACAACTAAAGTTCAAATCTAGACATTAATCTAGAAGAGCAAAACAACAACTACCCTGCCAATAACAATGACTCGAGGGGCTCTCCTGGCTGCTGGTGAACTATCGGTCACGCTATGCCAACTCATACTCTCGCTTCACTGGAATAGGGTTAGAAAACAACAAGCAAGAGTGAGCCAAAATTGCTCAGCAAACATCAACGAATCATTTCTATCACAGTTGTAAGGATATGAATTTATGATATCAGAATCAACAATATTTAGCTAACACATGCTTTGTATCAATAATGATTGAAGTAAAGAAGTAGAATTTGGCTTATACATTTTATTCAAATCAAAGGTTGTGCTGCTGACCAGCCACGCATCAACCCCGGACTAGCTCATGTCATAGTCCTCTACTGGATCCCAGGCCAATCTGGGCCTTAAGTTATTCCGACCATAAATATGGCCCGACCAATTACTGGTCCATTTTTAAAAACACATGCCAAATCTATAATAGGGTATAAACAATAACATGCTCAATAAGATAAACTGAATGTATAGTAATTGCAAAAGAGCTTCAACTGTTCAGTATCAACGAAGATCGAGAAATAATCATGGAGTAATTTCAATGGTACAGTGTACTCATTCAATAAGGGAATCAATATTGGTAGTCGATAATCAATGACCGTAATCAATGGTCAAGATGGAAGTCAAATAATCAATGGTTGTCAATGATAATCAAAGGATGATAAACAACAATAATAGGTGGTAAACAATAATCAAGTGAATTGGAAATAAGGGTTTCCGATGCAGATCAAATCAAAGAATCAAGAATCTCTAAGGAAATGGAATCAGTTGTCCAAATGCGGTTAAAAGATTGATAATTTGAATTGTTCTGGGGATAACGGTATTCAAGTAATCAAGACAATAATAAATTTTATCACAAGTAAGGGCACAGATACTTGCCTGGTCTAAGCTGCTATCGGATCGACTCTGCTCACTCTACTTTCCCCTTTCCCTTGCTCCGGGAACTCGATTCTATAATTAAACAACTCATCACAATAAGTCTAACTATTCTCGTTCTACTCTCGACACTTATTCAACCAATAATCACATTTAAACAAGTAACCGGTTACGTATCGGACGTCCGGTATAGTTTACGATATTTAAAACTCAGATATTTGCCCTAGTACGGGCATATACAGACTATAAAACACAACACACAATTAATATGAACCATATAGCACTTATAAACATTTTTAAAACATCATACGGAACTTATTCGAATTTTAATAAGTCATTGCTAATTTTTAAATCAAAAATCGGATTTTTAAATCCAATATAAACATTTAAATGAAAATAAATTAATTAATAAAATTAATTGACACTCTTTAAATACTCAAGCTATTTTTAAATAATTAAATAGGCTTGAAAATAATTAAACTGAATTTTTAATTAATTAAATCTAATTAATAATTAATTTTTAAGAATTAATTGATTAAAAGAATTAACCAATTAATTAATAAATTAATTATTAATTAAAAATAATTAAAATAATTAAGTTTAATCAATTTTCGGATTTAAAATAATAAATATAATTTATCAGAATTTTTCTGATATTAAAATATATTTTTAAAATAAAATATGAATTTTTAAAGTTTTTAAACTATTTTCGAATTAAATTTAAAAATAAAATTCAAAAACAGTTTTCTGAAAATGAATTAGGGTTTTGAAGATTGAAACCGGGTCGAAAAATCGGGTAAACGAGTCGGGAAGAACAATTCCGGGTCGCCAAGAACAACCCACCGGATTCTGGGTTTTCCAGAATCCGGCCGGTCTCCGACCGCCGGAATTCTTCGATTCCGTCCAAACACAAATCAAACCAGAGGGCTTTTGTTCGCCTTTTCAAGCCAAACAAAACCCACACATCAAAACATCTGTCCCTAGCCGGAATCGTGCCCAGAATCCGTTCAAAGAATTCTCCGGCAACGACCTCGGCCGGAAACCCGATCTACCTATTCCGTACATGAAACTCAAAGATTAATATACCAAAATGAAGCTTATAACTCATACAATAAAAGCCCTTTATCAAAAACAATGTCAGATCAATATCAAGAACGTACGAATCGAAAGAAGAAATCGGGTCAAAACCCGAAATCAAAACCCGACTAAATTGAACATAAACATGAAATTAAAGCATGGATTCTTGCTAATTAGAACCCTAGGAACATGTTAGAAGCAACCAATTGAACGGAGAATCAACAGAATGAAAATCCCCAAATCGAATCAAGAACCCTAGTTATAATTCGAAACTTGTAAAATCAATATAAAATCGAATACTTACCAGATGATGATGAGGTTGGAAGATTCTGAAACTAGATTTTTGGAGCTTTGATTTGAGTATAAGAACTTCAAATTTGGACTTCAATAACACTTAGAACGAATTGATTGAAGATCAAGAACACAAAAATAATTTTTGGGAATTTCGGATTTTTTGAGTAATTGCTGAAGATTTGCTATGAGTTATGAAGTCTGATTTGTCTTTTTATATTTCTGGAAAAATAATACCCCAAATAACATTTTTGGATCGATATTGATTCGTTAGATCGTTTAAAAACCCTAATTAGGTCAAAAACACGTTTTACGAAAAATAAGGGGTTAAAAAGGTTGATGATTATCCAAATTGATATATATCATTATATAACTAATGCTCAAGAATACTGGGGCTATAACAACTTCAATATTGATATAGAACGATAAATCCGTCCCCTTAAGCAATTAGGGTTCGGAACGATTTTTCCTTTTTCGGATCAAAAATTGAAATTGATTTGCAGAATCAAATAGGTAGGGTTAAATAGAATCCCATAACCCTTTCGATAACGATTCGAATACGAAAGACGAAGAATTAAAAATGAATGTACGAAATTTCAACGGGGCCTTGAATTATCAAAACGGCTCAAATTTGAAGAAAATTCCAAATGACGAAATTTTTGAAAGGGGCTTCTGACTCACCATTTAGCACATAATCACACACTAAATATCATATAATAATATTCCAATATTCCAAAATAAATATTTTAGATTAAATATATCATTTAATCAAATAATAAAATTCACGGATATTACAATAGTCCTAAGGATCGGGATATCATTGTAAGCACCAATGCTAGATTCTTAGAGGAAGACTATATAATGAATCACAAACCCATGAGTATTGTTGTTTTAGAGGAACTAGTGGGAGGACAAGATAATTCTAATATGCCACCGGTACAAGTAGAACAACCACAAGTAAATGAACAACCTATCACTAATACCACTCCAATGCTTCGTCGTAGTGGGAGGGTTGTTAAACAACCTGAGAGGTTCATGTTTTTGGGAGAGTCTTCGGACTTAGTCTCTGGTGAACATGATGAGGATCCCAGGACATACGAAGAAGCAATGCAAGATAAGGATGCAGATCTTTGGCAAAAGGCTATGCAATCTGAGATGGAATCTATGTATTCCAATAAAGTCTGGGATCTCGTGGAACCACCCAGTGGTGTAAAACCCATTGGATGCAAGTGGATCTACAAAAGAAAAAGAGGATCTGACAAAAAGGTGAAAGCCTGGAAAGCAAGACTTGTTGCGAAAGGGTATACTCAGAAACAAGGAATTGATTATGAGGAAACCTTTTCTCCGGTAGTCATGCTTAAGTCAATCCGGATTCTTTTATCTATGGCAGCTCATCTCGATTATGAGATTTGGCAAATGGATGTCAAGACAGCTTTCCTAAATGGAAGTCTTGATGAAAACATCCATATGCAGCAACCAGAGGGATTCATCAAAGAGGGCCAAGAGCATCTAGTGTGTAAGCTTAAGAAGTCCATTTATGGACTGAAACAAGCTTCCAGGGAGTGGAACATTCATTTTGATCAGGCCGTCCAGACAAATGGTTATGATCAGAGTCCAAGCGAAGCATGTGTGTATAGGAAAAGTGAAGGAAATGCAGTGGTTTTTCTAGTACTATATGTAGATGACATTTTGCTCATTGGAAACAATGTAGAGATGTTGTCATCTATTAAGGCATGGTTGTTCAAACAATTTGAAATGAAAGACTTAGGTGAAGCCGCATACATTCTTGGGATCAAAGTTATAAGAGATCGCAAGAAAAGAACGTTGGCTTTATCTCAAGAACCGTACATTGATGAGGTATTGGCTCGTTTTAACATGCAGGACTCTAAGAAGGGTAATTTACCTTTTAGACATGGAGTCTCTCTATCAAAGGAGCAGTGTCCTAAGACACCTAAGGAGATAGAGAACATGAAAGCAGTTCCTTATGCTTCAGCATGTGGAAGCTTAATGTATGTCATGTTATGCACGAGACCTGATATTTGCTTTGCCGTAGGCATGGTCAGTAGATATCAGTCCAATCCAGGTCAGGAACATTGGAGTGCATTAAAAACGATACTTAAGTACTTGCGAAGGACTAAGAAGTATATGTTCATTTACAAGGCTTCAGACTTGTTTCCTGTGGGTTATACCGATTCAGATTTCCAGACAGATAGGGATAAGAGGAAGTCAACCTCGGGGTGTGTTTTTACTTTAGGAGGTGGAGCTGTAATATGGAGGAGTGTGAAGCAGAAATGCATCGCAGACTCAACCATGGAAGCTGAATATGTGGCAGCCTCTGAGGCAGCCAAGGAGGCTATATGGTTCCGGAATTTCCTGCTGGATTTGAATGTAGTTCCTAATTTGCCACGGCAAATCACCATTTATTGTGATAATACTGGTGCTGTTGCAAATACAAAGGAACCACGAGAACATAAAGCAGCAAAACACATTGAGCGTAAGTATCACCTCATACGACAGTTCGTTAAGCGAGGAGATATTATTGTGACTGATATAGCATCAAAGGACAACCGGGCTGATCCTTTCACGAAGAGTTTACCAGCTAAGGTTTTTGAAGAACACGTGGAGGAGATAGGAGTCATATGTCTGGTCACGGAATAGTTATTTAAACTGGTAGCGGATTATATTAATAAACACTGATATACTCAAAGAATAGCTTGAGTATAAGTGGGAGATTGTTGGGTTTTATACTAAACTATTCATTAGTAGTATATAAACATTGTCCATTTTATTGAGAATCTTGATTGCATATTTTTACATTGTCTATTTATTATATATTGTGGATAATTTAGTATCAAATGGGATAACAGAAGATTAAATTATCAGTGTCTATATATAATATAAAGGGTTCACAGTTTAAGTGGAATTAGACAAACCACTGGAATAACTGAAGTATTATTTGGGAATAGTTTATCTTGACTATTAAATAATACTTGTATACTTTGTGTATATTGAACAGGATCAAATTTAGAATTGTTCCCTTAAACTGATTAAGAAGGTGAACTAAGATTCTATGTTATTATTAATGCTTAGGTTCTTAATCCGGATATAGTAATTGACACGTGTATATTATTTACATGCTTTGATTTATATATGAAATAATTCTTTTGAATTATATCATTATATTTTGGGTGATGGAATAATATATATGGTGAATATTATTTATTGAAGGAATCCGTGTCCTGATAATATTCGGGTTAATGATGTCCCCTTGAAAGCTCAAAAGGATTTAATTATGTGAAACCCTGCAGGTGGATTTATTCCGGCATAATTAAATAAAGGTAGAGTGGATGATCAAGGATATAAGATGTTAATTAAATGAATTATCAGTAATTTATTTAATTAATGGGCATGCGCTATTTTAAACATGGGGAATTTAATAAGCAAATAATATTGGAACCGAATTAATTAATTAAGTTGCGGTATTAGGAAAGGTAGTGCAAATATTAATTCTTTAGTGGATTGAATTAATATTTAATTACATTGGGCTAGGCCCAGGATGTAATTAAAAGGCCCAACCTAATTATCCATGATCCCTATTGTAGCCCTATATATATTCTTATTCTCTTCTTGCTAGGGTTGGTTAAGAAAAATATTGTAGCCACCTAGGAGCAAGAAGAGAGGTTAACTTGAGAAGACGGAGGCCACACTTCGCTCAAGGGAATTTGGGAATACAATAGAAGAGCGTGGAATCAACCGTTAACAAGGTGATTTTCTTTTCGCACTCCTTAATTGTGTATCATAAAATGTAGTAGAACCCCAAGTCCGTGGTTCCCAACATTAACACCCTCAAATATGCCTATATACGAATTCAACGGGGTGGAATCAAAAGTGGAAGGCACTATCCAACTCCCAATGACTATGGGGCAAGGGATGAATACGTCTACTCAGATGTTGAACTTCATAGTTATAAAAGCGACTTCAACCTACAATGCAATCCTGGGAAGGACTGGTCTTCATGCGTTCAAGGCTGTTGCCTCATCTTATCATCTAAAAATCAAGTTCCTAACGAGGAATGGGATTGGTGAAGAACGAGGAGACCAAAAGATGGCTAGAAGTTGTTATGTAGCCGCGTTAAGGCCTGATGGAACCGGGGGGCAAGTTCTCCCAATTGAAGACATGAATATCAGCGACAACGAGGACAGAAAGGGGAAACCGGCTGAGGACTTGGTCCCAATTCCCCTAGTCCCAGGAGAACCAGAGAAGGTGACTTATATTGGGGCACTACTGCCCGAACCATTGAAGAGCAAACTCACGTCTTTTCTTCAAGAAAACAATGACGTTTTTGCTTGGACAGCGGCCGACATGCCAGGGATTGATCCCCAATTGATATCTCACAAATTGAATGTGGATCCAGAAAGGAAGACAGTGAAACAAAAGAAAAGAAATTTTGCTCCAGAGAGGCTTGAAGCCATTAAGCAAGAAGTGAATAAGCTTTTGGAAGCTGGGTTCATTGAGGAAATCCAATTCCCAGAATGGTTAGCTAACCCCGTGATGGTCAAAAAAGCTAACGGGAAGTGGGGGATGTGTGTCGACTTCACCGACTTGAATGATGCATGTCCTAAGGATTGTTTTCCCTTACCAAGGATTGAAGCTCTAATAGATGCCACTGCTGGGCATGAGATGCTAAGTTTCATGGATGGCTTCAGTGGATATAATCAAATCAAGATGCACAAAGATGACATCGCCAAGGTATCATTCATCACTGACTTTGGTGTCTTCTGTTTCTTAGTCATGGCTTTTGGGCTTAAGAATGCAGGAGCGACCTATCAAAGGTTGGTAAACAAAATCTTTGAGCACCTAATTGGAAAAACCATGGAGGTCTACGTAGATGACATGTTAGTCAAAAGCCTCGATAAGGCCGATCACATTAAGCACCTCCGAGAGGCATTCGAAGTGCTGAGGCACCACAAGATGATGTTGAATCCAGCTAAGTGTGCCTTTGGTGTAGGCTCGGGAAAGTTTTTAGGCCTAATGGTTTCCAAGAGAGGAATCGAGGCCAATCCCGACAAAATCAAAGCAATTCTAGACATGGAGCCACCACGGACTGTCAAAGATGTCCAGAAATTAACGGGAAGAGTGGCAGCATTGGGAAGATTCATCTCCAAGTCAGGAGAGAAGTGTTTACCCTTCTTTAAAGCACTCAATAAAGTGAAATTTTTTGAATGGACAACTGAAAGCCAAGAGGCCTTTGAGGACCTGAAGAAATACATGGCTGAGCTGCCACTATTAGCCAAACCAAAACCAGGAGAGGTTCTTTATCTATACTTGGCAGTATCCAACACTGCCCTGGGAGCTGTTTTGGTAAAAGAAGAGTTAAAGGTTCAGAAACCCATCTACTACGTGAGCAAGATCCTACACGGAGCAGAGATAAACTACTCTACCATAGAGAAGTTTGCCTTAGCCTTGATAATGGCCTCAAGAAAGCTACGCTCGTACTCTCAGGCTCACAAGATAGAGGTCTTGACTGATCAACCTCTAAGAAACATCTTGCATAGACCTCAAGTTAGTGGAAGATTGATCAAATGGGCCATTGAATTGGGCGAATTCGACATCAAGTATAAGCCTCGAACGGCCATAAAAGCTCAAGCACTTGCTGACTTCATGGTTGAATGCACCATCGACAACCAAGAAGTCGGGGGGCAGGAAGTAATAGTGGAAGATAAGAAAGATGAGGAAACTGACTTCAAAGAATATTGGGTGATCTATTTTGATGGAGCATCAAAAACAAAATCAAGTGGAGCTGGTTTGGTGCTACAAAGTCCTGATGGATTCCTCGTAGAGTATGCACTAAAGCTTGACTTCCCAATGACAAACAATGAGGCTGAGTATGAAGCTCTGATAGTCGGCTTAGGGCTGGCTGGAGCCTTGAGGGTCAAAACTCTGAAAGTATGTGGAGACTCGAGGCTAGTGGTTTCCCAAGTAAATGGGGAATTTGAGGCCAGAGATGAAGTCATGGCCAAGTACTTGAAACTTGTCAAGGCCATCATGACTCAGTTCGACGAATGCTATGTTGAGCACATTCCAAGGGAAGAAAACATGAAGGCTGATGCCTTGTCTAAATTTGCTTCTTCCGAAATTGAAAATTATACAGGAAGTGTCTACTTCCAAGTCCTGAGGACCCCAAGAATCAACGGAAAGTTGGTAGCACCCATTGATGTTGGCGGTTGTTGGATTGATCCCATCAAATCTCATCTAGAAACTGGGTGGTTACCCAACGACACTTCAGAAGCACGAAAGCTGCACGTCAGAGCACTAAGGTATACCCTGATTGAGGGAATCATATACAAGAAGTCTTTCATCATTCCATATCTGAAATGTTTAAGACCTCAAGAGGCAGAATTGGCCCTGAAGGAAGTACACGAAGGAATTTGTGGGCAGCACTTGGGGGACAGAGCCCTTGCCCATAAAATCACTCGTCTAGGTTTCTATTGGCCAAGCATACTTGCTGATGCTAAAAGCTATGTAAAGAAATGTGAACGGTGCCAGAAACATGCACCAGTGGTTAGGCAACCACCAGAGATGATGACATCCATTAACTCACCTATCCCCTTTGCTATGTGGGGAATGGATATACTTGGGCCATTTCCTATGGCAAGTGCTCAAAGAAAGTTCTTGATAGTAGCAATTGACTACTTCACCAAGTGGATTGAGGCTAAGCCATTAGCCAAGATAACCACCAAGCAAGTGATGCAATTCTTCTGGGAAAATGTGATATGCAGATATGGAATTCCACGAGTCCTGGTCACGGACAATGGAACTCAGTTTAACAACGATGAGTTCAAGAAGTATTGTGATGAGAACGATATCAAGTTGCGCTTCACTTCTGTTGCCCATCCTCAAGCAAATGGGCAAGCTGAGGTTGCAAATCGAATTATCCTGGATGGACTAAAGAAAAGAGTTGAACGCTCCAGAAACATTTGGGTAGACGAATTACTCCCCATACTTTGGGCATATCGTACTACTTGTAAAGTCACCACCGGGGCAACTCCGTTTCTATTGGCTTATGGAGCAGAGGCAGTGGTCCCGGTGGAGATTACTCACACCTCCCCAAGAGTTGAGGCTTATGAACCAGAAGAAAATGAAGAAGGCTTGAGGCTAGCTTTGGATCTAATTGACGAAGTTAGAGATGAAGCAAACGCCAAGATAGTTGAACATCAAAAGAAAGCCTCTTTCCACTAAACCTAAGGGTTAAAGAAAGGTTCTTTCGTCAAGGAGACTTGGTTCTCAGAAAGATTGAAGCATCCGGAGTTGGACAAAAAGGCAGGTTGGCCCCAAATTGGGAAGGACCATATCGCGTCAAGAACGTATTTGGTCGAGGCTCATACAAGCTAGAAACCCTTGAAGGGCATGAGGTGCCAAGGACTTGGCATGCCTCCAATTTGAAAGTTTATTATGTTTAAGGTGTGTCCTAGGAGGACTCACTACTATAAATAAAGTTTGATAAAACCAACCCGAGTTCTTAAACTTGGGTACTATGTAAGGGTTGATCCCATTTTCAAGTTATGAATAAATTCAGTATTTTCATGTTTTAAAGCTTATATACTATGAGTGTTGACAAACATTCAAGAAGCAAGAAAACAACACAAGCCATGAATGGCCACAAGATATAAATAAAAACTTAAATAAGAGTTAAGTTAAGCCCGTAGGCCAAAAGTACATCAATACTGGTACAAGCCAAGAAAGGCCATAAACAAGAACTACAAAAGAAACTACATATAATCTGCCTTGTCCACGTCCTCCTCCTCCTCCTCTTCCTCTCTAGAGTAAAGGGCAGCATCATCAGCCCCGGCAGTCTGACCAGGTGGAGAAGTGTGATCCAGGTCTAAGATCCTGTCATCCTCCTCCATCTCGTCCTCTCCAGCCAAAGCCACCTCCAAAGGAGTAGGAAGGTGAGGGCTTGGAAAATCAGAAATAAGGAGAGATCCAGGCATCTTCTCCAAAACAGCAAAAAGAGCGTCATCCCATCCCTTAGTATACTGAACTGGGAAGAGGAGCTCGTCATGCTTATCAATAAAGTCCTCGTACTCCGTGGAGTCAAGGTACTCGTCGATAAAGTCATCATTGCCTTTCCTCAAAGACACCAGCTCAGCCTGGGAGTCAGCCAACTCCTTCTCCTTCCTGGCCAAGGTGGCCTTCAGTGTGCCCACCTCCCCTAGGGCTTTCTCAAACTTGCCTTGGTTGGCCTCAGAAGATGAGCGCCAAGCCTTGGCTTGAAAGAGAGCCCCTTGGTAGTTGGCATTAACCTACAAGCAAGTTACAAGTCAAATACTTAAACTTGAAATACATTATTAACTGCAAAGAAAAAAGAAGAGGAGAAATACTTACAGCAGCCATAGCTTGGGATCCAGCATGCTCCACCCCCTCAATGGTGGAGTTGGAGACGAAATACTTGTAATCACAAGGAGTCAGAGAGTGATAATACCACTCCACAGTGTGCTTGGACACTCCCACCACAGTGTCCTTCTTCCTGAGACCCCAGTTGGGGTGCCAAACTGAGCTTTTAGCCAAGGCAGGACCCTCAGCATCCTCAGTAAGGTCCACATGGGGCCTTAAAAAAGCAGTAGCACTGGAGGCACGAGGGTCCTTCCCTGCCAAGCGTGCCCTCTTCATCCTTGCTGTCTCCCCATCTTCGGGCTCGTTGGTCTTATTAATAAAGACCGCAGCTGTAAAGAAACACAAGAAAAGAAACAATTGGTATAAGACAATCTCAAATAAACAAAGGAAAATATGAGGTGAGAATTACCCTTATCAGAAACATTTGAGAGTCCCAAGGACTTAAGCTGGAACTCATCCAGGAGCACCCAAGCCATTGTGGCGTAGTTGTCCTTTGTAAGCTCAGCATATGCATGGGCCTCTTCATCATTCAGGATGATGTCACTAGGGCTACCATCTGAAACCCTACTAAACGAGCTACGGAAAAGGGAGCCCCAATCCCCTCCTTCCCAAATCAAGTACATAAACTCTTCCTTCCATTTGAGGTTATTGTCAGGAATGGATTTGGGGTGAAAAATTGGAGGAGTGGAAGGTTGATGGTTGATATAAACCCAACCCAAAGAAAGGGCTAAGCTATTCTTAAACTGAAAGATTCTTCTAAACAAAGCTACAGATAAAGGAAATTTTTTCTTCAAACAAAGAACAATGAAACATATAATGATTCTCCAGGCGTTTGGAGGAAGTTGGCAAGGGTTAATCCCAACATCAGCCAAAAGCTTGGGAATAAACTCATGGAAAGAGAACCTGAGTCCCGCGACAATGGCATCCTTATAAATGCATAAAGCATCAGGACGCCAATGGCAAGAACGGTCCCCTGGGCCGGCTGGAACTAACCTATAAGGGGACTTAACTCTATACATTTTGTTATAGTCCCTAATTAAATCGATTTCATGGAATTTATTACTACAGTCGAATGAATCTAAATGCGAAACAGAAGGGTATTCATCACTACGTTCTAAAATCATATCTTGAAGTGACATATGAGAAGAACGAATGATGATACCTCTCTTAGAAGCTTTGTTCATTCTTTGAAGGCGTTGAGCAGCTTTGGCAGACATCTTCAAAATCTTCAAACGTTCAAGAGAAATCCAAGAAAAATCTCCAGAAAGAATCTTCAAATCTTCAAAACTTCAAAGAAATTCCCAGGAAATCTTCAAAGAAACCCAGAAATCTTCAAGGGATGAAGGTGAAAACCCAGAAATCTTCAAGGGATGAAGGTGAAAACCCAGAAATCTTCAAGGGATGAAGGTGAAAACCCAGAAAAACAAGAACACCACCGTAAAAAGCTCGCCGGGAATCGCCTTACCACGGAATAAAAGAGAGAAAAGAGAGAAAAACTAGAGAGAAATTTTCGGAGATTTGAAGATGTAAAGTGAAGAATAAAGTGGAAATTCCACTCTTTTATAATAGAGATGACTGGAAACCCTACCGGTTAGGGAAGGGCAACCGTCTATAGCCAGTAAGGCCCATAAAATCCATTTATGGATTACAAAGGCAAAAGCCCAAATAAATTAAATCTCAGGCAAAATCGAAGCCCAAATCAAATAAGGCCCAAGGCTGGAAAGATTTAAGTCCAAATTAAAATTGGACTATTTAAAGCCCAAAAATAATAAAGCCTGGAATAAAACCAAGGCAAAAAAACAAAAGACCGAGGTCGAAATGACCCTAAGACAAAGTCGTTCATCCAAGGTCGAATATACAAGGGAAATCGAGGCCGTATTCATCGACCTCACTCTCAGACTAAGCGGAAAAATTAAAGATTTAAGGTCGAAAAGACCCTAAAACGAGGTCGAACGACCCAAGTCGAAAATACACACGGAATTGAGGTCGTGACCATCGACTTCGCACCAAAAGCAAGTCAAAAAACTGGAAAAATGAGGTCGAAAAGACCCTAGGTCAAAGTCGATTGACTGAGATCGAAAATACACTACAAATCGAGATCATATCCCTCGACCTCACATTAAAATGAGGTCGAAAAGCAGAAGGAAATGAGGTTGAAGTTGACCCAAAAACTTAAGTCTATGTTAACCTGAAAAAACGAGGTCGAAAAAACACGAGGATGAGATCGAGCAAATGAGATCGAAAATGTATTGGAAATCGAGGTCGAAACATACGACCTCGTACCAAAATAAAACCAGGATAACTAAGAAATCCTGGTCGAAAACACATAGAATCGAAGTCGACACCTTGAGGTCGAAATTGACCTATAAGTCGAGATCGAAATAAACGACCTCACGATCAATCGAGGTCGAAGGTATACTAGGAACGAGGTCGACAATGACTTATGATTCGAGGTCGACAATGACTTATGATTCGAGGTCGACAATGGCTTACAATTCGAGGTCGAAAACATACTGAGTCGAGGTCGAACAGGTGAGGTCGAAAAAGACCTGGGATTCCTGGTCGACAGCTTCGACCTCACAGATGTTTGAGCTTGAATTCCAGGTCGAAATCCTAGTCGAATTTATACTGTTTTCTGGACGAATTCCAGGTCGAATTTACACTATTTCCTGGTCAATTCCTGGTCAAAAATGACCTAATTTGAGGTCAAAAAAGGGAAAATTTTGGAAAAATACGCTATAACTTCTACGAAAACCCCGAGGAGGTTTTCCCAGAAGTTGGGGGGCAAATGATATGGTCAGAAAAGTAATTATAGCAATATAATTGACGGTCCAATGAAAAGGCTCAATATTTAATGCTGACACCCTAATTATTCATTAATTTCATAATTAATGAATAGGGAAAATATACAGCTCATAAAAAGAGTCCGAATTATGGCAAATTGGTCAAAGAAGGATCCAGAATCCCAATTAAAGGCAATTAATGAGTCATAGCCTTTATCGACAAGGAAAAGACTTATCCTGCAAGCAATACAATGCTTATCCAATATCAAAAAGGAGACTTATTCGCTAAGACTCCTAAACATACCATAAATACTAGGCTCCAGACGCCTATATAAGGTCCCTGATCCTACAATCAGAACTACGTCTTTGGCTTGATTCTCAACATTAATTGAGATACGTAGGCATCTTGTGAGGACCAATTTAGTCCGGAAACACGAGTGCAGCCATTAAAGCTCGAAGCTCATTAATCCTAGCATTAAATTCACAAGTACGTTTTTTAATCCATAACAGTAGGTTAATTCATTTTTAATACAATTTTGTAAAGGTATATTTGTACATATAAAGCATACCTTGGTATTTACATTAATTTTTCCTACTTTTATAAGATATAAGGTTTCTTTTAATCTTAGTCAACTAAAAAATGTGACCTTAGTCCCACCAATCTCATAAAATAAATTAAAATATAACTATTTTGCCATTAAATAACTAAAATTGAAATAAATAATTTATTTTCTATTAATTGGGAATGATATATAAATTTCTTGACGTAATTATGTACTCCCTAATATACATATTATTAGCTCAAAATTAATTTCTTAGTTCATTTCAAGTATGAACTATGATATCCAGCAACATGTCAGTGCTTTGCACACGGTTATGATTTTTAATTTTAATTTTTTAATCCTTATTATAAGTATAATAATATATTTACAAATATCTATTATTACTGAAATATTCGAAAATATTCATCATATCATTCTTAGTTATGATCCTTTATTTAAATTGATTTTGGAAGATCACAATTAGATACTCCAAATTTTCTACATGCATACCTTAACCAGAATTAGTTATATCTAAAATTTTCATATATCCACTAATTTATCTACAAGATCTCTATTGTCAAACTAATTGATACTAATACTTTGTTTATTTTATTTTCTTTACAAAGACATGTCATATGCTATACGTATAAATTAATATTAATCAGCTCCAATTTATATGGGTTTGATTTATCCTTGATAAGATATTAGTTAGACTATATTTGAGGTTAATCATATCCTGATTACACGTTAACTGATTTAGGTTATCAAGTTGTACACACCTACAACTATTATCCGGGTATTTATAGCTATAATACACACCATTATACATCACAATATGAAACACAAATCATCTCTGAAGTCTGCCTACCATCTGTCTTCTACGCTCTTCATGTAAGTTCGTACAAGTTGTTTTATTATTGTTTTCATTTTATAGAGTCAAGATTAGCATATTGATACAGTTATGCCTCATATTGATCATAAATATAATTTTTTTTCAGCAAAGTCATGTTTGCAATGTATGATTCATTATCTTTTCTGGACACTTCACGTACTACTTGGAGGATCAAGGTTCGTGTTACATGGATGTGGGCTTCCGTATCTGCTTGATCCGAAGGGAGAGATGGATTGAAAGGATTTAATCTGATTTTGCTCGATGATAATGTATATTTAATGTTTACATTCCTATATATTTTTGTTTTATTTTTTTCCAACATTTGGAAATGATATAATCTTACAACTCTTCGTTGCATTGAAACAGAACACGCATGTTCAAGCTTTTCTGTATGCTGATAACTGGAGAGCATATTCCACGGACATTGTAGAAGGTGGTCTTTATGTCATTTCCAACTTCTACACAAGGGAGGCTATGGGAACACTCAGGCCAACGACTTCTAAGTTTATCATCAACTTTTCGAACTCAACACACGTTAAAAAAGTTGAAGATGATGACTTCATGACTCCTATGCATAAGTTTGAGTTTGTTGATTTGAGTGAGTTGTTTGGAATTGTAAGCAACTACGAAAATCCAGATGCTCCAGAATTTTCTAAAGGTCATCCATTTACATTTGTATTTTGTTATTATGATTAGTTTTTTATCGTTGTGTTTAACGTCAAAGTATGCATGATATATACTATATTTTATAGATATCATTGGTGTACTCGAGGATTTTGAGAATGTGAAGGTCATCAAGACAATGTTTGGAGAAAGGAACATTGTAAGGTTCAGGATAACTAATGGAAGGTATTAGATTATCCTTTTTCATATTTGTATAAAAAACTTTCTTTAACATTTAAGTTTAGGTACAAACTTTCTTATTTAATTTGTGTAGGTACTCACACAAAGTATCTGTGTCGGGAAAACTTGATGTAACAACCGATGAGCTTTATGGTAAGATTAAGGAAAAGCCAAGTATTGCAATTGTTACTAGTTGCAAGATGAAGATATTCAGGAGTAAGAATCACATATTTGATGTATGTATTGACCATTTATATATTATATTCTAATTTGTTAACAAATTGCTTATTCCGATTTGTATAGGTTCTGTTCAGATTAGTACATTGCCATCGTCAAAGATATATTTCAATCTTGATGATGAATGTGTTGCTGCTATGAGGATTAGGTAAATTTAATTTTTTATTCATAAATTTCATCTTCCAAATCTTTCCATATATTGATATTTTCATATTGGTATGCTTATTTGAAATGCAGGCTGGAGGAAGAGGGCTATAAAGTTCCTGAAAATGTTGAACCAATCCCACTTCCAAATATTGAACCTCCGGTTTTTCAAACAATAACACTAAAAGAATTGAGCGAGAAGACAAACACTGATGAACTTAAGGTTTAAAAATAGAACTATTTATTAAACGCTACCAACATTAAAAAAATTCCTCTTTAATTGTTTTCCATTAAATGTTTGTGTAGAAGTTGTATATGTGCATTGTCAAGATATCAAATGTGGAAGTCTTATAGGGAGAATTTCGTATAACAGTGTTATGGAGGTTTATGGTAAATGGTGGCTGGACTTGTATGATGACTCCTCAGAAATTGAATAGAGAATTAGGGTTTTCTTTCTCTTACTCTTGCTGAGTGTCAATTATTGTATCATGCAAGGTGCCTACGTACCCCTTTATATAGGGATCAAGCCTCACGTAGTTCTTGGGGAACAAGTCATCAATTAGGGCTAGAGTTTTCTCTATCCCACTCAGCCCAAAGCACATTAATAGTCAGGATTATCCATCCACGTCATGTCCGGTCACACACGTTATCCTATAATCTCGCAGCATCTCCGCGTTTCTTCCCGTAATTATAGGAATGTCCCGTGTCAACCAAGAAACATCCATTCCATAAAAGGAATTTGCATATCTGGGATTCACCCATGGTGCGAGCTGTCCAGGCTCGCACCGCACAATTCAATAAAAAAATACTTAAAGTTAAGTTTTACCTTTCCATAACCAAGTGGTGCGACCTCACTAATGTTTAGTCATTCTCGTTTCTGTCAAACGGTGCGAGCCCATCTTTTCTAGGTGGTGCGAGCTCACACAAGAGTGTGAACTCAACAATCCTCTTATCCTGATAGGGTGTGAGATCATCTTTGTTTATAAATAGTACTTATATTATCAAACAGTTCTAGTATCAATTGAATATAGTCCATGAATTCTTTGTGCGAGCCGAATTTCAGCTCGCACCAACCTTTCTAAAACATGACCCATGTTTTAGGCCCAAACCACTCATGGACTTGTTTAGGGCCCATATCAAAAATCCAGTATAACAACTATCCCCCAAAATTCCTTAATGATCCAATAAGGAATTTTGCATATTCCCCTAAAGACGCGGTGCGAGCCGTCTGCTCGCTTCGCACGTCACCATCAAGCTTGTGCCTATTCCCAATCGATGACAGTTGTTCATGGGGATACGCGTCGTCCATTAAAATGCTGACACGTGTCTTCCCTACTCTCTCTCCTCATCCCCTATAAATACTTCAAGATTTCTTTCCATAAATTCATTTTGCAAGAACATTAACGAAACTCTGTCCATTTTGCTCAAGGATCTACCACGGCGAAAATCATTATCACCACCCGGAACTATTACCGTCAATCTTCGTCAACTCCACCAAATTCTTCAAGTTCATCCTCCAATTCTTCTCAAAGTAAGCATCTCAATCTTTAAAATGCATTTTTATACACGTTTTTATGTTTTTGTTGCATATTTATATGTATATATGCCCATGGTTCGAGATGAATCAATACGAACAGAGTTCTCGTTCGATGCGAACACAAAATATGGTTCGAGCTGAACCTATGTTCGATGCAAATAGAACCTATGTTCGCATCGAATATAATAACCATAGGATAGTCATAGATTAACCGTTTGTGCGATGCGAGGACACTTAGCAATTTTTTATTTTCATTTGGTTCTTTTTTTTAGGGGCACACACTAATTCTCACCACCTTTTTCAGATGTCGAGTGTGACCCCTGAGTGAAGAAGAGGCCAAGTGCTTCCAAGAAAACAGAACTAAGTGCTTCCAGCTCTCTTGGCCTTGATGATCTATTTAACCATTCTGTGCGACCCCTGAGTGAAGAAGAGGCCAATGTTCGTTTGAACCAACTTCTCCAAGAGAGAGAAGCGAAGCTTCGCCTCGTACCGGCCTCTGCTGACCACCCCATGACTATTTCTGACTCATCCACAGATAGTTCCTTAGGGAGCACCTTTTATGATAAATGCAAAGGGAAAGAGTTGGCCAGTTCCCCAACCCCTCGGGACGAGCTCGAAGAGGATGATGAGGATGAGGCCAGCTCGCACTGGTCTTATGACAGCCCTGTTAGCGAGGAGGTAGCAGATGTCTCAAAAGAGATAGACTTCTGCAATTACACCTATGTCCCAGAGCCATCCCATGTTCCTTACGACCCTATCTAACAGCCCGAGCTTGAAGGAGAAGTGTTTCTGAAAAAACGTATAATTCCAGATGGCGATGAGAGCTCTTCTTCTGCCTAAGAAGGTGGAAATTTTTTAGCCTATCGAGACTTATCTACTTCTATGACTGAAGATTCTTTGCGCGACCTCATAGATCAATTCAGGCCTGAGGGTTGCATCATCCTCCCCGCACCGCATATGAGATGCTATCGATTCAATCATTCAGAGAATGGAGGTAGAGTGCCCCGTATGGTTCTCTCCTCATTTTTGCTGAAGTTAGGTGTTAGTGCACCCCTTCACCCCTTTATTCGTGAAATTCTAGAGTACTATAGGCTCGCACCGCTCCAAATCAACCCAAATGGTTATAGGTCCTCCATTACTTTATATATTCTTTATAAAAAAACAAGGGTACCCTACTCTTACCGCTAGACAACTTGGATATTTTTTGAATTTGAAACACTCAACCGACTTCGGCTACTTCTATCTTTTCGTGTGGCCATATTACAATAAAAAGAAATTGCTTAATGGGGGGCCAAGCAATTCAGGTAGATGGAAAGGTCCTTACTTTTACGTTCATGAAGTTCCCCGAGTTCAAACTCACTTCTACTATGTCCCCGGTAAGTGATTGTTTCTAGCTCGCACCGTTCTTTTCACTTCGCACCGTCCTTCCCACCTTGCACCGTTCTTTTCATTTATATTTATGTATTGTTCTTATTTGCTCAGAGCCTCCTGTAAGAACTCCTTTACGAGGTTAGGAAAAGATTAATGCTGACAATCTTCTAACTATCCCCGTCGCAGAAAGGAATATTAGAAAATTAATCACTACTGCGAACCTTGTTGAGTATGGTTGTTTCAAAGAGGGTACTAGATTAACTCCCAGCAAAAAATCCAAATAAAAAAAGAAAGGTAGGAATACTTTTGTGGGAGCTGGCGGCTCGCACCACCTTCCAATCTTTATTAATTAATTGTTTTTTAGGATTTATCATTAACATTGCAAACTTTTATCTAACTCCTTTGTCTTTATTTTATTTCAGAAATGGTTATCTCCCCTCCTTCATTCCTACTCGAACAAGGGACAACAGCTCGAACTGCTCCTACTTCCAGCCAGTCCAGCTCGCACGACGGTGGCTCGCACACAGTTGTTCCTCGAACTGAGGAGATCCCACCTGAATTCCAGACCACCCTCACTGAATATCAGAAGACTGGTGGGGTCTCTCCTCGTCGAAAGAGAGTGAAGAATACAAAGGATGCCCTTATTGATACTGACCTCTCCAAGCGGTCTCGCAAGGAATTGCCTCCTCCAACCCCCAAAGATAATGTAGTGGCAAGTGCTCTAAGCCGGCTCGCAGGCCCCCATATCTCTGAGAGCGAGTTGAAGGCTTGGACCACAGGCTCGTTCGAGGCCAACAATGATGCTCTCACCAAGGCTGTAGCTGAGGTCTTTATAAGACAAATCAACAGACACAGGGAGCTTCGCAATATGGGCCAGGCTAGTACCAAGCTTGACAAAGACAACAAAACCCTGAAGAACAAGTTGGATGATGCTAGGAGAGCCAATGTGAAGTTGGTCGAGGACTGCAAGCAAAAAATCCTTGATGCGACCACAAGCCTTGATAAAGACTTGCGCGAGTCCAGGTCACTTGTCACGAAAATGAAAGAGGAACACTCCACAGCCATAGGTGAAGCGGTTCGCGAGAACACAGCCCTGAAAACTCAAATCACTGAGCTCGAGGCCAAAGTTGCAGCCCTTGAGGCGAGCCGGGATGAAGACATTAGGAATGCCACAGCTTTGGGCTCCAAGAATTTCATGAAGTGCTTTATGTCAAAGATCCCTGACTTCGACTGGGGCCAGCTTGGTGCATCCACTGTGGGCTATGATGCCAAGCTTCGCAAGGAGATGGAGCAAGAGGCTTTGGCTGCTCAGCAGGCTGCTGAAGAGAAAGCCTAGCTCGCTGATGAGGCTCAGCTCGCACGGGGGGAAAATTTTGAGACTCCTCAATATATATTAGATGTATTTATCTTTATTTTGCTACTCATTGGGGATGCGGGCACCCCGTTTGCCTCGCATTATGTATTTAACTTGATGGCCACGAGCCTTGGCTCATTTATTTATTTTGAGAACTTTAATTTTATCTCTAAGTACTCTGATATGCTTGTGCTTAATTCTATATATATACTTTCTTTGACTTCACGTCCAAACACATTTTATTACCCAACTTGAGCGGGCTCTAACCTCTCGAGACCGCCTTGCACGAGCTCGAGACTCATGTGGTCGCATCGCACGAGCTCGAGACTCATGAGGTCGCATCGCACGAACTTGGGTCCATACGAAGCTCAACCTCTCGCAAGGCTACTTATATTTTTGTCTATATAAAAATATTTCCCAACATGTATGAGCTCATTTTTAAAGAGGTGATCTTCTCGTGAAGCTTACTTCGCATGGAGATCCACCTCGCACAAGGTTCTACCTCGCACGAGGTTCCTCGTCGCACAAAGTTCCAACTCGCACGAGATTCCACCTCGCATGGGGTTCCACTTCATGCGAATTTCCACCTCGCACGAGGTCTCACCTCGTGCTACATAAAATTGAAATTGTGTAGGCTCGTATCTTCATCTCACACGAGGCTTCGCCCTCGCAAGGAACTCCAGATTTTTCTTTTAAACGGGCTGAGGCCCAAATAAATATTCGCCTCGCATGTTGTTATTTTCTAATAATATACACAAGTGCATTCTCCTCGCACTTTCATGCTGGTTTTTTGTCTTAGAACAATCTATGCTGGTATAAAAAGGATAAAAGAATAATTTTCACTCATGCATAGACAATGAAAAATTCAAAATAAGCAACTTTAACTTTGATAAAATTTCAACTTTGATAGATAATAAGATAGAACGGACTTAGTACATCATATGTCAAAGGGAGGTGTCTATATGACACTATTACCCCCCGAGACTTGGGATACATATAGATGAATACTAAGTCTTTAATAGATATAAATTACTGATAGTACTTTCTCAAATGCTCAGCATTCCAAGCCCTTGGTATAAGCTTTCCACGCATATCATTGAGATGATAGGTTCTTTCCCAGAGAACTGATTTAATCTGATATGGGCCTTCCCAATTTGCTCCAAATACTCCATGGTTAACCACCTTAGTATTAAGCATCACCCGACGAAGAACAAGATCCCCTACACGGAAAGGTCGAGCTCCCACCTTGCGATTTTAATGCCTAGCAGTCCTCTGGTGATATGCCAATAACCTTGCTTGTGAATCAGTCTGTGTTTCCTCAATCATATCTAGATAGAGGCGGTGATTCTTGTCACTATTCTCTGGATCATAATGATCTCTCCTAAACGATCCAACTCTCACCTCCACCGAAACCATAGCCTCGCATCCGTACACCAAAGAGAAAGGTGTTTCTCCAGTTGTGGTTCGGGAGGTGGTGTTGTAAGACCATAAGACCTGTGGAAGCTCCTCTGGCCAATTTCCCTTAGCATCCTCCAGCTTTGCCTTTAGCGTATGCTTGATTATCTTGTTGATTGCTTCAGTTTGGCCATTAGTTTGTGGATGGCTCACTGCACTAAAACTCTTCTGAATCCTCAACCGATCACAAAATTCTCTCATCTCCTTGTTGCCAAACTGCTTACCATTATCCGAAATCAACTTGTAGGGTATGCCAAATCGACAAACAATAACCCGATACACAAAATCAATGAGCTTATTTGCCGTTATTGTGGCTAAGGGCTCAGCCTCTGCCCATTTAGTGAAATAATCCACCGCAACCACAGCATACTTCACAGTGCCTTTGACTTTAGGCAATTCCCCAATCAAATCTATCCCCCACATGGTAAAGGGCCAGGGGCTCATGAGTGAAGTTAGTGGTGCTACCGGGCTGTTATAGAAATTCACATACCTTTGACACAAGTATCTTTTTTAAGGGTCTTGACGAAGTATCTTTTGTGCCAATGAACTACCCCCGAGTGATTACCACAAATGCCTTCATGAACCTCCCTTAGTATATAGTTGCATTCTTCTCCATCAACACATTTGAGTAGGGGCACATTGAAGCCTCGCTTATATAAGCCTCCATCATATATTGCATACCTGGTAGCCATATATCGCACTCGTCGTGCTTCAATCTTATCACCTGGTAAAGTACCATTTTTTATGTAATCCAAGAGGGAAGACATCCACGTTACTCCTTCTTCCAACACCATAAGTTCTTCCTCTAGCACGCTAGGCCTCTTCTGTATATCCAAGGGTGTTGACCCTAACAGAGTGGTCTCATGGCGCGAACCGAACTTGGCAAGTTCGTCTGCCATCTCGTTTTGGCCCCGAGGGATGAGCTCTAGGTTGACCTCATTAAACAGCCTGATCAGCCTTTCCACACAGCGGAAATACAACTCCGTTCTAGGCCCCCGTGCTTGATACCCTCCATTTATCTGGTATACCACTATCATGGAATCACTAAAAGCATTAAGGTTTTCTACCTTTAGTTCTAACGCTAGCTTGACTCCATTAATCAAAGCCTCATACTCAGCATCATTATTTGTTGCATGAAAGGTGAAGTGGACATCCCTCTTCACCCTACACCCTTCTGGGCTCACCAACTCGAATCCAGCTTAAGCTCCGTCTCCGTTAAACGCCCCGTCAACATACAAGCTCCACCAAGGGGCACTATTTTGATTCTCCTCTGCTGGTATTTCTGGATAAATTTTCAACGTCTTAGGGTCCTCTTCTATTTGGGGTGAGAATTCCAACACAAAATCTGCTAATGTTTGTCCTTTAATCACAACCCGAGGCTTATACTCCACATCAATCTGACCAAGCTCGACAGCCCATTTCAACAACCTTCCTGAAGTCTCTGGATTATGCAACACTTGTCTAAGTGGATAGTTTGTTCTCACCTCAATCTTATAAGCCTGGAAGTAAGGACGAAGCTTCCTTGAAGCGAGGATTAGAGCATACACCAGTTTTTCCATGTTCAAGTACCTAGTTTCTACATTCACCAGCCTTTTGCTCATATAATATACCGGGAGCTGAGCTTCACCTTCCTCTCGAATTAGCACTGCACTCACCATATATTTGGATATAGCTAAATAAAGCACAAGTACCTCCCCTTGCTTTGGATTAGATAATAAAGGTGGTGTGCTCAAATGTTTCTTGATATTCTGAAAGGCCTCCTCACACTCTTCTGTCCATTGAAAATTCTTGCCCACGTTTTTAATGGCCTTAAAGAACTCTTGCCATTTGTCAGAAGATCTGGAGACAAATCTGTTCAGCGCCGTAATTCGCCCTGTGAGACTTTGCACGTCTTTCACCCCCCGAGGCGATCTCATCTCCAATAGAGCCTTCATCTTGGCCGGGTTAGCCTCGATTCCTCGATGGTTGACAATGAACCCCAGAAATTTTTCTGACTCCACCCCAAACACGCATTATTTAGGATTAAGCTTCATTTTGTAGACACGCAAGATAGTGAACATCTCTTCCAAGTGACGGATGTGGTATGTGGCTTCCTTTGATTTTACAAGCATGTCATAAACATATACCTCCATTGTTCTCCCTATATGATCTTTGAACATTTTATTCACCAATCTCTAGTGCGTTGCTCCTGCATTGATTAACCCGAAGGGCATCCCAATATAACAGTATAGGCCTCGATCAGTGATGAACGAAGTGTGTTCTTGATCTGGCCCGTACATAAGAATTTGATTATAACCTGAATAGGCATCCATGAAACTTAATAATGCATGCTCAGCAATAGCATCCACAAGCTGAACGATACGAGGGAGAGGGAAGTTATCCTTTGGACAAGCTTTGTTCAAGTCGGTAAAGTCTACACAAGTCCTCAACTTCCCATTTGGCTTTTTTACTAGCACGGGATTAACCAACCAGGTCGGGTAGAATGACTCATTGATGAGCCCGACTTCCATCAACCTATCCACTTATTCCCTAAGGGCCTCTGCCCTTTCTCCACTGACAGGCCTCCTCTTCTGCCTTATTCCCTTCTTGCTTGGATATAGGTTCAACCAGTGACACATTACTTCTGGATCAATGCCTATCATGTCGGTGTGAGACGCTAACACATCCAAATTTTCCTTAAGGAACGAAACGAGATTGTCCCTTATGTTAGGGCTGAGATTTGCCCCAATCTTCAAGACTTTAGACGGGTCGTTTGGATCCACCAAGATAGAAATGATATCTTCGAATGTTCCAACTTCATCCGGAAAGAGAGGCATTCTTGGGTCCAAATCAACATCGAAGTTCCTATCTGTGCTAGGCTCCCCTATTTCAGTGACAATAAGATTATCCCCGTTGTCAAGGAACATCTCAGACGCTTCCTGTGGGATGTTCCCTTATGATGTTATAGTGACTTCTCAGGATATTCCAGTTGGCAATTATACCAGAACAGAAGTCTCTTTTCTCACCCACTTGCCTTTATTCAGCCTAGCAGTTATCTGCTCTGGGCTTTCTTCATCATCGCTTGCCTCCTCCACTATGCCTTCATGCAACATCATCATGGGCCGAGAGGACTCCATCATTAGAGCCCCAGGCCTGGATTCCACTTCAATCCCCATATTCTCAAAGTAATCATTCGGGAGCTCTTCTATAGATATCATGTTGCAGACATCTTGCATGGGAGTATCCACACGCTTCCTTTTCTTCACTTCACCTTCTTCCATGAATTCTCGTTCCCCAAGGTTTATCACCTCACTTAGAACATCCGCCTTTTCTGCCCCTTTCATTGCTTGATTATAGCATACTCTTGAGTCATAATGGCATCCCTTCACTTGTCTGGCGCTTGTAGGGATTGGAAATTTCATGGTTAAGTGGTAAATAGAGGTGACCACCTTCATCTCCTTAAGAATTGGTCTTCCAATAATAGCATTATAGGCACAAGGCTGGTCCACCACAGTAAAAGTGACAATTTATGTGGCCATGTGGGGGTTATCCCCTAGACTGACCAGGAGTTGGACTGTGCCCTGAACTCCTACCGAGTCCCCCGTAAACCCATAAAGCTGATTTCCACTTTGAACCAATTCCCTGTCCAAAAATCCGAGTCTCCTATATGTTTCATAGTTCAAGATGTTAAGAGCACTTCAATTGTCTACTAGTACACGATACACATTAGTCGACCCAATTTTCATCCTTACTACAAGAGCATCAGCATGTGGGTAATTGTAACACCCCAGTCCCACATCGAGTAGATTGGGACATTCTGTTCAGTTTTTAAGGCAAAGTACTACTAGTAATTAGCACCAATAAAATCATGATATTTTGGGGGTCTGTGGTGGACTTGTTGTTACCCAAGTTGGCTGTGTTTGGGCCAGTAGGCTTCGGCTTATTTGGACTCGGAATCGGGACTTGACCCGATTTTCGAAAAAGGCTCGGGATTTGACCCGGGTTGTCACATATGGTATCAAAGACGACTCTCGAAAGCTTGTCGAGGCAAGTTGCCGGAGGTGGGGACACGAAGGCTGGTGGTATTATCCCACAATGGACAGAGATCTGGAGGTGGGGACATGAAGCTAGCCGGTATTATCCTACAATGGCTAGGGAGGAACGATCCGAACCTATGGGCTATCCGTTCAGGCTTGACGAGGACGTCAAGAGTTTAAGTGGGGGAGTTTGTAACACCCCAGTCCCACATCGAGTAGATTGGGACATTCTGTTCAGTTTATAAGGCAAAGTACTACTACTAATTAGCACCAATAAAATCATGATATTTTGGGGGTCTGTGGTGGACTTGTTGTTACCCAAGTTGGCTGCGTTTGGGCCAGTAGGCTTCGGCTTATTCGGACTCGGAATCGGGACTTGACCCGATTTTCGAAAAAGGCTCGGGATTTGACCCGGGTTGTCACAGTGATGTACCCATTTAGCATCTTCTTCGCCAAACATGATCTCTTCTCTGTCTTTTTTGAATAGATGAGGAGGCCTTTGTTCAAGGTGATGAACGTTGGTTAGAAGATGATCTTTTGCCTCTCGGGCATACCTTTCCATGGCTTTCTTGTTGTCTCCTCCCACATGAGATCCTCCAATAATAACATGGATGCTATCAGCCCTTTCGGTCCTCTCTTTGTCATTATCCTTCGTTAAAGGAGGTGGAGGGGGCACCTGGTGATATTATACCTTATGCTTCCTTAATTCTTTCACAACCCATTCAGTTAACTTCCCTTGCCGGATTAAAATTTCAATTTCATCCTTTAACTGTCGGCAATCCGTCGTGTGATGCCCTATTGATTCGTGATAAGAACAATACCTTGTGGTGTCCCTCTTGTTATATTCCGTCAAAGGGGTAGCTTTCTTAAATACCCATTTTCCGGCATAAGTGGCATAAATATGGTCGATGGAGGCAACCAAGGGAGTATGATTCTTCCATATGCTTGTATAAGGTCTCTCAGACTTTTTATTGGCAGTCTATCTCGCCTTGTTAAACTTCTTTGGGCTCGGAATCCTTTTAAAAGTCTTCCTCCTTTCTTCTGGGCTGAAAGATCTTTCTCTCTTCTCCATCCTTCGGCCACTGCTTCTCAAGTCTCTCATGGATTTATTTACTCTCTTATGAGGCTCGACTTGCTCGTAGAATTCGGCCAAAGTTTTCGGTTCCTTAGCTTGTAAGGTTTTCCAGAATTTAGAACATTCTCTTAATCCATCGATCAAGAAGTTTTTCTGAGCCTCCTCTGTAGCTCCTCGAACCCTGGGGACTTCACCATTAAATCTCATGAAATAATTTTGCAGGGACTCTCCTTCTCTTTGTTTAATGTTGGCGAGAGTAGCCACTGGGGGGCATAATGAAGGGTGGACTCAATCTGCCTTACAAATAGGTCTCCTAGCTGCCTCCATGTACTTATGCTAGCCGGTCCTAGCTTAGAAAACAACTGTTGTGCACTTCCTCTTAATGAGGCAGCAAAGAGTCGACAATGAGTTAGATTAGGAACCTGGTAAACCTCCATCTCAGTGTTAAAGTGGGTCAGATACTCATCAGGGTTTACATCCTCGTTAAAGGAAAGTTCGAGGTTACTCCTGAATACCGAGGGTAGAGGGTACATCCTTATCGCTAGAGTGAAAGGAGATGGGGCTGTAACAGGGGGTGGCACCTTCTTCTCGTTTTCCATTTGAACCAACAGGCACCTCAAGTCATTAACCCTCGGGTCTCCAATTTTCTCATTCTCATCATTGTGGTTGCTTGAATGATGAGAGGGTGGGGAATTGTTACGTCCTTCACCTTGCACGCCCGGCTCTTCTTCTTGCTCCCTCCTCATTTCCTGTCTTCTAGGCGGTGTTCTCTCCCTCCGTTCCCTTCTATGAGTTCGAGGTGGGGTCTTCTCCATTTGTTCTCTTTGAGGTGGAGTCATCTTCCTTTGCTCGGTTTGTTGGTCCTTGTGTATTGCAGAAGGGGGGGGGGGGATGAATGCAATACTGATAAAATTCAATCTCAGTTTCAACAACCAAACCTAAGATTTAATGTTATCAATAATGAGTATGCATTCACAAACAGTATAATCGAGAAGACATGATTCACAAAATAAATGTTTTATTTATTTTGCAAAGTGTTGCTACAACCTCAAGAGAGAATTCTTGAGCTTCTGTTTTTCTTCATAGACACTTGCTTGTCTTCGTTACTTTTCTAGAATGAATTGATAGTAGGTATAAGACTAATCCTATCACTATCAGTCACGGGTTTGTGAAGCTGCTGTCACTGTCAAGTGGCAGCTTCTTACAGATTGTCTTACCCATGTGACTTTCCTAAATTGCTAACATGTCAGATATTACATTACAAAGAAAGCAACCTAGATTCATTCTATTTCCAGCTTAAGCAATTCAGCAAATAAAGACTTGACCTTGCTCTTGAATTGATTCGCTTTTGTTTTGCAGTGCTTGAAGCTTCTGTCGTAGTCTTGCAGACTTGGTGCAGCTTAGGGATACTGCAACACGCCTGTTTCTTGAACATTGAAGCTGTCACGGGATTTGACTGAGAAAGATACCTAGAACAGGGATCTTTCTCGAGACAGTTACTTTGGCCATAAAGCTTGCTGTCACAGGAATGTGCTTTTGGTGACAGTAGGAGTTCCCCGCATAATGTGCTGTCGAGGTTCCCAAGCTTGCTGTCGAGGGCTAAAGTTGATGTCGCGTAGTCTTCCGCCAATGTTGCTGTCAGAGTGAATATGCTGTCTTGACTTGCAACATTCTGTCTTCTTGTAATCTTACTGTCGAAGCTTTAAGACAGTAACCTTTATTCATGTTGTCATCTAATTATACATCCTTTGAGGCTTGAACACAGCAAGTGAACTTCTTTCAAATTATACAACTAGAATAACATTACATACTGATTACAAGAACATACTTTGGCTGTGACAGTATGTTCTACTTAATTAAAAATTAAGTACAATCAAAGTTAAGTTGTTTCTATGTTATCACCCATAAATCCCAACAATCTCCCCCAATTTGTTTTTATGGACAATAACAACAAATTTACAATATATGCTGACAACTTAACTAACAAGATCAGAATGGATTTAGAATGTTTACTTAGCTTGAGATTTCCTCTTCTGTCTTGTTACTTCCTCTCTTCTGAGAGCTTCTACCAAGCTGTTTCTTAGACCTTCTACTAGAGAGATTTCAGCAGGTGTGACTGCAGCATCTTCTATTTCTTCAATGATCTTCTTGATAGTAGGAGAAATAAGAGAACTAGCATCCCTGAGATTCAACCATTGCTCTTGATCAAATGGATAGCTTCTGAAGTGGAGTTCTTCATGAATGAGCTTGAATCTACTTCCTCGATAAGCATTGAGAGACATCCTCCTTTGCTTGTCCAGCTTCGAATCTTCTCCTTTTCTCCTTTCCAATAATTCCTCTATCTTGTCAGAACATATCTGCTCCAGGGGATGAATTGATCCAGCAACCATATACTGTAAATCCTTCAGAATAGTTGTTTTTAGCTTGTGCAAGCTGCAAACATAGATTTCTTCTTTTAGATGCTTGATTCTTAAGGGATTTTCCAGCATACATGTTTGATAATTTGGAGCTTCACTTTCTGCCTTGTTGGCAGTCTTGCATCTTTCCAGGAGTTCAGCTTCCTTCTTATCAAGTTCTGACTGATATTGAGCGTATTGAGAAGAGTCAGGTCTTTTGCTTGGCTTGGGTTGCCCTTCCTCTGTGGGTTGGGTTTTCCTTTCTTCTGTGGGTGAGTCATCAAACTCATAGTACCAGTGATATGGTATAGGAGAAGCTGGTAAATCAGTTGAAATATCAGCATCATCAAAATCCGCAAAGTTGTAGCCAAATTTCTGATAGAATTCAGCATCCCTATCAGCTTGATATTTCAGAATATGTTCCATAACAGACTCTGGAACATTTTCATAGCTCTCCAGCAACTCTACCATTCTTTCCAGGTAGAAGAAGTCAATTCTTCTTTTATCTAAGGTTGATGTCCTACCACTGGTTGATGTGGAGACCAGATTGAAATCCTTATCAACCTTGGTAGATCTTGATTCTTCCCACCACAGAATGTACTCAGTGGCCTCTTGATTTGCATCCAATTTAACCTCAACACTCTTGATTTCCCAAGATTGCATCTGTTGAACTTTAAGACTGTTGGGAGGAATTGATTGAATTGGCTTCTTAAGATTCCTGCCAAATCCAGTGGCTTTTTCCTTTCCTGAGTACTTGTGCTTTCCTTCAGGTTTCTGTCTAGTAAACCATGCCTTAGCTTTAGCTTTCAGTCTCTTGGGCTTGACAGCAGCTTTGGCTTCATTCTTGACAGAACCTTCCTTGACAGCACCTTTGTCGACAGTATCTTCTTTGACAGCATCTTCTTGGACAGTTTCCTTGTCGACAGTACCTTTGGTGACAGCATCTTTTTCTGCATTTATGCAGTCAATAGCACATCTAAGAATGCTTGCCTCCAAAGCTTCCAGTATTCTTGACTCCTCTTCATCTGTTGCACCAGCATCTTTCTTTTTCTGGCTAGGAGTTTCTTCATTGCCTTCATTCTGAGATTGAATACCAGTATTCCCAGAATTACTTCCACCAGCATTTCCAGCATTTCCAGAAGCTTTACCACCTCCATCCTCACCATCTTCATCATCATCATCATCATCATCATCATGAGGAGGAATGTCATAGAGACAGCTCCCACCTTGATCATTTCTTTTGGCATTGGCTCTAGTGATTAGCTCCTTCATTCTAGCTCCCAGTGCCTTGTCTCTCAACACCAGCATTTTGTAGATCTCTTGAACAGCATGAACTCTTCCTGGATTGGCCTTTGAACTGAGTATTCCATCTAACACTTTCAGAATTGACTTGGTTTCCATTCTGGATGTGCCAACCAAATTCATGAAGCTGTTTCTTCTTGTGCCATCCTTAGTTACAGATCTGTAGAAAACACTTGGTGGATTTGTGTAGACTTCAGGTAGCTTCTGTGTGAGCAGGTTCTGGATTTGCATATCCAATATTTCATTGAATGGTGTTTGAGTTGCCCTGATCTTTCCCTTCAAAGCACGCAACACCTTTGTTGGCAGGTTCTGCTGCATTGTGATGAAATAAGATATGCTAGAAGTGAGATAAATACTTACAGCCCATCTTTTCTCATCATTAACCATTACACTGACACTGGTGATTTGATCCTTTAACAGTTTTGTGGTGTTGGTTGGACGGTTGCTTGGAGCATTCATTGCTTCTTCCACCAAACTGCTAAATTCACTGTCATGATTGTGTAATGTGCTCTCCCTGTAATCCACCATTAGAGTATTGGCTTCTTCTTGATCATACTCAGTACCATTGGACCAAGTATTTCCTTTATGGATGGATTCAGGCAGTTTCCCTTTACCTTTCCCAAGTTTGTTTTGTTCCTCCATTTCTTCTGTAGAGCAGTTTCTTGAGTTTCTGGAGTTGGCTCTCTAATTACCACTGGAGGTAGAATTGGATGTCTAGATGCAGGTCTTCTTTGCAATGCATCTTGAGTTGCCTTAGACATCAACACTCTTTCTCCATCCAAGTCAACTTCAACAAGCTCTTCAGCTTTATCCTTTGGTTGTCCACTGCTTGGTTTGACTTGCTCCCCCTTTGACATTGCTTTCCTTTTAGCTCCCCCTTTGGTCTTCACAGTTACTGGCTCCCCCTGAGTTCCACCTGATTCCTGAATAGGCAATGATTCTGATCTTGCTACCTTCTCCCCCTTAGTTGAGTTGGCAGCTACTAGGTCAGTAAGGAACTGGATAGAGAGCTGAGTAGCAGCAAAACCATCAACCACCAGTTGAGAGAGAGAGTCCAGCTTGGAGTTTAATGTAGCACACTGTCCTTCCAGAGCTGCAATCCTGTTACCATAAGTAGCAGAGGGGCCACCATACCTTAACCTTCTTGGAGGGGAAGGAAAAGAAAGGGGCTTGGAGGCTATGGGGGTTCTCACACTCTCAGGGTGTTTTTGAGTGATCTCATCACCCCTCACAGATTGACTCTCAAGGCCTAATGCCTGAACAGTGTGGGCTCCCTCAATATCTCTCTGGACATGCTCAAGTCCCTCTTCTTTTGCCAGCTCATTTGGCTGCCTCTCATTTTTATGCTCACCTCTCTGTTCTTTTATCTCTCTTTTCTTTTGCACACCCTCACTCAACCTAGATGCATGGGTATGAGCAGTACTGACATGCATGGAAGGAGTAGATTTAGAATGTACCTTTAAGAGTTTGGCAAGAGGTAGATCATCATCAGAGGCATCCTCAATGATCACAGCATCAAAATCAGGCTGAGGGGACTGGACAGCATCTTTGTCAGGAATGTTACTGTCAGTTGGAATCTGGACAGCAGGTTCTGGCATGACAGCAACTTTGGGAGGTGGAGTGACAGTATCTTTCTCGCCACCCATGACAGCAGCTGTGTCCAGGACAGCAACATTGCCAGTGTCTTTGACAGCAACAGAGGCTGTGACACCATCTTTCTGAAGGTAAGATACTCCTTGGAGTTCAGACAAAGTGTTGGCTGTTTCATTTTTTGACAGAATACCACTTTGCCCTAGCTCAGTGTTTGGAGGAGTGGTGTCCATCTCACTTTGAGAAATGGGTTCTTGTGGACCACTAGATGGGGCTCATCCATGATTGGAGATGGATGATCAAAACCTGAAGGGTTGGGACTGTCCCCTTCTCTAGGTTGTGGAGAAGAAACAAAAGAATGTGTAGGGAAGGAAGAAGGTGAAGGTGTAGCAGAGAGTGGGGGCTGATTCACAGATGAAACATGTGAACCATCAATAAGAGTAGAGAAATCCTCACTGTGCCCTAACTCACTGTGTGTTTCTTCAAGTGGGGGTATCTCAGGTTGTGAACCATGAGTTTGTGCAGACTTTGTATAGGGTGCCTTGGGAGACAGGCCAATTTCAATAGATGCACCTTGTTGAGAAGGCACATCTAGGGAGGTGTTTGAATCCCTTTCAGTAACTACAGTTTGTTGAGAAACTGCAGCTTGGCTAACAGTGGTTTTGGTCCTCCTAGCTCTCTTCTTCTTAGGCTCAGGGGGAATCGCTGGGGGTTCTGTTTGACTACCTTCCTTATTTGCACTAGGTGCAGGGTCTCCCTCTTGACTAACAGAGCTACCACCAACATCAGCTTCTAAGGGTCTTTTTATGGATTCTTTCAAGGCTTCTCTTTGGGCTTTGGTAAGTCTAGAGGGCCTAGGCTGAGTGTATGGTGTAGAATGTGGGTTAACTGAATTTGGGTCTAATTCAGTTTCATTCTCAAGAGTAAAGGAATCATAACTAGAAGGTAATGGATAATCAAGGTTGGACACTTGATCAACCATGTGCTGAGTAAAACAAAGTGGAATATGTGCATTGAGATCCTGTGAGGATAACAGTGTGTGTGTGTGTGTGTTCTTTTTCAAGACTGAGCAAGCCTCTAAACGAGGGGCAAACTCATTAAAATCACAGAATGAATTAATGCACATCATAAGAAAGCGAGGGTAGATTGATACCTTCTTACCTATGGCAGCTGTGAGGTGTGCCATGAGGAGAGCTCCAACATTCACCTTGTATCCATGGACAAGAGAATGTGTCAGTTTCTTGATGTAGGAGGGTATTCCATTCCAGCCTGTGGACTTGGTAGAGAACACCTTGACCATTACATCAAGTATCATGCTCCACTCCTTTCTCAGATGCTTCCTATCCATTTCACCAGTTGGATACCATTTGGTAGTCCCCTCTTCGAGAATAGGGCCTGCATACCCAATCTTCAAGAAGAGCTTCTTGAGAGTGTCATCATTGGCAAGTTCAGTAAATCTTTGTCCTGTTTCAAGTGTAATACCAAGAGCAGTGTTGATGACCTCAGCTGTAAGAGTGTAGTGTTGCCCAGAGATTTTGAATTGAATACCCGGGTTCTCACTCTCAATTTGAGCAACAGCAGTTCGCCAAAACGCCTCAAGTCTGTCTAAGTCAAGAATGGGGGTTGAGGTAATGGCAGAACCGAGATAGGACTTGTTCAAGAAAAACACGAGTCCTTTGAAACCTTCACCAGCATCATTTGGGGAAAAGATACCAGCAAAGTTTGTTTGAGAGAGAGTCTGTTTGGGTGCCATGGAGATTTCAAGAAAAGAAGAAAGTAAGAAAATTGCTTTTTGCCCGAAGAAAGGTATTTTGCCTTGAGTTTGATGAGAAAGAGAAAGATATGTCTGAGTAACTGGGGGATAAATAGAGGTATCTCAAACGGTTTGTGCATAAAAAGTGGATTTCCAGAACGTGTCTTAACCCACTCTTAAACACGTGAGTTACTGCCCGTTATTCACTGACCAACGTGGGATAAATATCCAATTTCAACGGTCCACTATTGGTGACAATAACCTGTGCGCTAGAAACAATCTGTCAGTAATAAGAGGTGGTGACAGTAGGTTTTGCGCGACAGCAACTATTGCGCAAAAACTTGCTGTCACCGTTAAGCATATGAATGACAGTATCCTTTACAAGTCTTGACAGAAAGTCTTTCCCTGCTGTCAAGAAGGTTGCTGTCAAGAAACACACGATAGTATCCTTCTTAACGACAGTAACATCGATTAGGAATTGGTTCTGTCATGAACTTATTAGAATGCTTGATTCATACACTTAACTTAATATTGACAAATTATGGATTTAGTAATGTAATCTTTGAACACAGATATTAAGCAATTAACACAGACAAAGCATAAACTCAATAACCACAAAGACAAGAACTTTTATTATTATTAATAATAAAATCATTCAGAATGGAACATTGAGTATATCATTTCATGATTTTATTAACTAGTTCTAAAAGCTCTGCCCTAGCCTCTTCTTCAGTGCGACCTTCTTCCTTGAGAAGTGCCTGAAGCATCTTCTCTTCTTCCTGAGCCTTGGCCTCCTCTTCCTTAGCCTTGGCCTCCTTTTCCTCGTCTATCTCATCCATGGCGTCCAACAGTATCTCAAAGAGCTCATCGATCTCTTCACTGTCGGGTTCACTGTCACACTTCTTTAGACCAACTTCAATTCCTACTTTGTTTTCCATTATTTACTTTAAAACTGAGAGCAGACTGGTGAAACCTAAGGTTAATTTATAGGCAAAACCGTCTAAGGATTAAAGTCTAATGGTCAACAGTTAGAGTACCCATACAACTACCACAAAAGTAATTAATGGTCATGTCCTCCTTTAATCCTACAGATTAATGCAAAAAGGTGTGAAAGTCCAATGGAACAGATTTTTATCTCTCAAACTTAACAGATAACCACATTAATGTCATACACGGTTTAAAAGTATGAGACTGGCACAAAATACTGATATGAAAAGTCAAATCAACACATGCTGTCACATAACAGACATAAACCAAGTAGACGGTAACTTCTCTTGACAGCAGGTTTGAAGTTGTTGTCATGAGCTTCAATAGAGAATTTGGAAATATAGAAAACTGAGTAAATCAACATACCAGGTTCAGCATTCCCAATTCACTTACCAACCTGTTAAAGGTTGCTTCATCCAATGGCTTAGTAAAGATGTCAGCAAGTTGCTTGTCAGTTGGGACATAGATCAGCTTCACAGTTCCTTGTTCAACATGCTCTCTGATAAAGTGATGTCTTATATCAATGTGCTTTGTCCTAGAGTGTTGAACTGGATTGTCTGAAATGGCTATGGCACTAGTGTTGTCACAGTAGATAGGAATTTCTCTCAACACTAGACCATAATCCAGAAGTTGATTCTTCATCCATAGAATTTGTGCACAGCAACTGCCTGCAGCAATATACTCAGCTTCTGCAGTTGAGGTAGAAACTGAATGCTGCTTCTTGCTAAACCATGAGACCAATCTTTCACCAAGAAATTGACAGCTACCAGCAGTACTCTTTCTGTCAATCTTGCATCCAGCATAGTCTGAGTCTGAGTAGCCGATTAGATCAAATCCAGTGTTCTTGGGATACCAAAGACCTAGGTTAGGAGTGCCTTTTAGGTATCTAAAGATTCTCTTGATGGCTACTAAGTGAGACTCCTTTGGATCACTTTGAAACCTTGCACAGAGACATGTAGCAAACATGATGTCAGGTCTGCTAGCAGTTAAGTATAGAAGAGATCCTACCATGCCTCTATAGGTGCTTGAGTCAATTTTCTTCCCTTTAGGATCAAGATCCAGACTGGTTGAGGTGGACATTGGTGTCTTTGCAGGTGATGAATCTTCCAAGTTGAACTTTCTGAGAAGTTCCTTGATGTATTTAGCTTGACAAATGAAGATTCCATCAGATTGTTGAAGAATTTGCAATCCCAGAAAGAATGACAATTCTCCCATCATACTCATCTCATATTTGTTACTCATGAGAGAGGAAAACTTCTCACACAGTTTCTCATTTGTAGAACCAAAAATGATATCATCTACATAGATTTGTACCAGAATGATGTCCTTGCCATGGTGTTTGTAGAAAAGTGTCTTGTCCACAACTCCTCTAGTAAACTGATTGTCCAAGAGAAAAGTGGAAAGTGTGTCATACCAAGCCCTGGGTGCCTGCTTTAGTCCATACAAAGCTTTGAAAAGTTTGTATACAAAGTCATACACTTCAGCATCCTCAAACCCTGGTGGCTGTTCAACATACACTTCTTCTTCCAACTCTCCATTTAGGAAGGCACTTTTGACATCCATCTGAAATACTTTGAAGTTACAGTGTGCAGCATAGGCTAGAAAGATTCTTATAGCTTCAAGTCTTGCAACAGGTGTAAATGTCTCATCATAATCTATTCCCTCCTGTTGACAGTAACCCTTAGCCACTAGCCTTGCTTTGTTTCTTGTCACTGATCCATTTTCATCAAGCTTGTTTCTGAAAACCCATTTGGTCTCAATGACTGACTTTCCCTTAGGTCTTGGAACCAGCTTCCATACATTGTTCCTTTCAAACTGATTTAGCTCTTCTTGCATGGCTATCACCCAGTCAGAATCCAACAATGCTTTATCAGTTGTCTTGGGTTCCATTTGAGACAGAAAGCATGAAAACATGCTGTCAGCAGAGACTTTGTTCCTTGTCCTCACTCCAGAATTAGGGTCACCAATGATGAGGTCACTTGAGTGATCCTTGTTCCACTTGGTGATTCTGGGCAAGCTACTTGACTGTACAGGAACATTTGCTTCAGTTTGTTGAGTTGAATGATCACCAATCCCATTGTCTTCACCATGTTCTTCATTGTCTCCAGAGTCACCACTGTTATGAATGTTAGAGGTTATAGTCTGTGACTGAGCTGGATTTTGGTTGACAGTAGTGATATTGACAGCATCTTTATCAACTTCAACAATTTGAGTGAAGCTAGGTTCTTCATCCACAATCTCCTCAGCTTCCAAGTATCCTTGATTCTCAAATCTGAATGTCTGCATCTTTCCTTCTTCATGCAGTCCTGGAAACTTGGTTTCATCAAATGTGACATTAACACTTTCTTCAATAATCCTGTGTTCCATAACATAAACTCTGTAGGCAGTCCTTTCTGTGTTGTAACCCATGAATAGTCCTTCAAAAGCCTTGGTGTCAAATTTTCCTTTCTTCTCATGGTTATCCTTCATCATAAGGCATTTGCTCCCAAACACATGAAAATATTTGACAGTAGGTTTCTTTCCAGTTAACAGACAGTAAGGTGTACTTGCATGAGTTTTGTTGATCATGGTTCTGTTCTGAGTATAACAGGTTGTGTTGATAGCTTCAGCCCAGAAATATGTTGGCAGTTTGGCATCATGTAACATAGTTCTAGCTGCTTCAATGAGAGTCCTGTTCTTTCTTTCTACAACTCCATTCTGTTGTGGAGTTCTTGCAGCAGAGAATTGTTGTATAATTCCTTCATCTTTACAGAAATTTCCAAGAGTGGCATTTCTGAATTCTGTACCATTGTCACTCCTCAAGATTTGAACTTTTGAGTTTGGAGTTCTATCAAGAACTCTGACTTGATCAATAATCACTTGAGCAGCTTCATCTTTGGATTCAAGAAACTTCACCCAAGTATACCTTGAGTAATCATCCACCATTACTAAGGCATATCTCTTCTTGGCCATTGATGGTACATTGACTGGTCCAAAGAGATCCATGTGAATTAACTTGAGTGCTTCTATGTTGGTGTTCATTTGCTTAGACTTGTGCACAGCTCTTCTCAGTTTGCCCATTTGACAATCTTCACACAGTCCTTCTTGACAGAATTCCTGTTGGGGCAAACCTCTCACTAACTCCTTCTTCATCAGAATATTCATTGTCTTGAAGTTGAGATGTGAGAGCTTCCTGTGCCAAAGCATACTGTCACCAACAGTTGCTTTACTGTAAAAACAGTAAACTTTATCCTTCTTTGTTGAATTTAAGTCAGCAACAAACAAGCTTCCTTTTCTAACCCCTTTTAGAGAGAGGCTACTATTCTTCTTGTGATAAATGTTACACAGCATCATATCAAAATCAACCTTGAATCCCCTGTCACTGAATTGGCTGACACTGAGTAGATTGTGCTTCAATCCATCCACAAGAGCAATATCTTCAATGACAACATTTCCAATTTCTAGACAGCCATATCCCACTGTGTAACCCTTGATGTTGTCTCCAAAGGTTATGATTGGGCCAGCTTTCTCAACATAATGTGATAGCAGGGCTTTATCACCTGTCATGTGTCTTGAGCAGCCACTGTCAATGATCCACATGACTTGATCTTTCTTCTTGCCCTGCAAAACAGAATGTGTCTAAGATGCATATGGTACCCAATCCTTGTTGGGTCCTGCAGTTTTAGTGTCTCCTGAGATTCTTTCAGTCATAAAGTCACAAGCATTATCAGTAATCTCCTGTTTGACTTCTCTTTTCACCCACTTAGGTTTAGAATTGGACTTGGTCCTTTTCTTAGTGGATGAAGCCTTTTTGCTGTTTCCAGCAGGCTCAGAAGTCTCAACAGTGTTCAGGTATGAGCATTTTTCAGTAGAGAGAACAGGTAAGTTAAAGCATGTACTCATGGCAGTGATTTTGCATGGCATACATTCAATGTTATTACAGACACTCATAGTTCTATGCAAAAGGGGGGTTCTGTGTAAGTTACCATTGAGTTCAGTTGCATTGATCTTATTCTCAATTGGTTTCTTACAAACATGTGTTAAGTGATGAGTAGATCCACAGTTATTGCATAGTTTCCTAGAGGCACCTCCAACATTAGTGTATCCATTTCCTTTATTGACACCTACCTTACCATTCCTGTTTTTAGACTTGGGAGTTACTGGATTGACAGTATGTTCAGAAGTTGCTGTCGAACTTTCCTTGACAGTATCTTTTATTCCTACTGTCTTGACAGAAGGTTTTAAAGTTACTGTCTTGGAACCATTCTTGACAGTATCTTTGGAAGATTCTGTCTTGCCAACTGTGACAGCACTTTTGACCTTACTGTCTGATTTCTTGGTAAGTTTACTGTCTTGGGGATTGTGACAGTATCCTTTCCATCCTTGAATGTGCTGTCAACACCTTCATCCTCATCAAGAATTTCTTGTTTGATGAGCATGGCTTCTTCATCAAACTCAATTTCTACAGCTTTGAAGATAGGAGTTTTAACTTTCTTGAGAATGGTGGGTTTGACAGCAGCACTTCCAGGACAATCTTGAATCACAGTTTCCTTTCCAGGTCTTCTACCATAAGAAAAACCTATACCAACTGACTGATTTTCGGTATGCTTATCATTGTAATCCTGGACTATCTTTGATGAGTTTTTATAAGCCTTGATTTTAAATTCATTTTCAGCAATCTCATTTCTCAGGTATTCCTCAACCTCTTTAGCACATTTCAATTCATTTTTAAGTTTAGCATTCTCCTGAGCTAAAGAGTCTAATGAACTGGTTTTGAGAACAAGAGATTCATTTTCAGACTTTAGTGTTTCATTTAGCTTACTCAGCCTAGTGATCTCCTCATTAGCAGCAGATAAGCTAGTATAGACATTGAACATTTCAGCACTTAAGTCTTTAATGGTTTTCTTATACTCATCAATGGACATATCAAGTAAGACAAGTGAAGGTACCTGACTTGAAGATGTTGATGTTACTTCATCAGTGCTAGCCATGAGAGCTAGGTTGACATATTCTTCTTCATCTTCATCATCAGACTCATCCCAACACTTTCCTTCAGCCACATAGGCTCTACCTTGATTCTTCTTAGAGTATCCACCAGTTCCTTTCTCAAATCTCTGAACCTATTTGGGTCTTTTGCACTCAGTAGCAAAATGACCAGGTTCACCACAGTTGTAACACTTGAATTTAGATCTATCCACAAATCCAGTCTTGTATCCTCCTTTGAATGAGCTTCCCACAGCAGCCTTTGATGAGCTTCCCTTGGTGAACTTGGATGCTTGGCCTTGGTTGGGGCCTGAATGACCTATCCTTCTTGAACCTGAAGTTTTTGAACTTCTTGGCCATGTAAGCCATAGTAGGATTGTCCATGCTTTCCAGTTCCTCCATTGTGTAGAAGTCTTCATCTTCCACATCCTTGAGCTGTAGTACTACTTTCTCATCATCTTCAACCACCTCTTCTATCTTCAAGGATTGTACAGGGGTTGGTTGTGTGATTTGAAGTGCTTCACTAGGTTGTGTGATCCTTGGCACTTGTGCTACTAGGGCACTTGACATGTTAGCCATCTTGTTCCTTGTTCCACTTTGTATGGCTCTCTTTTGAAAGAGTTCAAGTTCATACGATTTCAGAATGCCATAAAGTGTCTCAAAGGTTATATTGTTGAGATCTCTTCCTTCTCGTATGGCTGTTGTCTTGTGTTCAAGATGATCAGGCAGTGTAAGCAAGAACTTGACATTCAATTCTTTTCTGTCATAGTACTTACCATGTATCTGCAGTTCAGTTAAGAGCTTACTGAACCTTTCAAACATGGAGGTTAAGTCTTCACCAGGTTTGGCCATAAATGCCTCATATTGAGATATAAGTATTTGCCTTTGGTTGCCCTTAACTTCTTCACTTCCTTCACAGAGTAAGGCTAACCTGATCCACATCTCCTTGGCTGATGTGCAGCTTATCACACTTCCACACATGGCTTTATCCAACGTGAGAGAATCGAGCAAGATGAGTTGCAAGTGATCATCTAGCACCATTTTCTCCTTCTCAGTTTCCAAAACTTCTGAGGGATCTTTGGGAACCCAATGTGCAGGAATGATCTCACCATTTACTGTTGTGGCTTCAATTTCCTTCCTTGGTATGAAAGGACCATTCTCGAGTATACCTGGGTATAGTGGATTCGCAGCTTTGATAAACAACAAGATCTTTCTTTTCCAAATGTTGTAGTTCTCTTTATCAAAAGCTGGGATCTTGATATTGTTTGATTTCTGCATTGTCGTCGGGATCTCAGATATGTATGTTAATCTGAACGCTCTGATACCAGTTGTTGGTCCTTGTGTATTGCAGAAGGGGGGGATGAATGCAATACTTATAAAATTCAATCTCAGTTTCAACAACCAAACCTAAGATTTAATGTTATCAATAATGAGTATGCATTCACAAACAGTATAATCGAGAAGACAGGATTCACAAAATAAATGTTTTATTTATTTTGCAAAGTGTTGCTACAACCTCAAGAGAGAATTCTTGAGCTTCTGTTTTTCTTCATAGACACTTGCTTGTCTTCGTTACTTTTCTAGAATGAATTGATAGTAGGTATAAGACTAATCCTATCACTATCAGTCACGGGTTTGTGAAGCTGCTGTCACTGTCAAGTGGCAGCTTCTTACAGATTGTCTTACCCATGTGACTTTCCTAAATTGCTAACATGTCAGATATTACATTACAAAGAAAGCAACCTAGATTCATTCTATTTCCAGCTTAAGCAATTCAGCAAATAAAGACTTGACCTTGCTCTTGAATTGATTCGCTTTTGTTTTGTAGTGCTTGAAGCTTCTGTCGTAGTCTTGCAGACTTGGTGCAGCTTAGGGATACTGCAACACGCCTGTTTCTTGAACATTGAAGCTGTCACGGGATTTGACTGAGAAAGATACCTAGAACAGGGATCTTTCTCGAGATAGTTACTTTGGACATAAAGCTTGCTGTCACAGGAATGTGCTTTTGGTGACAGTAGGAGTTCCCCGCATAATGTGCTGTCGAGGTTCCCAAGCTTGCTGTCGAGGGCTAAAGTTGCTGTCGCGTAGTCTTCCGCCAATGTTGCTGTCAGAGTGAATATGCTGTCTTGACTTGCAACATTCTGTCTTCTTGTAATCTTACTGTCGAAGCTTTAAGACAGTAACCTTTATTCATGTTGTCATCTAATTATACATCCTTTGAGGCTTGAACACAGCAAGTGAACTTCTTTCAAATTATACAACTAGAATAACATTACATACTGATTACAAGAACATACTTTGGTTGTGACAGTATGTTCTACTTAATTAAAAATTAAGTACAATCAAAGTTAAGTTGTTTCTATGTTATCACCCATAAATCCCAACACGGTTTAAGGTGGAGTCTTATCCCTTCGCTTGGTTCGAGGTGGAGTCATCTCCCTTCGCTTTTCTCCTGACCCTTCCGGCGTCTTCTTCCGTGTCTTGGAGTTTTCCAACCTAATCCTTAGATCGTGTTCGGTTAGCTTTTTTCCAACCCGATCTAAAATACTAGTGGATCTAGCCTCGGAAGAAGCTGGCTCGTGTCGTGGCTCACTCGGAGCCTGGCTGCCTCACTCTACCTGGCTTGGGGATATCTCATATGTCTCAAGGGACACGATCCTTTTCAACTCATCGGCTACCTCGCCGAACTCGTTTATGAGTTTTTTAGAGGGTTGATCTTTTTTCTTTTGCTGAGTGATCTTGAGCCTTCGGGCCTTTCTCTTTGCATTCTTAATTGAGTTCTGTTCGACTTTGGCCATCCGAGCATTCATGGCCTCGAACTGGTGCCCAATACCTTGCAGATAATTCAGGATCTTCTGGCCATCGAGCGTAACCAGGGCAACACGAGGTGTCACATGGGTGGTCTTACTTGGTACTCCATCTCCGTGGGGTGGTGGATCCTTCTTTGTTCCTTGCGGTGTCGTGTCCTTCTTGTGCTCAACCACGTTGTCACCATTCTTGTTGTTTTTTGACATCGTTCTCCCTAAGATGTGAAAGAGTAGCAACAGCTCCTCCTTCTAGAGCCAATTGTTATAGGGGAATTTCATATAACAGTGTTTTGGAGATTTATGGTAAGTAGTGGCTAGACTTGTATGATGACTCCTTAGAAATTGAATAGAGAATTAGGGTTTTATTTCTCTTACTCTTGCCGAGTGTTAATTATCGTATCATATAGGGATCAAGCCTCAGGTAGTTCCTGGGGAACAAGTCATCAAATAGGGCTAGGGTTTTCTCTAGCCCACTCAGCCCAAAGCCCATTAATAGTCTAGATTATCCATCCACGTCACGTCCGGTCACACACGTTATCCTATAATCTCGTAGCATCTCCCCGTTTCTTCCCGTAATTATAGGAATGTCCCGTGTCAACCAAGTAACATCCATTCCATAAAAGGAATTTCCATATCTGGGATTCACCCATGGTGCAAGCTGGTCAGGCTCGCACCGCACAATTCAATATAAAAATACTTAAGTTAAGTTTTACCTTTCCATAACCAAGTGGTGTGAGCTCAGTAATGTTCAGTCATTATCGTTTCTGCCAAACGGTGCGAGCATATCTTTTCTAGGTGGTGCGAGCTCACACAAGAGTGTGAACTCAACAATCCTCCTATCCTGATAGGGTGTGAGCTCATCTTTGTTCATAAATCGTCCTCATATTATCAAACAGTTCTAGTATAAATTGAATATAGTCCATGAATTCTTTGTACGAACCGAATTTCAGCTCGCACCAACCTTTCTAAAACATGACCCATGTTTTAGGCCCAAACCACTCATGGACCTGTTTAGGGTCCATATCAAAAATCCAGTATAACAGGAAAAAAATGAGATATGGTGGTACAATAGTTGTACTTATTGTGAATCAGAGGTCTACAAGGTTGAATGGAAGTTTAAATGTGTAAACTGTCATAGAAATATTCCTTTTCTAGAAAAAAGGTATTTACATAAATTTTAATATTCGTTTTAATTTCTGCTTATGTACATTACAAATTTTGTATATTTGTCAAGCAGGTTCAAGATTGTTGTTCTTGCTGAAGATGCTACAGAAGCATTTAACTTTATTCTGAAGAATCGTGCTGCAAAAAGAGCAATTGGTTTCACTGCGACAAAACTGATTGCTAATAAGAAGAAGGTACAGCCATCTAATTAATTTATTGATATTGCATGTATTGTATGATTTTATCATCTACGGCTGCCATATTCATAAATTTTATATATTGTACGATTTTAGGATGGAGAAAGCAATGCTTATCCTCTAGAAATTACTGCGATAACTGGAAAGGAGTTAACTTTTACAATTCAGATAAGCGATGATAATTTCTTGCTTAACAGTAAAATTTTACCATAATTGATGTTTATGACATGATTTCCTTACCTGCATCAACATGCTTAAGTGCATCAACATCAGAGGCGATAATGGTTGGGTTCACTACTACCAATATCTCAGAAGAAGTAAGAGTTCATTTGCTATGTTAAAGCTTTTAACCACCCAACAGTCTTTAGTGTATAACCTTTATATGTTTGTAAATTTATCCAACTACCTAATTATCAATTTTTTACATTTTGTTTCAGAACATGATTGATTTGTCTAAGTATAGAGACACTCCTGATTCTGCAAAATCATGCTCGAAGAAGATAAAAATGGTTAATAACAACATCCATGTGTGTTTATTATCATAGTTTAAATTGATATTCACTAATAAATATGCATTTTGCCATTTGAAAAAAATAGGAGGAGTGAAGATTGATGATTTCATTGAAGATAGAGTGAGTTGTTGCTTACCTGATCTCCCAGTAGCTTTCACCCTTGGAATAATCTTCCTAAATTATCAAAATTTCTCAACAATAAATACTCTTTTTTTTTATTATCCATGGATTGGATTGTCCATTTCCTTTAAATTTTGTGTTGGTTTGTATGCAACTTTGATACTTTGTGATTTTTTAATTCCAGTTGGTTTGTGGATTGTCATTTTAAATTTCATTTTGTATCATTAGTCTTGCGATATATTATTAGAAAGTTATCATAGGTTCAAATAGATGTACATTTCTCTGAATGCTGTTACACTCAGAAACTGATAAGGCTTATGGGTCTTATAAGGTGCAAATACCAAGTATGGTATAATGGAGAATCCATTGCGACATATATGGCATGTACCAATCTCAAATTTTGTCATTATGTTCTTCTAATTGTTATAAGTTCTTAAGCTTTTATTGCAGATTGATAAATAAAGAGCAGTGTGTTTGTATCCACGGAAATTCAGCTCTACGTGCATTGGTATGATGCTTAATTACAATTCCCGTCTGGACTATTCTGTTGTTTTGTCGTAGAATGGTGTTTTGATATTTTCTTACACCTCCTACACATTCTGCAGATTTACTGGACATCATCTCAATTGTAGACGTGAGCATATGCGCCCAGATGTGGTGGAAAAGCCAATCTTGTTGTCAAAGGAACTGGCTAGTGGGATCAGACTAAAAGGATGATCTTCAACGTACAAACTGACGATCTAAAAATGGTGAAATTATTAGCAACATGTTTCACCTTATATATATGATTAGTTTCTGTAAAAATGTTCTTGAATCATTAAGTAAATGCATTGTTTCATTAAGAAAATAATGTAATATTGTTTAACATGTGCAAACTAACGTCATATTTATTGTTTCTATTTATTCAAGTAGTTCTCAGTACTATTTTAAAGTATATTCATTTGTAGTAGTGAAAATAGTCTTATTCGCTTTTTTAACAAAGACAATTATCCAAAATCGAGGAAACCCGATCCAAGAACTACAAAAATTAAAAAAAAAATCATAACTGTGTGCGAAGCATGGGCGTATTGCTAGTTATTCTTAATAGTTGCTAGTGAAGGCTTTGGAAAATTCCACAAAATACCCTTAAAAATTTACTCTCTTCATATGTCTTATGTCTATTTTCGTAATTTCCCGATTCAAAAAAATTATGTCATCTCACATCATCATCATTAATTAAAAGATATCTTATTTTATGCATAATTATCTTTCACACAACTATAATCCCGCTTATACTCTGACATCATTTCCTTAATTTAATATAGCTATAATTACCCACCAGTTAAGAATATATAATTGGCAATATATCAAATCAATAATTTAATATCTTTTTGAATCTGTTTGAATTCCTTAATCAGTGGAAACATTAAACAATTACATACTATTTTTATCCATAACTTTTGTTATCTATTTTCGTAATTCAAATTCATAATTGATTACAAGTATTTCTTGATTATAAAACTTTGATATTCACCATTCACAATGTTAAAATCTGATTTCTCTCTTTTTTTTTTCCATTTCTCTCTTATTCTTTGTCTACTATTTTTCTATGTCTTTTCGTTGGTGTTTGTGTCGATTATACAGGTTTGTGTATATGTATGTGTTTTATATTTTTGTTTCTTACTTTTATATATCACTAATATTTGTTTAAATTGTGCATAATACAAAAGTTTGAACCATTCTTTCGATGACAACAAAAACATAATAATTAAACACATATATACGCTACAATGGATCATTACTTACGTTAATTTTGTTATATAGTAATTGTAGGTGAATCCCAAATCTTATAGACTTGAGTTCTTGATCATAAGAGGTTGTGGTATCCATGAATTCAAAGTGGACAAAAAAGACAAAGGTACTCTTTTATGTTTATGTAATGTGTCATTGATTTACGTAATGTATTTGTACATTTTTTGTCGAATATGATGTTATTTACTTAAATTTGTTGTTAATATTAGTTTTTTTTTTGTTTTGAAAATGATGGTTAAACCAATTGCAGATGAATCTCAAATCATATATATTGAAATTCTTGATCAGAAGAGATCGTGGTATCCATGGGCTCAAATTTCTCAAAAGAATCAACTAATGGTTAATGTAATATAATGTATCTTTATATTAAGTGATGTATTTGTACACATTTTGTTCAATGTTATTAGTTTGATATTGGTTTGATATTGATATGATATTTGTTTGATAGATGTTTAATAATACTTTTTTTTGTTTATGTTATATAGTTTAGATGATATCTATGTTTTAAAAGAATTGTATGTATGATTGTAACTTGAGATATTCGTATGATTGTGATTTGAGATATTGATAAAAGTGATTAATTCATTATAAATATTAAGGTTTTGAGATTTTGATTATGTGTAATATCCATATCTTGAGTACTTTCCAACACGTTCAACAAGTTCACAAAATTTATTGTTTTTACTAGAGTGACCACTCTTATTAAAGCTGTGATAACTTTTTTAAAATGATATGGCTACATCAAATGGGAGTTTCTTTAAAACTCATTTCAAATTTTACACCATCATTATTAATAGCATGTTATCACTTTCCTATTTATAGAAAAAATATGCAATTATCACACCATTTATTTAATATAACACGAATTTGGTGATATGTCAAATAATTAAGGTAATATCTAATTATTTCCTCAATCAGTGGAAAAATTTATATAACTGTATATTTTACCTTCATCTCAAAAAATTTGCATATAATAAATATCTAAATCAAATCAGTATAATTAAATGGTAATTAACGTCTAAAATCATTTATTTCCAAATTTATCAAACCTCGTAATTTCAAATTTTAAATTCACTACTCATATCTCATTTTCCGCTGTAAATTGGAAAAAAAATATTATTTATCTTCTTTTCTCTTTGATTATATCTCTCTTCATTTTTAAAATTTCAAATTCTAATTTAGCTATAGATTTTAATACGACTACTTCTTTTATGTGTGTTGTTTTGATCAATCATAGATCCTCATTTCATGCTATCAGCATTAATGTGATATTACCAATTCATACATTTTCATTCTCTTTTTCTTCTCCCTTATTTTTCTCTTTATTTATTGTAGTTTTACACACACACACATGTATCTCTCTTATTTGACGATGTTTTTCATGTTTCTACTATGATACAGATTTTAAAATGACGAAGAAGTCTCAATTGGTTCCAATAATCACATCTCAATTGATTATACTGTCTATATGTTTGATGAAAATTCTTAGAGAGGTTTGTTAATCTATAAGAAAGTCCTACAGTTTTAAATACAACATGTGACGTTAGTAGTATATCAAATTAATAAAGTATCATATATTTTTTTTTCATAATTAGTAGAAGTATGCACATACACAAGTAAATATGAAAATTAAATCAGTGTACAAATTAAAATTAATTTCTTCAATCAAATTTTTCCAAATTTCCTACAACCTTACATTTTTCAAATTTAAATTCACTACTCTTATGTCATTTTCCTTGTAAACTAAAAAATTCATTAATTTTGTTATAACCTAAACCATTTAATTTTTGTCCATTTTGACACCTACAATGGATATACGTGAATTCAATACTTTTAAAATATAAAAATTGTTTCAAATCAATCCTTAATTGTTGTTATTATTTTTTTCAAGTTCAAAATCTTGATTGCTTATATATACGTATAACTCATTCTCTTAATTTTAACATAAAACTTCAATATTTCAGTTAGCGTAATTAGACCTGGCAATTCGTGTCGTGTCGTGTACTTTCGTGTTTCGTGTACTAAGAGGCTAAACTATTAACGAAACGAAATAAGTTCGTGTACCCATTTTGCAAAACGAAAACGAAATGAAAAATTTCGTGTAAACACGAAACGAAACGAAAAGTACACGAAATTTGTCGTGTACTTATCGTGTACACGAAAAGTACACGAAAAGTACATGAAAACAAAAACGAAAACGAAACAAAAAGTACACGAAAGTACACGAAAATTACACGAAAGTACACGAAAAGTACACAAAAACGAAAACGAAAACGAAATAAAAATACATACAATATTTTAAGTATATAATTTTGTATAAAAATAATACATACAATATTTATTTATGATATGTATTTATATAATTTTAAAATATTTATTTATTTATTTAATTATTTCGTGTACTTTCGTTTTGTGTCGTGTACCCAAGGGTAAACCCAAAACCGACACTAAATTCGCTCGTGTAATTTCGTGTTCGTGTATTTTCGTGTTCGTGTACCGAAAAGGTTAAACCAAACCCGTAATTTTCGTGTCGTTTTCGTGTCGTGTTTTCGTGTCGGGTACGAAATTGCCGGCTCTAAGCGTAATGATCATCTCTTTGATCTTTTTTTTTTCTCCTTCTTCATCTTCTATCTTTCTCTTATACTCATGAGTTTTTTTTTGAGTGTTTACATATGTGATTGTGTATATGAGTCATGTGTAGTACACTTCATCCAATAACTAGCATTCCGTTAAATTTTCTGTTAGTTTTTTTTTCTAAATTTAATGGAGTGATATATATATATATATAGTAATTTGAGTGCTTTAAATGAGTCCCCGTGGAGATCGGGTAGTTAGGTGAGAATGGTGGTAACTTTGATATGAAACTCTATTACTTACAATATCTATACTATATTATTAAAGACGAAACATTAAAAGTTTTGGTCGGTCGGTCGGTCGGTATTTGGGTCGTGCCTATCTATAATTTGGATCGGGCCTATGTATAACCAATTTATTTGTAATCAATTGCTTTTTTTAGCTAAAACATATTACCTATTTTATATATTTTTATAATTAAAACAACTCATCTTCTAAAAATAAAATAGGTAACATATATATATATATAATGGTAATATTATTACATATTTATAACCGATTACCTTTATCACCTAAAACACATTATCTATTTTACATTTTCTAACTAAAACAACTCATCTTCTAAATATAACACATGCAAAATAAATATGTAATGGTAATATTGTTATACATAATTATTAATAAATAACCACTTACCTTTTTCAACTAAACACATAACCTTTTTTTCTAAGTTAAATAACTAATTTTCTAAAAGTAACACGAGCAACATATATATAGAAAGGTAATATAATTTTCTATTTTCTAATTTAAACAACTAATTTTCTAAAAGTAACACGGGCAATCGATACTATATTATTAAAGACGAAACATTAAAAGTTTTGGTATCGGTTTTTTTGTATCAGTTTTTTGGCATAGTACTTGATTTATTTAATTATTTATTTAATTATTATAATCAGTTAACCTTTCAGTTAAAATACATTACTTTTCCTATTTTTTCTAACAAAATCCTTTTTTTTTAAAAAAAATCACAGGCAATTACCATTTTCAGCTAAAACATGTTACTTTTTCTACTTTCCTTACTAAAATCCCTCATTTTTCAAATATATCACGGGCAAACCCTTATTTTTTTTTATTTTAAAATTTATTTTAATACTTTTAATTGGAAATTACCTTTTTCAGCTAAAACACATTATTTTTTATATTTTTCTTACTAAAATCCCCCCTTTTCCAAATATATCACGGGCAAACCCTCAGTTATTTATTTTAAAACCTATTTTAATAATTTTAATTGGAAATTATCTTTTTCAACTAAAACATGTCATTTTTTCTATTTCTTTTTACTAAAACTCCTCTTTTCCAAAAATATCACGGGAAAACCATTATTTTTATATTTTAAAATTCAACGAAAACATGTTATTTTGTATTTTTCCTTAGTAAAACCCCTCTTTTTCCAAAATATCACGGGCAAACAGTTACTTATTTATTTTAAAATCTATTTTAATACTTTCAATTATTTGAAAAAGTTTAACACACCTACTAATTTTTTTTTAACAAATGCAATTAATAAAATATAAATAATAAAATTAACAAACATTAAAAATAATCCGTGCATCACACGGGTTTTAAGCTAGTATATATATATGAGGGGGTTCAAAAGAGACCACTCCTTATCAAGAGAACAAGAGACCCACAATCTTTACCATTGATTTGTTTGTGATCCTATGGCTTAGATTTCGTATAAATTAGATAGTATTTTTATTGTTTTAGTATACAAGGGTAGTATTTTCAGCTTAAAAATACACTGTAAAATAACTGTATATCTCCATGATCATTACCATGATTAGAAGATTTGCTAAGATATTATCCATTGTTAATTATACACTTTCCTTACATTAGTTGTCAATTATACGTTGTAATTGATTCTTTGAATTTTATTCAATTTGTTCAAGAATCATAGCAATCTCAGTTAAAATATTGCTATATAAGCATTATATTTTAAATTAATGACTTGTTACTATTATGGTATCAGTAGAACCCAAATATGGGGTTTAAGAAGATCACGAGGAAAACAACTCCTCCAAAAGAACCAAAACTATGAAATATTTATTGCTCATGATTAATTTCAGCCTAGGGATGTAGCAACAACAACCGTTTTATTAATTCTTAGTAGTAGTAGTTCCGTAGTAGTAGTCACAATAAAAATTGTAGGTTTGTTCTTCTCTTTCAGGGTCTTGTTCTCTTTCAGGGTCTTGTTGTTGCAGAGTGGGGACGCTTGTTCAAGGTTTTCTGTATATGCTGTACCTATTATGCTTGATGAATAAAATTGCTTAAAAAGGAGACTTGATACACTCGCCAATTAAGGGTAGCAACTAAACCAAGAACAGTTACGATTTTACATGTTCATACTAGCTAGTAGAGTGATTTGTGTTTCTTCATCATAAAACATATTTTAATCCGGCTATAACCTGAAGAATCTTTATACTATTAGGTGTGTAAAGAAAATGTAGGAGAACATCATATGTCTCAGGAAAAACAAGATCGCTCATATAAAATAAAGATTCTGCAAAAGATTTAATTGAAAGTGTTCTTAAAAGTGTTCAATGAAAGTGTTTTTAAAGGAATCTTTAAAAAAAATATTCAACTCCATTTAAATATTATTTTCAAATGTGTAATTTATTAAAATTTTGTAGTTTCTAGAAGATTCCTTAAAAAAAAATTTAATATTATAATACAAATATCATAAATTTATTTAAATAGTGAGATTTTTTAAAGTGTTTTTGTACTATATTACAATACATATTTATCGGCTCATCGCATTGAAAAACATTTATAAAAACACTTGACAGAATCTCTGAAAATAAAGGTACTCATATCCTATTTAAAAAAAATTGGAAAATATATTTCAATTATTTTAATAGTTTTTAGATATAGAGTGAATTTTTTAATGTATTTTACAATAAAAATGACCAATATGAGATTTCTTAAAGTGTTTATTTTATAGATAGTATTTTATAACACAGATGATGATCATCTCAGATTCCTTAAAGTATTTTTTCCATTTCCCGTAAAAGCCATTTAACAAAACACATAACAAAATCTTTAAAGAGAAGGTACCTACACCTATTTAAATATCTTTTCAAAAACTTAGTTTAATTATATTACTTTGTTTGTAGTCTAAAGAGATGTAGCTAGATTCTTCAAGTTTTTTTTTAATATAATAATACACACGTTTTGTATTTATTTAAATAGTGAGATTCCTAAAAATATTTTTTGTAAATATTATAATACACGTTGTAATATATTTATAATACAAAATGTCAATGAGATTTCCTAATGTATTGCCAATTTGTGATAGATGGTGAGATTCCTCAAAAATTTAATTTTATTCAAATATTAATTCATTAAAGTTTTAAAGTCTTTGAAAAATATTAAAAAAAATATATGATGGACGTATCCCCATTTAGAAAAACATTTATCAAAATACTTGATGAAATATTGAAAAGAAATGAACTCACAGATCCATTTTAAATGTTTTTTATAAAATATTATTTTATTTTATTTTTTACAACTCTTAGATATACAGTGGGATTTTATTTTAATACACATTTATGCGTGAGACTTTTTTCTAATCATTTTTTGTACTATATTATAATGTAGTGTACCATATTTGGAATACATGTTGTCTATTTTTGAGATTCTTCAAAATATATTTTTCTTTTATAATTTTGTGACATAACAATGCTCTTTTTAGTTATACTTATTTATTATCACCAAAAAGATTCCATTAAGTGTTTTATATCTAAATATTAGTTAATTACTTTTTAATTTTTTTGAAAAGATGTAAGTTTTAAGATTGTCTATTATTAATTATTTTAGTATTATTTAATAATATAAGATTCTCTTGAGGTTTGTAAATCTCTTTATACTGATTAAGAAAAGTTGTAATAATAATATCAGAATATGAAGAAATTTTTATTTTTATTTTTTACTCTACATGAAAATAAAGATGATAGATAATTTTTAAATTCACAGCGAGATTTTTTTACGTATTTATATACCATGAATATAAAAAAGAAATTAATTTATGGTTGTTTTAGGTTTCCTTAAAATCATTTTTTAAATGACCACCTCAAGTTTCATCAAGTGTTTTGCATCAAAATAATAATTATTTTATTTTTAATTATACTTTTTATGAAAATGTTATAAATTGAAAGATTCTCTTAAGCATTGTACATCGATGTAATATATATTTCTTTTTAATTTGATAAGATTCTTTAAGGTGTTGTGTATCGGTATATTTATTGAAAGAAATAACGATACTTTATTTTATAGAAAAATACTTTAAAAATAATAATTTAAAGAAGCTGAATAAATATAAATTAAACATGTAAAAATATTAAATTAAAAATTCAAATACACTTCAGAATCTCAAAAACAATAATGGCCAATGAATTAATATATTATGTTGTGTGAAACAACTTAAAGAACCTCAAAAATTGTAAATTTAAAGATATTTCTAAAAAAGAAATAATATATGAAAATTTAATATTTAATACTATATGAAAATTTTGTGATATACCAATGCTAATTTTAGTTATACTTATTTATTGTCACCAAGCATTAAGTATTTTATAACTAAATATTAATTATTATTTTATTAATTGTTTTTGAAAAGATTGAAGTTGTAAGATTGTCTTAAGTGTTATCAATTATTTTAGTGTTATTTAATAATATAAGATTCTCTTGAGGGTTGTAAATCTCTTTACACTCCATCTGATTAAAATAATTGAAATAATTATTTCAGAACATGAAAAAAAAATTATTTTTATTTTTTACTCTATATGAAAATAAAGATGATAGATAATTTTTAAGTTCACAACGAGAATTTTTTCCGTATGTATATACAATAAATATAAAAAAGAATTTATCTTTAATTCTAATTTTTATGAAAATGTTATAAATTGAAAGACGCTATTAAGTATTGTACATCGATGTAATTTTATTTTTTTTATTTGATAAGATTTTTTAAGGTGTTGTGTATCAGTATATTTATTTAAAGAAATAACGATACTCTATTTTATAGAAAAATACTTTTTAAAAAATAATTTTTAAAAAATAATTTAAAGAAGCTGAATAAATATAAATAAAACATGTCAAAAATATTAAATTTAAAAATTCAAACACACTGCAGAATCTCAAAAAAAATAATAGCCGGTGAATTAATATATTATGCTCTGCGAAACACCTTAAAGAACCTCGAAAATTATAAATTTAAATATATTCCTAAAAAAGAAATACTATATGAGAATTTAAAGTATTTTAACGATTTATCAATATCAATCACATATTTGAAACATGATATTTTAATAATGGTAAATCAATTTTAGAAGATTTTCTTGAGTGTTGTAAGATTCGTTTAAGTGTTTAAGAGAAAAAAAAAATATAGTTAACAAATTTTTAATAAACCGTCCGGATTCTTTAAAATACTTCTTTTTATAAAAATATATTTAGTTTTCTATATTATCTGTTTTGATGAATATTGAGATTCACTAAAGTCTTTCTCTTAATATACTTATAATATATATTTATTATTTATTATTTTTTTGATTTTCATTAGGATTTAATAAACACACGGAAACACTTATTAGAACACTTTAGTACTGATGTAAAATTGTTTTAACATTATTAAAATATGAAGTTTCAATTATGTGATCTAGTGTAAGTGTTGAAATACTTAAATGAATACTTGGTAGAACAATAAATCCAAAAAGACATGATGAACAAAATGGAGAGGAAGAATATAACATTTACAAATACATTGAACAAACATTAAAGTATTGTCACACAATAATTCTCCACTATGTCAATGTATCTCCAAATCTCTAAAACAGTACCAGCCTTGAAAGCCAAAGTCTATGAATCCACTCAACACATAAAGTGACACTAACATAACACAAGGAACACTACTTGCAAAAAAGGGTACAGACTTGCAGCTCCAAACCGGACACTTCACACCTGCTTCGGTTAAGAAATCAAAAGAGAATGTAATCTTCCCCACAACACGCCTGCCAGTTTAACATCTCTAGCAAAAGGCAAAGAAAATTCTAAAATCGCAGCAATGGCCCAATGTAAGTTGCTCTAAAAAAAATTCTGATATATAACCCCAAACATGCACCTGGGAACATGTATATAACCTGAGTAAATACAAGCCCACGCATTGCCTATGTCAAGTACTCAATACTAGCGAAAAATGTATCTGATGCGAAAGCATTTTTGGACACTAACATATGTATGCTCAGTCTTGTACCACCTGGAAGAATGAATCAGATTTTATAAATGTCAACACCTTCTTGTAAATAAGAAACCAGATCAAGAACAAACTAGAAAACCTCACAAAAGGATGGGAAATAACAAATCATGCCCAGAGCATTTTCAAAACCTAACACCAAAATGTATTTGATATTTAAAAAGTGCAAGCTCCTAGAAAAAATCTCATCAAGAATTTACCTAATTATACATAAAATCTCAATAAATGCACAGAACAAATGTTAATCTCATAATCTAATGACTGGGTTAGTAAATTAAGTTAAGATTCATCTATCTTTATCAACAGACGTAAGTGGAACATTTTATAGAATCATAAATTGGGACAAATTATATATAATAATCAAGAGAAAAATGTGTGTGTTACGCTGACCTCATCATAACATAGCATTGCTGGCATTGTTCTTCATCATCCATTGCTCTCGTTTATCAGGAGGTGTATTGATATGAACCGACACCTTACAACCATGACACCTTGCATAGAACTAAAAAAAACACCTTGCAGAATCGTTAATACAATCACCGAAAACAAAAGAAATTCAACGAATTTAGAAGAAATTGTTTCTTGATATGAACCGACAACAAAGTAACATGACGTTTGAGGATACAATATGCGTACAAAACTCTAGAACACATTGATACCTTTCATAAAATTATTCATGATATAGTAGGAGAACACTGTATGGAATCGAATTTTATGATAAAATACATAAATAATTGAATAAAGATTCTATAACTTGCAAAGATTTCATGGTGACAACTTTCTTCTCCATCGACGACTTTCTTCTCCATCTTAAGCTTTTCTCGTATTTGAGTTATATGCAGCAATAAAAAATCTTAATCGATTTCCTTATTTACAAAGATATTGATTGTATCTTTCACACCATCAATCACGTAATTAACATATTTGTATGAATGTGTGTGAGTTGTCAGTTGATTAGTCTAATTAAACTGCCCTGGATTCTTTAAAGTATTTACAAGCATGCCATTGCCTATTATTAATTATTTATTATATAAAATATATAGAATCAATGGTCTAAGATCGGGTCTCTTGGGTCTCTTGATAAGGAGGTTCTCCCTAGAACCTTACCCTATATATATATATATATATATATATATATATATATATATATATATATATATATATATATATATATATCCTACTATAGTAGAAACCACTTTTATAATAGAAACTAAATAATTTTTTTTTAAAATCGCCTCGAAATATAGCACATATGGTATGCAAATCAACCGTTGGGAGATGGAGAAAAATACAGTGAAGTCGGATTTAAAAAAAAACTCACCGATTGACGGGAAAAATCGAATTAAAACGGAGGGAATTAGGTGGACTTGTGTATGGGGGGTGTATTTTAGTTGTGTGTGGTGTCTTTAGGGGCCATTAGAATAGATTGATCTAAGGACTTATATTAGTTTTTAATTTTTATTTTAATGTTGGTTTCTATTTGATCACTAGCATATATATATATATATATAAGGTACAAAAATATTGTAATTAAGTTTAATTGAACAATTTTAGATATTTAATTTATTTCTTTTTTAAACAACTTTCATCACTTTGGTTGCATATAAAAAAAATATCAATTTTGAAACATAACAAAATGTGTTATGACATTATAAAAAATTATTTTATCACATGTTACGCTTGCATCGTAACTATACATAGGAAAAAATCATATTAAAAGACATACAAAAAAATTTATATAGAGACGATGCCTCAAATTTACATGCTATAAAATTAAAAAAATCAAATAGATTGATATTTGTATTGGACCAGTACATACATTGTTCAATTTTAAAAAAAACACTAAAATAAATTGAATTTATTGGAGAAAATCATAATGATTATCATGAAATTAATGTATATAAATCTGTTTCAAATCATTAAAAATTATTATATTATTTATGCAATTACATTATAAACAAACATAAACAAAATATGAAAAAATAGACAAATATAAAAAAATTTAGTGAAAGGTTTCTCGACGTCGCGGCGACACCTCGTAATTCGAATATTATACAATTAAAAACTCAACAAAAAAAGATAAATAACTAAATATCTAGGATGTAAAATTACTATATATGGCACAGTATCATCCACTAAAAAATGTGCATATATTTATTTAAGATCAAGTGATTTATTTTTAAATTATATCTATTTCTTATTTCTTTAATTCAAAAATATAAGTTGTAATATCCCCAAATTTTGTACTTATTTAAAAACCCCTGATAAATAGTAATTTTTGTCATTTTAGAAATTTTCAGACCACCCTATGTACGGGTCAGTATAATGAACTTTCAAAGTCGTATTAGCATTCTACTATGTAAATGAGTGAATGCAAAAGCTGTCAAAATCAGAAGAATAGCATTTTCTGTTTTCTCCGAGTTTCCACCAGATACTGAAGGATTAATCATTATTTAAATAAATTGGAGGATCCGAGTTTCCATGGATATGGATTTAACAAATTTATTAAAGTATCAAGAACGTTTACGGTAAACTACTTCGATAGAACACTTAAGAAATCTCTGTGAGCGTTCTACGAGATTAAGCGGTAATAGAACAACGCGACACTTACTGGATTAAACACAAGCATAGAAGTATCATGTACAATATTAATTCAAGGAATGCAACATTAGATTCATCCATGTGAAATCAAACAAAGACACCAAGCAAGATACTTCCTTAACCATCTTCTTAGCTTGACATTTGTCAAGGATGACACAAGCCACACTACATCATCATTTCTAATGCTTATAAAATCACTCTAAACATGTGTTTATCAACAAAATATCAAGGAAATAGACAAGTACCAAGCTAGCAACTCCCCCCCCCCCCCCTGAAGAACATCCATTCAGCCACTTTTTTTCATCCAAGGATACTTTTTTCAAAGATCAACTTCCAAGCTTCCATAAATCATGATGTTGGATTCAAAAGTTTCCTAATTCCTATACTAAGGCATTCTCTAATTCCTAGCTTCATCCATTAATCATAACTTGTTTGAAACTTAGATCAAAGATGATGGTGAATAGTGAAATGAATAATAATAGTTTGTGTTCTTGATTTTGTTCTTAAAGATTAAGCTTATTAAGGTTAGTTCAAAGCTCAAGCAAGGATTGTAAGCTATTGTGGACGTGTTTGAATCATCAAGGAAGGTATAAACTCTTTGAACCTTTAGTTATGAATTGATATATATGGTTAGTTTTGAGTATATTTATGTTAGTTTGGATATAAGGATGAATGGTTGATTTTGGTGAATCCATGGTGTTATTTTGATGGTGAATAAGTAGATGTTGGTTTTGACTATGGTTGATGATGTTTATGGCTTAGTTAAGATGTTGAAGAAGTGAGTTTGATGATATGGTTGGTTGATCATGTAATGGTTATAGTTAAAACTTTGGAATCATTAAAACATAGCCGTTGTAATGCCCAATTTTCCTTAACCTTGTTTTGCTTGAGATTTTCGAACCTAGTAACCCCTGTCCAAGGACCGCCACTTCTATGTTAGTGTAGATCTTGTTTCAAGGTTCATTTTGGCGTGAGAATCATGTTAATACGATTTACGGTTTAGGAGAAACTCGTGTTTTAGTAAATGATGTTTCGAGAAACCAAACTACACCACTTGGCCAACTTTGAGGCAATGATAGAACCACTTAAGTGCCTGAATGGAATGTGAAACTTTTTTTCAACATGCTAGGTACGTTTAGGAAGACCCTCGAAAAGATTTCGTGTTAAAAGGATTAAATTTCAATTTTATAAAATGCGTGAGCAAGCATGCGCGAGTAGAAATTCTTAAGGAGTTAACTTGAAAGTGAACTTTGTACTTGAGTTAGTATATACTTAGTACGGTGAAAGCGTTTAAGTTCTTAATCTTGAACCTTGTGTTAATTCGTAGATCACCGGAACAACCCGAGATTTACCTCTACTTCGGGATTTCCAGGCAAGTTTTCGAAACCTATGACTTACTACTGTTGTTGTGATGAAAAGTGTTTTTAGATATATTTTGCAAATATAGTATTATTGTTATACTTGAATATTTCAATTGTGATTGGTTTATAAGCTATATGTTATGATAGTTATAAGCCGGGTTTTATAAAGGCTCTTAGAGTAGAGCACGTGAATCATATTTTGAACTTAGACCGGGAGTCGATATATTTTCTTTATACCGATGAGGTTTATTTTTCGTTAAATATTATTGAATAAATATATTCAATTGTTTTATTATTAAAGGGAATATATTTTAAAAATTCACTTAGTTTTGATTATTAAATATTTATTGAGCCTATGATTATTAATTAATCATTTATTATTTATTGGATATTATTTGAATAATTATTATATTCTTTTAATCAATTTAAAAATTATTTATATTATTTAAAAGTTATCTTTGACCTTCAATAATTATGAAGAATATTTTTGACCTTTATAAAATTTATTTTAATTGAAGTAGGGATTCCCAAATATTATTTTAATTTAAATCTATCTTAAAAGATGATTTAAATATTCGATGACAACTCAAACGGGCTGGGAATACCCTTAAAGATTTCCAAACAGTTTGACTCTCTGGTCATAATCTTTTAAAGAAAAATCTTATCCGAACAAAAATCTGTTGACTAAGGTCAATCCACATGGAGACCTACTTCCTCCAAAATTTTGGAAGTAAGGAGGCCAAGAAATGTTTTAAAAACTTGACAAGTATCACATACTTGGGGAAGTAGGATTAACTTATGTTTCCCGTTTCATTGATTTTTATCAGGGGACTGGAATTTAATCCATACTCGGTAATGAAATAGGTGTCAGGTAGTATGACTCTATACTTGGCAATGAAATAGGTGCCCGAATAGCATAAAGGGGCCGAATGCGACCAGGGTAATAACCAAATAGGAAGTTGTCCTTCTACTAGTAGAGAAAGTGTTATTTTGCAATACAACGACTGATCATCGTGTATCGCGGTTGTCCGGTATAGCCCCCATCTTCCAATTGGAATTTTGTCTGCAACATTGTAACAAAGGCCTAGGAGCTTAGTTATCGATAATGTTGACAGTATTTTGAGAAATGTTCAAAACTTGTATTTTTCAGTAAGCTGCCTGATTTAGCTTAATACAAAAGTTATGTTTCAAAATCTGGTTTATGTTATAGTAAAGAATTTCCAATATCTTACAAATATTTAAAATGGTAATGATCTAGTACAGTTTTCATTACAGATTATATTGTGGGGCTTTATTGCTCACTCTTGCTTTGTTTTATAAAAATCACACAACAACAGCTAGAAGAGATGGCCAGACCGAGGCACACTATTCGCAAGCGAGTGGGAAACGCCCGGCGGTTCCACGCTCAGATACTAGCCGCCATTGCTGAGGTGGGGATAACCAGTTGGATAGGTTATCAGCTTTTGTGTATCAGACTTATTTATATGTATGACTTAAGTAAGGCTATGACCAGAAACAATTAACTTATTCGGTAATCATTTTGGGTTGTAATAACTTTTATCTTGTGGATTAAATGACTTGATACTTATTTCAATTTCATCTCTGAGACTATAATTAGTGTTGTGGATTGTATTGTGGGGTCACAGCATGTTGTTTATTATTATTGTGATTCAAGTTCAAGTGTTATTGTTGGGATTTGAGAGTGTGACAACCCGGATCTCCAAAATTTTAACATTTAAAAGAGGCACAAACTACTCAGAGAAAAAGAACACTAAAATTACAAATAGCATAGGTTTATCTAAGAAAATATAATTATAAACAAAATTTCTTGAATTAAAACCTGATTTCTTTGACGAATTGAATTCTACAGATACTACGAACGTTTGTGATCAAGTGGTACAACAAATATGATTTTGAAACACCCTGTCATGGATACACATGCAAATTAGTTCGCACGTAATGATTCGGCTCCTTAAAAATATGCAAACAAATTCATGAAAATACAAACAGAAAAAATCCGCCACGAGTAAAAAAATACAAAAAAAACATAACTAACGGAAAAGAAGAAATTTCAGACACAAAAAAATATATACTAAACACATCAAACATATATCAATATTATACACAACAATACATTGTTCAATTATACATACTTATGTATTGACAAATACATAAATGTATTTTGTCATAATTAACAATCGCTAAGGCAATTCTGTTAAGGATCATCCGTGTTTCGTATCTTGTAATATATATATATATATAAGGGAAAGATCCAGAGAGAACCTATCTTTCTGAGAGAACCGAGAGAACTAACAAATCATCCTTGATTTACCACACCATCCAACGGCTGATATGTTTTAAAATTTTCTATTATACTTTTATTAGTATTTTAAGATTCTTTTAAGTGTTTTAATAATTTTATAAGATTCTTTTAAGTGTTTTAATAATTATATTAAAATTAGGATTCTGTTAAGTATTCTATAAAGTGTTTTATAATATATTTCAACATAAAATTTATTTATAATAAATTTAATTGATAATTAAGATTCTTTTTGGTGTTTTATTAAGATTCATTAATTATATTATAGTATATCAACGATCTTAGAAGGGTTCTCTCGGTTCTCTTGATATAATGGTTCTCTCTGAAACCTTACTATATACATATATATATATATATATATATATATATATATATATTATTGATCAAATAAAAACCAAAATTAAAATAAAAACTAGAAACTAGAAACTAATCTAATTCCTTAGATCATTCTAATTTAATGGGCCCCTAATTTTTAATACACCCTCTCATTCACAACCCCACCTAATACCCTCCGTTTTTAATTTGATTTTTCTCGTTAATCGGTGATTTTTTTTAAAAATCTAACTTCACTGTATTTTTCTCCATCTCCCAACGATCAATTTGCATATCATATGTGCTATATTTTGACGCGATTTAATTTTTTTTTATATAGTTTCTAGTTTCTATTATAAAAGTGATTTATTCTAGAGTAAGACCATATATATATATATATATATATATATATATGAGTTAAGTGCACTTCGTGTACCTACACTTTGGCTGTCAGACCACTTGAAATACTGACTTTCAAAAACTCTCACTTAAAATACTGGACTTTTCAACTTTTTATAATGTGTGTACTACCGTCAAATTTGACTAACTCCGTTAGTTCGAGTAGGGGTATTTCAGTCTTTTTCACTCAAATAATTTTAGAAGAAAAAGTTTAATGTTTGCAGCATCTTATCTTCTTACAGGCTCTTCGTAGAAAGCCAGTCTGCAAATTATGAATATGAAGAAACTAAAAATGTTAAAGACCTGCTTGAGGTAGACTCTTTAAGCCTTCCATCACATCTTCCCAATGATGATGAAATACAAGACCATGCTATTACTTCAAACTTAATGGACAAAGAAGATGAGAAATCTGATAAGAATAGACTTGTTTTTATAACCACAAGAATGCCTCGAAGTCTGAGCAAGGTCCCATCCCTTTTATGTCCACTGAAATTTCACACACTTGTTGTGTGACCTCTTTTCCTTCTTCACTCGATTCATCAAATTAGAATAACATGTTTGAAGAAAAATGGAAAGAGGAGGAGCCCAAGCAGAACACCCTGGATAATGGTGCTTATCTCATCCCTTTCAATTCCAGAGTGAATAGAACCATATTCCGATGATACCACGTATCCAAAAATCTTAACAAGTGTACATGCAAACATGTCTCCAAAATAAATAACAAGGCCACTTGTAACTAGAAGCACCTTACCAACTGATGCACATGCTGGAAAGGTATGGAGCACATGCTGAATTAGTCTCGCAGTCGCTAATCCATGAACAAGTACCCAAAATAACAGTAGTGTTGTATACCGACCGCTAAAAGATTTTGCAGTACACACAAAAAAGTGCCGCACATAATGCTATAAAACCTATGTTCAACTTGTTTCGCTAATAACCGTTTAAACTGAACAAATGACTGTGGCTCATGAACTTGTGGCAGAGAATAAAACAGAGATAAACCAGCACACTAAAGCAGCTAGCAGTTGTAGCCCAATATTGCAACTGCAGATATTCAAGATCTTGAGCTCCAACTTGATTCAACAAAACCGCTCTCGAATTCAATATAAATCTCGAAAACATAACACCAGGCAACGACACAGCTCCCAAAAGAACACCAGACGACGCCCCTGGCCTAGTGTTCAAGAGAGAGGAGTGGGAAGGAGACGATTTGAGAGAGATCTCGACGAATAGAGCGAATAGAAAGAGGAGAGAGAGAGAGAGAAATGGATTCGTAGAGATGAGAGAGAGAGAGAAAGAGAGAGAGAGAGAGAGAGAGAGGTAGAGTAAATTATACGGAATGTGAATAAAGCTACCACGACTCTCTCGCCGCTCAAGAGCGATGAAGCCATGGCTGTTATTTTCGCCTTCAGTGTGTGTTAGAGATTAAAATATGTGTATCTAGTTTACATGTACAACGGAATTGGAAGGGAGAAAGGGGATTTAGGAGAAAATTTGATGACGAGTTGCAGGTGAAAGGGAGGAAGCATCGTACTAAAATGCCCTTCAAAAAATTAACGGAGTTAGCCAAATTTGACGGCAGTACACACTCTCTAATTATTTTGGAAGTGTAGTATTGCAATTGGGAGTTTTTGAATGTCAGTATTTCAAGTGGTCTGACAGCCAAAGTGTAAGTACACGAAGTGCACTGTACTCTATATATATAGGCAAATGTTTAGTGTAAACCACTTAAAACTTAGATATGTTAGACCAAAATTGCAGTACAATGTATTTTTGACTTATATACTAATACTGAAATTGCAGTACAATGAATCTAATAATTGTTGTATAATGAATTTTGATTTATAACACAAATTCATTTCGATTATGATTTTGTTTTAAATAAATATTGTAGGCTGTCCAGAGATATAAGGCATAAAATATATAAAAAAAACAAAACTTGATAGTGTATGTATGGTCTAAGATGTCTACATTTAAGTGGTCTACACTGAATATAACACACACGTATATATATGTGTGTGTATGATTCCAACGCATATTATGCATTATATTTTATTTTCGAAAATAAAAATTCAATCAATATACATATTATATATATATACATATTATATATATATATATATACACACATATTTTATATATATATATATATATATATACACACACACACAATTCCAACATATACTATAAGTCACTTAATCGGGAAATAAATATTAAATCTATATATTTTGATTTGACATACATATTGCAATATATTATTAATATTTAATACATGGTTTTAAAACATAGATTGGAGTATGTGGATATTAATTCCGTAAATTTTATAAAGTTATCCATATATTCCATTTGGTAATTTTTTTCCCGATATTATTAGGAGTGAATTGGATCGTAATCGGACGCATTGTGGAAAATATTCAACCTTTTGTATATGCATTTAAGTTTTATTCTTCAAATTTTATATTTTTTAAATATATAACAATTTCTTAATTTAAAATTGTACAGATTGTCAATCAAGATTTTCAAAACACAAGTTTTATCTATGTTTTATTTTGATGAGAAAAAAATTTTGTATATTTTATAACCAATTTACATATATGTTAGGCTCAAGACATGTCTGAATACCACTATTAACAAGCCTACACTATGTGACTATGTCACATTACATGACCTAGTGAACTCTATCACTGGGGTATAGTATAGGTCTCTGTATGTACTTGTCTTGTTCTCATGAACATTAGCTTGATCATGTATGCTCAAAGTTATAATGAGCTTAGTAAAGTTTCTTGCATCTAGATTGTATATAGGCCATTGAATAATTGTCCTGGTAGAAGTTCAGAAGTGTTCATGCAGCAGGATAAAGATAAATAAGGCTATGAAGAAATAAGTTGCAGAAATTTGTCTAAGGCATTATATAGCAAAGTCAGAAGAAAGCTATGTCGTGAAGTCACCAATATCCATGTCGTGAAGTACTATATCGCATAGTCCATTTTGTACTATGTCGAGAAGTCCTCAAGACACATGCCGTGAAGTGTTGAAGTCAGCAAAGTCAAAGAAGCCTAGATCGTGAAGTCCTCAGAAGCCCTATGTCGCATAGTCGTCAATGACCTATGTCGCATAGTCTTCAAATGACCTATGTCGCATAGTCATCAAATGACCTATGTCGCATAGTCGTCAAATGACCTATGTCGCATAGTCATCAAATGACCTATGTCGCATAGTCGTCAAATGACCTATGTCGCATAGTCTTCAAATGACCTATGTCGCAAAGTCTTCAAAGGGTATATCGCGTAGTCCTCACAAGTGAGATCGCGAAGTCAGGAATGTAGTGGAGTTCACGATATCAACACTTAGCAGTTTACAACAAGACAAATCAAGGTACAGAATCAAGAATCAAAAGAGACAAATACTGAAGCATTTGTTCTGGCAAGGTGGTCCAAAGAACAGATGGCAAATCTACAGCTAAACTTGAAGAGAAAGATAAGAGACAAGCAGCTACAGAAACGGGAAAGACTTCGAAAAGCAGGCGGTCCTTCCTGACACAGTTAACGTCTTATGGCAGGACAAGTTGGACTTTCAGCAAGGGGTATCTGTGTAAAAATAGGTGTGTGCACTAGTTTGTATCGGGCTTATATATATCATGCACATCCTATTGTTAGCTAAAAGAGAGACACACATAGTTTTTATCTTAAGCTCTTTTCTCTGTAAGCAAGCAAGTTCAAACTATTTTTGTTTAGGAGCCAGAAATTCGATTGTGAATTTCTTGGAAAGCTGTAGTATTTAATTTGCTTATACAAAGTAGATTAAAGTGATTGTGTGTGTTATTTACTTTCTGCATATCACATATCATAATCATATACAGTCTGTTACTTAGATTTCAAGAATCGAAAAATATATCAAACTATCCATTCACCCCCCCCCCCCCTCTGTCTAGTTTCTAGTAGTATTCATTTCTAACAAGTGGTATCAGAGCGTAGGCTGTTAACGTACAAACAGGAAAAGATCAAGAATGAGTTCACAGAAACTAAGCAGTATCAAGATTCCTCCATTTAACAAGGAGCACTACAGTTTATGGAAAAAGAAGATGTTGCTTTTTATCAAAGCTTCTAACCCCATGTATTTAGATATTCTAAAGCATGGTCCCTTCACTCCAATGATCGAGATTGGTGAAACAACCAATGGCACTGAGATTGTACCAGCAAAACATGTGCCCAAAGATCCCTCAAAATACACTGATCCTGAAAAGGAAAAGGTAGCACTGGATGGACATCTTCAACTTATCATTTGTGAATCTATGGACTTCAACATGTATGGCACTGTTGCTCATTGTACTAGTGCCAAGAAGATGTGGGATCTTATAGAAGTGCTCTGTGAAGGAACTACTGAAGTAAGGAAGAACAAGAAGCAGATTCTTGTTTCACAATATGAAGCCTTCATGGCTCAGCCAAAAGAAGGAATCACAGAAGTGTTTGAGAGATTCAACAAGATGATAAACGAGCTCAAACTCTATGACAAACACTATGAAACAGAAGAGCTCAATATGAAGTTTCTACTAACTCTTCCAGATCACTTGGAACCAAGAATCTCTTCCCTTAAAGAAAGAGATCTAACAAAGATTGGTTTTGATGTGTTGTATGGTGTTTTGAAGACATATGAGTTAGAGCTGTTTCAAAAGAGATCTATTCAAGCAAAGCAAGGATTAGTGGCTAATACCTCCTGTGCACTTATTGCTGACAACCTAAGTCAAAGAATGGACTCTCTTAAAATCAGTCAGGTCAAGATTGAGGAACTGGAAGTTGAAGACACTGGTGATGAAACTCAGGTTGTGTATGATTTACCTGAAGAGGATGAGTTCTACAGTATAGATGAGCTGGACAAAATGGAAAACAAATCTTTTGCTTATATGGCTAAGAGGTATCCTAACATAAGGTTTAAAAGAAAGCAGCCATTCAGGTCCAAGTTCAATAATGGAAACACTGCTGGATCTAGTGGCTCAAACACCTTCAATAAAGGAAAAGGGATTGCTGGTGCTGCTAAAGGTGGATACAAGACAGGAAGTGTGGATAGGACCAAAATAAGGTGCTATAACTGCAATGAACTTGGGCATTTTGCCACTGAGTGCAAAAAGCCTAAACAAGTCAAGAAGGACAAAGCATACTTAGAGCTTGAAGCTAAGTATGAGGCTCTACTCAAGAAACAACAGGGAAAAGCCTTTATTGCTGAGGGAAAATGCTGGGATGACTCTGATGAAGAAGAAGAACAAGAGTACTCAAACTATGCCTTGATGGCATTTTCTGATGAAGGTGATTCAAGTCAGGTACCTATTCTTACTTCTCTTGATATGACTCCCCTTCAATATAAGCAAACTGTTGAAGATATGAGCACTGAGATGTTTAATATTCATACTAGCATGTTAGTAGCTAATGAAGAAATTGATAGACTAACTGCTCAGAATGTTGAGCTTACAGAAAAGAATGAGAAACTTGAGTTAATGGTTGTGAACCTGGATGGTTTGAAAAAGGAGGTTGAGTATCTTAAAAACAAAGTGATTTGTGCTGAGCAGATAGAGAAAGCCCTTAGAGAACAAATTGCTGAAACTGAACTGAAACTAAGAAGCTTCAAAAACTCCTCTGAACTTATTCAAACCTACCACAAGGAACACACTGAATACTGCAAGGTTGGAGTTGGTTTTGACTATGATAATGACAAGGGAAGGAAGAAGGTCAAGGGCAAAGGAAAGGAAACTTTTACAAACAAAAATGCCCCAACCATACTGTCAAGTGTTGAACAGCCCATCTTCAGAAAGAGTGTTGTTGAGTTTGATGAGGAACTACTGATCATCAAGCAACAACTACTTGAAGAAGATGAGGCTGCTAAGAACACTTCTTCCTTTCCTGAACTTGTCAATCAGAAAGAGACCAAAGACAATCTTGTCAAGAGTCCTAAAGCAAAGAAAGAAGTTGTTAAGAAAAGGAAACAAAACAGAAATGGTAAAGTTGGTGTTAACAAAGGAAACAACTATGCTTATGTGCCAAATGCTCCCAGGAAACAATGTCAAAAATGCCTATCTGTTAATCATTTGACTCATAAGTGTAGTAAGCCTGAAATTGTTGAAGTTGACAACCTAAGTAACCTTTCTGCAAGCATAAATTCTAGTCATGATTCTTTCTGTGGTAAGCCAAACTGCATGACATGCTATGTGACTGTGATTGCTAACTGTTTATCTCTTAAACATAAACTTGACTCTACACAATCTGGTGAATCACACACACACATACATTCTCATAGGACAGGGTCCCCAATCAGGGTTGAGAGGGTGAAAACTTCATGTGAGCCTAAGAGTGTAAACTCCAAAGCCACAGAAAAAGTGAAGTCTCCTACTATGAGAAATGAAATTTATGACAGAAGAATTGCTAATAAAAATGTTTCTAAAACAACTGGACTCTACCAAGTGTAGGTACCAAAAACAACTTTGTCACTTTGTGAATGCAGGGCAACAGGAATAAAAGAGTCATATGGATCTTGGACAGTGGATGCTCAAGTCACATGACTGGTGATATAGCCCTGCTATCACATTTTGAGGAAAAGGCTTGCCCATCAGTAACCTTTGGAAATGACAACATTGGTTATACAATGGGATATGGCAGTGTTAAATCTGGAAATGTCATTATTGAAGATGTAGCATTTGTTGAAGGACTGAAGCATAATCTCTTGAGTATTGGACAATTTACCAACAGAGGTTTCAAAGTGGAATTTGATGAAGACTTCTGTTCAATCTCAAAAAGGGAAAGTGGTGAAGTTGTTCTAACTGGTGTGAAGAAAGGAAGCTTGTTTGTAGCTAATCTCAAGGCTGCAGATAAGGGAGAAATCTGCTGTTTCTACACTAAAGCCACAAATGAGGAATTCTGGCTATGGCACAAGAAGCTGTCTCACTTGAATGTTCAGGCAATGAACTCTCTAACCAAGAGAGAACTTATCAGGGATTTGCCTGCCTTGGAGTTTGTGCAAGATGGAGCATGTGAAGCTTGTCAGAAAGGAAAAATTAAAAGATCCAGTCACAAGAACAAGTTGCTCAATACAAACTCAAAACCTCTGCAGCTAATTCACATGGACTTATTTGGCCCTGTGAATGTAATGTCCCTCTCCAAAAAGAAATATGCTCTAGTGATGGTAGATGACTATTCAAGATATACTTGGGTGGAATTCCTATTCTCCAAGGATGAAGCACCCCAAGTCATAATAGAGCATATCAAGAGAGTTGACAAAGAAGCACAAAGCACTGGTTCCTCTGTAGTTGCTTTGAGAAGTGATAATGGGACTGAGTTCAGAAATTCAACATTGTATGAGTTTTGCAAAGATAAAGGAATTTCTCAACAATTCTCAGCTCCTAGAACACCTCAACAAAATGGAGTAGTTGAGAGAAAGAATAGAACTCTCATTGAAGCTGCAAGGACAATGTTGCTGGATGCAAAGCTACCCACTAGCTTTTGGGCTGATGCTGTTAACACAGCATGCTATGTGCAAAATAGAACATTAATCAATAAGAAGTCTGGCAAAACTCCTTACTCATTAATGACTGGAAAAAGAGCATCCTTCAAGCACCTGCATGTGTTTGGAAGCAAGTGCTTTGTGATGAAAGATACCTCTGAGCATGTTGGAAAATTTGATGCTAAGGCATTTGAAGGTATCTTCATTGGATACTCTCTGGAAAGGACAGCATACAGAGTGTTTGTACCTGAGCAACACAAAGTCATGGAAAGCATGGATGTTACCTTTGATGACAAGAAGACTCCTGGACTGAAAACAAGTGATCAAGACAGTGTGCCATTGAGATTTGAGAATCAAGGTTATCTTGAGGATTCTGAAAGTGAAGATGAACCCCCTGTTCAAACTGTTCTAGAGAATGAAATCCTTGAAGTTGACAATATTCTTCAAACACCTGTGCAAGGGTTCACAAACACAGGGGGAGAAGAAGAGAATCCTGTCAACCAATATGAGCTTGGAACAGATCAAGGAAATGAACAGGGGCACACAAGGAAATGGGACAGAGCCCACACTAGGGATCAAATCATTGGAGATCCTAGTGAGGGAGTTAGAACAAGAAGGGCAACATTAAATACATGTCTGTATAGTTGCTTTCTGTCACAAGAGGAACCTAAATTAATTGAAGAAGCTTTGAAGAATTCTGATTGGATTGTTGCAATGCAAGAAGAGTTGAATCAATTTGAGAAAAACAAAGTATGGGAACTAGTACCTCCTCCAAAAGGAAAGAATGTTATTGACACCAAATGGGTGTTCAGAAACAAAATGGATGAAGAAGGAGTGGTAATAAGAAACAAAGCAAGACTGGTTGCCAAAGGATACTGTCAGCAAGAAGGCATTGACTATGATGAGACATTTGCACCTGTAGCTAGACTGGAAGCCATCAGAATCTTCCTGGCTTTTGCAGCTCACTCAGATTTTAAGGTGTATCAAATGGATGTGAAAAGTGCATTTCTCAATGGTGATCTTGCTGAAGAAGTTTATGTGTCTCAACCACCTGGCTTTGAAAGTGAAGACTTCCCAAACTTTGTGTATAGACTGCTCAAGGCACTCTATGGACTCAAACAGGCACCAAGAGCCTGGTATGAAACTCTATCTCAATTCCTTCTTGAGCATCAATTTACCAGGGGTACAATTGACAAAACCCTATTCTTCAAGAAGCATGGAAATGATATCATTCTTGTTCAAATCTATGTGGATGATATCATCTTTGGCTCTTCAAATGAAAAACTCTGTGAAAGGTTCTCTAAGTTGATGCAAAGCAAATATGAGATGAGTATGATGGGAGAGTTAACCTACTTTCTAGGCCTGCAAGTACATCAAAGGGAGGATGGCATCTTTATAAACCAATCTAAGTATGTCAAGGATCTTTTAAAGAAATATGGTTTAGAAGAGTCATCCCCAGCTAAAACTCCTATGTCTACTGCAATCAAGCTGGATGAAGACAAGAAAGGCAAGAGAGTTGATATCAAGGTGTATAGAGGAATGGTTGGATCTTTACTCTATCTCACAGCTAGCAGGCCAGACATCATGTTTGCCACATGCCTTTGTGCAAGGTTCCAGTCTGATCCCAAGGAATCTCACATGATGGCTATCAAAAGAATCTTCAAGTATCTGAAGGGGACTCCTAATCTTGGGCTATGGTATCCAAAGGGCACTGGGTTCAACCTGGTTGGTTACACAGATTCTGATTATGCTGGATGCAGAATTGACAGGAAGAGCACCTCTGGAAGCTGTCAATTCCTAGGTCAAAGGTTAGTGTCCTGGTTTAGTAAGAAACAACAATCCACAGTAACATCCACAGCTGAGGCTGAATATATTGCTGCTGGAAGTTGCTGTGCTCAATTGCTTTGGATTAGAAATCAACTCATGGATTATGGGCTAGTGTTAGAACACATTCCTCTAATGTGTGATAATACTAGTGCAATATCCATAGTTGCCAATCCTGTTAATCATTCTACTACAAAGCACATTGAGATCAGGTACCATTTCATTAGGGAACATGCTGCAAATGGTACCATAGAAGTCTCTTATGTTCCAACTGAGAAACAATTAGCTGACATATTTACTAAACCTCTGAATGAAGCAGTCTTCAACAGACTTGTGAGTGAAATTGGAATGCTTAATCCTTCATTTAGTTGCTCTAAGTAAGTATGCCAGTAAATAGTTGCAGCAGTAAATTTTCACTGTATTTAAATGCTCTATTCATATGGAGTGAAAATTAGCTGAGATATGATTTATAAATATTTCAGTATTTTACTGCATATTTTTCAAAATCACATTTGTTAGTAAAGTTGTGAGCTTTTGAGACATCTCGATATAGATGATTTTCAGAGTTCACGACACAGTTCAAATAAAACAGACTTATATCGCAAACTGTTGAGATTGTGAGACTTCGCGACATAGTTCATTTCATGAGTTTGCGACATAGTTCATTTTATGACTTCGCGACTTAGAATAACTATATCGACAAGTCCCCACATTTGACAGAATTTTGATTTAAATTAATTTTATTTCAAAATTTGATAAAAGTCTGACAATTTGCTTAAAATTACTAAACGAGAGCTTTAGACAGGGTATTTCTACTATATCGCAAAGTCTCCCCAATCCTTTCATCTTGAGGACTTTGCGACATAGTTCATTTCTGAGACTATGCGATATACTTTGCAAGACTTTGCGGTACAGGCCTCTTTTTGACTTCGCGACATACAAATAGACTGTACACATTCATAACTCCATATCGCAGTGTCTCTATCATATAAATACCTTTTTCTAACCGTTCACAACTTTTCATCTTGCCTATTGCTCTCAAACTCTCAAACCTAAGCACAAATTCTCTACTCTCTTTTTCACTTTCTCTCTCGAAATGGCACCCAAATCTCAAACAGTATCATCCTCTATCCCTTTAACCATTCCCAAAGAAACCAATCTTCTCACCATTCCCTCTGAGGCTGAGGCTAACCCAAGGTACAAGTGTTTCGTACGGTTCTTGAACACTTCCTACCTACGCCAAGCCCTAACCCTGAACCCTACCTTGTATGTCGATGTGTTGGAAGGATTCTGGCGAACGGCGTTGGTATCAACAATGGCTAGGGAAGATGGAACCTCATTCCAGGAGGTTAGTTGTTCAATTGGAGGCAAACACTTTCAGTTTGGTGAAAGGGAAATCAATGAAGCTTTGGGGTTCAAGGTGGAGGGTCATGACCAAGAAGCTACAGATGCTCAAATCATAGATTTCATGACCTTCATTCGGTATGCTGATGAGATAGATACTGGAAAGCTGAATAAGAAGTTTGTGAGAAGGGAGTGGTCATTTCTGTTTGACGCACTCCAGAAGGTGTTTCTCTGCAGGAAGACAGGATGGGACCATATCAGTCACATTGCTGTGAAGCTAGCCTACTCCTTGGCCAACAACCAAGAGATCAATGTGGGAGCCATAATTCTCAAAGAATTGGCTCAGAGGCTAGGCAGGACCGTTCGTGGTAGAGGTAATGACATCTTTTACCCTCGTTTCCTTCAAGTTATTTTAAATTTTCTTGATGCAAATGTCCATGAATTGGAGGGTATAGATAACACTAAAATGGCTTATTCCAAGTCCATGTCCAAAGTACTATTTGGCTCATTGGACACAAGGAATCAAGTGGATGTGATTCTAAGTGTGACCAAGCATATGCAGGACACATTTGAGTCTTATCCACTTGATAAGCCCATATACCATGCTCTTTCCTGGACAGGGGAGGCTGAGACTGAAGGAGCTACACAGTCTAACCCCAGCCTTCCCATCCCATCCAGCAACCCCACTGCAAACAGTACCATAGAAGTTAGGCAGCCCAGTGCATCAATCTCTCAAAAGATTGGTGTTACTAAAAAGAAGTCAAAGAAGAGAGCCCTAGAAGTGATAAATGAATCTGTAGAGATAGCTAGTGAGCATCCTGAGTCACCTCTCACCAGACAAAAGAAGAAATCCAAATCCAAACCTACCACTGGATCCTCCCAACAGGATTCAGATGTGGAAAAAGGGGTACACCTGTTACTGTCCATGGCCTCTCAACAGGTCATTGGCATTGAAAAGAGCAGCCTCCCCACTGCACCTTGTATAGAGTCTGCACAGGGTCAAGACCTCACTCTTGACCCTAGGAGTGATAAGGCTGATAATACACAGAGTGGAGAGCACATCACTGTTGAAACTCCTCCTATTTCTCAGGGGGAGTTGCCACAATCTAATCTAAACCCCACTTCTCTCTCAGATTCTTCCATAAAAATTTCTTCTGAACAAGAGAGCCATTCCAATGACAATCTTGCCTTTGATCAATCACAATTCTCTCCTGTGATTGAGCCAAGTTCAAGTGACATGGTGCATGACACTATGCTCACCACCCAGGAACCACATCTAGTTGGTCAGGGAATGCATGCTGGGGCATATCCTAATGACACCAACACAAACATGGAGGATTCACCAGTTTTCACTGGAGACTCTATGCCAATTTCTCCCATCCTTAGGGATGTGGAACTGTCTTCACAGACAACTAGGGCTGATGTTGTAACACATCCCATTTCAATGGAGACAACATCAGACCCTACAGCCATTCCAAGGCTGGGGGAGACTCAAAATCTTACATCTCATGAAGTGCCTAGCACTAGCTCTCACTTGGCTCAGGCCACTATGTCAGAATGGCTGAAGCCTGTGCACCATGACAGGCCTTCAGGATCATCGTCTGTGCCTTCCAAAATGACAGAAGAAGCCATACAAGATCTCCATGTGGCACAGATTGATGAGTTCTCCAAGATAGCTCAACATCTCCTCACCTCAAATCTCCCAAATGCTGATTATGAAGCCATTTTACTCTGCCACAAGGAGGATGTTGAAGCTCAGCAGGAGAAGATAGTGGATGCAGCTGAACCAGAGGGAAATGTGGATGCCTGGTTGGATGCTAAGAGGACTCTCAAGCTCAAGGATGCCCTAGCCTTTCTAAGAGAAGAATACCTAACTTCTCTGGGCTCCAATGCAAAGGATCTCTCTCCTGCTGCCATCTATGATGCTGTTAATGATGTCTACAGGAATCAATTAAAGGCTCTGCACTATCTTGGGAAAGGGCTTCAATCAGAGATTTCTTCAATCCAAGAGGTGACAGACAGATCCCTCACTCAGCTCAGAAACTCATATCTCTCTGATTTTCCCAAGGTGGATGGCATCCTTAAAGAAATCCAGAAGACAAACTCTACTGTAAACATGATGGACCTCTCTCTGGCCATGGTCACAGAAAACATCAGGAAGCTGGCTACAACCCTGGAAAATCAAGTCAAGGCCAATATCAACTCAAATGCAATGCTGAATGTAATTTGGAAGAATCAGTATGGTGACAAATTGGTGGATGAGGTCCCTCTGTCAAACATCAACAAATTTGAATTTGCCAAGCTCAAGGATCAATCTCTCAATTCTTTCAAGTCTCAACAGCTATTCTCAAAGGTGGATGGTCTTGAAAGAGAAGTGACCTCTCTGAAAGATGAAAACAAGGAGCTTGCCAACTCTCTAAAACAGCTAAATGACAAACTGGATGACCAAGGCAACAACACCTCCAATATCCTGCTGGTGCAACAACAGATGCTGACTTCAATGATGAAACAAATGAACCTGCCTATCCCTGGGGAAGCTCAAGACATCTTGTCTGATCCCAAGCCTAAGGGGGAGAAACAAAAGGAGGTCATTCTGAAACAGAAAGGGGGAGTACCTGCCAAGCAGCCAAAGCATAAGGGCAAGGGCAAACTCATTGAAGAAACCATAAAGCCAATCATTCTTCCCCCTGTAGAGGTCATAAGTGCAGAAGGTCAGAAGAGCACAATCTCAACCACCTACTATCCATCAACAATGCCTAAAGATATCTCAACTCCTCAACCTCAACCTACTCCCAATGCTAAACCTGTCAAAGCTGCAATTATCACAGAGGCCAAGCTACAGGAAGTTGCCAATTCAAACATCTATCATGATGAGGCCTTCCTGGAGTTTCTGAAAGCCATCTACAGTAGTGCTCAAGGAGATGCAAGGATGTACAGACAGAAGATCAAGGAAAGCATCAAGTATTTCACAGTGGCAGTAAGGAAAATCAAGGATGTCCATCTAAGAGAGATAATCATGGTGTGCAAGGACAACTGCTTGTGGCACCTAGCTTTTCAAACTCTAGAGAAACTGAGATTTACTGAGCTGTCAATCATTCTGGAGTTGATTGAAAAGCATGGGATGAACAATGAAAGTCTTTATAATGACTTGAAGATGGACCAGAATAAAAGATTGCCTGAGGTTATATCCAAGCCAAGGACAATAATTTACCAAAGCCTATCTCAAGACAGTAGTATTGACCAACTAGTAATTCCCTCAGATCTTTTAATGAAGAACAATGCAAAGATCAACCAGGTGATGCAAATGCTGAGAGCTAAGAGAGGAGCTAGGACAGCTGAAGAACTAGAGATGATTCGAACTCTACAATCTTTTCTGATTCATGGAGTCATTCCTGAATCTGTCAAAGAAAAGAGCAAAAAGAAGGATGGGGAGGATGATGATGAGGAGAAAACCTATGAAAGGAGATCTCAGACAAGGAGAAATAAGGATGGACCTAGTGAGAGCAGCATGAGCAAATATCCTAAGAAATCAAAAGATGTTGGTGATGACAAGAGGGACTCCAAAGGGACAAAGGAAACAACCAGGAAAACAAGAAGTGGAATTCAGCATGTCATGGACATTGCTAGCAGTACTTTAACCACAACACAAGACTCTAAGTCTAGGGTGGGTACTGTTAGTAATGATCCTCCAAAATCATTATCTAAGACTTCTGAACCTGAATTGCCACAGAAGAAAGATGAAGCCACAAAAGGAATATCAAGAAAACACTTTCACAAAGTTACAGCTAGTGGAGTGTTACAGTGGATGAAGGGGAAGGGAATGAAGCTACTTCCAAGTGATGTGGCACTGAAGACTAATTCTCCTTGTTCCAGAAAGGTATCTCTTGTGAAGCATTTGAAGATCAAGAGTGTACCCAGAAGGATAAGGATAACAAAGAAGACTGGAAAACTCACAAATGTTATTGGCATCAATGTGCTTCCACTAGATGAGGACTATGATGAAGATGCCCTAGCATTTTTGAGGGCTCAAAGGATCTTTGAAGTCAAAGTGAAGTTGGATCATCTAGAGATCAAGTACACTGATGGAAGAGAAAGGATAATGAAGCAAGGAAGCTGGCAATATTTCTATAAGTATGAGCTTGAAAGGATAAATGCCTTACTGAATTTTGAAGAAAAAGAAGAAAGAACATGGAAGATAGATATTGCCAGGTACTTGAAGATGCATGCTGATTATGAAGAAAACATGAGGAAAGAAAATGAAGAGAAAAACATACAAAGGGAGAAAGAAATGGCTGAGATGGAGAAGAGGGCTAAGGAGCTAAGGCAGAAAGGGATGTGCAGGGTCAAACAAAATCCTTACATTGTGGAGTACAAAAACTCAAATGGAGGTCAAAGCAAGATAAGGATGGAGTTTCTTGACTCCTATGTAGAAAGTGCACTCAAGGCTGCAATTGATGACTTGAAAGGCTCACCTCTCATTGAAGAACTGATTGCAAGAGAAGAACTTCAAGAAGCCATCATAGACATGAAGAGAAGAGAAGAGATAAGGAAAAAGAAGATATATGATGATTTACTAGAGAAGCAATTGGAAGCTGAAGCTGCTGAGCAACAAAAGTAAACTGTAAGCTTTCAATTTTTCTATGTAATCAAATTTCTGATCTCAAAGTTCTTGAATTGTCCTCTCTGTTACTAAATTTCCTTTTATGTAAGTTAGGCTTGTTATCAGACATGAAATTGTGCCTAAGGGTCTTACTCACTATTTGGGGGAGATTGTTAGGCTCAAGACATGTCTGAATACCACTATTAACAAGCCTACACTATGTGACTATGTCACATTACATGACCTAGTGAACTCTATCACTGGGGTATAGTATAGGTCTATGTATGTACTTGTCTTGTTCTCATGAACATTAGCTTGATCATGTATGCTCAAAGTTATAATGAGCTTAGTAAAGTTTCTTGCATCTAGATTGTATATAGGCCATTGAATAATTGTCCTGGTAGAAGTTCAGAAGTGTTCATGCAGCAGGATAAAGATAAATAAGGCTATGAAGAAATAAGTTGCAGAAATTTGTCTAAGGCATTATATAGCAAAGTCAGAAGAAAGCTATGTCGTGAAGTCACCAATATCCATGTCGTGAAGTACTATATCGCATAGTCCATTTTGTACTATGTCGAGAAGTCCTCAAGACACATGCCGTGAAGTGTTGAAGTCAGCAAAGTCAAAGAAGCCTAGATCGTGAAGTCCTCAGAAGCCCTATGTCGCATAGTCGTCAAATGACCTATGTCGCATAGTCTTCAAATGACCTATGTCGCATAGTCATCAAATGACCTATGTCGCATAGTCGTCAAATGACCTATGTCGCATAGTCATCAAATGACCTATGTCGCATAGTCTTCAAATGACCTATGTCGCAAAGTCTTCAAAGGGTATATCGCGTAGTCCTCACAAGTGAGATCGCGAAGTCAGGAATGTAGTGGAGTTCACGATATCAACACTTAGCAGTTTACAACAAGACAAATCAAGGTACAGAATCAAGAATCAAAAGAGACAAATACTGAAGCATTTGTTCTGGCAAGGTGGTCCAAAGAACAGATGGCAAATCTACAGCTAAACTTGAAGAGAAAGATAAGAGACAAGCAGCTACAGAAACGGGAAAGACTCCGAAAAGCAGGTGGTCCTTCCTGACACAGTTAACGTCTTATGGCAGGACAAGTTGGACTTTCAGCAAGGGGTATCTGTGTAAAAATAGGTGTGTGCACTAGTTTGTATAGGGCTTATATATATCATGCATATCCTATTGTTAGCTAAAAGAGAGACACACATAGTTTTTATCTTAAGCTCTTTTCTCTGTAAGCAAGCAAGTTCAAACTGTTCTTGTTTAGGAGCCAGAAATTCGATTGTGAATTTCTTGGAAAGCTGTAGTATTTAATTTGCTTATAAAAAGTAGATTAAAGTGATTGTGTGTGTTATTTACTTTCTGCATATCACATATCATAATCATATACAGTCTGTTACTTAGATTTCAAGAATCGAAAAATATATCAAACTATCCATTCACCCCCCCCCCCCCCCCCCTAGTTTCTAGTAGTATTCATTTCTAACAATATACGTGAAAGAATAAAATTGAAAGTACATGCAATAAAATTTTGAGACCTTTTATTTATTTGCGAACGAGAGATAGTGTTAATAACTCAAATTAACTCACTTTTATAATATTTTAGTTATATAAAGTATACCTTAATTATATTTCAGTATCCAAAAAATATTATAAATTTCACAAGTAAATCTATATTATTATTTAATACTATTATGTGTTCATCTAAATACTATTTTTCTTCTTCATTATATTAATTTTGTAATACTTAATTTTTAGTTGGTCTATAATTATTACATAACTTTATATTCGAGATATTTTCGTATTTTGGCAAGATAAAACCTATATATTTTATAACAATTTTAAATATTAGTTAACACTATCCAATGTAAATAAAATACTTGACTAAATAATATTTAATATAAATATTATATTATATAATTTTAAATAAATTCAAAACATTTCATCCGTGTGCGTAGCACGGACTAATTCCCTAGTATTAAGAATCACTAATCATTTATTACTTCCGAAAAATCTCTATTCATTGTTAACTTCATTTTTATTTATTAAAAAATTTATTTCTTTCCTTTTTTTCTAATTTTATTTCATGTCTTACACCTAAATTTATTATTATAATTATAAAATAATATAAAATAAATATAACGACGATTATTAAGTTTATTATATAAATAACATTCTTGAATCAATAGAAATCTTTATTTTCCATATATCTATATAATACTATTATATAATAGACGAAATATTAAAAGTTTGGTCGGTCGGTATGGCACGTTGTGATTTTACTTAATTGCCCTTACTTATTTATATAAATATATTACTAAATAATAATATTATCTATTTATAACCAATTACCTTTTTCACCTAAAATACATTATTTTTTCTAACAATTTCCCGTACTTTTTCAAATATATCACGGACAATTACCTTTTTTAGCTAAAACATGTTAGTTTTTCTATTTTTCCTTACTAAAACCCTCATTTTCGAAAAATATCCAGGACAAACCATTAATTATTTATTTTTAAACATATTTTAATATTATAATTATTTTTTTAAAAATACCTATTTTAACATGTCTACTTATTTTTCTTAACAAATGCAATTACTAAATATATTAAAAATATAAATGATCAAATACCTATTTATAACCAATTACCTTTTCAGCTAAAACACATTATAGATTTTTTCTAATAAAGTCCCTCATTTTCTAAATATATCACGGGAAATTACCATTTTCAACTTACTTTTTATATTTTTCTCACTAAAATCCATTCTTTTTCTAAAAAATATCACGGGCAAACCCTTTACGTATTTATTTTTAAACGTATTTAAATATTTTTAATTATTAAATTTTAAAACCTCATTTTCCAAAAATATCACGGGCATTTTTCTTTTTTAAACTAAATATATATGTTACATTTTTTATTTTTCCTTACTAAAACCCCTTATTTTTCAAAAATATAAAGGGTGAACCCTTACTTATTTATTTTAAAATCAATTTTAATGTTTTTAATTAATTAAAAGTTTTTAGCTACTTTAACCTGCCTACTTATTTTTTTAACAAATACAATTAATAAAATATTTAAAAAAAAATTATAAAATAATAATTAATAATCCGTGTATGTTTTAATCTAGTATTATAAATTTGTGTATAACCCGTTACTCAAGTTCCGTTAAAATTTTGAACTCTAATGTATGTAATGGACTATGCATTTTTAGGCATGGTATAAGGTTTACAAAGATCCATATACTTAGTTTGACTCAGTTCAATTATAAAAGTTTTGCATTTCAATTTTTGTTAGTTTGCCACATCATGGTGACGTTTTTGAAAAAATTGTTTCCTTAGCAAATTTTAAATAGCAATAATACAATAATCTTATTTATGGTAAGTTTATTGAATAATACTTGAGACAGTCTTTTAATTTTTGGTAAGCAATTAATGCAAATTAATATTTGATATCAATGCCAGATGGCGAATAAAAAGACCATCATGTAGATATGAGATGCCAATTGTCTCTATGTATAAAACAGAGGTGTATACACGTATAAAGTCTGTCTTGACTTGACCACAGACTAAGAAGATTAGTAAAATGTATGATCTATATGGGTATATTTAATGTACACCGAGGACTATATGAATCAAATGTAATTTGTAAAATGTTAAGTGATAGGAGGACGAGGAACAGGAATAACTTTCTCTAATTCTCTGACAACCTCAGCATGAAATAGTGAATGCCTGTCACTTTACCTAACTTGAAGGCGTTCTTGATCAGTTGAACAAGGATTTACATCTTTCAATTCAAGGCTAGATTCCGGAGATCTTGAAAATGTGTCTGATGGGATGTTAATGCCAGCGAAACCAACCATGATAGCAGCAGCTCCTACATAGTCCATAGAGTGTGGTGCATTTCCTTTCACTGAATCCACAATAGCGGCTAATGGGACTTGAATAGTAAGTCCTGCTGTTGCTACAGTGGTGGTTGTGAGAAGAACAGCCTTGGCCCATAAGTAATCACTCAGAACATTGTCTAACAAACCTGATTAACAGCAGCAATAGATGTATATGTGTTATGGGCTTACTTTATAAATCAGATCATTTAATATACTTAAAGCAAAATAATGAACACAAATGAAAGCAAGATGAAAAGGTACATCCAATAATATTTATATTGGTCCAGACTCCAGAGTTGATAATTTTGAAATAGGTAATCATTGAGCTGTCATCTTATATTGGAATGAAAGATTAATCACAAGGAGAATATTTAGATACAGAGCCATTTTTTTTTTGTCAAATCTATATGGAAAGAGAAGATAGTATTGGAGAACGGAAATGACATTGCCATTTTACAGAAAAAGAAAATATCAACAATTAGGCCCTCCGGATCTATCTTTAACTAGTTTTCTCCATCACTTAAATGATCAAATACATAAATGATGTATTTAGTGAAACCTTCAGCATAAATTATCCTCAAAACTATTAGCTACTCATCCAAGGAGGGTTTACAATAAGCTTCCGTGCAACCACTAGAACATTAGTTTCAGCTTTTAACTATAAGAAGCCCTTACAATTCCTTCATGTAAAGTAACCTTTCTGAGGACCAAAAGGTTTTACATGCAGGATATCCCATTGAAGTGGGAGACGCTAACATGAAAGAGGAGATTAGGAACCAAAAAAACTGTAAGTCTGTACTGTGCATTTGCCCTAAATATAATATCTACAGCCAGTATTTATCACAATATATGAACCACAGAGTTTTTCATCCAAGACACTTGATTAGGAAGTTCTAATATATAAGCAATTTAAATAAACATACCTTTACCAACAATCAGGCTGAACTGCTTCCAAGTAAGCATATTAAAAGGCTCCAACTTTGTAAAATTAAGCACAAGTGCAACAGGTAGAAAAATTAGAACATTGAATAGCCCGAGAAAGCCAAGGACTTGCGCCATGCTAACTTTTCCGCTCTTCTCATCGTCATCATCCGGTAAATATTTACGGATCAGAGTGATATACACAGAATAGAAAGCAGCTGATAAAAGAGAAAGTACATCCCCAAGAAAAGGGTTTGAGGCAACTGTATTGGATCCTGATTTTGAGTCCCCCAAGCTGACAATAATTGTTCCTCCCATGCAAAGAAGAACGCTAATCAGCTTCACCCAAGTGAATGTCTCACCCAAGAACGCTAGAGAGACCAGGAAGGTGAAAAGACTAGAGGAACTGCTTAAGATAGTATTTGACTGTACACAAGTAACAACATGGTCAACATCGGAGAAGGGATAATACCATACGAAACAAAATATGTCAAAATAATAAAGATCTAAAGAAGCTTACTGTGACTGTAGTATATTTCAAGGAAAGATTGAATGAAAGTTGTGCCAGAAACCAAAATGGACTTATTAACAAGCTGACCTTTGCCACCCTGGTCCTCGTCCACCGCCCTTTTCCGTCTAAACCTTTAATAGTGATATGCGGTTGACATGTCTCAAATTCCGTTGCCACTACAAGACCTCTGAGATTACTAGACGGTAATTGCTCATTGACCCCAACTTGGTGATTAATATCACTTCCTCCAAGAAGAATAGACTTCTCCGACACTGGCAACTCAGGCAAACTACTGCCTTTCCTATATCGCCAAAATAGCAAGCCACCATACGTATCCTCCAAATACCTCCCAATTTCCACCAACGGTATATACAACACAAACAACGCATTACATATATACGTGATAAGAAACGGCGAAACACCAGCATCCACAACTGACTGAACTACAAAACTAGCAGCAATCCAAATAACCGCAACCGACACAATATAACTTAAACCTAACCCCCACCTCCAAACTTCACTTCTCATTTCTTCAACAACCGAAAAACTTCCTACCCAATTACCCGAAATCTCAAAAAACCCAAATGGACCACATTAAACTCCTCTATTCTATCTTTTTCAATAAACATCCAAACAAATAACACAAACCTCCTAAAAGGCTCCCCTACAATTGAGCTAAAAACAACTCATCAAGCATAAAGGTAACTAATTTAACACAGCCCACTTCAAGATTAATGATAAAGATTGTAATGTGATGGATCGAAACCCGTATAATTGTGCTATCTATCTATGCAAATTACAATGTGTGGTACACAATATTAATAAATAAATAAATAAATGACAAATAAAAGGGGAAAAAGAATTGAAAACCTGGTAGCAGAGAATCTAATGTTCGTTAACAATGAATCTGCGATGAAGAGGATTAGTTTTATACGGAATTGAGAAGCTTTTTTGCGGATTTTCTGTCAACATTGTCGTCTAGCTCTATTTGTAATTCATCTTCTTGTCTATACTTGGGCTTTGTAAATTCAATTATGGCCTATTTCCTTTTTGAGTTATGTTCCAACATTATTTGGCACCCTGTTTTACGGCCCAACCCACTTTTTATCTTTCTTTAATTTTTCATTTTTTTTACATATTTGTTTCAGTAAACATGAAATACAAGTAAAATACTTCTAACAACATAAGAAGTTCTTCCAACAAAAAGCACCCCCAGACCCCACCAGCTACCTCGTTTATCTCAAAATAACAGTAATAACTGTTTTAAAACTCAGTCGATTAATTGGTAAAAGTTGGCCGACTAATTGATTAATCGATTGATTAAGGTTCCGTTTTGATTAAGCGAAAATCGGATAAAAAATGGTTTTCTTAATAAATTGATCAAAAGTCGGTCAAGACGGGATTAATCTTCCGAGACGGGTCAAAAATCAGTATTAATCGATCAAACTTTTAAAAAAAGAATTTTTTAAAAAAAGAATTAATAAACAATATAATGACTATTTTATGTGTATGAGTTATTAATTTATTGACTAAGGCTCCGTTTGGCATTGTTGTTGTAGACAGCAACAACAGCTTTTTTCCGAAACAGCTAAAAAACTGTTTGGTAAATTTTAAAAGCAGCTTTTCCGAAAAGTACTTTTGACTGAAAAACTACTTTTAGAGAAAGCAGGTCCCCCATGCTTTTGAAAAAAACTGCTTTCGGCTTTTGCGGGAAGTTGTTACTGGTTTCAACGTCAAACCTCGCTAGAAACATTAATCTCTCCATCCCCTCAATTCTTTACATTGAGGGAACGGCACGGAGGTTAAGAAAAAGTGTAAATTAATAGGGAAAAATAAGAAAAATGAGTAAAGTGGTGGACCAATCAATATTTAATGCATAAAGTGGGTATAAAGCAGGTATAGCGGAGGAAAGTAGTGAATGTGATTGGATTTTATATTATAAAATGTTACTATTTTTGGTATGTAAAGAAATGAAAGGGACAGAGGGAGTATTTTTTTATATTATACACCAAAACATGCACATTTAAAAAATATTATCAAACAGTTATCTGATTTTCATAACAGCACAACAATTTTTACCAACAATCTCAAACAGGGCCTAAATCTTTAATAATATGGTTATTTTCTCAAATTAACTTACTTTTTTCGCTCATATACGTGTATAGATTAATGATATGCGGGGTCTTTTTGTAAATCTTGTCGTATAAATATCAACATTGAGCTAATAATATATGATATTTTCTTGTAAATCTTTTGACTACTTGATATTAAAATAAAATTATTAATTATTAATTATTAAATAAATTATTTTCGATTAATCAATCTGATTAATCACCGATTATCCGATTAATCATTAGAAAGGCACCTCAACTAATGTTGATTCCCGTTTTTTAGAACATTGCAAAATAGTAATTGTATTTGGCTTCTTTTTTTTGACAAGTTTAAAACAAATTTCATTAACTTGAAAAGAACTCGATTGAAACAAATCTCCAACCGATTATGCAATTAGGTTGGAAAAACAAATAAACGAGCTAAACAATTAGCATCTTATTTCCTTTCCAGATCAATTAACATACTGAATACAAATATTATTCGAGTTAAAAATGAATACAATGATCTCCTAAACAATCCAACCTACACCGAATTTCTAAAAACGGTCACCTCACAATTGACCTTCACACAATTAAGTTTAGATGTAGTCAAGTGTTCAGATATTTCATCGTATTTGGCCTTTAATAATCAAAATTTAAGTAAAAACTAAAAATCATGTTTTTATATTTCCAAAAAAAAATAAAATATGCATTTTAAAATGGATTAGATATATTTTTAATTGTATAAATTTTTAATTTTTCTTAATTGGAGTATATGATATGTGTAAGGACTAAGGACTAATATTTTGAGATAGTGATTGTAACCTGCTGAATTTTAACATTTGCACTAGTCTTTTCAACGTCTAACTACAACCAAATACATTTCACAACCTTGAAATGCTCATCAAATCGAGTGGTTAATACCAATCTTGTGACACGTGTAAAGTTGTTATCATCATTGTTAGTTTCTGGAACTTGCCCATTCCATAGCTTCTGCTATCTCAATTTCGCGTTGGCTCGGATCAAGTTTACAAGAATTGCTCTTGGCAATATCAGGCATTATAATTTCAGGTTCTGGAGAAGCCAATCCTGTTGATTCTCGTCCATCTCCAAGAAAAGTGAGGGCTGTTACCACATCGCTCATCAATGGTCGTATCATCGCGTCATTTTGTAGACACATGGAAGCAACAGCAACTGCTTGATTCAAACCTTTTAAGGGAAATTTTCCTTCAAAAAGGGGATCAGCTAGTTCTGTGAACCTGTGTGGTTCCTTAAATACAGGTTCTGCCTGTTTAAGTTAAAAGACTGTTAGTCCCAACTCACAGTTTGATTTTTCCCGAAATGAGAAAATACATGTTTAATTCAGCAGATATGAGATTCCCACATGACTATCTATCATAGAAGGTCTCTGGTGGTGCAAGTTTGTCATGCAAAACGACACTTTCCTACGACAAGCACACTGGAAAATATGTTCCTAATTTTGCACATGTCTGTATATTAAAGCTCTAACATACACATTGATATGTAATACTATTAGAATCTTTTGATTTAGGCGCATTTATATTGCCACATTCACAACTAATTTTAACTGCTTTGAAAAAAAGAGGTGGAAGATGAAAACATACCCAAGAAACAAGAGTTTGCTCTCTGTTTTCCCTTCTGATATCAATGGCTCTCCTTCCCGTGATCAGCTCCAACAACACAACACCGAAGCTATACACGTCTGACTTGGCCGTAAGCTGACCTGTTCTTTGATACTCTGGGGCACAATATCCATATGTTCCCATCACCCTTGTAGAAACATGTGAACTATTCCCCATTGGCCCAAGCTTAGCCAATCCAAAATCTGATAGTTTGGCATTGAAATCATGGTCCAGCAAAATGTTTGAGGATTTTAAATCTCGATAAATGACAGGTGGGTTGGCCTTTTCATGCAAGTATTCCAGACCTTTGGCAGCATGTAAGGCAATTTTCATTCGTGTATACCAATCTAATGGTTGTTGACCTTCTGAAAGATCTGATATGACGTAGTCAATTAATGGTGAGTCATTCTTTTAAAAAACTCATTAAGAAAGTTACATAGACTTGCAGGGTTTTGGTAAATGCTACAAGAAACACACTCAAGAACTTCGAAAGATTTCTCGTCTTGTTAAACCAAATAAATAAGGTTTCTAAGAGTTTTTTTTTTGCATTATTCATTTTAATGTTTTACATTACCATGCAAACAGATATATGCAGCATAATTTTTTTTTTCCTAAGTAATAACTGATTTCTTTTAGGAGTTATGATTCATCTTAGAACTTAATAAATAAGAACTAACAAAAGTTTACACATCTAACTAGTCTTCTTAAACTTTAATAGGCTTCTCATATTGTATGTCAACAGCTCGATTATGTTGTGTTCGAAAATACTTGAAAATCTTGTACCAGAAGTAAACAATTTTTCCTCTGCTTCTTCTTTTAAAAATTATGCCACATGAATTGTAAATTTCCATAGTTCTGGACAACCACCTCAAAGTAGAAATAGTGTCTTAATATTCTCAAGATAAACAAAACATAAAACTATATATTTTTTAAAACTGATCTAAATCAATATCAAACTTATCACATTCATATTAATAAAATAAGCATAAATTAGTAGTACCTAGTAGATGGTCTTCCAGTGATCCTAATGGCATATACTCATACACCAGAAGTCTCTGATCTCCATCAGCACAATATCCAGTGAGATTTACAAGATTTGGATGATGCAGGAGGCTAAGCATCAAAACCTCCACAAGAAACTCCTTGTTTCCTTGCAACCCATTACGGTCTAGTTTCTTTACAGCTACAACCTAAGACAGATCAACATTTTTATCTTTGTCACAAGAATCATAATTATAAAGATCCAGAAATTTTGATATTAAAAAATATATATAGATGTTCAAAAGGTTAAAATTACCTGTCCAGTTTTTCCAAGTTTTCCCTTGTAAACTCTTCCAAAACCTCCTTCCCCTAGCAGGCATTCTTGACGAAAGTTCTTTGTTGCAGCTGCTAGCTCACGAAAAGTAAAAGTATGAGCTCCAAAAATTTTGCTGCTCATGTCTTCAATGGGAGCATTATCATTTGTTACATCAACCGAGGAATTTCCAGATGCAGGCTTATTATGTTTAGCTTCATTTGGGGCCTTTTTGGGGCTCTCTACTGCACAAGATAAGTTGTTACGTTAAAGTTACTTCTCATAAAAAATATCTGAGGTAAGTTTCTTTCATTTGGAAAATTATTTAATAGCTATAACCCTAAAATAACCCTTGCTAAGGACATATAAAATAGAGGCAACTCTGGGCCAACTAGTTACTATATAATACATACTTAAAGAGGGTTCAACATAATTAAACGTTACTAGCTTAAATTAATGAGTTACAACAGCTTGCAGCCTTGCAACATTGCCTTGAGAAAATGACATTCTTCCTGAAAATGGCATATTATAACAGCTACCGATACAAAACAAATATTCGTCAAAGAAAATTAACCACCGTCAGTTTTTCATGATTTTAGCTTTGTTGTATAGCTGTTACAATGAATTAAACTGGGCTGCAAATGGTTATGTTATATTGTATAGAGATTAGAGTCATGACATTCATAAAGAATTAAATATAAGATAAAGGTTAGGTATGCTTTATTGCTTAAAAAAGAAAATGTACTTACCGTGCCATGGCTGCAAAGACGTTCCTCTACGAGGAGGTGCATCTACTGACTTCAAGGTCCGCAAACTTTCGCTCTTCATCTTCTTCCATGACTTCTTTTCAAAGGATGGAAAACATGAAAACCAGCTCACGTTTTGATTCTTCGGAAATCCAACCCAAAACATAATTGGATAATCAAAAAGAGAAGGGGTCTTTTCTAGTCACAGCCTCAAAACACAGGATAAGACTTTTTATTTTCTATTAGATATGATAACACAATGGTTTAAAATACAAACACTGAATATGATTTGAAGATTGTAAACTATATTGTTGAAACCCAAGAACGTATTTATATGCTAGTTAAACAATTGGAAGATAAAAAAACCAGTCTTCAAAACTTTATATTGGTTATAACTGCCAACTTATGGTCAATGTTTTTGGAGTTTTTACTGGCATTAAAATGAAAACTGAGGGTAATAGCTGTACAGAAAACTGAACAGGGTAATAGCTGTACGGTTTATTAGTTCTAAAAATAGAATCGTAAATTCAAACTAAAGATAAAAATAACAACCAAATACCTTGAATACGAAGAAATGGGTCACTAAATTTGGAATTGTAAAAGCGAAGTCCAGCAAAAGAAGAATACATATATTTAAAAATGAAATACATAGGTTATAATATTGTTCTATATAAGGCATGTTTATGGGGGGAGAATCATATGGAGAAATTAAATAATTTTGGCTAGTTATTTATTTATTTTTTAAAAAGATGGGCAGAAGGATTTTAAAGTTGTACTGGCATTTGCTAAACCTGAAAATTAATTTGACAGGTTTTTCAAAACTCTTAGGTGGTAAAAGAGCTCATCTGTGACCACCTCATATCTAATATTTTTCCCTCAGCTAATAATGACTATCATTGGATAACAAATATGATCATCTTAACCAAAATCAAACTAACACTCATATAGAAAACATATGCTAAGATTCACACAGTCATTATGACATAATTAAGTTTTTCCTTCAGATAATACTCATATCTAATATTTTTCCTTTAGATAATAATGACTATCATTGGATAACTAATATTATCATCTTAACCAAAATCATACTAATACTCTTATAAAAGTAAAGATGCTAAGATTCGTTATTATGACATAATTAAGTTTTTTTAAATATATGTAAAAGATATTTTGATCCACGCAAATGACTTCTCCACTAACCACGGTATAAATTTCAATTCACTATTTTTGGATAGTACATCTGTATTAATGGATAAAATCAGAGACTGACAAAAATATGCATTTATTATTTTGCATGGATTTTAGAATGTTGCCAAATATACAAAAACAAAAGAATTACGGGAAAATGTAGGACTCGGAATTCTATTTAAGGATAATCGCTTCAGAAAACATCTGTGTTTCAAACTCAAAAAATTATTTTCTTAAGCTCCTGTCTCCTTACAAGCTTCTTGTCATATACAGTTGTTGTATATATATTTGATATTTCAATATCTTGATATCGACAAAGTAATATACACGAATTAAGAGATTTCAAAAGTCAATATCAAGGACCTCTGGTATTTGCATAGATGCGACTGAGACCTGGTTCCAGAGCAGCGTCACCTTTATTTCTCCAGCTTTCTCTAATGCTGTGCACTTCGTTCCACATCTGTGCAGCCGCGTAAACATTAGAAAGTGTTTTATAAGTTGTCAACCCTTGTTTTTTATCCTCCAACAACTTCTTTCCTACTAAGATTCCCAGTTCTACATTACCATGTAACTGGCAAGCACCCAACAGGGCATCCCAAACGGTACCAACAGAAAAACTACCATTATGTTTGTCATCAATTTCTTTCAGAAAATTCCATGCATCCTCAAGCCTTCCAACACGTCCTAGCATATCAATCAAACATGTGTAGTGATCTTCCCTTGCGACTAATTTGTACTTCTCCCTCATGAGCTTAAAATAGTATAAACCTTCGTCCACTAAACCACAATAGCTGCAAGCAGTTAGTACAGACACAAATGTCACTTCATTTGGTTGAATACCTGTTGAAATCATCTGCTTGAAAGTTTCAAGGCCTCGGAGACCCAAACCATTAACTGCATTTCCCATGATGATAGATGTCCATGCAACAACATTTTTGTCCAACATCATGTCAAACACTATTTGAGCATAGTGCATATATCCTGATTTAGAATACATGTCCACCAAGGCTGTCCCAACAATTACATTGCTAGTATCAGCATTATCTAATATTCGAATGATTTTAGCATGGATTTGCTTTCCCCTACCAAGATCTGTTAATTGGCTACAAGCTTCAAGTCCAACCACAAAAGTCATACAGTTCCCATCTACTCTTATCTTCTCTTCAACAGAATACATTTTGTTCAGTAATGCTAATCCTTCTTGTGGCCTACCAATCAGTACGTACCCTGAGATCATGGTAGTCCAAGTAATGACATTTTTCTCAGGAATACTCTCCATCAGTGTCCGAGCATCTTCGATATAACCATTATATATGTAACCTGATATAATTGAATTCCAAGGTGAAATCTCTCTGGTGTAATACCAATTTTTAAAAATTTTTGAAGCTTCATAAACAGAACGGCATTTACAGTACATATCAATTAGAGTGCTTGCAATAATTGCATTGTCCTCTGATAAATAAGAATCTGGATGAGCCTTACCAGAAGTTATAATAAAGGTATGCACTTGCTTTCCAACTTTCGTAAGAGAGAGGTTTGCACAAGCATTAAGTAAAGGCACAACTATACTGTAATCCTTATTTAAAATTTCAGCAATATTACCCTCTAGAGAAATATAGTTTAGAGCATCAAGGTATCTACTATTAGAGGCATAACCTCTGATCATTATAAGTTTCGAGACAATATCACTCTCTATTCCACTCAAAACACTCTCAGCGCTACAAACTTCACCGCAACAAAAATACATGTTACCAATAGAGTTCATACATTTTGACTCAAGTCCACCAACAATAACATATCCATGGACCTGCATTCCCATCACTAAATCTTGAATCCATGCACACCCCGTTAACACAGTCGCAACACTAAACTCATCCGGAACAAGAAACTCCCTACATTTCATTGTACAAAACAAATTCAATCCTTTAACTTCCATATAATTCTGAACATACCCAGAAACCATTGCATTCCAAGTGACCAAATTTCTGCTAGGCATTTCATCAAACACCTTCCGTGCACATTCTACAACATGACATTTCACATACATATCAACGAAAGATGTCTCAAGAATGACATTTCCAGGTAAAAACCCGGATTTTATCACGTGGGCTTGAATGCATTGACCCAGAACGATTTGTTCAGGACACGAAGCAATGGCGCGAGCAACGGTTGCGAAAACGAAGTGGTTGGGCTTGTTAGTCGACTCTGGCTGCTGGAGCATAGCAGAAAAGAGTTGGAGAGCTTTGTAAGGGAGGTTTGAGTGAGTGTATGCTGAAATGAGAGAGGTCCATAAGACTGTGTCTTTGTTAGGAACTTCGTCGAACAGTTGGTGTGCATGCCTTACTGAGTTTGAAAGTGGAGATCGCAAGTAATCGTTGATGAGCCGGGTGGCGAAGATTGGGTTGGTGTTGAGTCCGAGTTTGATTAGCTGAGCATGTCTTTTCATTTAGCAAATTTTTGGACATTTGGCAAGTGACCGGTTCTAAATGTTTGTGTTTTAAAAATGAATTTAAGACAATTTTCACAATTTATGTTATGAATGATAAAATCTAACCGAATGCACCAAGTATTGGACAACAAAAGGCCAGGCTTGAATAATATTTGTTGAATTTCGTCTGTTAACAATATAGTAGTTCTGAAAAATATTTGTTCAATTTCGCAAACAGGTCAAGTGACATACTACAACATTATAATATTTGTCAAACTTCTATGCAAGTATAATCCTCAATTTGGTGTAAAATGTCAAAGTTAATATAGAAATTCTGATATCTTGAAGCCAAGGAACAGCATAAGGTTACAAGCGAAGTATATAATACCAGCAATATCAGATGCTGCACAGGAACTTGCAATAGTAACCGCAACTCATTTCACAATTTTATTCACTATATCGAGTAATTTGAACCAGAACATACAAAACTGATCATAGGTTCCTAGCTTGAAACACTATATTCTTCATCTGTAAGACCAAAAATATAACCAATTTTTACAACAGTGATATTACAACAATCGCCTGAATCAAATTCTGAGTACAAATCTCAAGTTAAACTGACGTTAACATCTACAGAGGAATTTGTTAAAATGATATCTTTCGAATTTTTTGCTTTTGGATGGTTGAGGCATTCAAACAGAAGCTTCACATTTAAAGGCTTCATAAATATTAGATCTCGGACATCTGCATTTGATGCCAATAGCTGCTGGAGACATTGATCTCTTCTGCTCCTGCCACTCTTGTTACTTAGATGATGTGCTATCCTCGATGCATACTTCTCTCGGTTGTCATCAGTTGAGGTAGAAAGATTTTTTAATTTAAGATAAATAGCCGCACTAATAATAACCTGGAATCATCAATTACAAATGTATAATTAAAAGCACTACATTTACATAATTTACATGTAACATAATGGAACTGATAAACGCCACATGGTTATGGAGTAATATACAAGAAAATGTTGCAATCTTAGCAGTGAACCAAATGGTGACAGGTGTAAAACCTCGTCAAATGGGGTGGCTTGGTGAGTCTGTAACGGTGGGCTTGGAATATCCAATTGTTTTAAGTACTCATCTCTCAAGATTAGTCGTATTCATAAAAAATTCATGATTTGCAAATAATATAGGCCAACAGTAAAATACCAAATGGCATACTTGAAAATGATTATCATTGTTGTTAGGATATTACAAGAAAAAGTAAAAAGACAAACCAACATCTAAGAAGATCGATAACCTCTTTTTTTTTCCCGGTTGTCAGCAAGGGCAGTTCTTTAGACTAACTATACGACCATTATAGAGACTTCTTTATCGATCCAACTAAAAGCTCATATTCTAGCTTGCATATATTAAAACTAACAGCCTACAGTACACACTTGGATAAAAAAAACATACCTCACATGTCCCTGGGCTTGTATTTATGGCACTTTTAATACAAATTCTTCCTTCTTGCACTTCACTATCAGAAATCATTTCTTCCTTCTCTGTGCTCAATTTTTCCTTAGGTGTCAGTGCAGCAAGGTCATCTAATTCATTGTACCACTGTTGGGCAACACCAACCTGCATAAATCCAGTAATGATAAATTCGTAGGATTCTTACTTATATTAGAAATGAACGCATATAAAATGGGTATTAAGATAATATAAGAATATCTCAAAACATTAAAGTCTTTAATTAGTAAAAACCTTCTCTAAGGATTCTTCCTTTTTCTTTGCTTCCGGCACTACAGTAGCAGTCCCTCTTGCTTGCCACCATACATAATCTTCTCTTAACGGCTCTACAAGAACAGTATCTTCGGGAATATCGACAATCAATTGTATGTCAATTCTACCTACAGAAAGTAAAAGCAGTAACAAATTGCCGCACGCCATGTCAGACATAGCATCTTATCTTCGTCATTACAATGTACATTCATGGGAAGCAAATTTATGATCTTACCAAAAACTACGAGCTGTTCCAAACTTACAACTACAGTCCAAAAGCTAACATGAGCTCAGCATATTAAGCTTGCTAAATGCTTATTTTTAATCCCATAACCAATTTTTCTGACAAACCATCGAGTATATTAAGAAGAAGGGGGACATTTTTTTTGAAGAAAAAATCACTTTCAGAAACAAGTATGTTGAGAATTAGTAATTGCCAAGTAGGGACGGTTGATAAAATCAAATACTATTTACACACAATTATGCACATAATATAAAAAAACTTGAACAGAGACCTACCAGGCAACAAGCTGAACTGTTGAATATGATCACTTCGAGAAGTCTGTGCATCGCTACAAGATCAGCAGTATAATCTCAGACATGTACAAATAATGGTGTGCTACCCATAAAAAACAGAAGAGAACAGCACAGTGTCGGTGGAAACTTTACTAACATAGCATAAACTCTCTCCAAAGAATATAAACACCAGTAAGGTAGTCCAAGAATTCCAAAATTTGAGCACTGGAAGCTTGCAACTGATCCAGATGTCTTATTGAGTTTTAACAGACGCTGACCAACTTCAAATACACTCCTATTAGAACTCACAGGTAAAACATGCAATTTAATAAGAAAAGAGAGAGCAATGTATATATGAATTATGAACCTGCATCACAGACAACTACATGGTCCTGATATGTGGCTACTGACGACATTAGACTAGCATATTGAACCCCCTCTAGTGCACAATCAGGTCCAACCTGCTGCTGCAACCATTCAGATGGCATATTCTTCAAGAGGGCAGACTTCTCTAAGATCATTTGTCCACATATCTCCCATATTTTTGAAAATCCTTCCAGAACTTGACAAGTTAGACACTGTTCCAAATCGATATATACTTGAGCAGAAGAAAGCCACATAACAATTCTGGACACATTTCATACCTTTTACAACATCTTTGATATCCCCAGAAGCCAGATCCATAATCCACAAAGTTTCAAAGCTGCAAATGACCTAATTTTGTAAGTATCATAACCGTAAAAACTATTTGTTAGTTTTATCATACTCCGTGCCCCAGAATAAATTACATATTTTTCATTTATGATGGATAAAAGAGGCCGAACAATGCCTCAAATAGCTTTCCACTATAATAATCTTTCTATAAAATGTATGAATATGACTGGTTTTCAGCTTGCTTTTATCCAACTCATGTGAGGGAGAATAGCACAAAAATTTGGAATTAAATTAGAGGAGCAACTCTAGGTCTTGTAAAACTCAGGATTCATGTTTCTGATCAATAACATCCATGGGAGGCTTCAAAGGATCCATATGAAGATTGACTTTAGCTTACTTCAGCCAAACAATTTGCAGTCCAGTCCCAGCATTCTTTTACACAATAAGGTTGGCTTGGGGTAAGACACAGTAACATTTGAGATACGGAACAATAGAAGATTTAGGTCTTACTTAAAAAAAAATAGTAATAACGAAAACTGTATGTTGCCATAACTTTCTGCTAACAGGCTTCTATTTAAAAAAGAAAGATTGTGTCTGAATTTTGAAAATACATAACCACCGACACCTATCCTAGCATAAAAAAATAAACCTCATCTAATGATGACATTATAATAACTACATCATAATCCTGCAGTTGCACCAGTCTTGAGTTGGCTCTAACTTTTTAGTTCTGAATTTTGCTTAGACTAATCAAAGTTCCTAGTCTCCCTCCTTGATCAATTAAATTAATTTTATGCACGCATAATTACCTGTATATCTATATATGCTTGGACTGAAAATATTAGTTAATCTTTCGATGCAATTATTATTTACTTGAATTGCAGCCTGAAACACCCCGCTGGTCACTTCATTGGATGTACAAGTTGTAATTACATGCATATATAATATTCAAAAGAACATAACATAACAAAGAATCAATGGACCATTTGGAAAACCAGCTAATATTATCTATTTCCACCACTGCTTAAAAGTAGAGGCATGTCACTGCCTCTCGTAAAACAAATGTATACATAATATTCTAAGAAAACTCTTTTGCAGGAGGATGCAGAAATCTACTAATTACTTCTTTTTACTACTTACTGTGATATGTACATTACCTGCGAGTGAGAATATAGAGATCATCAACGGATTTCATCATGTGCCAAGGATACAAAATGGTTTCTGAATCATGTGTACCAGATTTTGCGACAGGCTCATTGCTGGGCCAAATTTTATCCAAGATCCAGCTCCACAAACTGTATCTTTTGTTATTAATGTTGCACATAGGGTACAATGTTTCCACAACCCTTCTCTCCATGTCAGCTCTCCTGATGGCATGGTTCTTGATGGTGAAAAAAGCAAGTAACATGATAATGTAGGCTTTCATCAGAAAAACTAGAGTAATTAATTTGGAACATAAAGTAAAAATCAACAAAAGAAATAGGCAAGCTAATTCAAAGTCAAGGCTGAAGAGTAACAATAAGTTTAATATAAAAAATCAAAGTTTGAGTCATCTAGGAAGGAAATCATAGAGGGTATTAGAGTGAGGTATGCATTTGTATAGCACTCGTATATCTTGCAGTTACGGGTGTATCATATATGTCTGTGTTGTGTAAATATGTGAGACTCTATGTTCCCGAGAAAAATACCATTTTTAATCCAACTTTTTGTTCCTCTGAATCTGAATTCAATTAATGGTAGCATAAAACAACAATCTGTCAAGCTTCAAGTCACAGCTTCATTCTCATGTGGTTGTTCTTAGTAACTAGTAAAAAGACCTCGTAAATTTGGGGAAGGCATAATGTACATAATGTTTCCTTCATTTGTACAAATTTAGCAAATGGAAGGAACTATTCTTGTGAAACTAAGGGAGAATACTGTTAGACTGTCACACCTAATTACTTGAGTTCCCAAATATGATTTAATATCATCTTTCACAAGGAAGCTAGCCCAACTGAAAGCATGTACAACCATATTGTTTAAGTATACCGAAATAGAGGCATAGAGTAATAACCAAACTAATAACCTCTGGTCCACCATGTGACTTGCATTATGTCCCAACAAAAACAAGGCAGAACCTGATTTCAGATTTTAAAGGGTAAATCCAGCACCTTCTTTGATCTGCTTTAAAATGTGACGCTAGATCTACTATAGAGTATAAATTAATATCTAGGAGGCAGGAATAGATGTTTCTTGACAGTATAAGGTATAGACGAAAACTAAATTCTCTCACTCCTTTTAGCATTCTCGAAGTTACACAACTTTGTTATGTTACTATATCTAGTGCAACCAGATTGCTAAGACTTCAGCATAATGAATGACATCTCAATATGGTTATCAGTTGTACAGTTAAAACTTAAATGGCCCAGTGCCATATCCACAATGTAACTTCCACATATATATTCTAAATGAAGAGACTTGAAATGGCCGTACAGGAAGGAAAATTCAGTGAGATATTAGGCTATACCTCTGAGTCTACAAAATATAAGCAATCATCGGCAGTATGATAGAACGAAGCTGCAGGCCTGTTTAACTTGGCCCACTGAAACTCGCCATCCTCGAAACCGGGAGAAGCCCCTATCTGAGATTATAAATGGCAAATGAATGGATAATTATCGAACTTGTCAACTTGATAATAGATAAACCAGATTCATTATTGCATGAATAATTTAAAAGAAATCTCAAACATACACTTTCTAAAATTTCTCCACTTCCATCGGATACGATAATGCGATGGTGATTGCTGTCCGAAATAAACAAACGGTCATTGCTTTCATCAACTGCAATGCAGCCTGCACTAGTGCCAATCACATATTCGAAGAACTGTAAGATACAATATCATCCACCAAAACTCATCAAACCTAATGACCTAGCAAGGTTTACAGATATCATCAATGATTTCCCTTTTAAATAAAAGAAGTCTTGACAGTTCCAATAACTTAAAATGTTCACATATGTATTCCAGTCAGTTGATAATATTTCCATAATGTGGTTCAGAATGATCATTCCAAAGAAGAAAATGCAAGGGTTTAAATGAAATGTTGTAACATTGACTCCATAAGACAATTAGTTGACATCAATGTAACATCATCTGGCTATCAATTGTGTGATCTCTACTCAAGCAAGTTGGCAATTTTTATCTCTATATAACGGGATTACAAAAAGAAATTGTGAAAGGAAAGTTACATACTCCATATTTCATCACCCATTTTGCTGTCATACTCAGACTTTGTAGCAAGATGTCAGATGTGTATATCTATTGAGCTAAATTGTAACATAAGAAGACTCTTTTCACATTCCCTTGTGTTGTTACTTGTGATAAGAATAATAAAACATATACAATAATGCCAAAAGTCTAAGTGCAATTACACAGTAACAAAGAATACCATGCAGATGCTCACCAAAAATATAGTAAAAAGGAACAATAAAATAAACTAACGTAGTAAATTGTGAATTGCTGGGAAAGTGAATACTTAAGGAAACATTTACCTGGGAAGTAAAGAAACAAGTTCTGCAAAGAAGAGCCAAAATATGGTTCCGGGATGACTGGAGTTGGCTTTGCCCAACTGCTTTCCAACTTATTCACAGACTTATTATTGTGCTCTTGCATATTTAATTTCTTGATGGCTGCGGATATGACATCAGGGGCAAGAAAATATGAGTGAGTAAGAAAATAAGGTATTGTAACAAAGAAGAAGATTTACAAGAAAAGAAATGTAGAAAAGTCCTAATAAGTAATAACGCACTGTCCCTTATTTCGGAAAAGACAATAGAATGAAAATAGTTAGATATTGTATACAACTCATGTACTTAACAATCAGAGTTCTTAATGGTTAAATATAGTTAAACAAGATAACGGTCGAGTAAGATGATAGATATGCCACAACACATATACATACTGTTAAATTTATAATTGACCTATAACTAAAAACAGAGCAATAGGAAAATTTCGGGGTTCTAAAAACTTATCATAATATACTAAGAAATAGAAAATAAAAAAAAACATAGCTAAAATTCCTATTAGAACGAAACAAAAATAAATAAAGAGTGGACGTACCTTTATCAATAATCCCGATATCTACATCCTTCTCATAAAAGATCTGAGGACATTTGAAACCTTCAAATAGAATGTAGCATGCCCCTTCTAACACCTAAAAACAAAACTACGATAAAGTTAAAACGCGTGCAATGGAAAAGTTAGAAAGAGGTGCTCATATGAGAATCGATATACCATATCAATTTAATTGTCTAAGGCTGCCATTTATGATGTGGATTGAGTGCACATTTGCATGGTTGAATTGTACAAATCGAACATATCATTGATTTTAACATTGTTTGTGGTCCTATTGACATATATCGAAAATGTATAACATCCTTAATCTGTTTAAACTTCGTGCCCAGACTGAGTTAGTGTCCATGTTAATTTATTTTATTGAATATTGTCCTGAATCTCAAAGGTATCCACATTCCCATACATGTCAATCAGACCAAAACATAATGATCACTACTATGTTCCATTCGTACAATTTGACCGTGCACATACGCACCCCAGTCCGCATCATTTAGCTCATGCACTAATTACACTAGCATCATCTTGGGAGCAACTGACAAAAGAAGAAGTGGGATAATTGTCTAAGGCTAACTCACGATGCACCACATCAACCTAATTGACCTATTACATTATGGTAAAAACTAAGTTTAACAAATGAACCTTAAGGTTGTGAATTTTTCAAAGCAATAGGAAACTGAAAATTGATTAGAATATCAGCTCGCAACATAAAGATAATGCATATGTACGCTATTTACAGCAACAAGAATTCTATAGACAAACAATTTGTATCGCACCTCTGGAAAGTTATTAGTTGATAATAGAATGGGAAATGTAATGAATTCTCTCATCATACTCTGGAGTAGTTGCACCATAAAATCATCAGAAAAAATGGACTTGTTGGACTGAAAACCCATAACATGAACTGCAGGATACCTGCAACAACCGTACTCGTGGTAGTGTTGTTAACATTATTCAGTGAATAAAGACTAGTTAACATCTAAGCAGCTAACAGCAACCTGTCTATGATATTCCTCTACCTCTGCTGAAGTGCTTTTACATTTTCAATCATGATGACAGATTCACTTTTTAGTTCCTTTAAGAATGCACCAGCAAGAACTAAGAACACTCCATCTCTTCTAGGTATCGCCTTATTATCCTCAGATTTGTTCAACCAATAATGGGAAGGGCCTATATTTAAATTAAAATGTTAAACTAAAGTAATGTGTCGAGGTAAAAGATCGACATATAATGTTTTTCCCAGATAAGTCGCCTACAGATACACTGTAATTATGAATATTTATATATGTGGCGTACAAATACTCATAACTAATGTATATCACAGTACATTGTTATATTATTCTCATCCATTCACCAACACCACAGACATTGCTGACATGCATTAGACAAATATACTATGTTTGGACTGGATGCATACTGAAAGAACTAAAGTCTTTGAAAAGCTAATTTTATATTACCTTCAACCTTGTCTAAACTAGACGCAATGAACGATAATAAACCATCTCTATCGAGAGATTTGTGCTTTTTCCGAGATACAGTTGAAAACCTGAAAGAAGACTGTCATTTGTATGTCAAGACTGTTAACCAGAGAGAACTACCACTACCATACAAGAATGGAAGTCCATTGCCCAAATTTCGATGTATACTTCTCGCCTCTCGGATTAAATAATTTATACAAAGTTGGCTCTCATTTGGCACAAGAGTACAAAAACCCATAACAAAGGTAAGGTAATCATTCAACCAACAAACGTTATATAAAAATGTAATCAAATACAGCAATAACATTATCGACTTTACAAACTTGAATTATTATCTTATTAACAATATATAATACTAAACGCCACTATATATGGAAGCAAGTAACATCTAGTTACACAAGGAATAAAAATTTGAAGTTGTAACTAAAAACACGAAGCACTTCACCTCTGCGAATAAATATAATTCTCCTTAGCAGAGTCATCACTGTGTGGACATAATACACTAGGAAATGAATAATGGAGAGCTTGTACGCCGTTGTTTCGCCTCGACGGTCCATAAAAAAAACCTAATCATGAAATGCAACAACCATTAAACCTTATTCAAATCACAATTCACAAACTAACAATATCTGAGCTTCACTGGGAATACACACATGTATAGATATGAATCACAAACTGAATGACAGCTCATACGAGTGTGTGGATTTACATTTATAGATAAACAAATCGAAATACACTAGTGTGAAAATGAGAAGCAGAAGCATAAATTAGCAAATTAATTAAACAAGAAATAGAAATTAAACCTGGAAAATAGGAGGGAAAGCATCGGGAGAGTTGTCGAAAACGACGCAATTGAAGTGCTGCCATTTTCTTACTTTGGGGGTTTATGAGAGGTTTCTCATCGACCTAAAGCTAATAATATATGAGTCAGTCGTTTTATAAATCTTAAGATTTGTTCGTTGCTTAAAAATTGTATTTATTTAAATTCGATAAACAAAAACAAACACTAATATTGAATACTCCATCCGTCCGTCCCAGTGAATTCTATACACCGGGACTGAACAAATGAAAAGTGAGTAAAGTAGTAAAATAAGTAGGCATGTTAAAATAGCTAAACATTTTTAATTAATTAAAAACATTAAAACAGATTTTAAAATAAATAAGTATGAGTTTGCCCGTTACATTTTTGGAAATGAGGGGTTTTAATAAGAAAAAATAAAAAATGAAACATATATTTAGTTTAAAAAGGTTAATGCTCGTGATATTTTTAAAAAATGAGGTTTTAAAATTTAATAATTAAAAGTATTTAAATACGTTTTAAAATAAATAAGTAAAAGGTTTCATGTGATATTTTTGGAAAAAGAATGGATTTTAGTGAGAAAAATAGAAAAAAGTAAATTGTAAAAGACAATTTCCCGTGATATATTTAGAAAATGAGTGAATTTGTTTGAAAAAATATATAGTGTGTTTTAGCTGAAAAAGTAATTGATTATAAATAGGTATTTGATTATTTTTATTTTAATATTTTTAGTAATTGCATTTGTTAAGAAAAATAAGTAGATATGTTAAAATAGGTAAATTTTTAAAAATAATTATAATATTAAAATAGGTTTAAAAATAAATAACTAAATGTTTGTTCATGATATTTTTGGAAAAAGAGAGATTTTAGTAAGGAAAAATAGAAAAACTAACATGTTTTAGTTAAAAAAAGTAATTACTCGTGATATATTTGAAAAAGTAGGGGAATTTGTTAGAAAAATAGAAAAAATAATGTATTTTAGGTGAAAAAGGTAATTGGTTATAAATAGGTAATATTATTATTTAATAATATATTTCTATAAATAAGTAAGGTTAATTAAGTAAAAACTAATTAAGGGCAATTAAGTAAAATCACAACGTACCATACCGACCAACTAAATTAAGGGCAATTAAGTAAAATAACAACGTACCATACCGACCAACCAAACTTTTAATGTTTCGTCTATTATATAATAGTATTGATAAGTAATTTCAAAAAACATTAAATATTAAAAAATGAATATTTTTAAATTGATTTGAGTGCTTGGCTGTACGGGGGATTTTAAGTTTGAAGAAAATACAAATAATAAGATAACATACAAACACTGAGTTGAGTGATAAAGACAAATTAAATAAACTAAATGACAATTTTAATTATTGAATTGTAGTGCTGTGAGCAAAACTTTTTTTTATATGAATTAAGTATTTGATTTGCATTAATTAACTTCGTTACACAAAATGTTAAATAATAAAAACAACTTAATAAAATAATGTTAGAACTGAAGCATGCTGAATTCTGAAAAGCATGCTGAATTCTGAAAAGCATGAATAAACAAGGGGAAATGAAAAAGTACAAGCATACCAACTTACAGCTTTTAACTATACTAGCTTAAAACCTGTGCGATGCACGAATTGTTAATTATTATTTTATCATTATTTTTTTAATATTTTATTAATTGTAGTTGTGCAAAAAATAAGTAGACATATTAAAATAGCTAAACACTTTTAATTAATTAAAAACATTAAAACAGATTTTAAAATAAATAAGTATGAGTTTGCCAGTTATATTTTTGGAAAATTAGGGGGTTTAGTAAGAAAAAATAAAAAATGTAACATATATTTAGTTTAAAAAGGTAAATGCCCGTGATATTTTTGGAAAATGAGGTTTTAAAATTTAATAATTAAAAGTATTTAACTACGTTTTAAAATAAATAAGTAAATGGTTTCCTGTGATATTTTTGAAAAAAACAAAAAGAATTTTGGTGAGAAAAATAGAAAAAGTAAATTGTAAAAGGCAATTTCCCGTGATATATTTAGAAAATGATGGACTTTGTTAGAAAAAATATATAATGTGTTTTAGCTGAAAAGATAATTGGTTATAAATATGTAATTTATTATTTATATTTTAATATTTTTAGTAATTGCATTTGTTAAGAAAAATAAATAGACATGTTAAAATACGTAAACTTTTAAAAAATAATTATAATATTAAAATACGTTTAAAAATAAATAACTAAATGTTTGTCCGTGATTTTTTTGGAAAAGGAGGGGTTTTCGTAAAGAAAAATAGAAAAACAAACATATTTTAGTTAAAAATGTAATTGCCCCTGATATATTTGAAAAAGTAGAGGAATTTGTTAGAAAAAATAGAAAAAATAATATATTTTAGGTGAAAAAGATAATTGGTTATAAATAGGTAATATTATTATTTAATAATATATTTTTATAAATAAGTAAGGCTAATTAAGTAAAAACACGAAGTACAGTTAATTAAAGGCAATTAAGTAAAATCACAACGTACCATACCGATCAACCAAACTTTTAATGTTTCGTCTATTATATAATAGTATTGATAAGTTGTAAGTTTACCCTTTCCCAAAAAAATATTCAAATAATGACTTAGACGAATTTTTATTAGTAAAAACGGTAGAGAAAATTGGATGCGAGAAAATGACATGAAATTTCTACTAATTTTAGTAAATTATTATTACCATGTTCCTCTAATACTCTGCTTTATTTATTTTTATCAGCTCCAATTTACTTTATTTTAGTTCATCCCTATTTTAACTTCTTAAAGTATCATAGAAAACATATGTCTATATTTAATTACATATTCACATGTATATGATGAGCCTGGGGAACGGTCTGTGTTGGTCAACATTTTAATGAAAAGATTATGGTTGATACACTATTGTTACAATTGACTGTGGTATTACAATGAATGCAAAAATAGTTTCATTGTACAGTGACGTTAAAAATTCTGTTTTACACAACGATAGTAATTTGACATGTTGCAACAATTACTTGATGTTGTTGGAGGAATTTCATAACAACATGGAATCGGAGGTTGTTGAAATAATAGAGCGATTTTGTATAATTATGTGACTGTTTTTAGTGATTTAGGGCTTATGAAAAATAGGGGGACTGGATTGGGAGGTGCCTCGATTTGTCTCGTGTATCGGATCATTTTTGTCAAGATGTATGCGTATCAATTTATATCGAATCAAGCTCACACAGTTCTGTGTAATTGCGTGACAAATCGAGACACCTCCCAAATCCAGTCTTCCTATTTTTAATAAACCCTAAATATTTAAAAACAGCCACATAATTATACAAAATCACTCTATTATTTCAGCAATCTCTGATTTCGTGTTGTTACGAAATTTCTCCAACAACATTTGGCGCTAGAAGTAGGGGATTTTATTATTCGTGGAGGACAGGTAATTTTCAACAAAACTTAGGGGCTTACGGGTTTAATCAATACAGACACAAGTAATTAGGAGCGTCCACTACGGAGAAAAGAATTAGCGACTGCAATTGAGAAAAAACACAATAAACAATGGCATAAAGGCAGCGGCAACAGGAAGAAGCATTACCGGGGGAAAAAATTAGACGGTGGCAAGGCATAAAGAAACTGACGGGGGCTACACCAAGAAAAAACAAGACAAAAGAATAGGTTTATCGTGGGACCCATGTGAAGTGATAGACCAAAAAATCATGGAAAATGCAATAGAGGCGGGCAACCAGAAAATCTATTATCTATCTATCTATCTATTACTATATATAATAGGCCAACACAAGGGCAAAAGTTGCCAATTAAATGTCCGTGAAATTACCGTTTTACCCTTTTCTTTTGAAAAATAACAAAAATGCCACTTGTATATTATTATACAAAAACTTTTTAATAGATGTGTTACTACAGAGATTCGAACCTCCAACCTCCTTCCAAGACATCCATAGGCTTAACCACTGTGCTACATGTCTTTTTGAGTTTATTTCAAAAAACTTATTAGATAACCCACGTCTTTTATCTCTTATATTTTTTTTTTTTTACTTTGATGATTGAATAAATAAAATGTTGGTTTGAATTATTTATATAAATTTGTTTTTCTTTTTTCCTTTTCAACAAAATTACCGTTTTACCCTCTTTTGTTTTTTGAAAAATAACAAAAATGTCATTCGTATATTATTATACAAATTTTTTTAATAGATGTGTTACTACAGAGATTCGAACCTCCAACCTCCTTCCAAGATATCCATGGGGTTAACCACTATGCTACATGCCTTTTAGAGTTTATTTTAAAAAACTTATTAGATAACCCACGTTTTTTATCTCTTCTATTATTTTTTTTACTTTGATGTTTGAATAAATAAAATGTTGGTTTGAATTACTTATATAAATTTGTTTTTCTTTTTTACTTTTCATGCCACTCGTATATTTTTATACAAATTTTTTTAATAGATGTGTTACTACAAAGATTCGAACCTTCAACCTCCTTCCAAGATATCCATGGGCTTAACCACTATGCTACATGTCTTTTTGAGTTTATTTCAAAAAACTTATTAGATAACCCACGTCTTTTATCTCTTATATTATTATTTTTTGATTTGATGTTTGAATAAATAAAATGTTGGTTTGAATTATTTATATAAATTTGTTTTTCTTTTTCCCTTTTCGTAATTTTATATATCTATATATTCAATCACTATATATTATTACAGTTGTATGTTTTCAATTTAATATATATTAATTATGTTGATTATAATTCATAATTTATATTATACTTTATTTGAATTAAATTAATTATTCATGCATAAAATATACTATTAAAATTCGATCTAATATAAGAAATATTATACATATTATATCTCTCATTATTAGTTATTTCTATAATTTTTAAACTAAGAACATTAGCATTCAAATTATACAAAAAATTCGTCTACCTACTTTGTTCGTCGCATCCATTTCTTAACAATTTTCTTTTCCAGAATGTATTGTTCATTTGTTAACATTTTCTAAAGTAACATGTCATTCTTTATTAACTTATCTATATTTATTTTCACCTTTCTAACCCCCTCCCCTTCAACCCCAGTGACGTTCGTGTCAAAAATCGGGGTGAGTATTTAAAATATAGGATATTACATAGTATATAATTACATAATGATCAGTCAGACTGTTAGTAGACGATAAAGTTTGGGAAAATTGAAAATTACAAGTTTTGAAAATAGAATTTCAAATTGTATTCCAAAAATTATTGTACGATGTTAAAAAAAAGTATAATCTTTCATAATAATAATAGAACTTTATAGAATACATTAAATTGATTCGTAATGTCATATAATCATTTTGATAAAATGAAATTCTAAATAGGGTTTGTGGGTCCTTGACGACATCCTCTACAACATATACAATATTTCTTATATTATGTCGAATTTCAATAGTATATTTTATGTATGAATAATTAGTTTAATTCAAATAAAGTATAATAAAGATACATAATATAAAAGTATGAATTTTAAACAACATATTTAATATATATTTAATCGAAAACATACAACTGTAATAAAATTCAGTGATTGAATATATAGGTATATAAAATTACAAAAAGAAGCCTCCGGACCTGTAGATGAGTTGGTGAGAGCACTGATTATTGACCAAAGCATTCAAGGTTTGATTCATGGGAGCGTGTGGAATTCTTCCTGCACTCTGGGGTCTGGCGTGATACCGGTTGGGGTGTCCGGAAAATAAAATTTTTGACCAAAATTACGAAAAGATGAAAAGAAAAACTGATTTATATAAATAATACAAACCAATATTTTATTTATTTAAACATCAAAGTAAAAATAATATAAGAGAAGAGAAGAAAGACGTGGATTATCTAATAATTTTTTTGAAGTAAACTCAAACAGGCATGTAGAATAGTGGTTAAACCCATGAACATCTTAGAAGGAGGTTGGTGGTTTGTTTCTTTGTACTAACTATTAATATATTTTTGCATAATAATATATGAGTGACATTTTTGTGACGACCATTTAATTGGAAATTTTTGTCCTTGTGTTGAGGTTTAATATATAGTAATAAATTGGATTAAAATGTGTAACTGTAAAACGATATTCCAAACACATTTTTAATGTATTTACTAAGTGTGTTAATATAATTTAATATAAAGATGAACACATGAGAGGAGTGCAGAATCAGTTCCCAAGTAAAAAAAACCAAAAACAAATAGGTGACATGAATACTCCAAACTGTAATAGGTGTTCATCTCCCAAGGTGTTTATCACAAACTTGGGTGATGTGAGGGTGTGCAAAGATGCGTCGGCCTTCAGCTTCTTTTTAAAATCCTCTATCTCTTTCATGCATGTTCGATTATATTACAATAACATTGCATGCATATAACCTATTCATAACCTAGATTGCAAAAAAAAAAAAACCAATCAATTCCCGAAAAACATATAACAACCGCTCTTTAACGCAAATTACCAATCTACAAACTATCCTTTCTCTGACACACAAAACACAGGTAAACCTGCTTATAATCACAAGAAGAGCAATAGTACATTCGTGCTTCAAATTCTACATTATTTCAATCGGGTCTCAAAATCAATAATAGTCACTATAAACAAGTCTTAGAGCCTTGGCATAGTTACGTTTGTGATTCAAAGTAATTACACTATTCGCCAAAAAAATTCTTTACTCCCCACTATGCATGAACCATACTTCTCATTTTACGCTCTCAAACTTAAGACTACACAATCCTTAATCTAATAAATCGATCACGACCAACTTTTTCACGATAAAAATTATTGACATCTCTATGCAGGCCCGTGCCTTGCACGGGCTGTTACGCTAGTATATCTTATACTGCAACAAGGACTTTGTGAAACATTTTATTCAACAACTTGAAATTACATAACTGCCCCTCCAAAGTCAAATGTTATAAAAATGTAAGAAAATTTTCATCCTGATGGGAATCGAACCTAAGACACTTCAATACTAATTACTAAGAATTTCAAGTCACCAATTTAACCATTGAGCTACTTGGGCTTTTTTGTTGTGGTATAAAACCCATTAGTATGGTAATGTCTTTCACAAATATTATTTTACACTTTAGTTTTTATTCAAGATTCTTTCATGATAATTTCATTTGTCTGATTATTAATAAAAGTGATTATTGGTATAAAGTATATCCAATAGACACGTATCTCTTTAATTAAATTTAATTATGTTTCTTCCTTTGTATTCACAATTTTAAGACAAAGTACAAATGCATTTTTAGTCACATAATATCACTTTTTAGTCCGAGCATCCAATAATACAAAATAATACAAAATAGTAATCATTTTGTCTCAACTATGTTCATACATATCAGATAATATAAGTAATAATATAAGCACCTCTATAGTTGTTACCCTGAATAGAGATGAACGTAATCCGGATTCAGGTCGGATTTTTCGATATCCGATAGGGCCGGACTTTTTTAAATCGAGACAAATTTCCTCTAAAATATGTATACCTGTAGATAGGGTCGGGTCAGGAGGGGCCAAATCGGATTTTTACAAATTATTTTAGATATTGATAACTTTAACTTTAACTTTTTTTTTATTTTTTCGGATTTAATTAAAAAATTTAAGCTTTTATCCGAGATTTAATTGAAAATTCTAACTTTTTGGATTGGACTTTTATTCTGATAAAGACTACGTCCAAATCGAGATTAAATTTGGGTTTATTCGGCTCGAACTGGATCGGGGTTTTGTGAAAAATATGTGATCCGTTTAAGCCTGCGGGCTAGATCCAGTTGAGGTGGACTTTTTTTTTAATCAGATTTTTTCCGATTTTTTTAACCAGTTCGAACAGTTTTTTTCGAATACGAATTTGTGTGCATCTCAATCCCGCCAGCTCATGCATTAAGGACAAGTATACTACTCCGACCGCTTATAGAGAATTATGGAGACCGGAGAGTATTGGTACTTTCGAAATGGAGCCTTTATTTGACATCTTTAACTAATTCCTATCTGATTATTAATTAGCTTATAAAACTAATCATCAAATACATTCAACTAAGAACAAAATCTTCTTCGGACTAATACCAAACCGATCTTCCTTGCAAATCTTCTCAATCATGTCACATAGTGTCACCAACAAGTTCAAACTGGTGGCAGGATCACCACAACAAACTGAAGAATACTTATCATCGCAAAATTAAACTGACGTGAACTAGAAAATATCGTCACAAAATAACATCAAGTTCTGTCGGTTAGAGCGATCCCGTGCCTTGCACGGTACAAGTGCAGTCGTATCAGTAGTAAGAAACCATGGACGGTACACAAAGATAACCTAGATTTTTTACTACTCTAGGCTCAAGGTTCTGGTACCTTTTAAAGCTTATTAATAAATTTGTTCTTTTTGTTCTCTTTCTTTAGTTTCAACTCCTTTTGTCACACCATCGAATCTTACATAGAATTGTATGATATTTTTCAAGTTCTAAAATAATTATGATGCATTTGCTTAATACAATGTATCTATTCAATATTTTAGTTATGGCAATTAGTTGATTGATATCAGTAATAGAAAATGAACTTTTGATAAGAGCCCATAAACTACTTCTTCTGTACGGGGAAAAGAAGCCAAAGAAATGAGCTTAGGAGCTCATCCATTGCAACGGATAACAGCATGCAAACATGACAGAGAAATCAGAAAAGTGCGTTCACAATACAACATGTATTTGCATTTTTAGTGTGCATCCAAATCTCAAGCCACTAAACATAACTAGGGCATGCCCGTGCCTCGCACGGGCTATAAAGCTAGTTGGCAGGGAATCTCGAACCGGCCAGACGTAGAAATTGAAAGATAAGTCTTTTGATTTTTTTTTAAACTAGCGTAAAAACTCGTGCGAGGCACGAGCATTGTAATAATTTCTCGCACGAAATTGTTTATATATTGAGATAATTTTGTAATTTAAAATTTGAAAAAGAATAATATTTCGATTTTATCTCATATTTTAATAGTATTTTTGTAATATGGCACATCAATTATATTAACCAGATATTCTATAACTTGATTAAATATCATAAATTTTGGATAAATATTCATACGATAATAATTGCATGATTACATTTGATTGCTAAAATATTAATATGATTTTCGATGATGTGATAGGAACTTTATGAGATTGAACCTTTGAGTATATAATAATATGGTTTTTGATGACGAAACTTTATCAAATTGAACATTTGAGTATAAAATAAATAAATATTTTTGAAAATTGTCAATATATAACATATGCAATGTGATTTTAACTTAGTTAGAGTACATTTATAAAAAATCGATATATACGTAAGGCGAAAACATATTATGAAACTATTAATATTATATGAAATTCGTCATTGCGGTGTATAGCTCATTTTTTATATATTACATACATGTTTTTACATTTTTAAACTCAAATGTTTAGTTTTAGTCTAAAATTTATTACACAATATCAAAATTCTATTTTAAAATTTTGGTAAATTGAAACAGTTTTTATCTTATAATATGAATTATTTTTTAACTCAACTTGAATTTTACAAATATTTTTATTAATGTAAATTATGATTAGACGACCTTAAAGACTGTGCATCAACATAATATTTAAGATGAAACTTTTTGGTTTCATCATAGGTTGATCTAAGTATATATGTTATAACTCAACCATCATATATTATGTTGATTATTTGATCAATTTAGTATACTATTTAAAATTCATATCATCATACTTTGAGTTATAGTCTAATTGGACATTGCGAATAATTATTACAATTTTGTAATATTTATAATTCAAAAAAACATATCTTTTTTTATTTTATATTGAATATTAATTATGTTATTTTTTATATATACAACATAAATCCTATTTTTGGAGTTGTCTTTTTTTAAGCATAAATTCAATTATTCTAGTTTCTTTTAATATATAAATTTTTAGATCAATCACACTTTTAAATCGCTGAAAGTCTAAATAGTTGGTCGACCAAAAATCTCTAATATGACTCGCGTATTTAAAATTTTATATATATAAAAATTATGCGAGACAATCATTTATTATGTATAATTTTATAAACAAAATTATACACTTACTTATAAGTTAGTCAAGAGTTTGCTAAATTAAATTTGAAAAAATAATTATTAAATACAATGATTTCAACACTTGCATTTTAAATTAAAAAAATATTCCAAAACACAAAGGTAAAAATATAAAGTATTAAAAAATAAAGAAATCAAGTAATAAGTCAATAAGTTCAGGAAAATGTACCCAATTATTAACATTCAACTTATCAACATATAAGTTATAAGTTGAGGTCATAAGTTGGGTTGACAAACACCCTCCATAAGCTCTTACTGGGAAGTAGAAATACCCCTATAACGTTATAACGTAAGAAGTTGCTTACCCACCCCTACCTAGGTTATTCACACTTCCTGTATGAACAAAACAAAATAAACCATACAATTAGAAATAAATTATATATAAGATATTGTTGTATTTGACTATTTTTGTCAAATAAAATATAATAATTAAATACATGAAAAATGTATTTCAGTATAGATTTGATTATGTAAATAACCAACATAAGTTACAAATATTGATTTATGTAACGACGTTAATTTGTGAGTTACAAATTGTGCAATAATGGTATTAAAACATATTGATTACAGGTTTTGGCATTCAAATTATAGTACTTGTCGCCAAGTAAACCACTTGGATGGCTGGAAGGAGCTATGGAACCTGGAAATGCCCCATAAGGTTAAGATCTTTCTATGGCGTTTGTGCAGGAATAACATCCTAGTAAGGAATCTGTTAAGAGGCAAAGGTGTGCAAATAACTATATTGTGTCCTATGTGCGTATCGGACGTCGAACATCCAATGCATTTATTCTTTGACTGTGAATTCGCTAAAAGTTGCTGGAGTTTTTGTGGTTTGGACTTTGATGTCAGTTCAATTGAATACATTTCGGAATGGCTGTTAGTTAAGCTTGTTCATGAAACGCAGGACAAGTGTGTGCTTATTGCAACAGTCCTTTGGGGAATCTGGTATGCTAGAAACCAAAAGGTATGGGAGCAGAAATCCTTATTAGCTAGTATGACTGTGCAGGGGAGTATGCACCAGGTCTCTCAATGGAAGGAATCTAGGAAAAGTAATCATAAGTCAGTTCAGAATGCTTCTGTTAAAGGTTTTGAAACTAAATGGAAAGCTCCTGCAGAAGGAAGATTCAAACTTAATGTTGACGCCTCAATATTTCCAGGAATGTCGTCGTTCACCCTGGGTTTATTGATTCGTGGTCACAGAGGTATGTTTATTCAGGCTAAAAACATGAGGATTGCAGGCAGTAGCACGGTGATGGAAGCTGAGATCAGGGGGGTTATGGAGGCCCTTATTTGGTTGCAGGAACTGGACATGAGGAATGTTGATATCGAATGTGACTGTTTGCTAGCCGTTAATGCTTTGCGGCATGGAGTGGTTTACATCACAGAGGTGGGGCATGTTCTAGATGATTGAAGGATGGTTCTTCGTAATCGGCTCGATTTTTCTGTTTCTTTTGTCAAAAGGCAAGCCAACAAGGTCGCGCATTTGTTAGCGAGAGAGTCTTGTGTGGTAGGTTGCTTTAATATTTTCCAGTCTCCTCCATCTAATTTGTTGGAGACATTGATGTATGATTCTGCTTTGCTTTAATAAGATCAATTTGGTTTCAAAAAAAAACATATTGATTATTGGGTAGTTATAATAGAGAAGGGTGGAGGTATTTGTGTATGCCCATATATAGTAGCTTTGGCTAACAAGAAAAAGTACCAGAAAATTGCTTGTTCAAACCTCACCCGGAACCTCCTCTATATCTGTTACACCATATTTTCGGTTGCCTCAATTATCTCCTAATTTCCCAATATCAATAAAGGAAAATATCTCCAAACGATTCTTTCAAATCAGAAAATAGTCACAACACTAATATAACTCTAAAAAGATAAAATCAACTTATCTCAATATATCCCTTAACAATCATAGGGATTAAAAACACTATCCTATCACAGAACTGCGTTGGCTTGATCCCTATATATAAACAGGGTACGCAGGCATCTTGAAAGAGGATCCGACACATCTAACAAGTCGAGACACCTTTCAAGTCCAGCCCCAAACATCCAAAAATCCCAAATCCCCCTATTTTTATAATTCGTTATTCCAGCAATCCCCGAAATTTGTTATCACCAAATTCCTCCGTTAACAATTGGCACTAGAAGGCGGGGATAATTTTTTATTATGGAGGACAATCAACACATGGGGGGTTAGTATGGATCTGGAGCTGATTTAATAGAGGAACTGAAAGATGGAGGCGTTCGTTCGTGGTTCTATTCAAAATTAAGATAAGTTTTCTTATGTTTTTGTCCGTATACATAAGTTATCTTATAAAATTCGTAGTAAATTTAATACATGTCAGATTTTGATGATTTTTTATGATCTGGAAAGCTTTTGAGATTTCCTAGAGCTTTCGTTCTTGGTGTTTTCTGAGATTATGTTTCGATCTTTTCTCGAAATCACAAAACATAATCAGATCCCGTTTTTCAGTATTGAGAAGTTAATCAGCAGACGTTTTATTTGATTCCTGATTCGTTATAAGTCCGTTTTTGACGAGCCATATATCATCGGAAAGCTCTTTTCGTTTCCTACAACTTTCATGTTTTGTGTCTTCCAAGAAAATATCGTTTACAGGGCCAAAAAGGTAAAAAAAAAAACAGATCTGGGCAGAATCTGAATCATGGAGATGTTAAAGAATTGTGATGCGATATTAGCAGCACATGATTTGATTACTTCACTAGCTCGTGCATGGACAAAAACAAGTGTGGAAGATCCTTATCTAAGAAGGGTAATATTTTTGAAAGCTCTCTTTTCCAAGGAGTATAATATTTTTGAAGATCCTATTTCGAGTAGGATAATATTTTTGAAGAATATCTTCCAAGAAGGATAATATTTTTGAAGACCCTCTTTCGAGGAGGATAATATTTTAGAAAATCCTGTATTGAAGATGATAATATTTTTGAAAACCCTACGGGTTAATCGTCTTCTGAAAGTCTTTCAGGGTGATTTGGTTTGAAGGCCCTACGTGGTGATCGTCTTTTGAAGACCCTTCGGGGTAATCTTGTTTTGAAGGCTCTGCATCATTCGCATCATGCATTCATTAATCATCATGTGCATCATTCGAATCATGCATTCATTCATATCATCATTGGACATTCTTAGATTCTGTGGTTGCCTCAGTGTGATATTTTTGAAGGCCCTTCTTTGATGAAAGTGTTTCTTGGAATTATTTTTGAAGGCCTTTCTTTGATGAAGGTGTTGCTTGGAATTATTTTTGAAGGCCCTTCTTAATGAAGGTGTTGCTTAGAAATTATTTTTGAAGGTCCTTCTTTAAGGTGTTGCTTGGAAATTATTTTTTGAAAGCCCTTCTTTGTGGAAGGTGTTGCTTGAAATTTATTTTTGAAGGCCCTTCTATGAGGAGGGTACTGCTTGGAATACCTTGGTAAACCCGTACTTCCGGGTGCTTATCCGTACTTCCGAAAAACTCACTAAGAAGAGAGTCCACCCTCTTATGGAGAAGAGAGTCCTCCATCTTATGGAGAGAAGAGTCCACCCTCTTAAGGTGAGAAGAGTCCTCCCTCTTATGGAGAGAAGAGTCCACCCTCTTATGGTGAAGAGAGTCCACCCTCTTATAGGTGAAGAGAGTCCACCCTCTTATAGGTGAAGAGAGGCCTCCCTCTTATGGAGAGAAGAGTCATCCCCCTTATGGAGAAGAGAGTCATCCCTCTTATGGAGAAAAGAGTCCACCCTCTTATGGTTAAAAGAGTCATCCCTCTTAAGGTGAGAAGAGTCCTCCCTCTTGTGGAGAAGAGAGTCCTCCCTCTTATGGAGAGAAGAGTCCACCTTAAGGTGAAGAGAGTCCACCCTTTTAAGGTGAGAAGAGTCCTCCCTCTTGTGGAGAAGAGAGTCCTCCCTCTTATAGAGAGAAGAGTCCACCTTCTTAAGGTGAAGAGAGTCCACCATTTTAAGGTGAGAAGAGTCCTCCCTCTTATGCTTATGAAGAAGAGAGTCCTCCCTCTTATGGAGAGAATAGTCCACCCTCTTAAGGTGAAGAGAGTCCACCCTCTTAAGGTGAGAAGAGTCCTCCCTCTTATGGAGAGAAGAGTCATCCCTCTTAAGGAGAAGATCCTCCGGAATAATGCTTGGATTACAATCTCAACACATTGCATTTTCTCCTTATTTCAACATACAAGGACATCACTACTACTGCTACTACATTCTGCTACTTCTATCTCTTGAATAGTGGATTCGCAAAATTGAACTTGATAGTGAGAAGCGCAACAATATCTACACAAAGTCCTTCATTCTCGTACACTTGCAAGACTATTGATACTCGCATATTATGGGCACATAAGGTTGTATCCCTCGCATCTACATGCAAATCACGGGTACCTATGTGCTTCATATTATTCATTAATCTTCTACTCCTAGTTGTTTCATTGACTCGGGAAATTCGGAATATCAAAACACACTTAGTTCTCCAGTCCATCAAGCTGCACTGAAGAACTGGGGGGTAGTTGTTACGCCATATTTTCGGTTGCCTCAATTATCTCATAATTTCCCAATATCAATAAAGGAAAATATCTCCAAACGATTCTTTCAAATCAGAAAATAATCACAACGCTAATATAACTCTAAAAAGATAAAATCAACTTATCTCAATATATCCCTTAACAATCACAGGGATTAAAAACACTATCATATCACATAACTGCGTTGACTTGATCCCTATATATAAACAGGGTACGCAGGCATCTTGGAAGAGGATCCGACACATCTTACAAGTCGAGACACCTTTCAAGTCCAGCCCCAAACATCCAAAAATCCCAAATCCCCCTATTTTATAATTCGTTATTCCAGCAATCCCCGAAATTTGTTATCACCAAATTCCTCAGTTAACAATATCTAATATTTTTCTCCTCTTTGATAACTAGACAAGACTTATATTTTGCAGGTGTTTCTTTCATTGGTATCAGAGCTAGTCTTTATTTTTCGGTGGAATTGCTTTTGGCTGTGTGGTTCTCTAGCGTTCATCACGTGTTCTCTGGAGTCTACAATTCAGTTTTAGTATCGGCGGCAGAATGCATGCAGATTCTCATTGGGCATTATATGATAATATCCACCCACATAGTTTAATTATTAAAGGTCTTTGTTTTTATTGGATCTCATGTGCGTGTTACTCCCTCCCTGATTCTTAAGTGGTGTTATGTAGTTCTTTTAGAGTTTTTTTTTATTCGTTCATTTTTGTCCATATATGTTTTCATCCATTTTTTGTTTGTTGATCATTTTTTAAAATCATCAAGTGCCTGGACTTATATTGATTAAGGTTATTGTTTTGGTTTTGTTAGTTTTTGTATAAGCAATATATTTTTTTTGAGGTCATAGAGTTATATTCAAGGTCTTGTTATAGTTGAACTCTTTTACGCATACATAGATTTAACACTGTCTTGTTTTTGGGCTCCGCTTGTTCTATTTTTTTAATAATAGTTTTATAGATTGCTGGACTTTGGCTTAATTGTTTTTTGTTGTTTGCATAAACTTTGGTTCACAAGTTGGTTGTTAGACATCTTTTATATAGTCTGCCTTTTATCATCTTTGTTCGTGATGTTCTTTTTTTGCTGCCTGATTTTTGTGTATCAGTGGTTTTCCTGTTTCATAATTGTTTAAATATTCTTATTTGTGTTTATTTTTCTTGGATTCGATTATTGATTTTCATGTTTTTTGTTTGGTTATATTACTTGTCAATTTTTATTATTAGTTTAATATGACTAATTGTTGGATTGTTTATTAATTCTTTCTTTTGGCAATGATTATAAGACATCTTGTTTTTCTATTATCTATTATGTGGAGTAGGCGAGGCCTATTCTAATTTTTTAAAATTGTGATTTTTCTTTTGTGTTTGTTGTGTATTTAACTGGTTCACTTGATTCAGGATTGCGTTCAATTTTTTTGGCCATAGGATTTGCCTATTTTTTCTCGGCAATTTTTGATATGTTTATAATTTTGTTGATTACTTCAAATGGCTAAAAGTTGAATTGTACATAAATTGGAAAATATCGTTATTATGGACGGTATTGTATTGAAAGAAAATTTTAGTAATGCTCAGAATTGAGAGCATAAATTTGTTGGAGTGATATATTAGATTTTATTTATTTGCCTAGTTTGATCACAGTGAATTATTTATTCATACTTATGGAATTATTGATCGTTTGCATGACAAATAAATTAATTTTGTTTAAATCAAAATTTATTGTTGAACAAGACGATGTTAAACTAGAAGAAATTTATAGTAGTGCTCAGAATAGAGAGCAAGTGCAACACCAGTTTTGTTGGTGTAGTTTTATGTAATGTTTTATGAAAATGGTACCGACCTAGATGTAGTAGGACTCGGTACGTGTAGATTGGATCTTGGGAATTATATATTGATTCTGAAAAATGTGTAATTTGTTCACGGATTAAGGCGTAATGTTATTTCAGTCCTTCCCTTGACTAAAAAAGGTCAAGAAGTGTTGTTTTGTGATAATAAATTTTTTCGAAAAGGATAACGAAATGGTTTTCGTGGGCATGTATGAGCCTGAAATGTTTTCCAATTGTGACCAAAATCGAAAATGATGTAGTGAATTTTAATATTGATAATGAGCCATTGAATGTGGTTGAATAGAAGAGATCGAGGAATTCATCAAAGTATAAGAATGACTATTATATATATAATAGTGAAACATCATATTTATTTATGGATATGGGTGTAGAAATCAATCCATAATTTATCTAAGTGATGAATTGCAAGAAACTGGCTCACGGATAGAGGTCATAAAAATGCAATGAGTTTGTAGTACAGAAACAAAATGTGGGAGTTTTGTGTTCTTCCTAAATATATAAAATTCGCAGGTAGTAAGTGAATTTTGGAAAGAAAATATAAGACTAAGGGGTCTGTTTTTATTTGAGATTTTCCTAATTGAAAAAGTTCAAGCCAAGGAATACGAAAATATTTTGTCGAGAGTGAATGAAAATATTGTATATTTTAATGGTATGTCGTAAATCTATAACTAAGTTGAAACTTAGTAATAAACTTGAGATTGAATACATGGGTGAATTGTTAAGAAAATCCGAATTATGGGATAATAATACTAGAATGTTGAGTTTGAATTCTGAGAGGTATTCTGTTTTTTTTTTTGAAATAAAACCCTATTGGTAATGGGAAACGATTAATGCATAAAAAGAACCACTAAATGTATTATGTGCAAGTAGTCAGAAGTTCGGTGAATTTTATGTTGTGTAATCGATTGACTTGACTTGACATTTTTAGATAATTTTGTGAGTGGATTGTGAAGCAACTTTGCTTGAGTCTAGTGAGAGGCTGTAAAGAAGATCATGATCATGTACTTAAAGAGTACGTTACATAATTAATTGGTAAATCAGGTAGACGTGCTTGGAGTTATTGGTTATTGTGGTGTAGATATTGGTTATGATATTAGATTTAGGTCACCTGTATATTTTTGATAAATTTATCGTAAGTTTGTGAATTATATAAAGAGAAAATTTGTGAGAAATACACATGAGAATTTGAGTGTGTGTCTTGTAGTATGGTTGCTGCTCAAATGACAATATTGATTTAATTTATTGCGTCTGGAAATGTTTGTCAAATAACTTGGTTTATTAAGTTTTTTTTTTTGAATCGTGAGATACGTGATATCTTCTACAAATATTGCAATGCATATATTGTGAAAGGCGGGACTCACGAGATATTTAAAATAATTGAGTCGTAATATTAAAAATGCATTCTTGACAGATAGTTATCATGTTTATTGGTGAATGTGGGAGTCATGAAAAATATTTGACATAAATGTCAAAGTGGGAGATGTTGTATTTGACTATTTTTGTCAAATAAAATATAATAATTAAATACATGAAAAATATATTTAAGTATGGAATTGATTATGTAAATAATCAACATAAGTTACAAATATTGATTTATGTAACGACATTAATTTGTGAGTTACAAATTGTGCAATAATGGTATTAAAGCATATTGATTATTGGGTGGTTACAATAGAGGAGGGTGGAGGTATCTGTGTATGCCCATGTATAGTAGCTTTGGCTAACAAGAAAAAGTACTGGAAAATTGCTTGTTCAAACCTTTCTCGGAACCTCCTCTATATCTAATATTTTTCTCCTCTTTGATAAATAGACAAGACTTATATTTTGCAGGTGTTTCTTTCAGATATAATATATTTAATAAAATTAGTGCTTAACTTTATTTTTAGTTCATTTATATTCTTATTAAAATTAATTATTTAAATATATGATTTCTTTTCTTCTAGTTTCTAACATTTTTTAAAATATATTTTTAACCATTTTAGATAAGAAAATTTTATTTTATTGTTTTGTAGTAAAGTATAAGATACGTGAAGATAGCATTACTCAATAATTTTTTTTTATATAAGCACAGACCCCCTTTTATTTGACAAGATTTCAATTTTTAACATTCCATATTTTAAGCTACAAAATAAAATGTTCGGTGTTTAAAATTTTAGTTCAGACTATTTTGAGTATTTTTAATCAAAAAATTTATTTTAATGTCAAGAATATGTATATTAAGACCTGAAGAAAAAATAATTTGAATTTGATAAATACATACTTTTTGTAATTTTATATATTATATGAAAGTAATAATTAAACTAATAAGATAAGGGAAGTAAATTACCAAAAAGTGTAAAATGTCAACCAAACATGTTTACTACCCTTCCTAGGAATTTTGAATAGAAGGGAAATACAAATACCTATAGTAACTTAATTCCTACAAGCAACCAAACAAGCACTAAGTTACTTAACTGATTTCCCAAACAGGTCAGTAATACTAGATTTTTCCCCAAAAAATATTCAAATCATGAGTTAGGGCCCATTTGTTTACATCTGAATAACTGCTGAACAAAGCTAGCTGATCGATTCATTTTGTTTGTCTGATGTTATTTGCTAGCTGAATGATTCTTAAACTCCTGAATTGGTCAGGTTGAAAATCCAAACCGAATGATTCATACAAAATTCTGAATGCCCATGTAACCATTTCATTTTATTGTTTAAATTGCTGCCTCGTGCTACTCTTTTTCATTTAAACAAACCTGGTTAAAATTTCAAAAACAAATGACTTAAAATGGGCAAATAACTTGTACTGGTATCTCTTTCATTTGTTTATGTTTGAATTAAATATGTTATTTGTTAATTATCGAACTTAACTTTTGTTTCCTAGCTAATAATTTTAAGTTAAATATAAATTTCTTGATATTGTAGGCTTATTATTATCATCTTGTTTATTTCGTATATATTTAATTTGGTTTATTTAATATATATACAAGTTGATAAGTTTTACGGAACACGGGTCAATATAAAATTATAATATTAAATTTATTAAATAATTGAGAATAATATAATTAATAAGTATTAATAAGTAATTACTTTGGTACTATTGTATTTCCCTGAGTAGAGGTTTCACTTATTAATAAAAAGTATAGATATGAAAAATATATAAAATTGAAAAAAAAAAATCATTCAGATATTATAAAAATTTATTTCTCAAACAATATTATTCATTCAGAATTCAGATTCAGATATATTGATGGTTCATATATAAATTGTTCAGATTTGCCAAATGACCCCGTAGGCAAATTTTTATTAGTAAAAATGGTAGAGAAAAATGAATGCGAGAAAATGACATAAAATTTCTACTAAATTTAGTAAATTATTATTACCCTTTTCCTCTAATACTCTGCTTTATTTATTTTTATCAGCTCCTATTTACTTTATTTTAGTTCATCCTTATTTTAACTTCTTAAAGTATCATAGAAAACATGACAGTTATCCCCTCACTAATCATAATCACATTCTCTTATTCTAGATCATGGCATATGTCTATATTTAATTACATATTTACATGTATATGAGCCTGAGGGAACGGTCTGTGTTCGTCAACATATAATGAAAAGATTATGGTTGTACACTATTGTTTTGTTAGCAAGGGCGAATTCAGGGCTGGGCTAAGGTCGGTTCCAGCCCAGGTCAAGTTTTATAGGCCCACTTAACATGTAGAATGCTAATAAATTCAGCCTGGGTAATGATAAATTCACAGCCTGTTAAAATGCAAATCAACTCACTCAATCAGTTCCATAACCCGCATATAACGGATAGCCGACATGTAACAGGTAGTGGTACAATCCACTTCGTTCCCTTTCTATACCATTTCTCATATTTATTCCAAGGTTTATTGTTTTAAGGGACTCACCAGTGACTCAGTCACCTGGCGATCTGCTATATGCTGTCATTTATTGCAAAAACAAAACAATCTGCTATTTTAATTAGGAAAATGCTAGGTATTCCAAAAAAAATTCGAAAAAAATTACCAAAATACTTATGTATCAGTGTGTAATAGGTAACTTTCTTAATTATAATATGAAACCCCGTGTGCCTAAATATGTGTCCACAAATTAAAACATGTCAAGTATTGTTAGGTCCTCATAGTTTGTAGAAGGGGGGTTGAATACAAACTATACCGTTTTATCGAATTTGTCCTTTGAATAATTTAACAATTAAGAACAAATTAATGCGGAATATAAATGAAACAATATTCAAGTTAAATATAAACTATATTAAACTTGAAGGGTGTTGCAAATACAGTACGGATTACAAAGTATTTATCTCAAACTAATTAATACAAATTTAGAATAAATTCGACATGAACTTTTCTAATATTTGTAATAAAAAGATCGAATGCTAAAAGCAAGTTCGAGATAAATTCTAGGGATAACAATCCGCTAGTTAATCAAAGCAATACAAGTAATCAACTTCTAGTGGTTTGGATTAACAATACAAACTAGAATTAATTGCTTGAGAAGAAATGAGATCAAATGGCTTTTCTTCTTTTGCTGGAGAGAAAGTTCTGTAAGATTTGATAATTCTGTATATTTTTCTTCTGTCCAGCCTCGGGTAAAAATACAATTCAGTTGCCTTTTATGACCTTTTAATTAGATCAAAATGACCTAATTAAACTGAGAAGAACCTGTTTTAAACTGTGCACAATACTTGTATGACCATTCAGTAGAACCATGGTTCACCAATAGAACCTGCAGAAAATGCTCGGTATGACCTAGCATACTTCTACCAACTCTTGGTAGAACCTTAGAAAAGCAACTTGTATGACCTCAAGTATTGTCCCTGTATGACCTTAGAAAATTCGGTAGAACCTTGTATTAAAAATACTAGGTCATACCGAGTGTAGAGCTAGGTCATACAGCTTTAAGATATTTTCTTTTAATTAAATTAGTTAGATTAAATTCTAGATTAAATTAATTCTTTTATAGAATTAAGTTAATAAATAATTTAAACAACTAACTTAATTAATTTAATAAATTAATTAATTCTGATAGAATTAATTTATTAATTAAATTGAATTAATAAATCAAAGAAGATAACTTAAAATCCTTGCATTCCTCTATCTTCTGAAAACCACTGAATATAGATGATTTAATTCCACTGATTGATGTCGTCATTCGATGCACTGTCTGGTTCATGAATAACTGACTTCAATGATAATTCTTCATCTTTAAAACATTTAAGGCTGTGGGACCCATGTGAAGTGATGGACCAAAAAATCAAGGAAAATGCAAAAGATGCGGGCAACCAGAAAATTGGCAGGGAATCTCGAACCGACCAGATGTAGAAATTGAAAGATAAGTCTTTTGATTTTTATTTTAAATATTCTACAATTATATTTAGGGAAATTATCAAAAATACTATATTTTTAAAGGTTTTTTGTAATTTTACCATCTTCTGAAAATATTTGCAAAAAATACGGGCTGCAACTAGATGCAACCTAAAAATATTTGCAAAAATACGATCTGCAACCAGATGCAACCAAAGCAACCAAGTGCAACTAGATGCAACTTTTTAAAAAATAATTGAAAAACAATTGAGAATTCAAAAAAATTGTTAGTAAGAGGGGTAAACTTGTGGTCATGATTTACCCTGTGGGTTCAATAGTTAACCTTTGGAGTTCAATGTTTTTATTTTGGGTTTTAGAAATACTAAGAATGACGAATAATTCGTATACGAACTTAGGGTTTAGGGTACCCTAAACCCTAGACTCTAAACCCTAACCTACCCTGATTTTAGGATTATTTACAACCCTAAAATCAGGATGCCAGAAAAAAACACCATTATTAACAAGTTGCATCTATAGTTGATTTTGGTTGCAGTTGGAGATATGGTTGCATCTAGTTGTAGACCGTATTTTTGCAAATATTTTCAAAAAGTTGGTATTTTTGCAAATATTTTGGCATTTTTGCAAAAAAATTTAAAAACAAACAGTATTTTTGGGTTGGGTATTTATGAAAAAAGATCATATATTTATGTTGTATAAATATTATGTGATACATGCATAATATCGTGTTTATTAAATATTTTTAAAGGAAAAATATTTATTTTCTTAAAAATTCGCGCGAGTAATATTTTATTGTATTTGTGAAATTATTGCGAGATTCGCACATATATTTTAGAAAATATTGTTCGATATTTTTATTTTGGAGAATTGTGGATATTTTATAGTACTGAACGAGCTACATATTTTCAAAGAAAAAATATTTATGCAAGAGGAATTATTTAAAAAAAATCTTACAAAAAACATTATTTTGAAGAAATATATATCGCGACATTTTTAAATCCGCATATTTATTATTGCATTTGAATTGCGTTCAAAATATTTTTCATATATCACCGCGATAATACATATATGTCAAAAATATTTCAAATTTGCGAGCTTAAATTGTCAAGTAGGGTAGCATGGGCAAGCTATAAGTCCCGTACTGTTACACGCTTATAGAAAGGAGTTAGCGACCCTCTAGATTGAAGGCCCTACTTGAAGGGTTTCGGGCATGAAAACACAACGGAAAAACGCGTAAAAACAGAAAATAACGAAACCCTTCGCAGGATCCACGCGAACGCGATATTTAATTCGTGAACAGAATTGTTTACCTTTTAAGAAGCTTTACGATTTGGTTGACAGATGGAGGTCCTTTGTTATGATCACCACGTATCCCGCCTTGCGATATACGTCTCTAATCAGTCCACACGAACGCCCGATCGTCCAACGATCACCGGAGTTGGTACTAGCCAAAAACTGCCCTCGAAATTCTCTTTCTCTCTCTCTAGCCTCTCTTAGATGTAGAGCTGCTAGGGTTTTTAAGAAAAAACGTATTTTATCTCTTAACCCTAAAACAATACATCTTAATGTATTTATATGGAGAGAATTCTGGGCCTATACCTAATTTGATTGGGCTTCTAAAACCCAATCTGATTATTAGTACTATCATTTATCATATTCGAATTATTATATAATTAATCAAGTCCTACTTAATTTTATTTTTTTTGAAACAAAAGGAGCAACTTTCATTCATACGTAGAATCATACAAAAGGGTCTCCATTATAGCAGTAGGAGGAGACATGAAAACCTTATGACAATTTAATTAATCAAGTCCTACTTAATTAATCCAATAATTCAATATAATAATAATTCAATTAAATTCGAAATTTAATTAATGCTCCGTTTAAAACGTTCTTTGTGTATGACCCTTTAGGTTATTATTACGTTGGCAATAATTTTAATATCTCATAATAAAATTATAAACAATGAGCGGCATCTAGTAATACATCATTGCTACCCAAGTAATAATAATAATTGGTGATCCAATTAAACCTTTAATGAATAATGTTCCATGTAATATAATCCTTTTAACCTTATATTATAGATTAAACTCGAGACATGGTTTATGTCATCCTCTTCAACATTTAATCCCGGTTTACTTGATCGATGAGTAGACTATTAAACAAATCACAATTTGAGCATGGTCATGCATTTCATAGTCTCACTCAATCAAGAGGCCAATAATATCACTCCTAAAATAGGAGGGTTAAATCCTATATCTATCATGCATATTTCTCATATGATTCATAATATACCCAATGTCCTCCTTTATCATTATCCGGTCAAAGGTAACTTTGAGTAGAATCAAAGTATATTAATTCTCATATAGAAATATAATGATTTCAAGTCTAAGGATCACTACACCATTATCACTGTGAGAATTTCTTATGACACTTGATAACATTTACCATGAAGAATTCACACGATGGGTCTATCCAGTGTCATGTTCTGCTAACATGCACTTATGTCTATGACTTTAGTATCACCATACTTATGACCAATGAGATGTGGTCATCAGTCAACAAACATACTAGTCTTAATGCATTATTATTGTCCTCTAATAATAATACTCGACTAGGGATCTTTTAGGATTATAAACACTACTCATATAATCTCATTTCTAAGTCACATACTTACAGATATAGAATTCATGCTTATATTCCAAGGACATTTATTATTCTAACATTTATATCGCAGTTAATAAAGACATAATAAATAATTGAAAGAAAATCCATAGAACATATTTATTAATAATCAAAATGTCTTCCCTAAGAACATTATAGTATTGTCTCTAGGGCACAAGCACTAACACTACTCTCATAGGAGAGTCCAGGAACAAACTTATATTCACTAAAGGGATATTTCTTGGTTGGCACGGGACATTTCTACAATCACGGGAAGAAATGCGGAGATGTCGCGAGATTGTAGGAAAACGTGTGGGACCGGACGTGATATGGGCTGAAATTCTGACATTTGAAATTGAGTAACTTATTAAAGCCTCGGCTCGGGGGCTCGTGGAGAAACGGATACACATCCTTATGTGGACAATGACTCTTGAAAAGCGTGTACGCCAATTCAGGCTATATACAAAACACCAAGGTCCTACCTTGACAATGAGACCACAACGGATTTCAAATATACTCACACTTTTGAAACCTTGGCAAAAATATATATCCTATTTTGGTCATCGCATGGTCTACTACTTGTATCATCGTACAGATTGTGGGCACCTAGTGCTCTGTATTGTTTATTGACCTATTACTTTCAGCTTTTTCAGCGACCGAAGAAATTTGGAAGCTCGAAGATTTTTAGTTCTCCACTGCAGCAAGCTACACTGAAGAACTGGGGGCTTGTTGTTATGCCACATTTTGGCATAGTCCAAATTTCTCCGTTTAATAATTATTAATTTAAAATTATAATTAATTGCTTAACCACTGAGTAATATTCTTTTTCTGAAACGAGGAAAAAATCAATCTCAATCAACAAATTACGGAAAATATCTCCAAACGATATTCTTCAAATCAGGAAGATATCACAACGCCAAGATAATGAAAGATAAAATCTGTAATTGCCCGCATTAACAAAGTTTATCCCTAAAGTCTCTCAGGTATAAACACAATTGCACAGAGTTGCGTGGGCTTGATCTAATATAAATTGGTACGCAGACATCTTGACAAAAGGGATCCGATACACGAGACAAATCGAGACACCTCCCAAGTCTGGTCCCCCTATTTTTCATAAACCCTAAATTCCTAAAAACAACCACATAATTATACAAAATCGCTCTATTATTCCAACAAACTCCGATTTCGTGTTGTTACGAAATTCCACCAACAATCCTCGATATCAGTGATATATACTCATGTTATAAGTTTGCATTTCAATTTTTGGAGTTTGGTTATTAGCTTCGTTGAAAATTGTCTGATTGAGAGGACAGATTCAAAGCAAAAGAGGTCTACAAAAGAGTACTAATAAGTTGTAGTGAATATATGTCAGAACTGATCAATATCTGCCTCACATTTGGCACTGCATAGCTAGCTGCTTCTCATGTTCTGTATTCTCTTATTAGCATAAAACTCGGGTCAGGAGAAAGTCCTTTAACGCAGCACTCGCAGCAGCCTTACCCTTATTTTTTCCCGATCTCGTATACAATTGATGTAAACATTATGAAACAGAGGTAAAACTTCTAACAAAGACAAGATTAGCAAAATGGCAACTGAAGGGCTATTATGATGATCATCACGAAAGTGAAAGTGTTAAGATAACATATAGATGAAATCGCAACGCAGCTAGCTAGCTCTCATTCTTTTACTTCTTCCATAAACTTCACATCCCATTCATACACATACAGTATGTATATTTCACCTGTTGGAAATAGGGTTTGGTCCACTTGGAACTTCATGAGCATCTCCTTCAAATTTAACCTTTCTGTTATGCTTTGCAGATGAAATTGATAACGCAGATGCTTCGCCAATCAAATTTTCTCTATTCAAACTATTCGCAGGAGTGGATGAAGCTGATGAGAGAAGTTGCCTCGTAGTATCTGCAGGAAATCTTGACGACTCTGCCATAGCTGATGAAACTTTTGAAACAGGCAGACCATCATTAGTTGACATTAAGCAAAAGAGAATCAAGAAGATGAAGGAAAGAACAAGGAGTTTTAAGAGAAAATTATGATTTTTTAATTTTGTGGGTTTCTGGAAAATTGTTGGAGTAAACATATTCGATGTTACCATGCAATCTGCACAAAAATGATCGTGTTGTTAGCAGCAGAAATGCAGAATTCAAATTATTACTCTCTTAACCGATGTCCGATGATAGCGAATCCAGGGGCAGGGGAGATCAACATCCAGTAACAATATTCTCCCACTAAAAACTTGTTTCAGAAGACAGCATATATATTAAGAAGAAAGGAGAGGAGCAAGAAGGATTACTTGGGGAGAGAAGGAGCTTCAAGACAGAAGTGCGTATGACAGAAGATTTGAAAATTAGCTGATGCACATTTTAACACTCACAGAGTCACAGGTTACAAAAACAGCATATTACTACAAATTAAAGTTGACACAAGATATATTGCATCGGTCGTGACCTCACTAATACACCTTCCATGTTTTGATAATGGGAACATTAGTATTACCGACAGACATACATGGTCCACAAAATCTCATGAATATTTTCGTGCTGCATAAATATTTATTTGTGATTTATAATAACGGGTTAATTATCAAGTTGGTCATTAAAGTGGTCTTAAAGTATCAAGTTGGTCACTAAACTAAAAACGGTCTCAAGCAGGTCATTGAAGTCAGCTATGGGTACATTTTGTTATATAACTCACTCTTTTCTGCATAAATATTTATTTGTGATTTATAGTTTGGAATGGATATGTTAACCTAACAAATAGATGTCACATCAAAAAAAATTTAATACATCGTCATTTTTCGTCTAAAAAAGTGAATTATTTGATGGAATGTACATGTAGCCGACTTTAATGACCTATTTGAGACCGTTTTCAGTTTGGTGACCAGCTTGATACTTTAGGTCCATTTTAATGACCAATTAGATAATTAACCCTTATAATAATTAACCACCTGATTAGAATCAATGATAATATATATCTTATTTATGTACCTATTAAGCAAGAGTATTGTTAGAGAACTCAACAAAATCTTCCAAAACTTGTACAATATAATGTGATTGACATATTTTAATTCGTGAACGACACGGAATCTCACATTTTTATCAAGAATGTTACCAATTGAAAGTAGACACATAAACACTTGAGAAATTTGTTGGGTACTGATTTTTCGTTAAGCAATAGCGGTAACCATCACAACAAAAAAGATTACCAATAATTACATATTTTCCCTTCTGTTTATATCCTTGAAACAGGAGTTACGAGTTCTATGACCATAATTTCAGTTTGCATAGATTGTGGTAATAATTTGTATGTCCTTGATCATTTGTTTTTTCCCCTTGTCTTTTCAACATTCAACCCTTCAAAGGAGATACCATATTTTCCTTTGATTCTCAATCGACTGAATACCTAACCAAGCTCCATTTACATCTCTTTTCTTTCTAATGGATGTGACATTTGATGCCCAAGTAAATACCAACTCAATTAAAGAAGTCTTCACTTCAAATTTCCACGCCCGAACAAATTTTAGAAAATCTACAAACCGTTGATTATATAAAAACTAAATATTTTATTTTGCAGATTTGGGTAATAAAATTGAAGTGTGAATTGAATAAAAGAATATATTTCAAGACAAATAACAAGTGTGTCGAATACTCAGATAGCATGTGATACTTGCTATAAAAGGAGCGTCTTGTAACGCTAGTAGCAACAGATTCTCTGCCAAATTGTGAAATGTCCTCCATATTCGTCTTTTTAAAATTATTTATCACCTAACGTGTCTGCCATTTAGCCAACTTTCCTCTACAAAGTTCAATCATCTCATCTCTAGTGTTCATCTTTTACACTTGCAAACACAAACAAAATAACAACCACCATACCTCTGATCACTTGTTCTACATCATTTCCGATCCACAGGGAAAAGGACAAGACAAAGTAATTCTAATTAACAAATTGAATGATGTGGCCTTGGTATATATCTCACTTCCACCGTAAGGACTGCCTTAGACCGGTGTAAATAAGCCCTAGCGACCTCCCAATCAGGCAAACTAGAAAAAATGAAATGGCTTCACTGACTTTTCCGACGACGGTTTTAACTAGTGGCATAGAAATATCAAACAGTTCAAGGAAAAGACTGTAGTAGTACCTCCTGCAACATAATTGCAGATACTGTTAAAATTGTAGCAATTGCATCATTAGACAAAGTGCAAAACATAAGAAACAGATTATATGAAATAAGAATGTTAAATTTTTACACAATTTTGCTAACAAGGTTCCCACAACTGTAAGCAGATTTGGAAGAAACAATAGCATGATCATATGCGCATCCTCAACAATGACTGGACAAACATATTTCTTAAAAGATATCTAGAATCCATAGAGGCAGCTTGTTGCACTGTTCCAGGTATTCATTAGTTGCACAACTACGGGATAATTTCTCTAATACACGTTTTTGACAATCTTCCATCTATTTCTCTAAAATCAGTAAGTGGCAGGAGAAAAACCTGTAGTAAAACCCAATAGATACTGTCGTGAAACTACATATCAAATTAATGTCACTTTATATGGTAGTAGAGATCCATCTGATCATGAAACTCTCCAAATTCCAGAAAATTAATCTTTGGGGAAGCTGAAACACTAGAAACATTCCCCACTGGACTCTTGTATCTTTACTAAAAGGAAAGTTTCACAAACTCTACTCTGAACTTTCCTTCACACGAATATACCAAGTAACACAAAATAATTCACTCTTCACTCCAAGCATAGTTTAAATTAGACAACTTCCTAAGACCTAGTTATCATTCTATCACTTCTGGTGCTTTAGTTGAGACACTGGTAATTTCACACAGGGTATTTCTGTTGTCCCTATCACCTCATACTCCCCCCTACAGCTACAGAGAACAGCCACTTCAACTTCTCCGATAGATGGTTTACAGAAGATAATCTACCCCCGATCATTTTCAGAATGGTGATTCGGTACATGAAAACTTTTTGTGCATCACCTAAACAAGAAAGCTGGGTAACACAGTTCTATCATCGACTCAGATCTTTAAAATGTAAGCAAGTAAACAGAAAAGATACGAAACATACCATCCAGTCAATGCCCTTAACTCTTTGGTACGCTTAACAGGTACAGTGATGCAGTTTATGACAACAAAACGTAATGGAGATGATACAGATCGAGATTTCAACATGCTAATATTTTTCCACCAACTTGACTTGTTGGCCTCATCCTTTCTAGAATTTGGAATGACCTGACTCTCAAGCGTCCGAAGATCAAACCTGTCCTCGTACATTGATGCAACTGAGTCCATATTCTGGTACAACCACTGACTTAAAACCACCTGTTAAGAAACCATAAAGCCAACAGTAAATCCTAAACTATTCTCATAACCTCCATATCTGATATATGTAAGATAACTAAATAAGTTCGCAGTAAACAATATCGAACACAAAGGTTCCAGGTAAATATCAACAGCGATAAACATCACAAACAATACATCCCTTGTCATTTTCATTGTAATATAGGGTCCTGTCTGAAAATCAAATAGAACAATTACCATATGCATGCCCAACCTGTTCAATTAGGCAGTTACGTCTAAAGGACAAATGGCTGGAAGTACTTCCTTTAATTGGCAAAGTTCGGAAAAATACTTCCTTGAACATCAACCATATTTGACTGCTGTTTATAGTTGGGGAGTGGAATTTTGTTCTGAAAATTTCGCCCCTTAATTTTTTTGACAGAAATTTGTTCTGAATATTAAGCCTGTCTATGATAGTAATATAGTATCCTAAAACCTCCAAGGAAAAGAACACTGTGTGACTGAGTATCTGGTCTGGTCCTAATTCCTCAATGTATCATAATATGATCATTTAACATTTTTTCATAAATGGCTTATTTGCAACAAAAAATTGGTAAAGCCAAAACTAAATGGGGGACGAATCCCAGCATCTCAACTGAGTAGCAAATTAGAACCAGGGAAGTAAAATAGAAGATGTATATATACCCTACATACAATAGGAGGACCATGATCATCCGTCTTTGCATACAGAGTTGTCTCATAACAAGTTGATACCGATTAAGTACTAAACATTTTAAAGGGGTACGCTTCGGGTCAGAATCACATTTTAGACTCACAAAATACAAAATGCACTGAAGAGTTTACTTTGGTCTCTATATATGTAAGCTGACCAAACTCTAAGTTCTTTAGTTCGTAAATATATTGTACAATTAGAATGATATGTTCATGTAGATTACACAGATACGTGTGAGTGTGTGAGTGTGTGTGTGTGTGTATTTTAATATATATATTTTTACTTTTTATACACTACAACAATAAAATCATATATAAAAATATATCACGACTTGTCCCTTTTATTATATCTCTGTTTAGGTTGTACCTGAATATTTAAAAGGTCAAAAAATACTTCATAATTGAATCTCGTAAAACATATAGAATAATATATAATATTGGTTTGCATCAATTAGTTTAAGAAAACTTGTCTGGTGTATTTGCAGGGATCATTAGCATACACAATGTCCTCAGAAAATGATTTCTAGCTTCCTTAACAATAAGATATTAGCACAATCGTAAATTAGGCATACTTCATTCCGCAGTCTTTGAAGTGCTCTGGTTGATAAAGTACACAAACTCAGACCAAGGCTATTTATGCCATCTGACATGTTGCCATCAACTGAAATAAGCTCCACATACATACTCGCAACACCATCAGCCAGTGAAATCACTAGATCTTCTAACACAGAAACCCCGTGACGGGTAAAGAAATCAAAGTTGTAACAGCTGTCCTTCCTGTTATAAACTAAATAAAGTAAGAAAATCCACTTATCCAAAAATTTATCCAGAGCCATCATATGTATTATTAGTTCATCACAGATTTTACTTTTAAATATTAAGTTTCTGTCTTTCTGATAGCTATGGGTATTTACATTTACAGAAATCAGCCATGTTTCAATCCATGACAGTAGGCACAGATCAAGAAAATACTTTATGGCTAATCAGATATTCAGATTATAGTCTTTACTCTGATGCTTATTCATATTATATCTATCAAACTCAGAGAAAAATAAGGCCTCATTATTGCCTCAACTCCTTTAGAATTTCAATAGTGACTCCTTCAAAGTCAAAACTTAATGTCAATCTAAATTGTAGAATTCAGCAAGAGAAGGGCTGCAATATTGATGCATTATTTAATTTAATGTTAATCCATGTTTCAAAATGCTGCCAAATCAGATACACATGTACATTCCATGACATTAAAAGCTCTTGCTTAGACTTACACTTTCTTGCAGACAGTAAAACAATAACAAGATTCCTAAGTTTGGAGCAACTTGGCAAAATGGGCACATCTATAATCTCCAAGTTAAAACAGTTTACCTTAGAGAACCAAATCTAAGTATGCCAATCAGATCCGCGTATAAATCTTTCTTGCCCAAAATTTCGATACTCTGTATAACTGAGTCGTATACATTTAATTTTTCACCCAAAACAGAAAGGCGTGCCTGATAAATGGAAAGAGAAACAAAAGGTTAATTTTTAGACTAGTCACCACAGACATATCTTAATCATGACTACGCTAATAGTAATAACAACAAATAATAGTCTATTAGCAGCACAATGTGAAGATAGGATGACAGATTTTAAGAGTACCATGTCATTATTGCTAGATTTTAATGAAAGTTCCTCCGCTAACCAATCAATACATAGATGCTCACAGGACTTCTGAATTATTTGTGAGAACTCGACCTGCGGCTCAACCATGACTAATGTAGATGGGTTTCCTAAAACATTGCTTACCTGCAAATCCACACACAACATGGTTTATTACGTTATAGAAGAATAGAACATTCACAAACTACATAATAAAGGTTTTACTAATTAAGAAGCCAACAATCTGGCTCCAACTCAAACAAACACAACTACATAAGATTTCGAAAAACCAATTTTCCCCTCACAAATTGCCAAATAGAAGTAGCAGAGGCCTTTATATGGAACATCTAAAAGACTTCCTACTTCATTATACTGTATATATATGGATAGTAATAAATCCTTCAGAAAAAAAGTAAATATAACATTCTTATTGTACAAGTAGATAGTGTAAATACAGGGCAGGAACATGATGAAGACAATGCCTGCCTCTTTCTTGAGCCGATGAAAACTAGCCAACAGCAACCTGAATCTGGGAGCCTCGGCAATGGCAAACAAACTTGCAGGTCTTTGTTGTCCACTTTCAGTCACCCCGTTCCCTACATTCCCTTTGTTTTCAATAATATTCAGGGAATCCAGAAGCTTTTTCCTCACAATCTCCCATGCAAATGTCAAGTTAACTTCATCATCATCATCATTTACTGCACTGCATATTGAAATTAACATAACTGTTTCTGTATCTTTAGACATCAAGTAAACTGCAAATCTAATACAAAACAAACATACACCTTATTACCTTCCTTACCTACCAGAAACTGAAGCTTCATCTGGGACCATACGGTCATTTGCAGTGCTCTGTTGAGAATTAAAAGGCGACTTCTCAGCAGGTATTACTCCAGCCATATACGTCAGAAATACACTTGTCATTAGGAGGACTTGGTCAACTATAGGAATCCAATCAGAAGTCATCATACCACCGGAATTCATTAGAGTTCCAAAACAATGGCACTTCATCGGGCTTTCCTTTCTACACAGTCTCACCTTCAGATTTGTGATAGAAAAAGCACTTGGCTTGCCCACCCCTATTGAAGATAGAGGGTTGACTTTGTAAGAAGCAGCACACGACTTCCTAAAGCTACGGAACAGAGCAAAAGTTTTAGTGAACTAATGATAGAACTTAAGTTGTAAAACTACAAAAGAATGAAATAATCGACTTTATGTTTTAGAGGGAAAAGACCTTAAACATGAATAAAAATGTAATTATAGAGGGCATGTAAGAGACCCATTTTAAAAAAAAAACTTTATGTTGCAGATAGTGAAATCCGAACCAAGTTAAAGAATGTAACCTTGGAATTCCGAAGTGCACATCTTTCGGACTAGCACAGTGCTCACTAACACAATATCTGCGAACAAGCAGCTTAACATGTGACGGAACAATTACACAGTCAGCCATTACGAATACCAGTCCCCAATCAATACATACTGTCTTCTGAGTAAATCAACCGACAAGTATCCACAACGCCTCAACTACAACAACACCATCAATGTATATATCTTCTTTTCCGTTTATCTAAATAATTCATGCAATTCAATAATCAGAAAAAAATGCACATCACACTAACCAGATAACGAAATAATAATTATTCGAACCAGTAGAGTAGAGACTGGAATATCAATCAAATAAATGTTGATACATTACATTCCTCTACAATGTAGAAGGCCACTAATTAACAAGAAACCTCAAGCTTCAAATCTACTTAATATGATAAGGAGTTTCGAATAGGCTTAAGTCTTAACAAATCATGAATTTGTACAAACACATATATGAATTTCTTAATTTTCTGCACTCAGTCTAAAACAGGTACAAATCAGTAGCAAAAAGGCAGTTTAATAACCAGAAAATTAAATATACCTGACAATAATGAGTAAATACAAAACTTAAATTCGCTATGGTATATAAAGGAGTGTGGTTACCTTGTATAATGTGCGTAAATGAGAGGAATAAAGTTAGGATTGAAAGAGAAAAGATGGAGATGGCGATAAGGGAGGATTGGAAATGTGCGTGCCTGATTCAGTTTAGGTCAATTTTTTGGAGTGTTTCTTCGCCCTCTCTTCTTTTGTTTTGTTTATGTTGAAATACATGCGTAGGATAATTGGAGAAATGGGCGTATTGCACTTATTTGCACAATTACAAGACAAATAATATAAAATGGTACTATTGAAAAAAATGATCCAAAATAGCACAGGAAAACGCTACATCGTCTAGCGTTCTGAAAATAGCGTGAAAACACAACTTAAAGTAGTGTGTTCACCCAAAAATACCACTTAAAGTAGTGTTTTTACCCGAAAACACCACTTGAAATAGTGTTTTTAATATAAAACTCAACTTAAAATTCAAAGTTTTTAAAAGAGAAATTATCAAAAATACTACTTTTTCTTAGTTTCTACCTGGGGGTTCAATAGTTAACCTTTGGGGTTCAATGTTTCTAATTTGGGTTTTAGAAATATTAAGAATGGCGAATAATTCGTATACGGACTTAGGGTTTAGGGTTCAACAACCCTAAACCCTGGACTCTAAACCCTAAAATCAGGACGCCGGAAAAACATAATTATTAACAAGTTGCATCTATGGTTGATTTTGGTTGCAGTTACAAAAATTCTGAAAAACTTGTAAAACACAAGTTAAACTTGCGTTTTACCTTTAAAATGTAACTTAATCTTGCGTTTTAGGTGTATTTTTTGAATAAATTAGAAACGCTAGACGCTTTGGCATTTTAGCGTGTCATTTAGGGCCATCTTTTCCAATTGTGCTATTTAGGGCATTATTGTTCAAAATTGTGCCATATGGGGCCAACACCCGGATAATTGCTGCTCACTTCAAACCAAAACCGAAACCGAAAATCCTCACTTTTTATAATTGAAAATTGAAACCACAATCAAAATTGACGGTTCTATTTCGATTTTATAAATCTCGGTTCGGTTGCAATCGGATCGGTTTTGGTTTTAAAACAGCAAAAAATAAAACAATTATAATTTGAATAAAAAAATTAGCAAAAAACAAAATTTCTTAACTAAAAAAATAGTTATATTCATGTCCAGTAACTACTATCATCTTCTACTAAATGTAGTAGACTTGAGTTTGAGCAGTATAACTCGGTATTTAATCGAACAATTTTAAACGACTAAATAGAAAAAGATAAGTTGTTTTTTCGAACTTTACGTGATATGCAAATGGTAAACCCTGAAGTCCCCATTGCAGTAGCCCAATAGCCTATTTCTAATTTTTACTAATTATATTTATAAAATACATGTATTTATTAATCTTAAATATATATATATTTATTTGTTTTTATTAATCGGATCGGTTCGGTTTTTTTCGGTTTGGTTTGAACCTAAAACCAAAACCGAAACCTCATGAACGGTTTGGTTTCTTAATTTTCGATTTCGGTTCGGTTTCAACTCGGTTTCGATTTTTTACGGTTCGGCTTTTATCGATTTCGATTTTAATTCAGTTTTTTGCTCACCTCCGGTTGTTAGATCCAAAGTATCGTGGAAGGGGGGTTGAATACGATACTCACAAATTATTCAATTTCATTTGCGGATAATTATTTGTGTTCTTGTACGAAATCAAATCAACCAAATCAAAAACATGAGTCGGGGAATATATCGTTTTATAAATATAAACCACGAGGGGGTGTTACAAATTCTAATCCGTAGAATTAGCTACAATGAGTTCAAGTTACAGTAATCAATATAAATGATATAATTTAAGGCACTGATAATAACTTCTCTAAAATTCTTAAGCTCTTAAATTTTCTCCGTATTTAATCTTTCTGCAACTCCTTAACTGATGAATTGATGAAGATAGTGTCTTCAATTCACAAAATGTAGACTTTAGGAAAACTATCGAAGGCTAGGATGAAATCTCAGCCGTCCATTTCCTCACTAACCTCTGACAAACCTTGAATGCATTTCACCTGCTACATTTTAAAAACTATCGAAGACAAGATTTTTCTTTTCATTCGATAGATTTGAATAAAATCTATCGAAAATAATAACTTGTTTCTTTGAAACTAGTTCAATAGTTTTATAAATAAAACTATTAAACAAAATCATTTTATCCACTTCGATGGTTTTTATCAAAATCTTCTTTTCTCTTTCGATAGTTTTTCAAAAAGGAAAACTATCGAATGTCTTTAATTGCAGATTGATCCTTGAAGATTCTTTCTCTTTGCAGTAAGGATATTGCACTTCAATTTAACCTAAACATACCTTATTAATTTTTCTTTTAATTTCCAGGATGTTTTAGGTCTGACTTAAATCAATTTCTTTTGAGACGATAAACATGTTGATCTTTTTTAATTGTGCTAACACCTAGTGCAACTAGTCTAGTTCACAGATGACTAACACTGATCAAAACCTCTATGTCTTCAATACAATACAATTAACAAGTCCTTTGTCGTCTTGGTTGCTTCATTATAAAATCACTGAAATCCTTTGGTACTAACTCTGTATCATTTAAATACTTCTGTAGTCTGGAAAATCTTGATTCTTTATTTGTCACTGAGACCTGAACATATTAATGAACTTATTTCTGTGACCTGTTTATGGACTTTAAGAATACATACCATATTTTGATTTATTGAGTTTACTGTGTCTTCTGTTCTTTTTAATTCATATGCTTCAGTTAATATTATTATCTGTCTTGTTCCTCTGTTGAGTTGTAGTTATCTCTGTTACATATTATGTTACGAGTGAATTGCACTATGTGTACCTAAACTATCAACAAACTGTAATTTGTGTACCTAAACTATCAATTGAACACATTGTGTACCTAAACTATGCATAGCAGTGCACTTTGTGTACAACCGTTAAATTTGTTACTAACCCCGTTAGTATTGCAGTTTGGCGCCAATGTACCTTTGTTCCCTCCTTTTCCCTCCCTTTGCTCCCTCCCTTTCTTCCCTGCCAAGTACTTATACATTTACAATATTGTGCAATGCAAAATAGGTAAGCTCAGAATAGACAGAACAGAGAGAATTGGGGAAGGATGAGTATGTGTTATTGTGGTATGTTTGCAGTTGAAAGAACCTCATGGATGAAAAACAATGCTGGGCGTAGATTTGTTGGTTGTTTATATGGTAGCAATGGGTGTAATTTCTTTCGTTGGGTTGATCCACCAAGTTGTTCGCATTGTTGCTCGATTATCCCGGGGTTGTTACGTAGGAACATAGAGAATGAAGAGAAGTTGAAGGTGTTGGAGGCTGAGAAGAAGACAATTAAGAAGTGGTTTGTAGTGTTTGTAGTTGTTGTAAGCATTTGGATAATGGTTGGTTAGATTGGCTAGATTAGATAATGTTATAACCAAGTTTGTAACCATTTGTTAATTTCCAATGCAATGCAAATTTTCTTGGTTCAATTCGTTTACAATTTTGTGTTTAATGTTGTGTTCAATTGTGTTTGTAAAGATCATACTAAAGGATTTAAAATAGAAAAGAAGAACTGATCATTAAATTCAAAGAGTACAAATGGAAAGTAGTAGATCATACTAAATGGAACTAATTTGTACTCCAAATTATTTAGATAAATAGAAAAAAGTCAGGGCTCATGGCTGCTGTCTTTGTTGCTTAGATAAGGTGGATGATGGCATGTGGTGGCTCCGCAAACTCTTTCAAACCCCCTTCTCCATCAAGGCAATCGGTGGCCAGGACATTGACAGCCACATTAGCATCTGCATGGATGTGTTGGATGTCCACATGAGACCATGCCTCCCCTTTAAGCATGGTAATCATCTCAATCAAGGCAGCCATTGGATAGGCTAGATCAGGGTTATTGATGAGATCTATTGCATCCCTCCTCTCAGTGAACACCACCACAAATGTCATCTCACGCTCCTAAGCCATCTTTAGACCATAGTATATGGCCCAAAGTTCTGCAGTCTGGGGGTCAGCCAAGCCAATCATGCTCCCGAAACCTCTCAAGTCTCACCCACCTCCCATTGTGCTTCATAATTCCTCCTACACTAGCTCTCATTTGGGACCTGTTGAACACACCTTTCACACATAACTTGTAAGACATTTTGTTTGAGGTTAAATATTGTATGATTTGTAGATTTACAGTTTGCAAATGTGTGATTTAATAGGCAGAGTGTAACTATAGTCAATGGTCGTGGTAAAGATTGAGGATTACAAGATTATACACTGGACCGTTGACTAGAGTGGCCAATGCATGTAGCTTCTACCTCTGATCCAAGCAAACAACCAATGCATGTGATTTATTGTGTTCAACTCCAATTGAATACAAATTGAATGCAAAAAAATTGTAACAACAAATTAATATAAAAAACAAACCACTACAGGGCTTGTAACATTATATTAAAGAGTCATAACTCTTACATCATTCATTGTACCAAAAACAAACTGCCTATACATGCAATTTGACAAAAAATGGTGACAATTCACCATATCTAGCATCAGAGCTTGATTAAAGCTTGATTAAAGTTTGATAATCAAAAGATGATACTAGGAAATAACTTAGTAAGCAAAATAATAAGTAAAAGATGTCTCCTTCAGCTAGCATTTACAACTTCCAATCTTTCCTTTTTTTAGAGCTGCCATTTTCTCATTTCTTGTCTTCTGTAGTTGCTTCATGGTATTAGTAGGCTTAGCAGATTGATTAGCACAAGAAAAGATGCCTACTTAACTATGATCATTAGGCATTTGAGGTGGCACTTGAGGTGGCATTTGAGGTGGCACTTGAGGTGGCATTTGAGGTGGCATTTGAGGTGGCACTTGAGGTGGCACTTGAGGAATACTCTTTTTCTTCTTCTTGGGCCTAGGTGCAGTACTGCCTTGAGAAGGCATAGTGTTAGGCTCAAGACATGTCTGAATACCACTATTAACAAGCCTACACTATGTGACTATGTCACATTACATGACCTAGTGTTTTCTATCACTGGGATATAGTATAGGTCTCTAAATGTACTTGTCTTGTTTTCATGGACAATAGCTTTATCATGTATGCTCAGATTTATAATGAGCTTAGTAAAATTCTTGCATCTAGAATGTATATAGGCCATTGAATAATTATCCTGGTAGAAGTTCAGAAGTGTTCATGCAGCAGGATAAAGTTGAATAAGGCCATGAAGAAATAAGTTGCAGGAATTTGTCTAAGGCATTATATAGCAAAGTCAAAAGAAAGCTATGTCGTGAAGTCACCAATATCCATGTCGTGAAGTACTATATCGCATAGTCCATTTTGTACTATGTCGAGAAGTCCTCAAGACACATGTCGTGAAGTGTTGAAGTCAGCAAAGTCAAAGGAGCCTAGATCGTGAAGTCCTCAGAAGCCCTATGTCGCATAGTCATCAAATGACCTATGTCGCATAGTCATCAAATGACCTATGTCGCAAAGTCTTCAAAGGCTATATCGCATAGTCCTCACAAGGGAGATCGCGAAGTCAGGGATAAAGTGGAGTTCACGATATCAACACTTAGCCGTTCATAACAAGACAAATCAAGGTACAGAACCAAGAATCAAAGGAGACAAATACTGAAGCATTTGTTCTGGCAAGGTGGTCCAAAGAACAGATGGCAAATCTACAGCTAAACTTGGAGAGAAAGATAAGAGACAAGCAGCTACAGAAACGGGAAAGACTCCGAAAAGCAGGTGGTCCTTCCTGACACAGTGAACTTCTTATGGCAGGACAAGTTGGACTTTCAGAAGGGGTAGCTGTGTAATATTGTGTGTGCCTAGTTTGTATAGGGGAATATATATATCGTGCACACGCAACTGTAAGCTGTAAGAGAGATACACATAGTTATTTGCTAAGCTCTTTTCTCTGTAAGCAAGCAAGTTCAAACTGTTCTTGTTTAGAAGCCAGAAATTCGATTGTGAATTTCCTGGAAAGCTGTAGTATTTAATTTGCTTATACAAAGTAGATTAAAGTGATTGTGTGTGTTATTTACTTTCTGCATATTACATATCATAATCACATACAGTTGTTTACTTAGTTTTCAAGATCGAAAAATATATCAAACTATCCATTCACCCCCCCCCTCTGTCTAGTTTCTAGTGGTATTCATTTCTAACAAGTGGTATCAGAGCGAAGGCTGTTAACGTACAAACAGGAAAAGATCAAGAATGAGTTCACAGAAACTAAGCAGTATCAAGATTCCTCCCTTTAACAAGGAGCACTACAGTTTATGGAAGAAGAAGATGTTGCTTTTCATCAAAGCTTCTAACCCCATGTATTTAGATATTCTAAAGCATGGTCCCTTCATTCCAATGATTGAGATTGGTGAATCAACCAGTGGCACTGAGATTATACCAGCAAAACATGTGCCCAAAGATCCCTCAAAATACACTGATCCTGAAAAAGAAAAAGTTGCCCTGGATGGACATCTTCAACTTATCATTTGTGAATCTATGGACTTCAACATGTATGGCACTGTTGCTCATTGTACTAGTGCCAAGAAGATGTGGGATCTTATAGAAGTGCTCTGTGAAGGAACTACTGAAGTAAGAAAGAACAAGAAGCAGATTCTTGTTTCACAATATGAAGCCTTCATGGCTCAGCCAAAAGAGGGAATCACAGAAGTGTTTGAGAGATTCAACAAGCTGATAAACGAGCTCAAACTCTATGACAAACACTATGAAACAGAAGAGCTCAATATGAAGTTTTTACTAACTCTTCCAGATCACTTGGAACCAAGAATCTCTTCCCTTAAAGAAAGAGATCTAACAAAGATTGGTTTTGATGTGTTATATGGTGTTTTGAAGACATATGAGTTGGAGCTGTTTCAAAAGAGATCTATTCAAGCAAAGCAAGGATTAGTGGCTAATACCTCCTGTGCACTTATTGCTGACAACCTAAGTCAAAGAATGGACTCTCTTAAAGTCAGTCAAGTGAAGATTGAGGAACTGGAAGTTGAAGACACTGGTGATGAGGTCCAGGTCATCTATGATTTGCCTGAGGAAGATGAGTTTTACAGCATGGAGGAACTGGACAAAATGGAAAACAAATCTTTTGCTTATATGGCTAGGAGATATCCTAACATAAGGTTTAAAAGAAAGCAGCCATTCAGGTCCAAGTTCAATACTGGAAACACTGGTGGATCTAGTGGCTCAAACACCTTCAATAAAGGAAAAGGGATGGCTGGTGCTGCTAAGGGTGGATACAAGACAGGAAGTGTGGATAGGACCAAAATAAGATGCTATAACTGCAATGAACTTGGGCATTTTGCCACTGAGTGCAAAAAGCCTAAACAAGTCAAGAAGGACAAAGCATACTTAGAGCTTGAAGCTAAGTATGAAGCTCTACTCAAGAAACAACAGGGCAAAGCTTTTATTGCTGAGGGAAAATGCTGGGATGACTCTGATGAAGAAGAAGAACAAGAGTACTCAAACTATGCCTTGATGGCATTTTCTGATGATGGTGATTCAAGTCAGGGCAACAGGAATAAAAGAGTCATATGGATCTTGGACAGTGGATGCTCAAGTCACATGACTGGTGATATAGCCCTGCTATCACATTTTGAGGAAAAGGCTGGCCCATCAGTAACCTTTGGAAATGACAACATTGGTTATACAATGGGATATGGCAGTGTTAAATCTGGAAATGTCATTATTGAAGATGTAGCATTTGTTGAAGGACTGAAGCATAATCTCTTGAGTATTGGACAGTTTACCAACAGAGGCTTCAAAGTGGAATTTGATGAAGACCTTTGTTCAATCTCAAAAAGGGAAAGTGGTGAAGTTGTTCTAACTGGTGTGAAGAAAGGAAGCTTGTTTGTAGCTAATCTCAAGGCTGCAGATAAGGGAGAAATTTGTTGTTTCTACACAAAAGCCACAAATGAGGAATTCTGGCTGTGGCACAAGAAACTGTCTCACTTAAATGTTCAGGCAATGAACTCTCTAACCAAGAGAGAACTCATCAGGGATTTGCCTGCCTTGGAGTTTGTGCAAGATGGAGCATGTGAAGCTTGTCAGAAAGGGAAGATTAAAAGATCAAGTCACAAGAACAAGTTGCTCAATACAAACTCAAAACCTCTGCAACTAATTCACATGGACTTATTTGGCCCTGTGAATGTAATGTCCCTTTCCAAAAAGAAATATGCTCTAGTGATGGTAGATGACTACTCAAGATATACTTGGGTGGAATTCCTATTCTCCAAGGATGAAGCACCCCAAGTCATAATAGAGCATATCAAGAGAGTTGATAAAGAAGCACAAAGCACTGGTGCCTCTGTAGTTGCTTTGAGAAGTGATAATGGGACTGAGTTCAGAAATTCAACATTGTATGAGTTTTGCAAAGATAAAGGAATTTCTCAACAATTCTCAGCTCCTAGAACACCTCAACAAAATGGAGTAGTTGAGAGAAAGAATAGAACTCTCATTGAAGCTGCAAGGACAATGCTACTGGATGCAAAGCTACCCACTAGCTTTTGGGCTGATGCTGTTAACACAGCGTGCTATGTGCAAAATAGAACATTAATCAATAAGAAGTCTGGCAAAACTCCTTACTCATTAATGACTGGAAAAAGAGCATCCTTCAAGCACCTGCATGTGTTTGGAAGCAAGTGCTTTGTGATGAAAGATACCTCTGAGCATGTTGGAAAATTTGATGCTAAGGCATTTGAAGGTATCTTCATTGGATACTCTCTGGAAAGGACAGCATACAGAGTGTTTGTACCTGAGCAACACAAAGTCATGGAAAGCATGGATGTTACCTTTGATGACAAGAAAACTCCAGGACTGAAAACAAGTGATCAAGACAGTGTGCTATTGAGATTTGAGAATCAAGGTTATCTTGAGGATTCTGAAAGTGAAGATGAACCCCCTGTTCAAACTGTTTTAGAAAATGAAACTCTTGAAGTTGACAATCTTCTTCAAACACCTGTGCAAGGATTCACAAACACAGGGGGAGAAGAAGAGAATGCAACTGTCAACCAAAATGAGATTGGAACAGATCAAGGAAATGAACAGGGGCACACAAGGAAATGGGACAGAGCCCACACTAGGGATCAAATCATTGGAGATCCTAGTGAGGGAGTTAGAACAAGAAGGGCAACATTAAATACTTGTCTGTATAGCTGCTTTCTGTCACAAGAGGAACCTAAATTAATTGAAGAAGCTTTGAAGAATTCTGATTGGATTGTTGCCATGCAAGAAGAGTTGAATCAATTTGAGAAAAACAAGGTATGGGAACTAGTGCCACCTCCAAAAGGAAAGAATGTTATTGACACCAAATGGGTGTTCAGAAACAAGATGGATGAAGAAGGAGTGGTAGTAAGAAACAAAGCAAGGCTGGTTGCCAAAGGATATTGTCAGTAAGAAGGCATTGACTATGATGAGACATTTGCACCTGTAGCTAGACTGGAAGCCATCAGAATCTTTCTGGCTTTTGCAGCTCACTCAGATTTTAAGGTGTATCAAATGGATGTGAAAAGTGCATTTCTCAATGGTGATCTTGCTGAAGAAGTTTATGTGTCTCAACCACCTGGCTTTGAGAGTGAAGACTTCCCAAACTTTGTGTATAGACTGCTCAAGGCACTCTATGGACTCAAACAGGCACCAAGAGCCTGGTATGAAACTCTATCTCAATTCCTTCTTGAGCATCAATTTACCAGGGGTACAATTGACAAAACCCTATTCTTCAAGAAGCATGGAAATGATATCATTCTTGTTCAAATCTATGTGGATGATATCATCTTTGGCTCTTCAAATGAAAAACTCTGTGAAAGGTTCTCTAAGTTGATGCAAAGTAAATATGAGATGAGTATGATGGGAGAGTTAACCTACTTCCTAGGCCTGCAAGTACATCAAAGGGAGGATGGCATCTTTATAAACCAATCTAAGTATGTCAAGGATCTTTTAAAGAAATATGGTTTAGAAGAGTCATCCTCAGCTAAAACTCCTATGTCTACTGCAATCAAGCTGGATGAAGACAAGAAAGGCAAGAGAGTTGATATCAAGGTCTATAGAGGAATGGTTGGATCCCTGCTCTATCTCACAGCTAGCAGGCCAGACATCATGTTTGCCACATGCCTTTGTGCAAGGTTCCAGTCTGATCCCAAGGAATCTCACATGATGGCCATCAAAAGAATTTTCAAATATCTGAAGGGGACTCCTAATCTTGGGCTATGGTATCCAAAGGGCACTGGGTTCAACCTGGTTGGTTACACAGATTCTGATTATGCTGGATGCAGGATTGACAGGAAGAGCACCTCTGGAAGCTGTCAATTCCTAGGTCAAAGGTTAGTGTCCTGGTTTAGTAAGAAACAACAGTCCACAGCAACATCCACAGCTGAGGCTGAATATATTGCTGCTGGAAGTTGTTGTGCTCAATTGCTTTGGATTAGAAATCAACTCATGGATTATGGACTAGTGTTAGAACACATTCCTCTGATGTGTGATAATACTAGTGCAATATCCATTGTAGCTAATCCTGTTAATCATTCTACTACAAAGCACATTGAGATCAGGTACCATTTCATTAGGGAACATGCTGCAAATGGTACCATAGAAGTCTCTTATGTTCCAACTGAGAAACAATTAGCTGACATATTTACTAAACCTCTGAATGAAGCAGTCTTCAACAGACTTGTGAGTGAAATTGGAATGCTCAATCCTTCATTCAGTTGTTCTAAGTAAATATGCTGGTTAATAGTTGCAGCAGTAAATTTTCACTGTATTTAAATGATCTATTTGTTTGGAGTGAAAATTAGCTGAGATATGATTTATAAATATTTCAGTATTTTACTGCATATTTTTCAAAATCATATTTGTTAGTGGTGTTGTGAGCTTTTGAGACATCTCGACATAGATGATTTTCAGAGTTCACGACATAGTTCAAATTAAACAGACTTATATCGCAAACTGTTGAGATTGTGAGACTTCGCGACATAGTTCATTTCATGAGTTTGCGACATAGTTAATTTTATGACTTCGCGACTTCGAATAACTATATCGACAAGTCTCCATAGTTGACAGAATTTTGATTTAAATTAATTTTATTTCAAAATTTGATAAAAGTCTGACAAATTGCTCAAAATTCCTAAAAGAGAGCTTTAGACAGGGTATTTCTACTATATCGCAAAGTCTCCCCGATCCTTTCATTTTGAAGACTTTGCGACATAGTTCATTGTTGAGACTATGCGATATACTTTGCAAGACTTTGCGGTACAGGCCACTTTTGACTTCACGACATACAGATAGACTGTACACATTCATAACTCCATATCGCAGTGTCTCTATCATATAAATACCATTTTCTAACCGTTTGCAACTTTTCATCTTGTCTATTGCTCTCAAACTTTCTAACCTAAGCACAAATTCTCTACTCTCTTTCTTACTCTCTCTCTCAAGAAATGGCACCCAAATCTCAAACAGAATCCTCCTCTATTCCTTTAACCATCCCCAAAGAAACAAATCTTCTCACCATTCCCTCTGAGGCTGAGGCTAAACCAAGGTACAAGTGTTTTGTACGGTTCCTGAACGACTCCTACCTCCGCCGAGCCCTAACCTTGAACCCCACGTTGTATGTTGATGTATTGGAAGGATTTTGGCGAACGGCGTTGGTTTCTACAATGGCCAGGGAAGATGGAACTTCGTTCCAGGAGATAGCTTGTTCAATTGGAGGCAAACACTTCCAGTTTGGGGAGAAGGAGATAAATGAAGCTTTAGGGTTCAAGGTGGAGGGTCATGACCAAGAAGCTACTGATGCTCAAATAGTAGACTTCATGACCTTCATTCAGTATGCTGATGAGATAGATACTGGAAAGCTGAATAAGAAGTTTGTAAGAAGGGAGTGGTCATTTCTATTTGATGCACTCCAGAAGGTGTTCCTTTGCAGAAAGACAGGATGGGACCATATCAGTCACATTGCTGTGAAGCTGGCCTATTCCCTAGCCTACAATCAGGAAATCAATGTTGGAGCAATAATCCTCAAGGAGTTGACTCAAAGGCTAGGGAGGACAGTCCGTGGAAGAGGTAATGACATCTTTTACCCTCGCTTTCTTCAAGTTATTTTAAATTATCTTGATGCTAATGTCCATGACTTGGAGGGTATTGATAAATCAAAGATGGCTTATTCCAAATCCATGTCCAAGATTCTGTTTGGTTCATTGGACACAAGGAATCAAGTGGATGTGATCTTGAGTGTGATCCCGCATATGCAGGACACATTCGCGTCTTATCCACTTGATAAGCCCATATACCATGCTCTTTCCTGGACAGGGGAGGCTGAGACTGAAGGAGCATCACAGTCTAACCCAAGCCTCCCTATCCCATCCAGCAACCCCACTGTAAACACCACTATAGAGGATAGTCAGCCAAGTGCATCAATCTCTCACAAGGTTGATGTTACTAAAAAGAAGAAGAAGAGAACCCTAGCTATTATCCATGAATCTGTAGAGTTAGCAAGTGAGATTCCTGAGTCACCTCTCACCAGACCAAAGAAGAAATCAAAATCTGTAGCCACCACTGCATCCTCTCAACAGGATTCAGATGTGCAAAAAGGGGTACACCTGCTACTGTCTATGGCCTCTCAACAGGTCATGGGTATTGAAAAGAGCAGCCTCCCCACTGCAAGTTGTAACGAGTCTGCACAGGGTCAAGACCTCACTCTTGACCCTAGGAGTGATAAGGGTGATCAAACACTAAGTGGAGAGCACATCAATGTTGAAACTCCTCCTATTTCTCAGGGGGAGTTGCTAAAATCCAATCTGAACCCCACTTCTCTCTCAGATTCTTCCACTAAAATTTCTTCTGAACAAGAGAGTCATACTCATGACAATCTTGCCCTTGATCAATCACAATCCAGCCCTGTGATTGAGCCAACTTCAAGTGACATGGTGCTTGACACTGTGCTCACCACTCAGGACCCACATTCAGTTGGTCAGGGAATGCATGCTGAGGCATATCCTAATGACACCAACACAAACATGGAGGATTCACCAGTTTTCACTGGAGACTCTGTGCCAAATTCTCCCATCCTTAGGGATGTGGAACTGTCTTCACAGACATATAGGGCTGATGTTGTAACCCATCCCATTTCAATGGAGACAACATCAGACCCTACAGCCATTCCACGGCTGGAGGAGACTCAAACTCACACATCTCATGAAGTGCCTAGCACTAGCTCTCACTTGGCTCAGGCCACAATGTCAGAATGGCTGAAGCCTGTGCACCATGACAGGCCTTTAGGATCGTCATCTGTGCCTTCCAAAATGTCTGAAGAAGCCATACAAGATCTCCATGTGGCACAGATTGATGAGTTCTCAAAGATAGCTCAACATCTCCTCACCTCCAACCTTCCAAATGCTGATTATGAAGCTATCCTGCTATGCCATAAGGAGGATGTTGAAGCTCAACAGGAGAAGATTGTGGATACAGCTGAACCAGAGGGGAATGTGGATGCCTGGTTGGATGCTAAGAGGACTCTCAAGCTCAAGGATGCCCTGGCTTTTGTGAGAGAAGAATACCTCACCTCTCTGGGCTCCAATGCTAAGGATCTTTCTCCTGTTGCCATCTATGATGCTGTGAATGATGTATACAAGAACCAGTTGAAGGCTCTGCATTATCTTGGGAAAGGGCTTCAATCAGAGATTTCTTCAATTCAGGAGGAGACAGAAAGATCCCTCACTAAGCTCAGAACCTCTTATCTCTCTGATTTTCCCAAGGTGGATGGTATCCTCAAAGAAGTCCAGAAAACCTCCACCAATGTGTCCATGATGGATGTGACTCTTGCCATGGTCACAGACAACATCAAGAAACTGGCTTCTACACTGGAAAATCAAGCAAAATCTACCATCACCACCAATGCTATGTTGAATGTCATGTGGAAAAACCAGTATGGTGATAAGCTGGTGGATGAAGTCCCTCTGTCAGACATCTCCAAATATGATTTTGCCAGGGTCAAAGATCAATCCCTCAACTCATTTAGGTCTCAACAATTATTCTCCAAGGTGGATGGCTTAGAAAGAGAAGTGGCCTCTCTCAAGGATGAAAACAGAATGCTATCTACATCTCTAAGCCAACTCAATGCTAAACTAGATGATCAAGGCACCAACACAACAAATATTTTGCTGGTGCAGCAACAAATGATGACCTCAATGATGAGATCTATGAACCTGCCTATTCCTGGGGAAACTCAAGACATTTTGTCTGATCCCAAGCCTAAGGGGGAGAAAGGAAAGGAGATCAATGTGAAAAAGACAGGGGGAGCACCTACCAAGCAGTCAAAACTTAAGGGCAAGCTCACTGAAGAGACAATAAAGCCAATCAATCTTCCCCCTGTAGAGGTCATCAATGCACAAGGTCAGAAAAGCACAGTCACCACAACATTCTATCCATCCACAATGCCTAAAGACATCTCAACCTCTCAACCTGCTATACCTACTCCAATTGCTAAACCTACCCAAGCTTCACTTATCACTGAGGCCAAGCTACAGGAAGTTGCCAACTCTAACATCTATCATGATGAGGCATTCCTGGAGTTTCTGAAAGCCACCTACAAGAATGCTCAAGGAGATGCACAAGCATATAGAAAGAAGCTCAGGGAAAGCATCAAGTACTTCACAGTTGCAGTCAGGAAAATCAGGGATGTTTATCTGAGAGAAATAATCATGGTATGCAAGGACAACTGCTTGTGGCACTTAGCATTTCAAACTCTGGAGAAACTGAAGTTCACTGAAGTGTCAATAATTCTGGAGTTGATTGAAAAGAGTGGGGCTAACAATGAAAGTCTTTATAATGACTTGGAAATGGACCAAAATCAAAGACTGCCTGAGGTCATACCCAAGCCAAGGACAGTAATTTTTCAAAGTCTATCCAAAGTCAGAAGTATTGACCAACTAGTCATTCCCAAAGATCTGCAAATGAAGAATAACACAAAGATCAATCAGGTGCTGCAAATGCTGAGAGCAAAGAAAGGAGTCAAGACAGCAGAGGAATTAGAGATGATTAACATTCTACAATCTTTTCTGATTCATGGTGTTTTGCCAGAATCTGTCACAGAAAAGAACAAGAAGAAGGATGGGGAGGATGATGATGAGGAGAAAACCTACAGGAGGAGATCTCATTCAAGGAGTAATAAGGATGGACCAAGTGACAGCAGCAGGAGCAAATCTTCCAAGAAATCTACAGATGCTGGTGATGACACAAAGGGGGCAAAGGAGACAGTGAAGAGAACTAGGAGTGGAATTCAGCAAGTCAAGGACATTGCTAGTAGTACTTTAACCACAACACAAGACTCTAAGTCTAGGGTGGGTACTGTTAGCAATGATCCTCCAAAATCATTATCCATGACTTCTGAACTTGAGTTGCCACAGAAGAAGGGTGAAGCCACAAAAGAAATATCAAGAAAACACTTCCACAAAGTTACAGCTAGTGGAGTGTTACAGTGGATGAAGGGGAAAGGAATAAAGCTTCTTCCAAGTGATGTGGCACTGAAGACTAATTCTCCTTGTTCCAGAAAGGTATCTCTTGTGAAGCATTTGAAGATCAAGAGTGTACCCAAAAGGATAAGGATAACAAAGAAGACTGGAAAACTCACAAATGTTACTGGCATCAATGTGCTTCCACTAGATGAGGACTATGATGAAGATGCCCTAGCATTTTTGAGGGCTCAAAGGATCTTTGAAGTCAAAGTGAAGTTGGATCATCTAGAGATCAAGTACACTGATGGAAGAGAAAGGATAATGAAGCAAGGAAGCTGGCAATATTTCTATAAGTATGAGCTTGAAAGGATAAATGCCTTACTGAATTTTGAAGAAAGAGAAGAAAGGACATGGCTGAGATGGAGGAGAGGGCTAAAGAGCTAAGGCAGAAAGGGTTGTGCAGGGTCAAGCAAAATCCTTACATTGTGGAGTACAAAAACTCACATGGAGGTCAAAGCAAAATAAGGATGGAGTTTCTTGATTCCTATGTAGAAAGTGCACTCAAGGCTGCAATTGATGACTTGGAAGGCTCACCTCTCATTGAAGAACTGATTGCAAGAGAAGAACTTCAAGAAGCCATCATAGACTTGAAGAGAAAAGAAGAGATAAGGAAAAAGAAGATATATGATGATTTGCTAGAGAAGCAATTGGAAGCTGAAGCTGTTGAGCAACAAAAGTAATCTGTAAGCTTTCAATTTTTCTATGTAATCAAATTTCTGATCTCAAGGTTCATGAATTGTTCTCTCTGTTACTAAATTTCCTTTTATGTAAGTTAGGCTTGTTATCAGACATGAAATTGTGCCTAAGGATCTTACTCACAATTTGGGGGAGATTGTTAGGCTCAAGACATGTCTGAATACCACTATTAACAAGCCTACACTATGTGACTATGTCACATTACATGACCTAGTGTTTTCTATCACTGGGATATAGTATAGGTCTCTAAATGTACTTGTCTTGTTTTCATGGACAATAGCTTTATCATGTATGCTCAGATTTATAATGAGCTTAGTAAAATTCTTGCATCTAGAATGTATATAGGCCATTGAATAATTATCCTGGTAGAAGTTCAGAAGTGTTCATGCAGCAGGATAAAGTTGAATAAGGCCATGAAGAAATAAGTTGCAGGAATTTGTCTAAGGCATTATATAGCAAAGTCAAAAGAAAGCTATGTCGTGAAGTCACCAATATCCATGTCGTGAAGTACTATATCGCATAGTCCATTTTGTACTATGTCGAGAAGTCCTCAAGACACATGTCGTGAAGTGTTGAAGTCAGCAAAGTCAAAGGAGCCTAGATCGTGAAGTCCTCAGAAGCCCTATGTCGCATAGTCATCAAATGACCTATGTCGCATAGTCATCAAATGACCTATGTCGCAAAGTCTTCAAAGGCTATATCGCATAGTCCTCACAAGGGAGATCGCGAAGTCAGGGATAAAGTGGAGTTCACGATATCAACACTTAGCCGTTCATAACAAGACAAATCAAGGTACAGAACCAAGAATCAAAGGAGACAAATACTGAAGCATTTGTTCTGGCAAGGTGGTCCAAAGAACAGATGGCAAATCTACAGCTAAACTTGGAGAGAAAGATAAGAGACAAGCAGCTACAGAAACGGGAAAGACTCCGAAAAGCAGGTGGTCCTTCCTGACACAGTGAACTTCTTATGGCAGGACAAGTTGGACTTTCAGAAGGGGTAGCTGTGTAATATTGTGTGTGCCTAGTTTGTATAGGGGAATATATATATCGTGCACACGCAACTGTAAGCTGTAAGAGAGATACACATAGTTATTTGCTAAGCTCTTTTCTCTGTAAGCAAGCAAGTTCAAACTGTTCTTGTTTAGAAGCCAGAAATTCGATTGTGAATTTCCTGGAAAGCTGTAGTATTTAATTTGCTTATACAAAGTAGATTAAAGTGATTGTGTGTGTTATTTACTTTCTGCATATTACATATCATAATCACATACAGTTGTTTACTTAGTTTTCAAGATCAAAAAATATATCAAACTATCCATTCACCCCCCCCCCCTCTGTCTAGTTTCTAGTGGTATTCATTTCTAACAATAGGTCCTTTAGTAGGAATTGGACCTTCACTAGGCACTGGACCTTCACTACCCACTTCAGTTGAACCTTTGTCTTGAGTGGTTTTTGTGCTCTTGGCTTGTTTCTATAAAAGAAAAAAAAATGGTCACTTAACAAATTTGAAAGTCATAGTTAAATACACAAAAGCAAAATTAATTACCTTAGACATGCATGTCCTAGCATTGTGACCCTTTGCTTTGCAATACCTACAATGTACCTTGGTGCCTGTTTTGCACAGTTTGGTACCATCTCTGACCTTATCAGTAGGAATATCATTTTTCTTGTTCCTTTTTTTCTTGGGCCTTCCTAGTTGAATTTTCCTTATTTGTGGCAATGGTCCAAGATATGGTGTCTTCTCCCAATATTCCTGACTATTTATGGGTTGCACTGTGTGTTGATAAGTTCTTAAGAACATATCCTTATGATAAGTTTTGTGAATATAAGTAGACATCTCTAAGTCCTTCCATCTTATGCATGCACATGCATGGTAGCAAGGTAGGCCGGTCAAGTCATACTTTCTACAAGCACAAGTTCTACCATCCAAATCTACCACTATTTCATGCCCTCCATCAGCTACTGTCACTAGATATTTGGTGTCCCCTGACCACTGGACCACACAAGCACCACTAAATCCCAAGTCCCTAATAAACAAGGTATTAGAAAATGTATGACAATGTATAAAGATGCATGACAGACAAAAAATACAAAGACCTTACTTGTTTACTTTCCGCATTGCATTAGGACAAACTGGATTCAATTGATATCTACTTAACATCTTGTCCCTCCTTAATTGGATCCTTCTCATAACACCTTTGTGTATCCCTTGGAGCAGGCCAATGATTGGCAAGTCTCTAAAGTCTCCAATACTATTGTTGAAGACTTCACAGTGGTTATTAACAAACATGTCAGAATGAAATGTTGTTCTAAAAGCAGACCTAGACCACTGTGACCTAGGCTTTTCCATGAGCCAGTCATGACATCTCTTGGAGATCTATTATATGAAATTAAAAAAAACAATCAGAGTAATCTCATATGGTTTTCAAGTATGTAGTAGTGATTATTACCTTTTTAAGAGCAGTCATATGCTTGTTGAACATATACTCATTGCTTGCTCTTGCTGCCTTCCAAAACAAGTCCCTTACTCCCCTTCCCTTATGATTATTTACCATGTTGTTGTAGAGATGCATAACACAAAATTTGTGTTCTGCATTAGGGACCACATTTTCAAGGGCATTGATCAATCCCTGCATATCATCATAACAAAGAAAATGATAAACTTAGGATGAATATATATACATCAAATAACAAAGAAATTAACCAAATTACCTTTTGTCTATCAGAAATAAATGTCCATGCACCATTATTGACAATTCCAACATCATCTGCAACCAACTTTAAAAACCAATTCCATGAGTCTGTGTTTTCTGCTTCCACAACAGCCCATGCAATAGGATACATCCCATCATTTGAATCTGCCCCAACGGTAGATAAAAGTTGCATACCATAGGGACCCTTTAAATGACAACCATCCATCCCAATCAAAGGCCTACAACCAGACTTAAAACCTCTCTTCACAGGGCCAAGACAAATGTAGAATCTTTTGAATCTTCTTCTTTCCTCACCAGGTTCAGCATCTTCAAGTTCTAGCTTAACTGTACTTTCAGGCATGCTTTTCTTAATCTCATTCATGTAGTCCCATAACAATGCATACTCAGCAACATGATCTCCCTTAATATTCTTTAAGGCCATTCTTCTAGCTCTCCCAATGGCATGTATACTAACATTACATTTCCAATCATTCACAATCTTTTTCTGGAATGCAGGTAGGGGCCATGTAGGGTTCATCCTAATTTCATTCTCATAATATTGTGCAATCCACCTAGAATTTATCTGTCTATGTGTGAATGTTTGTGTGCAACTATGTTTGTTGTTGAGGGTCTTAATCTGAAATGTGGTGGAGTTTGGCATTGGTGAGACATATATCTTCCAATTACAACCAAGACCTTCACAAACAAATCTCACTCTATGCCCATAATTCCTCTTTTGGGTAATTGTCCTTCTCTGAGATATAGCCTGATTTTTTACAGCACTTCTAAAGGACCTTGCACTTGGAAAAGTCATACCAATCTCAAACTGTGGATTAACTATGTCTGTGTCTTCATTAAAACGAGGAAATCTCATCTCAGAATCCTCATCATCAGTACTATTAGCTACCATTCTCTCCCTATTATCACTATCAATAACATCATCACTAAAGTCAGATTCCACAAAGCATGTGCTCCAATTCTGATTATGGACTACAACATCAACAATTCCTGAATTTTTCTTATCATTCTTAGCTTTTTGGTGACTCCTAACATCCTCATCAGTACTGTCTATGTTGGAACTATCCTCATGAAAACTAGTATCATCATGATCACTAACTTCAGTTGGAGGTTCTTCAATTATGGGGTTACCCAACAATTGATCTATGTTATACATGTCTTTAGTTATTCCCTCAAAGCTCAAAGAGATCCTTTAACCGATTTCTTTCAAATTCGATACTAGGAGTGGGCTCAACATGGTATTCACACTGTGTATATGGAAATTGAGATGCTTGAGTCTCTTCACTAGTTTCACAAAACACATACATTAACCTAGAACCCTCAACCAGCTTGCACATCTCAAGAACATGGCTATCAGAATTTAAGGGAAATAATCCAAACTCCATTGCAGATTTTGGAAGTTTATAAAAAAGTTCACACATTCCAACGTTTACTCTGCAATCAGTTAACATGCTAAATACTTCCAACAAGCTCAATTCATCAGTATCACATTTGTCAACATATCTAATTTCACCACCTATATATGCCTTAGGTTTTGATGAAAAATGACCCCCAATATGCAACTTTATAGTAAACAAATCACTATTACCTGAAACAAGATTACATGGGTACAAAAAACACGTAAAATTACGCACAATAAGAACTCATTCAACTTATTACCAAGAACAACAAAAAACCCCAAATTTAGCATTTTTCAACTCTAATATTATGTGTAAAAACAGGGAAACATGCAAATCAACAACGAACTGAGAATTGTAAAACTTAAAACATTAATAATTATTGCAAAGAAAATACAAACAAACTCACACATGACCTAGTACTTGTGTTTTACCTCTATAGTCGGGTTTTTATGCGCCAAAACTACCACCACCTCCATGATCGACATCACGTATCAACCAGGACATCACTTTTTCCGATTATAAACACGATTAAACAAGCTGATTTGCTTTCAATAATTATTAGGACATATTTATCAGAGAGAGAGAGAGAGAGGAGAGAAGAGAGAGTACAATTATTTCTGTGAGGGTTATATGCGTGTATATAACTGATAATGTCTGAATACTTTTATGTGCAAAGACAAGAAAGCCCCTTGATTTAACGGGGTTTGTAACAATTTAACGGTTGTACACAAAATGCACTGCTATGCATAGTTTAGATACACAATGTGTTCAATTGATAGTTTAGGTACACAAATTGCAGTTTGTTGATAGTTTAGGTACAAATAGTGCAATTCACTCATTATGTTACATTATGCTGGTCCTTGGTATAAATGGGCAACAGAGTCTGAAGGTGAAAATAGTACAATTTGAAAGATGTTATTTAATAATTTAAAAAAAGCTGCAAAATAAAAATCAACAGTAATTTAGGGACAAATGGTAAAAGTACATAAATAAATAAATAAATATAGTAAAATAGTTAGTGAATTTAAAATTTTATTTCAAAAAGTGTTCGAGCCAAATTTGAACACGCCGGTCGAATCGAACATGGATTGCTTGATTTGAATTATAATCTTATTGTTAACTCGAATTTCACTCCAACTTGAATCTGAAACTCGATACTGTTTCTATTTTGAAAAATATTTATGTGTCATCAAATTATTTGTTACTTGTTAAATTGTTATTTTCACATAATATTATTAAATTTTTCTATATCATTTAAATTATTAATACAACCACCTTTTGGAATTTGTATAAATTTGACCATCAAAATGTAATCAACTTTACTAAATTTGTTCCCACTATTCTGCATCAAAACCATTCTAACATGTAAATTTCCAGACTTTAAATATTTTTTTTGGTATTAAATCACCGGTGATTCCTTGCATGTCTGTTTCACATTCTCATTTTGATGTAATAAATGCTTAAGCTTTGCATATCATTTTAACTTGTGCACGTATGGCTTATACATTTTTTAAGTCTTATCATTGCACGACAAAGGAATTCTCAGTTGCATAAAAAAAACATGCCTTTAGGGGTCAGGAGCTTCATATGATCCATCTGAGACAGGAAAAAACATGTGAAAAGTTGTGCGTACGTAAATATACATTGGTAAATCTTCAATGGATGCCTGGCAATTGGTTTTGGTGGTATAACAACTTAACGAACCGCATACTTACAAGTTTGTTCATACTAATTCAGCATACTGGGATTAGAGGAACATCCTAACAAGTCATTTCGATACTCAACATGCACACAATGAGATCAAAAAACGTATTCCTTCTCTTGATGGTGCAGAATGCAACTATATTCTGTTCTATTCAACGATTTGTTTATATATAATTAAGAAAGTAAATTGTCTTCCTATTTTAATACAACAAAAATATGGATAATAAAGGAGTATATTTGAGTATCAACTTTCCGTTGGTACATCCGCGGTAGGGATTGAACTTGTTGGCTTCTCATCTTCGTCGGTGATTACAATACTCTGGGTGTCATTGACAGAAGGCACAGTTGGATCAACTGTAGATGCTTCAATAGCAGGTGATTTGGGGACAAGCCCTTGAACTTCCATGGCTTCTTTTGCTGCTTTCTCTTTGGATCTTTTGGCTCTTTCCAAAACCTCTTCCTGCATATGCATCAACTTATTTCACGACAATCTTTCGCTAAACAACACTTGTGTGCATCAGACAAGTCTCAGAAAATTATACCGCAAAGAGATTCCCTATCATATCTTGACATCAGGAGAAAAAAAATGTATTTATCAATATCATTATCTTTGCAAGATTAGCATCGCTTTTAGTGACAGAGCTTAAAAGTATTTTGTCACATCTAGCCTTGTCAAAACCTGAATTATACATTGATCACTTGCATGGCTGGCCAATTTTGCAACTAGTGTGCATCAACATCTAGCCAGTGGCAGTGCTAGAGTAATACTATTGTGTTCAAAGTAGTAAAGAACAAGATTAATATTTTAATATGTTCATTCCGTCAAATAATGAATGTAAACAACTGCTGTGTTGCAAGTTAAAGTTACTGCTCGAACAGCATTATACCTGGAAGTCCTCGACTTGTTTTTGTTGCTCAGCCTGTAACCTACCAATTGTGCTCAGAAACTCCCCGACAGTTGATTCAATTCGCTCATTAAGTGTTTCTGCAAAAGCCTTTCCCAGAAAAAATGCATCTAAAACAGTCTTATTCTCATTTTCACCTGAAATTTAACACGCCTATTCATTTTTACAGGAAAGCATAGGACTTCATAATGCAGGTCAAAGGACTTGAGCCCTTTCCCACAAGCAAAAAACCAAAAGCGGACTGAAAATTGTGTAATAAAGACGGATAATACAGCTTTCACTAACCTATCACATCGTTCCCACCCATATCATCTTTTAAACACTTGAAACTAAAGAAAATTAACTATCTGAAATAGTTAGATCCTTTGATTACGAAAACTCCCCTTCACAAATTTCGAATCATGGGGCATATAGATATTGTATTGACCAGTTGAGGTCGATCTTTTCATCTTGGTATAGTATACAACAACAACAATATGAATTACTGTCTCCCACGTTAACTGTAGTGACACAAAACACATCAAACTTATATACAGTAGAGTAAACCAAATATACACGTTTCTCCTAACAAAGCGGAGTGTAACATAGCACTAGCAGACACCATAAAAGTACCAACATGCTAAGCATGATATACATATTAAACCCTCCTTACACCTCAAGGTTTCAAGAGTTAACATAACAACCTTACTGAACAACTGTCTGAGGGCAATTTTGACTTCACGGACGTTCAGATCAGTTGTAACCCCAATATTCTCAAAAATCAGTTTGGACACTAAGCTTAAATATTACCCTAAGGTTGAGAGGCGCTTATAAGTTAAAACACAATAAGCATGTCAATGATATGCACACTAAATCGACCTCTTAATAACCCTTGTATCGGTGATATTTTAGAGAGTAAGTTAACAAAAACTTCCCAACTACAAACTGCACAACCTTTTACATCCTACAAAAAATTGCAATTGACTTAACAAGAAACTGAGCGAAAACCTAAGTACAAGTTACCGGTGACAATATCTGATACGACCTCAAACCCAACCCCATCCGCGACAAAATATACATAAACTTAACCCGAAAATGACACCAACACAACCTATTAACCCAAAACTTAAACATTGATAATAGAAATCAAATTTAAATAAATATAAGACCAGCCCGAAATAAACTAACCCGAAACTCAATACTGTTGTCGACTAATAAAATGTGCTCGTTTGTATATAACTGTTCTACACACTACAGGTAAAAAGAAAGTGGTAAATAGATGAACATAGTACCAGGAGAAGAAGGGCCACCAGGTCCAGAGCTGCTGCTGCAATTGCACCTAAATATAACCCTGGGATTCACCTTCACGACTCTCGAGGCACGATGAATAACAGAAACAACAGCTTTGGAGCTCCATGAAAATTGGGTACCAGAATATATTGTACATGATGGTGGGGATGATGCTAACAACCCCCCCATAATTGGGTTTGTATGTTATTGAATTTGGGTTGAAAATTGAATTGGAAAAATGGAGGTGAATCAGTGGTGATGGTAATGCTACCGTGTCTGTGGAAATGTCAATGTGGCTGATGGGTATGGGCTTCACCAAAACAAGACACTAACTGGGCTCAGCGTGTATCGGATAAGCGGTTCATGAGCCACGTTGTATTTCTTCGTTGAATTCAAAATCTCCAAAACACTAACTAAAAATAATATTAAGAATAATAATACCTTGAAAATTTTATAATGTTGTAGATAAATATTATTAAAAGAGAGTAATTATTAATTAATATATTTTATGTTCTTAATTAGTTGTCCAGTCTGACTTTTAGATGCTGAAATTCATAAAATTTGATTGAAATTTGCATATCAATCGATCAATACTATCAATTAATTTATATTATCTATATAATAGACGAAACATTAAAAGTTTGATCCGTACCAAAATAATTTTACTTTGATGAATATAACATACTTAATAGTTAGTACATAATACTAGTTATTATAACAAATTAAAATACTCGTTAAAAATCAAATTATATTTTTTTTAAAAAATCCTTAAAAATAATTATATGTGTATCCGCACATAAATATCTTAAATTTTTGTAATATATGTATTACATGTATTATATATAAAAGAAGGTAATCAATATTTTTCTTATGGAGGAGGAGGAAACACATTGCGCAATAAACTAAAACAACTAAAAATATAGAAATTAGGTACTTAAAAAAAGCAGGTGAGGAAATTGCAACAAAACCAACAGGAATAACAATGCGTACTATAACATAATCCAACTAAATATAAATCTCTCCTAATAGTTTTATCTTGCATTTAATTTGTGTTTATGGCTATTAATTGTAATAGATTTACAAGCTTAAAAAGCGTTAGAAATGTTAATTACAAATATGTTACTATTTGTTTGAGTCTTTAACCTATAAAAATGTATGTATATGCAAGTTATTTTATAAAGCATCAAGTTATCTTTTGCTCATACATTACAATATTTCATAATCTCTTGATCACTTTATTTTGATTTTATGGATAAGATCTTGTATTTCTATCTACTCGTTGCTCTTCTATCATTCTCAGGTAATTTTACAATATTTTTTCTTTTTAAAAAATTGATCTATCAATACATTAATAAATACTAGCATGATAGCTCGTGCAATGCACGAACCACATTCTAACTCATATAATATGTTTCAAATTTTGTGATAAAGTACGTTTTATCTTCCTGTTAGTCTACTCCACCTTTCACGTATGTCGATTTATCGAAGGTTAGAAGTTAATAGCCTTTCCAAATTCAAGATATTGACACACTCTAAATTTTTAGGATCATGTTTACAGTGGTGTTTGTTTAATGTGAGAAGGATGAGCAACAAAAGCGATATATAAGTTAATTGTTAGGAATCAATTAAGTTATTACCACGACAATAGTGTGCAGTTTAGTTTGTTTTTCGTTAGAAATTCTAAAATAATCACTACATTTTATCTTCCTGTCAGTCTACTCCACCTTTCACGTGTCTCGATCTTTCGAATATTTACTCTTACTTATTTATGAAAAAATATTAAATAATACATTACATGTTTATAACCAATTATCTTTTCAGTTAAAATACATTATAGATTTTTTCTAACCAAATCCCTCATTTTCTAAAAATATCACGGACAATTACCTTCTTCAACTTATTTTTTCTATTTTTTATTAAAATCTTTTTTTCTTCTAAAAATATCACGGGCAAACCCTTTACTTATTTATTTTAAAACCTATTTTAATACTTGTAATTATTAAATTTTAAAACCTCATTTTTAAAAAATATCACTGGCAATTACCTTTTTTAACAAAACATGTTACATTTTTTATTTTTTATTACTAAAACCCTCATTTTCCAAAAAATATAACAGGCAAATCCTTACTTATTTATTTTAAAATCTATTTTAATGTTTTTAATTATTCAAAAGCGATTAGCTATTTTAACATGCCTACTAATTTTTTTAACAAATATAATTAATAAAATATTAAAAAATAAATAATAAAACAACAATTAACAATCCGTGCATCGCACGGGTTTTAAACTAGTACTATACTATTAAAGACGAAATATTAAAAGTTTGGTCGGTCATTGGTCGGTACAGTTTTTTTGGTACGTTGTGATTTTATGTTAGGAATCATGTTGGTTCTTGATGATAACTAAACTAACTCATTTTAAAATTTGTATAAGTAAAGTGTAGCCTTCAACGGATAGGATGTTATTACAGTATCGGTTGAAGGCTAGCTTATCGCTTGATAAGAATAACTGTAACATACTCTTTTTAGTTCTGTAATAGCAGTTAAAAGTATTAGTGTTAGGCTTAAATAAGTCATGTTGACTATCAATTGATATGTAGAATAAGAAGGCTAATTGTAAATATTTGATGCCTTGTAATTTTACATAAACGAAATGTACTTCAACGGATACAATTCAGCCTTCAACGGATGCAACCAATATACCTTCAATGGATGCAATGAAGAATAATTTCAACGAATGCTGAAAAAATCAACCTCAACCGTTACAAGACCAATAATTAGTAGTTGAAAGTGTGACAGGGACAGTTCTGACAAGTCACATGGGTTGATGGAACAAAAAGGAGCATGGAAACCAGCAATTTGGAAAACCCTGAAGAAAAGGAAGCATTCTATTTTCATATGGTCAATAGAGATGGTCAAAAAGGACCAGTGGACTTATAGCGGAAAAGCAAGCCTTTGGACTTTACCTATTGTATACTTTTATGTAGTTCAAATTATCTTGTAAACTTGGGATATATAACCAAGTGTAGCAATGTTTTTGAAGTTAAGAAATCAGTTTCAATTTTTAGAGCTAAAGCAATATTCCTTTGTAAATTGCTGAAACAAAAACATTGTAATTGCAGCTGTGTGTTTACTTCTAAACATCACAGAGATTTCTTCAAATAAAATCTCGCAGGTGGAACAATCAATTCGCCTGAATTTTTAATGTTTGTTTTATTTGTTTACTGCAATTTTATACTTATGTTCTAAGATTATCTTTGTCTGCAAAAAGAATTGGAAATTGAAATGATTGTATTCAACCCCCCCCCCCCCTTCTACAATCATGTGATTATATTGTCAGGGATTAACAATTGGTATCAGAGCAAGCTTCTAACATACAAGAAGTTTAAAGGTCAAGGACAATAAGAATCATGGGAAAGAAGGATGATGGAGTAAATATACCAGTTCTGGACAAAGACAATTACTTTCACTGGAAAGTAAAGGTGCATAGATGCATATGCACCTTATGTCTATGGATGAAGGATATGTGGATTGCATTGAGAAAGGTCCTCATGTACCAATGAAGTCAAACACTTCAATTGCTCAACAGGGAGAAGGAGCTCAGGATACAATTCCTAAATTGCCATCAGACTAGACAGTGGAAGACATCACTAAAATGCACAAAGACAAAAAGGCCATGAATATTCTGTTCAATGGTCTAGAAAGTGATATGTTTGACAATGTCATTAATTGTACTACAACTAAGGAAGTTTGGGATACAATTCAGACTCTATGTGAAGAAACTGAGTAAGTTAGAGAAAACAAGATGCAACTTCTCATACAACAATATGAACACTTTCATTTCAAAAGTGGTGAATCTCTGAATAATACTTTTAGTAGATTTCAGAAATTATTAAATGGGTTGAGAGCCTTGCCCAAAGAATGAAAGCCTATGACAGTCTCTTTGAGAAACACTCAAGAGTACAAGGACTTTACTCTTGAGAGGCTTTATGAAACATTAAAGACTTATGAGCCTGAAATGGAGCAAGATGAAGAAATTGAGAAGGTCCAGAAGAAAGGTGGTTCTGTAGCCCTAGTTGCTAGTGTGGAGGAGGCTGAGGACATGAAGAAGGAAACTGCTAAAGCTACACCAAACAGTGATGTTTGTGAATGTAGAGGTGAATAAAGTAAGGGAAAGATGTACGAGGAAGGTGAATCTTCCAATCAGGATGAGATGGATGAGCTAGATGAGCACTTAGCTTTCCTGTCAAGATGATTATCTAAGTTGAAGTTCAAGAAAAATCCTGAAGTGACCAAAACATATAAGAAAGACTTTCAACCAAACAAAAACTTTGTTGAAAGGTCCAAATTCAAGTGCTTTAACTGTGGAATTGGAGGCCACTTTGCAAGTGAATGCAAGAAACCTAAAGACAGGAAATTTGAGCTTGTGGACTATAAGAATAAATATTTCGAGCTTCTCGGAAAGGAAAGGGCATTCGTAACTCAGGACTATGACTGGGCAGTAGAAGGGAATGATTCAGATGAAGACACTGAGTATGTTAACCTTGCACTCATGGTTGATTCAACTGAGCATGAAGCAAGTTCATCGAGCAATCAGGTAACACTAGTACAAAAATGACTTTTTACATCGCCTATTTTACATCGCACTTACACAAGACCGACGTATATAGTACTCTTATACGTCAGGTTCTCTTAAAATCGACGTATAATTATCTTTTTTATGTCATTTTTATGTCGGTTTAGCAATTAACCGACATATATGATACTTATATACGTTGGTCGATGAAATGCCGACGTATAAAACATCTTTTTACGTCTTTTTTTTACTGCCCGACATATATGATACTAGTTTATAATTTATATAATGGCTTTTTTATTAACCAACATATAAAAGCATAAAATTAAAAATAATAACTAAACATTTTAGTTTAGACTTCTTCGGTATCCCCTCTTTCCCGACTAAAGTAAAGCCCCAAATTGAATCTATCCAATTCAAGTTCTTTAAACTTTGTCTTCGTCTCTCACCACTTATAAAGCTAGATAGTAATTGGGTTCGAATTTGTAAGAGAGAAGCTAATCGGGTTCGATCGTAATTGGAATGTTCAGTAAGACTGGATTGACGGGAGTTGGTTTGTACCAATTTGGGTTCACACAATCTGCTTGCAATTGGCTGCTTTACTTAAGGTTCGTACTTCGCATTGACTGTACATGAATATGTATGTGTGTGTTTATATCAGGTTTTTAGCTAATTATATATATAATTAGATTTATATTCCGGGTTTAGATTTCGGGTTTGCTGGTGTAGTATTTTCCCAAATTTGCAGAGCTATTTTTCGTATGGGTAAAAGTGTGAAAAGTGATGATTATTATTGATTTTTGTGATATTTTGTTTCGTGGTTTGATTAGTACTGGATCTATAGTCATCTAGTTAATCCAAGATTGCCTTTTCGATATTGAATTATAAGAATTGGGTTAGTATTTGTATGATTCTTTGGGAAAAGATGGTGCCTTTTGATTTAATCTACATTATGTGGTTTTTTATTGTATGTGTTTTTGTTGATTAACAGATGAGTTTTATTTTTTCAAAATTGTGGAATAAGTGTGAACTTGACTGAGTTTGGATTGGTATTGTCATTTCTCAGTTTTAGATTTCGGGTTTACTGGTGGAGTATTTTCCCAAATTTGCATATCTATTTTTCGTACTTTTAGTGTTTATTTGTTTGTTCTCTTGTGCGTGGTTCGGGGTTATGTATTTAGAAACTATTCGGGATTAATCATCTCCATTTGTTATAGTGTTACATTAGCAATATCTTCGTGGTCTGTGGTGATATGTGCATTTGTTCGCTGGTATTTCTTGACGAATTGTTTTGTTGGATGTGATGGGGATCAGTGGTGTACATGATAGAGTTCAGGCATGTTCACTTGAATTGACATGCTTTTGTTGCATATTTTGATCATGTACCCAAACCTACTTCCGGGTAATTCCAATTCATGTATTTAATAGATCTGGACTCCTACCGTTTTTGAAATTAGGGGTTAGTTGACGTGAATACCAAAATGAATCATTACACTCAGGCACATGCATATAATTGATGGAATGGATTGAAGATCGATACTTAATTAATAAAATTTGTACAAATCCTTGAAATCATGAATACCCATAGTCACATATGCAGCTGCTGGTTCTGTTTCTATCCTCTTAGGTGTTTCCCTTGTAGTATAGTAACATGTAATTTCCTAATAAGCCTGAAGAATGCATGTGGTTGTGTTATATGTTGTTTTCAGCTACAACAGTGACGTATTAGAATTTAGAAGCTTTTTAAGTGAAAATTTGGTTTATAATTTGACTTAGTAATAAGTACTTACTAATGATACTCTAATGAAAAGAACTTCATTTAAACCTTCTTTGAAATGTCAAAATAGTCCTGAATATATATATTTGTAGTTTATAGTTGTGCTTGGGTATTTTGCCATCCCAGACTTGTTATTTCCTTAACGTGTGTGTTTCATTTCCTTAATAGGTGAAACAAATCAAGTTTAAGGGAATTGTACACTTTTTTTTAGTAATGCTTTAACAGGTACAATCAAATTTTATATTTAAGCCAGTGCCTGTTTCTGGTTATCAAACAGTGTATCAAAATCAAGCATCAGTCAAGTCACAAGTGTGTTTTGGAGTGAACTGGTAAACATTTAGTTTCCTTTTTACTTGATACATCTTTATTTTCTTACGACATGCTCCCAATTAATATTTGGCTGTACTTTTGATTTTTTAAAATGAACTTTGTGAGAAATAATCTAGTGGAAACCTTCCCTTGAGAAAATCACCCTTTAAAAAGTAAATTAATGTACTTATAATGGGATACTGCATGTTATATTAACTTATCCTATAAAAAGGATACCATAAAGGATTTATTACTGTAGATATCTAAAATATCTTTAGATGTGTGTACACCTGGTGAGATTCAGTGGTTTCTTTTAATAGGTAGAACTATTGAATTATGACTTTGCATTACTTTATCTGCTAGAAGACATTGATAACATTTGTTCAAGTTATAAGATAAGAGTTCCATTTTATTTCTTTTTATAAACCTCCAGTGTTTTATTGTACATTGATAATATACCCTGCACCATAGGATTCTAGTTAATCTACATTTCGTTGTTGAAATAGTCAAAATTTGTAAAAGATTTTGCTGCTAAATTTTTGTTATTGTTTTATATTGCTGATCGCATCTTATTTTTCATGTGGTAATTGCAGAGATGCTGACAAGAGAGTATATGAGGAGAAAAAGGGTGGAGGTTTTTCTGAAATATAGGCAGTAGGTTAAATCAAACTTGTTTTGAGCAGCAGAGTTCTTAATTTTTTCACTGCGTACATCTTAACTTTACTTGTACCGTCTACGTTAAATGATATATGATATGGTTGATGTGTTAAGATTGAAAATTTATAAAGATTGTGGATGAATTTCTTTAATTGTATAATAAAAGTTATGTTATTTAGTCTACGATTGTGTTCAGAAAAGCTTTGGAAATGTTGGTTATCTCATATTTTTTTGTACTAATTTTGGTTAGAATAGCTTTTTGATTGTTCAACAGGTTCCTGGTGTACAGAAAAAGAAAAGAAATATATATATATATATATATATATATATATATATTAGTTTTTTTTGGCTAATATACGTCGGTTCTACTAAAACTTGGGCGACATATAAAATATAAGGTATATACGTCGGTTATTAGACTTTTTACGTCGGCATTTCAGTATTTATATGTCGGCTTCCCTGATTCATATACGTCGGCTTTTTGGGTTTTTACGTCGCCTAATACCCGATGTATATTCTACCTTTTTACGTCGCTATTTTACCCGACGTAAAATCATCATTACTTTATACGTCCCCCCTGCATACGTCGCCATTTAGCCGACGTATAAGACCTTTTTAACCGACGTAAAAGGTCATTTTTGTACTAGTGTAATCACTACAAACCTCACCGAGCTTTCTAAAGAGGAATGCAATAGTACCATTAATGAAATGCCTACTGAATTGTACCATTTTTGTGTAACTCTTAAATCACTTACCAAAGAGAACACCAAGATTAAAGATGCTAATATGTTCTTAAGTGATAGGAATGTTGTGTTAGAATCTCAAATCATCGAGTTTGAGAAAATGAGGCTCGATTGTCAGAATGCTAAGAATTGGAAATTGAAAGGATTGTATTCAACCCCCCTTCTACAATCCTGTAATTACATTGTCAGGGATTAATATTATACTTAATTGTCCTTACTTAACTATACTTCGTGTTTTTACTTAATTACCCTTACTTATTTATAAAAAAATATTATTAAATAATAATATTACCTAGTTATAACCCATTACCCTTTTCACCTAAAATACACCAGTTCAAAAATATCACGGACAATTAAATTTTTTTAACTAAAACATGTTAGTTTTTCTATTTTTTCTTACTAAAACCCCTCCTTTTCCAAAAATATAACGGACAAACCTTTAGTTATTTATTCTAAAACCTATTTTAATATTTAATTATTTAAAAAAAGTTTAACACACATACTTATTTTTTTTTAGCAAATGCAATTAATAAAATATTAGAACATTAATAATAAAAAAACAATTATTTATAACAATTTGTGTATCGCACGAGTTTTAAGCTAATATTATATAATTGATGAAAATTAAAAAAATTGTATCATTGAAATATGTATCTACCCTATTTGAAGTTGTAATTTGTAGTTTTTTAAATAATAAAAGGATAATTCTTAGTCTTTAATGAAAATTTAGTTAATTTCTCTTTTTTTTAAAGAAAAAATTCTATTACTTTTGTCATTAAAAATTATAAAATGACTTAAGGAACAAAAGAAGTAGGTAACATTAATTCTCCCTCGAAAACTTGAAAGCATAATACAAATATTTTCTTTGGAAGAAAACAAAAATGAGTTACGAGCAAGGATGTGCATTGGGTCACTTAGGAGCCAGAAAATCGGGTCACTTCGGAGCCAAGAAGTACTATCCTCATTCTCGATCCTCGAATCCGTCTATAATTCTCGTACCCGTCCTGATCCCCAAACGGATATTATTTTGTTTCCCAATCCCCGTCCCGAATAGGGAATAGGGATCCCCGCGGGTAATTGAATTTTTTTAATTTTTTTAAATAATAATTAATATATTTTATACATTTTATAATAAATTAAATTGATAAATCATAATGTGTAATATATATATATATATATATATATATATATATATATGTTAAACAATTATTTAATTCAACAATTATTTAAAATACTAGATAAAGATGAAATTGAAATTATTGCAAGTAAATAATATTCTACTATGAAAATTTTGAATAGAAAAAATAAATTAATTTAAATAATATTTATATATTAGTAAATGATATTCTACTATGATACTTGTTTAATTAATATTTATATATTAGTAAATTTTGAATAGAAAAAATAAATTAATTTAATTATAAATTATTGCAAGTAAATGATATTCTACTATGATACTTGTTTATATATTAATTTAATTAATATTTATATAAAATATATTATTTTCATAAAATATATTAATTAGGAACGAGGAACAGGGAAAGAGGTGGGAATAATCTAATCCCGACCATGCGCCAATTCCCAAATTTTTTCTATATTCTCCTCATTTCCTATATCGAATTTAAATTTTTTTCTTAATTTCTAATCCAAACAAGATGAATACTGGATCGGATGGAGCAGGACGGTTGAATCGGCCATCCCTAACTACGAGATGTAGAGAAAGCTTGAAAGTGATGAGGTAGGTGGCACATTACTTGCGGGCTTTGTTTTGGTAGCAGAGTACAAGCAGATTGCATTTTTGGTTCTGTTTGGGTAATGAAAAATAAGTTAGTTTATACATTATAAGTTCATAATAATTTATGAGGGATGTTTGAATATCCAACTTATTTGATAACTTATAAATTGATAAGTTAAATGTTAGAAATCACCAACATTTTACTTAACTTATCAAATTATTCTTTGATTTCTTTATTTTTTTAATATTTTATATTTTAACTTTGTGTTTTTAAATATTTTTTTAATTTAAAATGCAAGTGTTGAAATCATTGTATTTAATAATTATTTTTTCAAATTTAATTTAACAAACTCTTAACTAATTTATAAGTAAATTTATTCAAACACCTATATAATTTATAAAAATCCATCAACTTATAACTTATAAAACACTTATTCATTTTAAAGTATAAATCAACTTTTTTATTTTTTGTGATAACCCAAACACGCACTTGTGTTTGAATTTATATTTTCATTCATAACTCTCTCTTAACTTAATAATCACTCAATTGCTAATTTGGTACAACTAATAGCCAACTGCAAATGCCAATGCTACAAACAACTATTTTTATATAACTTCCCTTGTACGGGCCCCAACCTCATTCTATCTCCCATCTAATGATTAGACCCGGCAATTTTATACACGACACGACTTACACGACACGAAACGACACGAAAATTTAGTGTTTGTGTTTGCATTTTAAGTACACGACACGAAAATACACGAACACGAAAGTACACGACCCCGATTTAGTGTCGTTTTTGGATTTACCCTTCAAGTACACGACACGACACGAAGTACACGACATAAATAAATATATAAATAATTAAAAATATATATTATATATATATTATAAATATTAATTGATAAATGTGAACTTTAAGAAATTTCGTGTAAACATTCGTGTTTTCGTTGCTATTCGTGTCTATTTCGTTTCGTTTAGTTTCGTGTACACGAATGGTACACGAAAAAATTCAGGTATCTCGTGTCGTGTCGTGTCAAGTCGTGTATCACTCGTGTCGTGTTCGTGTAACAGTTTCAGGTACACAATTTGAATTCGTGTCGTTTTCGTGTATAGCCAAAAAGTACACGAAACACGAAATTACACGACACGAAACGACACGACACGACTGATTTGCCAGGTCTACTAATGATACTGCATTTTTACCGTACACTTTAATTTGATATGTTCCCAAATACTATTGGTTTATCACTCGATGTTTAAAGCATAAAAGTAAAAATTTGTAAATTGAAACTCAAATCATGGTAAATTCACGACTTTTGTAATATCGTATCTAAAAAAAATTCACACTGATTACAGTAAATTCATGAATTTACAATAATGTCTTTAAAATAAAACTATATTCATGACAAGAAAAATAAAAATAAAATTATACCGATGAAAACTAAATGCGAAAAATAAAATACTAAAATGTGAAACAAAACTACTTTAATGGATAAAATTGTAATTGTAACAAGGAAGATTTGGTAAATTTTAATGGTTCATAAAACTGATAGAAGGAGGAGATTAAAAAATTAAAGTTTTTAAGTATTTACAGTGTAGCAAATGCGTTATTAACAAGAGAGTAGAGACACCGAACCAAACGAGTATTAAGCTGTTGCCAACTCAGCCCCCCCCTCGGCAAATACGTAGTCCCCTCATTTCTATCTTTTTTCCAACATAATTCCACCCTCTGTCTGTATATACATCCACCTATCTCTCTCTCTCTCTCTCTCTCTCTCTCTCTCTCTCTCGGCAGCAATCTAGAGGAGAGAAACAATGGGACAACAATCGCTAATCTACAGTTTCGTAGCGAGAGGAACGGTTATTCTATCGGAATACACCGAATTCACCGGAAATTTCACCAGCATCGCTTCTCAGTGTCTCCAGAAGCTTCCTTCTACTAATAACAAGTTCACTTACACCTGCGATGGACACACTTTTAACTATCTCGTCCAAGACGGCTTCAGTAATCTCTCTCTCTCTCTCTCTTTCTCTCTCTCTCACACACACACACTGATCTAGGGTTTTTATAATGCTTGTTTTGATTTTGTGTTTTTTTGATCTGATCCGTTATGATTTGTCGTTATTAGTTAGTTGAGTTTTTTTGTTTCATTTTGTGATCTGTTTCGTTATTATTCATTGTGTTTGCTGTTAGATTTTTGTTTCCAGTGTGATCGAGAAATTGATTTGATTAAGTTGTTATGTTTGAGTTTGGTTGAATATTTTTGTTGTTATAGGTGCCGATAAATTTGAATCGGAGAATGTTTTTGGTAGCGGAAATGATCTTTCAAATATCTTAAGTAGATGTTATACTGTTACTTTTTATATTGTGTGGTTTTTTTGTTGTATTTGAAGAAATTTGATCAGTCTAGTGTGATGAAATGCTTTAATTCTCAGCTGAAATGTTCTGTTGTTTTTTTTGTTTCTTAATGTGAAGTGTTTGATATTGTTTTACTTGCAATTAAATTGTTGGCTGGGTTATATGAGTGCTTCGTTGATTTCCGATGATGGCATAATGCAGATACGAGATGTTGTAATATGTGCTGTTCGAAACATTTGCGGTTAAGCGTCTGTTTTATATATCTGTATTCTAAATGTTATCTTAACCTTTGGTAATTTAATTGGACGAAACTGGAAAGGGATCAACATTGAACTTGGGATGTACTTTATAGCGTAGCTTTGATAAGGTCCGGTGGTGTGTCTAATTGTTCTGCTAGGAGAATTCTGTTACTACTTTTAGGATCAGAGAGAACTCCAATATCCACTGCCTAATTATTTATTTAATTGGTGGGTGGATGCTGAGCCATATTTCGATAATGTTATATTGAATTAGATGAATGATATTGCAAACTTACTTATAAATTGTTTGTTTCCGTCCTATTTGGATGATAAATATCACAAGTTTACTTTTTAATCATTATGAATCAGTTGTGAACTCCATGCAATAAAGGTGTGCAAGAGGTTCCTTATTTTGTTTGTAATATATTTATGTAAATGCTAAGATAAAAACACTATAGCAATGTGAAAGAATTCAGATCACTTTAGATTACTTAGAAAATGTAGAAATTGTTCACACTTATAGAAGTGTAAAATGTCATTGCTAGCATTAACTGCTTTTGAGTGGTGAATGCATTTTTAGGTTAATCATTTAATTTATTCATGAGTTGTAGTAAACCCAATGCTTTCTGTGATGCAGCATTCTGTGTTGTTGCTGTTGAATCTGCTGGTCGACAGCTGCCGATGGCTTTTCTTGAACGGATCAAGGAAGATTTTACCAAGAGATATGGTGGGGGTAAAGCTGCAACAGCTGTTGCAAATAGTTTAAACAAAGAGTTTGGGTAATTATTTTAACCATGCATTATGAGTCTCTATGTTTGTGTGTGTTGAGTTAATCCTCTAACATGTTCTGTTACTATTTGAATACAGGCCGAAGCAGAAAGAACAGATGCAGTATTGTGTGGATCACCCAGATGAGATCAGTAAGCTTGCAAAAGTGAAGGCCCAAGTTTCAGAGGTCAAAGGAGTAATGATGGAAAATATTGAGAAGGTACGAGATACCTAGTTAGTTGGTCAGGTCTTTAATGGAAGGAAAATGATTTTTAATACTGGTCATCTAGCTTTGATAAACTTCTGCAAGCCACAATTTGTGCATTTATTTACAGTAAGCTTTGAGCTTGTAGGTTCTTGATCGCGGTGAGAAGATTGAGCTGCTGGTGGATAAAACGGAGAATCTTCGCTCTCAGGTTAGTGATTAAACACCTTAATTTTCTTTGACAAATTAATAATAAATGTATCTTTTTATATGCTTTTGATGATTTTTAATATTATTAAAATTAATAATATGGATCAAGACCCCGAATTTCCTTTGATTTTGTTGAACACCATGAGTTACCATGCAAGATACACTGCTTTAAGTTAATAAATTATGGAGTCCATGCATATCATATTATGCGTGCCTTCCTGTAATTACATTTTTCGTGTAGTTTTGTTCACTAATGTGGCCTTAATATGAATGGTAAATTCCCTGCAGGCACAAGATTTCAGGACACAAGGAACACAGATGAGGAGGAAGATGTGGTTGCAGAATATGAAGATAAAGCTGATAGTTCTTGGGATTATAATTGCTCTAATTCTTATCATTGTCCTCTCAGTTTGTAGTAACCACAACTGTTCTAAGTGATTGTTTCTGTGTGCTTGGTCATTAACTAATCCCTTGAACGTCTTGCTACTTGTTTTGGTGGCACGGATTTTGTTCTTTGTACTATATAGTTAAAAGTGACAGTGTGTATAATTTGTATTTGGATACTTCCATCTGGTGATAGTAGGCTTCTATGTTGATTCTTTAATTCTTCAGGAAAGGGATTTACATTTATATTGCTGTAATGCTATATGATTGATTATATATTGATGAATACCCATCAACTGAATATATTTTAACGGAGACACTGGTTTCAATCAAAGTTGTATAAACTGTCCGGTCCTCGTATGTACAAAGTTTCGGTTGTCCATATATGACTACGAGAATAATGTACCACTCCCACTTGAGTCTTACTCCAACAAGCTTTTGTTAAGGATCAAGATATTGAACACTTGACCAGGAGGCTTAACAAAAAGTCGAGGAATTGAGCCTTAATTGAAGCATTCGAATGTGAGTATTTGAATTTTTAAATTAAAAAAATGTAACTTTATGAAAGTAACGTATATTATTCTGTGAAAATTGTCTGTGCCAAGTCCAATGCTAAAGAGATGCCGTCTGGAGGCAAATTGCGGCAAACAAGGGTTACAGACTTACAGCTGTTGCTTCTTAATAAAGAACAATTTGCCATCCCACCTCAAGACAACAAGAAACAAACTAACATGCTAAGCTTGTAAATCTATTAAAAAGATGTTGCATATAGCTGAATTTCGATTTGTTCGAGGACGTGGAAATCGAGTAGCTCACATTTTGGCTAGATTTGCGAAGAATGTTGAGAAGAATATGGTCTGGTTTAATGAGTGCCCTGTGCTTATTTCTAAGGCTTTATGTAAAGATATGATGATGTAAATTGGTTGGTTGTATTTCATCGTTGCTATCAAAAAAGAAAAGAAAAGAATATCATGAGAACTTCTTTTCATCATTATTGTTACACAAAAACAAGACATTCAGCAAAAAGAATCAATCTACAGAATTAAAATGGTGTTGATGTAGAAAACTTGAAGTGCAAGATATGCTTTAAGCAGATCTTGCTTTAACACTGTGTTCAACCATAAATCACGTTTGTACTGTCCGTTTGTAGTTCTGACATGACCGAGCTCTGTTTAGCCACTGATTTCAATGTTGTCAATCAGCCTGACTTTTCCAAACCATGCAGCAATGCAGAACACAACTGGACTTGTAATCCTTTCCACTGCTTTCAAACTTTCTTGATCTACTATCTGATACCAAGAAAGAGATAATATGATTGCATATATTGCAATTTTTATTCTTGGGCTTTGTATTCCCTTTCATAAGTAAGAGATAAATGTTCTGCACTGCTGTTAAAAGTAAGGCTGCTGCACCAAATTCATCTAAACAGGTACTACAGACAGGAACTAAAGTTCTCACTTGGCTAAACAGAATATTAAGCAGTTTATTCAAACTAACATGTGTACCATACTGCTGTCAATTGATAAGGACTTCCAATTTGTTTTTTTAACGTTTTACCCTTTTAAAAAATAATTATCTGTCAAGAAGCTTCCTATCAATGACGATTAAGTCAGTTGACACAGCAAAATGCCAGACACTAAATATTCCAACCGGAAGTCCAAGTCCAAGGGTCTCTCAGCTAAGAAGAATTACATGCCATGCGATGGTTAGCGATAATGCAGGCTCAGGGGACACAATGTTCCAGATTTATATTATAATCACTTAATCAAATAACACTAGTTTCTTGAAATTTTCTATTTTCCGAACAACGAACATTACATAAGAGAGACAATTTTGTGTGTGCTTGTGTTTGAATAAATGTTGTCAACTAACAGAAAGGGTTAAACAACATGCCATATCTCACCTCAGCATAATCGATTCTCCCCCCTGCTTCCTGTATGGATTCAATAACTGAATTTATCAAATCTCTGCTGTTTATTTGGCCCATCTCTACAGCATCTTTAGCTTTTGACAGTGATCGGTTGATTGACAAGGCCTGCCAGATGTATAGAATTCTTAGTGTCAGGAGATTTTTTTTTAACTTTGTTTTAAGACGAGGGGCAAGAAAAGGAGCAACTATCTGCAACAAAGTTATTATCTCTGTAAAATTATGGACTAATGTTTTATAAAACCAAGTATAAGCGGGATGGTCTCGTGATACAGATTTTATATCAAACGAAGCGGTTTCACCATGGTTACCAGACAAGTTGTACATGAGAGGAAGATAATGCATCTTGAAGGAAGAACAGAAAAACTAAACAATTTTTTCAACAATATTTGTTTAAAAAATCTAATTCTAGAATAGACTATGAATGTCTTTCATACATACAGCAGTTCATTAGTGCATCTACTTATTTCATGTTGGAAGAAAGGATTTCACTCAAACTCACACAACTCAATATAGGAGGAGAAGTATTTACTTGAAATGACTTGATTAGAAATGATTTGATACAAGGCTTTATATAGGATTCCATAGAAAAATCTACACACTTATTTAAATGCTAGACTACTAAAACTTTATATGGATACTTCTAGAGATTACATGCATCTAGACCAATACATTGAATATAGAAAAAACAAATACATGTACCAAGAATATTCTAGAATCATCCACACTTCTATTATTTTATAAGTCAAAACTATATTTTCTTTTTTAACACCCCCTTAATTTTAACTATCCCAAGTAGACTTCGAAATTTGTTGAAGACATCACGTTTGAGAGGCTTCGTAAATATGTCACTGATTTGATCTCGTGACTTCACATAGTTGAGCTCCACTTCATTTCTTTCAATGCACTCTCGGATATAGTGATATTTTGTATCAATATGCTTTCTTCGTTCATGGAACACCGGATTTTTCGTCAAAGCTATAGCCGAGAGCCGACTTATTATCAACCAATATCTCCGTGGACTCCTTTTGTGACATGTTGAGCTCCTCCAAAACTTTCCTTAACCATAAGAGCATGCCGCCACATATTCCGCCTCACAGGTGGATAAAGTAACAATGGGTTGCTTCTTTGAACTCCATGAAAAAGATGCATCACCCATAAAGAACACATATCCGGTGGTACTCTTCCGATCATCAATGTCACCGGCCCAATCACTATCACAATAACCAACAAGTTTGAACTCATTAGAACGATGATAAAACAATCCATAATCGATCGTACCTTTAAGATAACGAAGAATTCTTTTGGCCGCTTTCAAGTGTGTTGTTGTTGGAGCCTCCATATAGTGACTAACAAGTCCAACACTATAAAGTATATCGGGCCTCGTACATGTTAAGTATCTCAAACTTCCCACAAGACTTTTGAAGCAAGTAGGATCCACATTCTCACACTCTTCAAATTTTGACAATTTTGTTCCACATTCAATGGGGGTGCTAACGTCTTGACAATTTTCCATCTTGAACTTCTTCAAAATCTCCCTTGTATAGTTTCCTTGAGATATTAGTATTCCATCACTCCTTTGCTTCACTTCGAAGCCAAGATAGTATGACATAAGTCCAATGTCGGTCATCTCAAACTCTCTTGCCATGTCTTGCTTAAATTTCTCAAACATACTTGGACTATTGCCCGTAAATATTAAATCATCCACATACAAGCATGCAAGAAGAAATTCTCTATTTTTATTAACCTTGGCATATAGTGCATGTTCATGTGGACATTTGTAAAAACCTCGAGCTTGAAAGTATTTGTCAAGTCTACTATTCCAAGCCCTTGGTGCTTGTTTTAATCCGTATAGGGCCTTCTTCAACTTCAACACCTTTCCTTCTTGTCCTTTGATGGTGTATCCTAATGGTTGCTCCACATACACGGTTTCTTCAAGAACACCATTCAAGAATGCGGACTTCACATCCATTTGATGAATTTTCCATCCATTTTGTGCCGCCAAAGAAATTATTAGCCTAATAGTCTCCATCCTTGCAACCGGTGCGAAAACATCATCATAATCAACTCCATGTCTTTGGTTGTAACCTTTGGCCACCAATCTCGCCTTGCATTTTTCAACCTTGCCTTGGACATTTTTCTTCACCTTATATACCCACTTCACACCAATAGCCTTTTGTCCTTTTGGTAGTGTAGCCAATTCCCATGTGTCATTCTTCTTGATAGACTCTATCTCCTCATCCATTGCTTTCTTCCATTTTTCATCTTGGATTGCTTCTTTAAAACTTGTTGGTTCGGTTTCTGCTAGAAGACAAAGAAGAGTTAAGTCGGAAATAGCGGGAACCTCTTCCGTTTCATCATATATTTCTTCAAGCCTTCTATATCACCTTGGCGGTGTTTCGTCACTATCACTTGATGAAGATGGAGGAGTTTCTTGTCCATCACTTGTTGCTCGTGGTGATGTGGGAGGAGTGATATGTTGCTCATATTTTTCTTTCTTTCATCTTCATCAACAAATGGGAAGAAATTATACTCTTCTTGTGAGTTGCTCCAATCCCATGAGCTTTCTTCATCAAATACAACATCACGACTAATTACTATTCTTCCATTGATGGGGTTGTAAAGTTTATAACCCTTTGCTCTTGCATCATATCCAACAAATACATACTTCTCACTTTTGTAATCCAACTTTGTCCTTCGTTCATCATCGACATGTGCATAAGCTATGCTTCCAAAGACTCGTAAGTGAGTAATAGTTCGTCTCTTTCCTTTACATGCTTGTTGTGGAGTCATGTCTTTGACACTTCTCATGGGACATCGATGTGACAAGTAGACGACACAATCTACCGCTTCGGCCCAAAATTCTTTAGGCATATTCTTGCTCTTTAGCATGCTTCGAGCCATGTTAAGAATGCTTCTATTTTTCCTTTCGGCGACTCCATTTTGTTGAGGTGATCGTGGAACCGTTGCAGGCCTTATTATTCCATGATCTTCATAAAATTTTAAGAACTCCTTTGAATTGAATTCGCCTCCTCGATCTGAACGAATAGCTCTTATTTGATACTCTCTTTTTCAACTAGGTCTTTGAATTTTTTGAAGCATTCAAAAACTTGAGACTTCTCTTTGAGAAAATACACCCATGTCTTGCGGCTAAAATCATTAATAAATAACAAGAAATAACGATTTTTACTAAAAGATGGAGGATTAAAAGACCCACATACATCCGAGTGAATGAGTTCAAGAGGCTCCCTTGCTCTTGTCATAGATTCCTTTGGACAACTCTTTCTTGATTGCTTTCCGAATAGACATCCTTCACAAATTTGATTTGGATGGTTGATGTGAGGCAAACCATTCACCATATGATTCTTTGCTAGTGAATTTAGTCCTTCAAAGTTTAAGTGCCCAAACGTAAGATGCCAAAGCCAAGAAGAATCTCCAACACAAGCCTTTAAATATTTTGCAACATCATTTTGAATTTTGAGAATAAACATACGATTCTTGGTCATAGGCACCTTAGCAATTAAATTATCACAAGAATCTCTCAAGTCAAGAAATCCATCTTTCATGGTGATGGTGTAGCCTTTCTCCATTAATTGACCCAAACTCAAGATATTATTTTTAATGCTAGGCACATAATAAACACTTGAAATAAAATCATGATCTCCATTTTTCAAGCGAATTAAGATGTTACCTTTGCCTTTGATGGGCACTCCCGAAGAGTCTCCAAAAGTGACTTTACCATTCACATTTTCATCAAGATCCATGAATAATTCTTTATTTCCACACATATGATAACTTGCCCCACTATCAAGATACCATAAATTTTCTCCATATTTTTCTTCTCCTTTTTGTGCTAGAAGCAAAGTGGGCTCGTCGCCTTTGTCTTCAACAAGATTAGCTTCTTCCTCAACTTGTCTTTTCAAAGTGCGACACTCGGAAGTATAGTGACCATATTTTTGACAATTATAACACTTAATATTTGATTTGTCATACCTTGAAATGGATCGTCCTCTTCCACGGCCTCTTGAATTTCTTGTCTCGTACAATCTTTCATATTTTTTATTATCCTTCCTTTGTTGGCCACGTCCACGTCCTTGTCCGTGTACAACTCCTCGTCCACGTCCTCTTCCACGACCTCTTTGACTTCTTGTATATCTTCCATCATTATCTTTAAAAGATAATTTTACTTGCAAGGCTTGTTCAATTGGCTCATTCCTCTTTAACATTTTTTCTTCATGGGCTTGTAGTGATCCCATGAGCTCATCAATAGTCATTTCATCTATATCTTTACCCTCCTCAATTGCCACGACTTTGTAATCAAATTTAGAGTCAAGTGAACGAAGAATTTTTTCTATAACTCGAACATCACTTACCTCTTCTCCATTACTTTTCACTTGGTTGATAACAGTCAAGACTCTTGAAAAATAATCTGAGATTGATTCGGATTCCTTCATTCGCAAAGCCTCAAACTCTCCACGAAGTGTTTGTAGCCGCACTCTCTTCACTTTAGCATCTCCACTAAAAGAAGCTTTGAGAGTATCCCAAACTTTCTTTGATGTTGTTGTGGAAGCCACCTTTTGTAACATAGAATCATCCAAACATTGATGAATGATCATGATCGCCTTTTGGTCCTTCTTTCTTTGAGATTGTAGTTGATCCTTTTGAACTTGATTTAAATTTTCTTCATTTTCGGGCACCACCAATCCTTTCTCCACCATATCCCACACATCATTTGCTCCAAGGATCGCCTTCATACGGATACACCAATTCTCATAATTATCTTTGGTGAATTTTGGCATTTGCCATTGAAACATTCCATTTGCCCTGATCTCCTTCTTTACAATACAAGCTTTCTTTGAAGACAAGTTAGAACTTTTGGCTCTTGATACCACTTTGTTGGAAGAAAGGATTTCACTCAAACTCACACAACTCAATTTAGGAGAAAAAATATTTACTTGAAATGACTTGATTATAAATGATTTGATACAAGGCTTTATATAGGACTCTATAGAAAGATCTACACACTTACTTAAATGCTAGACCACCAGAACTTTCTATGGATACTTCTAGAGATTACATGCATCAGACCAATACATTGAATATACAAAAAACAAATACATGTACCAAGAATATTCTAGAATCATCCACACACTTCTATTATTTTATAAGTCAAAATTATATTTTATTTTTAACATTTCATACATATAGCAGTTCATTAGTGCATCTACTTATTTCATGTGCCTCAAGCAAAAGTAAATAAATGACCATCTATGCTTGGATCAATCATAATACATATCATATGTATGGCAATAGAAATAACCTTCTCCCTCTCATCTGTTGAGAGGTGTACATTGCGTGAGCTCATTGCAAGGCCATCCTTCTCTCGTGTTATGTCTGAACCAATTATTCTTATGGCAAAATCAAGATCTCTAACCTGAAAGTAATTCATTTGACAGCCCATAAAAAATTGAATATGGTAGTGCAATCAATTAAAAGGAGAATTTTGGTATATTGCACTGGTGCAGACTGATGATACTCAAGTGGGATAAGATATCAACTCAAATCTAGCAGTGCATACTGATAACTCTGACCCAAAATAAGAAACACTGAATCACATTTGCGCCGTGCTATGTTATGTCAGTACACTGGAATATCACTCATAGGGAAAACCAAATTAAAGAGAAAGAACCACAGTGAATAGCTCCTACAATACCTCTACAACATCATCATAATATTGTGCAATTCACTTTCCATAATTCAATTCTGATATATTTATACTATTAATAGTAAACAATGCATTGAATGATCACCAGGTAGAAGAAAAGAAGGCAAAAAACCAAGATAGAAGAAAAAAAGGTGAAAAATTTCGACGCTAGCCCTTTTTGGATGACCGCCAATCTGCTTAAAGACCAAGACCACATCTATATAGACTTGGGAGGCATAGCATTACTATGCATAACTTTTTGGACTCTTCACAAAAGCTCCCTCCCCGGCCTATAATGCTAAGACAACATCAGTCACGAAAAATGCCAGTGCTAGACACAATTACAACAAAAGGCCAACCAAAACTGTAAAATATAAACACTATGACAACAAAAGACAAGCACAGGTAAACATTACGATTCTAAAAACTCACCATTCTAGTAACAATTCTCAACTGCTGATAATCTTTCTTCCCGAAAACAGCAACATCAGGTTCAACAATATTAAACAACTTGGAAACAATTGTCGCAACCCCTCGAAAGAAAATAGGCCTACTTTTCCCACACAACCCCTTCCCCAATCTTTCAACTGTAACCCAAGTTTCATGTCCCGACCCTCCTCCATCTTCCACACAAGACACCACCCCCTCTTTCTCAACCCTACCTTCACCATGTCCAACACTACCAACACCATAATCATACAAGTTATACGGATGAAAAACAACATCAACCCCACCAGGAACAGACATGAGTTTCTTGATATCACCATTAAAATCAGAAGGGTATGTTGAAAGATCTTCATTAGGAGAGAACTGACCAGGGTTTACATAAATTGAGACAACAGAAACTTTGGTATGTTTATGAGCTTCTGTAATAAGAGAAAGATGACCTTGGTGTAAAAAACCCATTGTAGGAATTAACCCTATTGTCTTGCCTTGAGCTCTCATAGATCTTGACCACTCTCTCATTTCATTCTTGTCTGTAATTATTTTTGGTTCTTTAGGTTTTTCCATTAGGATGAGTGATCAAGAACAAAAAATCAATTTAAGTGAAGTATGTAATAGAAAGATCTTGTTGTCCAAAAAAGGGAAGATTGGTGCTTACAATTGAACACTGACAAACCGTTAATCCTTGACAATTTCAGATGTTTTTTTTAAAATTAATCATATACATCAACAAATTTATCGAACTCTATCATTTTATTAAATACAAAAATATTCATTAATTTTTTATTATTATTAGATTTTAATGAATTTTTTTAAATTAAATTGAATACGCCGATTACAAGTTTTTTTCGAAATACTAGTAAAACACCTAGTTTTTAGGGATTATTGTATAATTCAAATAGAATACCATTTTTTTTAATGAATTTTAGTTAAATTAAAGAATTTTATTCGTTTATTAAAATTACTCATTTTTTGAGTATAAATATTTTTATAAATTTATTTGTAGATAGAAGTTTCGATTGAGAAACACAATAAATTTTCAAGTGGTCCATTTGGTTTATCGTTTATTTTGAAACTCGTGGATCTGAAAATCCTAAAAAGAATAATCTACACACGCACAATTTACACCCCACCTGCTGAACCACTAATTCGCGAGTACATCTTAAATTTAAATGGTACCTGGTATCTATTGTTTCGACCACTGCACACTAATTTCTTACCATACACTAAATTTTAAAAAAAGAACGACAAACGACCTGCACTGATAGTTGGGTAACATCGAAGAGCCTTTGGGGAACACTGCACTTCACAAGTTCACATATTCAACGGTTTACTATTTTTTCTCAAGTAGAACCCAAGATGTTTACATGAGCAAAACAGAAATGTCAAATCTGGAGAACATCTTAAAGTAAGATAAATGATCATGGAATACATACAATGGTAAAAGGGAATAATAATGATTTGCATAAACTTGGCAGTTTAAACTTCACAAGAGAAAACCTCATAGATAATGCACACCACCATCAAAAAATCAATCTGAACGCCCATTAATGCTGAATAATCTTGAAAAACAATCTACTGTAAACCAAAAGTTCAAGCTGTCAAACACCCAACATATCAAAAGCACCACTCCCAACTACTACTCCTGGTTGCTATCATCCCTTGAATAGTTTCCCATTCTCCCGCGACTACGACCATAGCCACCTCTTGCCCTTCCTCCACCCCTGCCTCCAGCATCTTGATAATCTGTCAACATACAACATTGACAGTGTTAAACCATTTTCATATCATTACTGGCTTACTGCACCAGTAGCATCCACTAGTGAATTTATAAATAAATAGGCAAAAATTGGACATCATATAATGAGCTACGAACATTGCATAGACAAGTACAAGATATGTGAACTAACCACGATTGTAGCTTCCATCATGGCCACCCCTTGGTCCCCAGTTTCGGAAGTTACCAGTTTCTAACATAGATATCAATAAATCATCATGTAAAATTCAAGATTAAATGGGGGGAATAAGACAAATATGACAAAATCCTATACCTTGATAGTTCTCCTGGTAGTTTCCCCTATAATTTCCTTCATAGCTTCCATATCCACCTCTACTCCAACCTCGTCCTCTCCCTCTACCTCGGGCTCCACCACGACCTCGCCCATATGAATCTAAAATTTTAATCAGATCCAATATAATTTAATACTAAAATGAAGAAAAAGTTGATGTTTACAAAAAAAGATGGTTTCTGTTTAATAATATCACCTTCGTTAGCAACATTGTAATTTTGTCGTGCTTGTCTAGTAAAATTTGGCTGCTGCTGCTCGTAATTGTTCTGTGTCCTTGATTGCTGCGGTTGCTGATAATTGTTCTGCGACCTCAAGGGCTGGTGTGGCTGATTGTTATGTGTCCTTGATTGCTGTTGCTGCTGATAATTGTTCCGTGGCTTTGGGGGCTGCTGTTGGTGATAATTGTTCTGCGGCCTTGAGGACTGCTGTTGTGGATAATTGTTCTGTGGCCTTGAGGACTGCTGTTGTTGATAATTGTTTCGTGGCCCTTGCTGCTGTTGCTGATATTTCTGTGGTGGCCTTGATTGTGGCTGTTGGTTTGCTTGTTCTGCATTAGCTGGGGATTGATACCTATATACAATGAAATAGGTTATAACATAGAAACATCTTCAATTGATATCACTAGGAATTAACCTCAAGGAGTTGTACTGAATGAAGAACCAAAAATAGCATTAACAGACAAGATTATAAGAAAATACAAAAATGGACGGCGGAAACAAAAAAGCCTACTTCACAAATTCAGACAAACTTCAAGCATTTATTCAGTTCTAAACACAAGAGAGATTGCAGTAATTTGTATTGTGCTGCATTTATTGGCTAGTGAAATGAGTTGTAAATTTACCCTGGAGAGTTCTTGTTCAACTCCTTAGTTGACAAGGTGATTGAAATCATTGAGACATTGCGGCTTGTCTCCACACTGCAATAGACATGAGGTTCAAAATGGTAATTACCGAATATAATGAATTGAAGGAAAAAAATTGATATCAGATGGAATACTTACGGCAGAAGACCCTCCTCGATGGGCTCCCATACATCCACTATGCTTACTGAACTTATGACAGTATCTTGGTGCAATTGAGGCATTCGTCTCTGTCCAAAATAAATGCAATAAGTCAACACATTATAATATTAAGGGAAAGGGGGCTTTACTCAGAATGTAAACCAAACCAACCTTTATAATCTCTGTGATGGATACCGTCTTGCTTATTGCTTGTCCCATAGCTTTAAGTACAATTTCACTACCATTCCCATCCTGAATGTTAACAATTAATTGTTATATTCCTCCATTCCAAATTAGTTGAACCCAATGAAATTTTATTTCTTCCCAAAGAGATAGTTCAATACTGAAATAAGTTTACAGTTGCAAGGACTTAACTGACAAAAAGAAATTTTAGCTTAACAATTTCATTAATTTTAAGTTCCAAGTTACAATGACTTGAGTGTTAAAAGAAATATTGTCCTAACAATTTCATTGAGTTTAAATAATAATGAGTGTAACATAATATATTTGAACATAGTGTATAATACATTACGGAAAGACAAAAAGATGAAGACACTAATGTTTCATCACCGTTTATCTATTACCTAGAAGCATAAGTTAATCAAGATTTGATTACGTCCTAACACATAATATACTACCACATTGGCAAGTTGATATAACTAGTTAAAATAATCAGTTATATATAAACCAGTGCATATTATAAATATGGTTAAGCATGGAAAAATATTATATAATTAACTTTTCTTAATATGCGTGAAATTTTCCGGCAAAAAAAAAAAAATATGCGTGAAATTTTCAGAAGAGACTAGTGAAATGGGATGGAGGGAGTACTATATTTTGGAGTGCATAAACAATCCCTCACCATTACAAGATACGCTACTCCCGCCACAACTCAGCCAGCATGACCGAAACAATTGCAAGTGATATAAGCTGAAAAACACTTACAAGTTCTCTCGAGTCTCGAGTGCACTAGCAAGTGCATATTCAACTTCCCATGTTATCCCAAGCCAAAACCTCTTAATATTACACTTCTTGTCTATTAATTCGAAGTCTAGTCAGTTGATCAATAGTGACGGTTAACAAAGCTCATGTACAACATGTCTAAGCCATTAAGGATGTTCATGTTATATAACATATGAACCATAATATTTACAGTCTCCTAAGTCACTACGAATAGCCTAGCAGGCTAGCATATAATGGATGATTATGATTTGTGAAAACTTCAAGCATGACTTATTGATGTATTAGACTTGTTGCAAAGAAAACGTATTAAACTAAAAAAACATCACGCGACTAGCTTAAGGTTCATTTCCATCCATCTGTACGAGTACCACAATCAGAATAAGAGTATAAAACTACACAGTCAACCAGTCACCGGATGCTGCATCATTACATTTGAGTAATTATCATGTACAGTAACACAATTTCACCTATGTACTTGCAGAAAGAAACTCCAACTGGAGTCACTCTTATATGAATCTATCAATATTGGCTTCAAATAACGGCATACTATTCCTTACATTCAAACAAGAATGTTATATACTAGAGTTTGGTATACAAAATATAATTTATAATGACAATCAACACATGTATCATGAAAAAGTAACATATAGGAGATGCACAGATAACCAACTATCTACACAATAACTCTAAATCCAATAGATAGTTATTCCAAATTACTTAACCAAATGAGCATTTTTTTTGTTCCCAGATAGATAACTACTCAAATAGAATTTGAGTTACAATGACTTAATTGCCAAAAATAAATGATGGATCAACAATTTCATTGATTATAATAAATATATTTTGTAAATGGCATAGAATATCTCACAGAAAAACAGAATAATGAACACACTAATGTTTCATCTCCGCGTATCTACTAACTAGAAGCATAAGGTAATCAATATTTGATTATGGCCTAACACATAGAACGGCCAGTTGAATTAGTTAACGACTTAAAAAAAGTAAAGGCGCATTTTAGTTTCTACTTTCGGAGTGCATAATCAATCCCCCATTATTACAAAATACGCTACTACCGCCGCAACTCATCAAACATGACCAAAAGAACAATAATCCTAATTATTTTTTTCACTATCAACCTCTTTAACAACTAAACCACAATATTCTCCTATAATTACCAATTCAAAACATCTCGAGAAACTCAATATGCTGTCGTGTTTACACCCTACCTAAACTTAACCACATAAATACGCATCATCTCGAAAACGAATAATTAACCGACATTGTAGTATAAATCTAATCTAATACTATCACGAAATTAAAAAAAAAAACGAAAAATCAACGCAATTAAATAATCAAAATCACAATTAAAATCAAAATCAAGTGAATAACAAAGATTAAGGGAGCGATTAGTACCCGAAGCAGAGAAGTGGCGTAGCTGATGTAGTTACGAACCAAACCTTTAGCAGTGATTCTGATTTCTTTCTCATTAATGGCGGTCTCAGCCTTAGGGTTTTGCACTTTTCTGTATCTATCCATAGAGAGAGAGAGAGAGAGAGAGAGAGAGAGATTGTGTGTATAGACTATGAGAAACAGCGAGGGATTGAGAGAGACAGCAATTCCCTAAAACCCTAGATTTTGTTACTGACTAAAACCTCAATTTATAGAATCAGATTGTCGATAAATATTTAGTTATAATTATTAACGATTTATTTATTAAAATTTAGAATATCAAATCGGTCATCAAACTCCCTCAAAAATGATTTAACAAACATTTTCCCGACTACTTTGAATTTTAATTATCCATGTGATCAACGGATTACTAGTTAATCATTTGTATCCATGTATGTATTTTGATTTATATTTAATTAACATCATTTGTTGGGTTAGGATCTATGAGAGAATCGCATATTAAAAAAAAACTTAGAAGATTATTACTAGATCAATTGTTCATATTTAACTCATTTTTATATACAAAATTTTTATAAGGGTATTTTTGGAATAAAATAACTACACTATTAGTTCAATTAATTTAAATAAAGAAGTTTAGTCAATTACTCATTTTTTAAATTCTTCTTTTATTATTTTAAATTTTTATCTTACATATCTTTTGGCTATTTTTTTTCTTAAAAATGATTTATTTATTTTATTCAAAATTTTATACACGAAAAAATTTCTCAGATAAAAGGATTTTACTGCAGAACCTATTTTGTTTCGTAGTATAAATACAATGTTCTACTACTGAATTTTAAAAGTTATGCACATGAACTTTAAAGTTCAACAACTGAACTTACTTTTTTCCACGAAGTTCTACAAGTGAACTTGATTTTTTTTATAATGTTCAGCGGTTGAACAATGTTATTCATATATTTTCATACCATAACTTTCATGTTCTACCGTTGAATATAAAAGTCATGCAATCAAATTTGAAATCAAGCACATAAATTTTAAAGTTCTACAACTGAACTTATTTATATTTAAATGTTCATCTGCTGAACACTGTTATCTCATATTGTGTTTATACCAAAACTTGAATATTTTCACAAAAAATGATAAAAAATAATAGGGGAATTTTATGATGATGATGATGGAGAATTGTGTGATCGATATCGATGTATGATTATAATTATTAATCAAATAGTAATTAGCTCTAAATTGTGTATTTTGTGTTTATGGATAACTTTACCCCTGATCTACATATAATAAATATATATTATTTTAAAATATAAGTTAGAGTTCTAAGGGTCTTAGGTTAATGGACAAGGAACATGACCTTCATTTGTATCCATTCATTTAAAATAAAGATAATGTTACCTGTTAAGTCCAAAACGTAACCTCCAATACCTGCCATGCAATTCTTGCCGGAACTTCGACTCCAAGAACCATCTATAAACCCTTGTAGAGTTGTGCTCTTGTTGGTTATAGATAGTTTTGCTTGTTTACTGCAGGTGAGGACAAGTCCCGCTGGTTTTCTGATCCATAAATTCATACAATCCGGCTCAATAAGATTGATGGCTTCACACTAACTAGTTGTTCTAAGAATGATCAAGTTTTCCAGCGTCTTTTTGAGGGTCTTCTTACCTTAGAAAACATTTTGGTTTCTTGTTAGCCATAACTTCCATAATGTTGCTGCAATCACTATCCCCCAAGCAGTCTTGATACTGGTGCTCTTTGAGCGAGAGAAAGAACTCCAGATATTGGTTTTTGTAACTCTGATTTCCCACCAGTTATTGATGAACTCCCATGCCCAAATTGCTGGATCACATTCCCATAGGATATGGTCTTGTGTTTCTGTAGCTAAGGAGCACCATTTGCAATCTTGTGAGATTCCCATCAGATTTGTTCTATACCGTAGAAGACTATTCGTTGGCAACGAATTTTGTAGCATCAACCAAAGGAACATTTGAACCTTTGTAGGGATTTTGAGACTCCAAATTAGTTTAAAAACACTGTTTCCTGCTTGGTGAATGCCACTTATTAAACTGTAGCAATCTTTGACTGTGTAAGGCTTATTAGTCAAAGACAATAGAATTTGGTCTCTCTTTCCTCAAGAGCACATCTTTGGTAAAACTTTGCAGTGGAACTACTTCTTCTTTCTCCCAATGTCTGAGAGGTCTTATCCAATGTTTTTGATCCAAAAACTCCCTGCTATTTGACTCATTCTCATATTCATGAGTGCCCAAGGATAATATTTGCTCACCTTTAAAATAATGTTCAACGTCGCTATCATTCTCATATTTATAGACCTCCTCAAGTTTTTCTTTGATGTGTTCTTCACCATCCCCGTCTTTGTCTTTTTTGTTAACCACATCAAGTCCGTCACAATATGCTGACAAGCAATTTTCAGAACCCACAAATTTCACACCCTTCTTCAACTACCTCCACACCTTTCAAATTTTCCGCATTATCAAATTCAAGCACTTCTCTATCTTCCACATCCAACAAAATATCATGTTTTGGTTGTGAAATTTCATCAAACACATTATCAGCATGATGGGATACATAATGTTGAACCGTATCACCATCTTGTTTACTCTCCAGATGCATCTTAGACTCATAGCCTAATGGTAAAAACCTCTCCATCATCAACCGTCTCATCCTCCGCCATGTTCTAACGGACCCATTTTCTTGTCGCCGCCTTTGAAGAACAATTTTATCCCACCATATTGAAGTAACGCTCTTTAACCTGATTGACACCATCTTGATTCTCGGGAACATCCATCACATCAAAGAATTTATCAACATCAATATGCCACTTTAAAAACTCGTCAACCCCAAAAGTCCCATAGAATAAAGGTATATCAGCTTTTATAATATCATTGTAAATGAGCCAATTCCCCTGTTTTGACTCGGAACCAGAATTCTTACCAACATGATACTTCCCATCTCGAGGGACTCGATTTCGATCTTTTCTTTCACCTCTACGTTTCTTGTTATTGTTATTCATGTCGTCTGTCACCGTAGTCATCCTGTCTGTCAAAGCCTTGAGAGTCACGGTAAAAGCCGTAGTAACCTATGCAAGATCTTTTTTGGTAATTGGTTCGTCTCCCATAGTAAATCAAGTAGCGAAAAGACAAAAAAAAAACCTGCTCTGATGCCAACTGACGCAGTACGGAAGCCAAGAAAAAGCAAGCGATAATCCTTACAAGGACTCTTACACGAGAAATCCTTAAAAACCTTGAATCCACAAGGCGATCCTTGAATCCACAAGGAGTTTCTTGAATTCACAAGAAATAAGATAAACATCTCTAGTGTTTTAATTTCAATAAAAGATTATTCCATCTGTTACATCTTAGTATTGTTTAAATAGGGATAATAAACCCTAAAAAGAAATAAAACCAAATCCTAATTAAAATTAAATAATAAATAAAAGAAGCGTGATCGCTTTAGGCGTGGGCATACACAATATCTCCATATCTTCTACTTGAAGCGTCTGCCAAGATTTTCCAATTCGGCATGATCATGTCAATCAACAGCGTGGTCATGTCATCAAGCATTCTCAGCAGCGTACTCATGCCTTTATTTTGTTGTTGTCTTTTCGCTAGTCATGAACCTCGATTAACACTGAAAATCCTCTTACACCAGTCTCCTTCACTTCAAAAGAACCCGACCCCGAGTTCTCATCTAAAATAAAAGAACGGCATCTGATCAATGTTTATCTCTCCATGGTGGTATTTATATAGGAAAAGGCCTTGCTGGAATTTTATGCCTAACTTTCTCCTCTGAAATAACTTTTAAACATGAAGACCTCATAAGAATTAGTCCAAACCAACCACGGTCAACCATTGCAAGCACAAATTTAGAATCGACATCAAAGAGCTCATGTGTTGTACCAAGAGACACCGTACATTCATACGATTGCTCTAAGACAACCTTATCTTCCAACGGATACACAACATAAATCATACCACCATTCACGAAATCAATTGTCTTCTCCTTACTTTTCTAGAAATACATTCATATCAAACTGATATGGTCTACACATTGCAAACACACATGAACCCACACCAAAGTTATCAAAAACAGTAGTATCCATGTATTTCACACTAGCAATGTCAATAACATAATGTTTACTTACGTAACTGTCAACTAGTGGATTATCCCGAACAACATTATATGGTGCTATATAAGTAACTGGAGCCAACTTGATTTCATCAACCATTCCACGAAAATCAAAGTTCTCATAACTTTCACAATCTACCATAATATCATAAGTTTGAGGACTCACCTTGCGTAAAGACAAGATCAAGGTATGATGTTGCAAATCATCAACCCATTCATGAGTGCCCAAGGATAATATTTTCTCAACTTTAAAATAATGTTCAACGTCACTATCATTCTCATATTTATAGACCTCCTCAAGTTTTTCTTTGATGTGTTCTTCACCATCCTCATCTTTGTCTTCTTTGTTAACCACATCCAGTCCGTCACAATATGCTGACATGCAATTTTCAAAACCCACAAATTTCACATCCTTCTTCAACTACTTCCACACCTTTCAAATTTTCCGCATTAGCAAATTCAAGCACTTCTCTATCTTCCACATCCAACAAAATATCATGTTTTGGTTGTAAAATTTCATCAAACACATTATCAGCATGATGGGATACATAATGTTGAACCGTATCAACATATTGTTTACTCTCCAGATGCATCTTAGACTCATAGCCTAATGGCAAAAACCTCTCCATCATCAACTGCCTCATCCTCCGCCATGTTCTAACAGAACCCTTTTCTTGTCACCGCCTTTGAAGAACAATTTTATCCCACCATATAACAACAACGCTCTTTAACCTGATTGACTCCATCTTGATTCTCGGGAACATCCATCACATCAAATAATTTATCAACATCAATATGCCACTTTAAAAACTCGTCAACCCCAAAAGTCCCATAGAATAAAGGTATATCAGCTTTTATAATATCATTGTCAATGAGCTGATTCCCCTGTTTTGACTCGGAACCAGAATTCTTACCAACATGATACTTCCCATCTCGAGGGACTCGATTTCAATCTTTTCTTTCACCACTACGTTTCTAGTTATTGTTATTCATGTCGTCTGTCACCGTAGTCATCCTGTCTGTCAAAGCCTTGAGAGTCACGGTAAAAGCCATCGTAACCTCTGCAAGATCTTTTTTGGTAATTGGTTTGTCTCCCATAGTGAATCAAGTAGCGAAAAGACAGAAAAAAGCCTGCTCTGATGCCAACTGACGCAGTACGGAAGCCAAGAAAAAGCAAGCGATAATCCTTACAAGGACTCTTACACGAGAAATCCTTAAAAACCTTGAATTCACAAGGCGATCCTTGAATCCACAAGGAGTTTCTTGAATTCACAAGAAATAAGAGAAAAATCTCTAGTGTTTTAATTTCAATAAAAGATTTTTCCATCTGTTACATCTTAGTATTGTTTAAATAGGGATAATAAACCCTAAAAAGAAATAAAACCAAATCCCAATTAAAATTAAATAATAAATAAAAGAAGCGTGATCGCTTTAGGCGTGAGCATGCACAATCTCTCCATATCTTCTACTTGAAGCGTCTGCCAAGATTTTCCAATTCGGCATGATCATGTCAATCAACAGCGTGGTCATGCCATTAAGAATCCTCAGCAGCGTACTCATGCCTTTATTTTGTTGTTGTCTTTTCGCAAGTCATGAACCTCGATTAACAATGAAAATCCTCTTACACCAGTCTCCTTCACTTCAAAAGAACCCGACCCCGAGTTCTCATCTAAAATAAAAGAACGGCATCTGATCAATGTTTATCTCCCTATGGTGGTATTTTTATAGGAAAAGGCCTTGTTGGAATTTTTTGCCTAACTTTCTCCTCTGAAATTACTTTTAAGCATGAAGACCTCATAAGAATTAGTCCAAACCAACCACGGTCAACCATTGCAAGCACAAATTTAGAATCGACATCAAAGAACTCATGTGTTGTACCAAGAGACACCGTACATTCATACGATTGCTCTAAGACAACCTTTTCTTCCAACGGATACACAACATAAATCATACCATCATTCACGAAATCAATTGTCTTCTCCTTACTTTTCTGAAATACATTCATATCAAACTGATATGGTCTACACATTGTAAACGCACATGAACCCACACCAAAGTTATCAAAAACAGTAGTATGCATGTATTTCACACTAGCAATGTCAATCACATAATGTTTACTTACGTAACTGTCAACTAGTGGATTATCCCAAACAACATTATATGGTGCTATATAAGTAACTGGAGCCAACTTGATTACATCAACCATTCCCCGAAAATCAAAGTTCCCATAACTTTCACAATCTACCATAATATCATAAGTTTGAGGACTCACCTTGCGTAAAGACTAGATCAAGGTATGATGTTGCAAATCATCTACCAATTCATGAGTGCCCAAGGATAATATTTGCTCACCTTTAAAATAATGTTCAACGCCGCTATCATTCTACTATTTATAGACCTCCTCAAGTTTTTATTTAATGTGTTCTTCACCATCCTCGTCTTTGTCTTCTTTGTTAACCACATCCAGTCCGTCACAATATGCTGACATGCAATTTTCAGAACCCACAAATTTCACACCCTTCTTCAACTACCTCCACACCTTTCAAATTTTCCGCATTAGCAAATTCAAGCACTTCTCTATCTTCCACATCCAACAAAATATCATGCTTTGGTTGTGAAATTTCATCAAACACATTATCAGCATGATGGGATACATAATGTTGAACCGTATCAACATATTGTTTACTATCCAGATGTATCTTAGACTCATAGCCTAATGGTAAAAATCTCTCCATCATCAACTGTCTCATCCTTCGCCATGTTCTAACGGAACCCTTTTCTTGTCGCCGCCTCTGAAGAACAATTTTATCCCACCATATTACATCAACGCTCTTTAACCTGATTGACTCCATCTTGATTCTCCGGAACATCCATCACATTAAAGAATTTATCAACATCAATATGCCACTTTAAAAACTCGTCAACCCCAAAAGTCCCACAAAATAAAGGTATATCAGCTTTTATAATATCATTGTCAATGAGCCGATTCCCCTGTTTCGACTCGGAACCAAAATTCTTACCAACATGATACTTCCCATCTCGAGGGACTCGATTTTGATCTTTTCTTTCACCTCTACGTTTCTTGTTATTGTTATTCATGTCGTCTGTCACCGTAGTCATCCTGTCTGTCAAAGCCTTGAGAGTCACGGTAAAAGCCGTCGTAACCTCTGCAAGATCTTTTTTGGTAATTGGTTTGTCTCCCATAGTGAATCAAGTAGCGAAAAGACAGAAAAAAGCCTGCTCTGATGCCAACTGACGCAGTACGGAAGCCAAGAAAAAGCAAGCGATAATCCTTACAAGGACTCTTACACGAGAAATCCTTAAAAACCTTGAATTCACAAGGCGATCCTTGAATCCACAAGGAGTTTCTTGAATTCACAAGAAATAAGAGAAAAATCTCTAGTGTTTTAATTTCAATAAAAGATTTTTCCATCTGTTACATCTTAGTATTGTTTAAATAGGGATAATAAACCCTAAAAAGAAATAAAACCAAATCCTAATTAAAATTAAATAAGAATTAAAAGAAGCGTGATCGCTTTAGGCGTGAACATGCACAATCTCTCCATATCTTCTACTTGAAGCGTCTACCAAGATTTTCCAATTCGGAATGATCATGTCAATCAACAGCGTGGTCATGCCATTAAGAATCCTTAACAGCGTACTCATGCCTTTATTTTGTTGTTGTCTTTTCGCCAGTCATGAACCTCGATTAACACTGAAAATCCTCTTACACCAGTCTTCTTCACTTCAAAAGAACTCGACCCCGAGTTCTCATCTAAAATAAAAGAACGACATCTGATCAATGTTTATCTCTCCATGGTTGTATTTTTATAGGAAAAGGCCTTGCTGGAATTTTATGCCTAACTTTCTCCTCTGAAATAACTTTTAAGCATGAAGACCTCATAAGAATTAGTCCAAACCAACCACGGTCAACCATTGCAAGCACAAATTTAGAATCGACATCAAAGAGCTCATGTGTTGTACCAAGAGACACCGTACATTCATACGATTGCTCTAAGACAACCTTATCTTCCAACAGATACACAACATAAATCATACCATCATTCACGAAATCAATTGTCTTCTCCTTACTTTTCTGAAATACATTCATATCAAACTGATATGGTCTACACATTGTAAACGCACATGAACCCACACCAAAGTTATCAAAAACAGTAGTATGCAAGTATTTTACACTAGCAATGTCAATCACATAATGTTTACTTACGTAACTGTCAACTAGTGGATTATCCTGAACAACATTATATGGTGCTATATAAGTAACTGGAGCCAACTTGATTACATCAACCATTCCCCGAAAATCAAAGTTCTCATAACTTTCACAATCTACCATGATATCATAAGTTTGAGGACTCACCTTGCGTAAAGACTAGATCAAGGTATGATGTTGCAAATCATCTACCAATTCATGAGTGCCCAAGGATAATATTTGCTCACCTTTAAAATAATGTTCAACGTCGCTATCATTATCATATTTATAGACCTCCTCAAGTTTTTCTTTGATGTGTTCTTCACCATCCTCGTCTTTGTCTTCTTTGTTAACCACATCCAGTCCGTCACAATATCTTGACATGCAATTTTCAGAACCCACAAATTTCACACCCTTCTTCAACTACCTCAACACCTTTCAAATTTTCCGCATTATCAAATTCAAGCACTTCTCTATCTTCCACATCCAACAAAATATCATGTTTTGGTTGTGAAATTTCATCAAACACATTATCAGCATGATGGGATACATAATGTTGAACCGTATCACCATCTTGTTTACTCTCCAGATGCATCTTAGACTCATAGCCTAATGGTAAAAACCTCTCCATCATCAACCGTCTCATCCTCCGCCATGTTCTAACGGACCCCTTTTCTTGTCGCCGCCTCTAAAGAACAATTTTATCCCACCGTATTACAGCAACGCTCTTTAACCTGATTGACACCATCTTGATTCTCGAGAACATCCATCACATCAAAGAATTTATCAACATCAATATGCCACTTTAAAAACTCGTCAACCCCAAAAGTTCCATAGAGTAAAGGTATATCAGCTTTTATAATATCATTGTCAATGAGCCGATTCCCCTGTTTTGACTCGGAACCAGAATTCTTACCAACATGATACTTCCCATCTCGAGGGACTCGATTTCGATCTTTTCTTTCACCTCTACGTTTCTTGTTATTGTTATTCATGTCGTCTGTCACCGTAGTCATCCTGTCTGTCAAAGCCTTGAGAGTCACGGTAAAAGTTGTCGTAACCTCTGCAAGATCTTTTTTGGTAATTGGTTAGTCTCCCATAGTGAATTAAGTAGCGAAAAGACAGAAAAAAGCCTGCTTTGATGCCAACTGACGCAGTACGTAGGGGTGGCAAAATTTGACACGACCCGAAACCCGACACGAAACCGACACGGAAAAGTACGAATTTGGGTTGAGTATTTTGAGTTTCGGGTCGGGTTCGGGTTGGGTAAAAATTTACCCGAAATATTCGGGTCAGTTTCGGGTTGATCCAAAATACCCAAACCCGACCCAAAAATTTAATATATATAATAAATAATTTAAAATATATAAATTTATATTACATAATTATATACTTATGTGATATATCTTGATATTATATAAATAAATTTAATTCATATATCATATAATAAAATTTTATTATAATTTTTTAATATTTTATAAATAAAATTTAATTTATATATATATAAATAATTATTTTTAATTATTTTTGGGTTAAACGTGTCATTTTCGGGTTGATCGGGTACTAACAGGTCGGGTTCGGGTTGAGAAAATTCAACCTGTTTCGGTTTCGGGTCGGGTTCGGGTTGACTCAAAAACAGGATCGGGTACAACAAACCCGACACGAACCAGACCCATTACCCGAAATTGTCACCCCTAACAGTACGGAAGCCAAGAAAAAGCAAGCGATAATCCTTACAAGGACTCTTACACGAGAAATCCTTAAAAACCTTGAGTCCACAAGGCGATCCTTGAATCCACAATGAGTTTCTTGAATTCACAAGAAATAAGAGAAAAATCTCTAGTGTTTTAATTTCAATAAAAGATTTTTCCATCTGTTACATCTTAGTATTGTTTAAATAAGGATAATAAACCCTAAAAAGAAATAAAACCAAATCCTAATTAAAATTAAATAATAAATAAAAGAAGCGTGATCGCTTTAGGCGTGGACATGCACAATCTCTCCATATCTTCTACTTGAAGCGTCTGCCAAGATTTTCCAATTCGGCATGATCATGTCAATCAACAGCGTGGTCATGTCATTAAGAATCCTCAGCAGCATACTCATGCCTTTATTTTGTTGTTGTCTATTCGCCAGTCATGAACCTCAATTAACACCGAAAATCCTCTTACACCAGTCTCCTTCACTTCAAAAGAACCCGACCTCGAGTTCTCATCTAAAATAAAAGAACGGCATCTGATCAATGTTTATCTCTCCATGGTGGTATTTTTATAGAAAAAGGCTTTGCTGGAATTTTATGCCTAACTTTCTCCACTTTTAAGCATGAAGACCTCATAAGAATTAGTCCAAACCAACCACGGTCAACCATTGCAAGCACAAATTTAGAATCGACATCAAAGAGCTCATGTGTTGTACCAAGAGACACCGTACATTCATACGATTGCTCTAAGAAAACCTTATCTTCCAACGGATACACAACATAAATCATACCATCATTCACGAAATCAATTGTCTTCTCCTTACTTTTCTGAAATACATTCATATCAAACTGATATGGTCTACACATTGTAAACGCACATGAACCCACACCAAAGTTATCAAAAACAGTAGTATGCATGTATTTCACACTAGCAATGTCAATCACATAATGTTTACTTACGTAACTGTCAACTAGTGGATTATCCCGAACAACATTATATGGTGCTATATAAGTAACTGGAGCCAACTTGATTTCATCAACCATTCCCCGAAAATCAAAGTTCTCATAACTTTCACAATCTACCATAACATCATAAGTTTGAGGACTCACCTTGTGTAAAGACTGGATCAAGGTATGATGTTGCAAACCATCTACCAATTCATGAGTGCCCAAGGATAATATTTAATCACCTTTAAAATAATGTTCAACGTCGCTATTATTCTCATATTTATAGACCTCCTCAAGTTTTTCTTTGATGTGTTCTTCACCATCCTCGTCTTTGTCTTCTTTGTTAACCACATGAAGTCCGTCACAATATGCTGACATGCAATTTTCAGAACCCACAAATTTCACACCCTTCTTCAACTACCTCCACACCTTTCAAATTTTCCGCATTAGCAAATTCAAGAACTTCTCTATCTTCCACATCCAACAAAATATCATGTTTTCGTTGTGAAATTTCATCAAACACATTATCAGCATGATGGGATACATAATGTTGAACCGTATCACCATCTTCTTTACTCTCCAGATGCATCTTAGACTCATAGCTTATTGGTAAAAACCTCTCCATCATGAACTGTCTCATCCTCCGCCATGTTCTAACGGACCCCTTTTCTTGTCACCGCCTCTGAAGAACAATTTTATCCCACCGTATTGAAGCAACGCTCTTTAACCTGACTGACACCATCTTGATTCTCAGGAACATCCATCACATCAAAGAATTTATCAACATCAATATGCCACTTTAAAAACTCGTCAACCCCAAAAGTCCCATAGAATAAAGGTATATCAGCTTTTATAATATCATTATCAATGAGCCGATTCCCCTGTTTTGACTCGGAACCAGAATTCTTACCAACATGATACTTCCCATCTCGAGGGACTCGATTTCGATCTTTTCTTTCACCTCTACGTTTCTTGTTATTGTTATTCATGTCGTCTGTCACCATAGTCATCCTGTCTGTCAAAACCTTGAGAGTCACGGTAAAAGCCGTCGTAACCTCTGCTAGATCTTTTTTGGTAATTGGTTCGTCTCCCATAGTGAATCAAGTAGCGAAAAGACAGAAAAAAGTCTGCTCTGATGCCAATTGACGCAGTACGGAAGCCAAGAAAAAGCAAATGATAATCCTTACAAGGACTCTTAAATGAGAAATCCTTAAAAACCTTGAATCCACAAGGCGATCCTTGAATCCACAAGGAGTTTCTTGAATTCACAAGAAATAAGAGAAAAATCTCTAGGGTTTTAATTTCAATAAAAGATTTTTCCATCTGTTACATCTTAGTATTGTTTAAATAGGGATAATAAACCCTAAAACAAAATAAAACCAAATCCTAATTAAAATTAAATAATAAATAAAAGAAGCGTGATCGTTTTAGGCGTGAGCATGCACAATCTCTCCACATCTTCTTCTTGAAGCGCCTGCCACGATTTTCCAATTCGGCATGATCATGTCAATCAACAGCGTGGTCATGCCATTAAGCATCCTCAGCAGCGTGCTCATGCCTTTATTTTGTTGTTGTCTTTTTGCGAGTCATGAACCTCGATTAACACTGAAAATCATCCTACATCAAAAACTAAACAAGTTGAAGTAAATAAATAAATCTTGTATAATTACGTAATTGCAAGAAATCAAACCCAGCTCCTATGGCTCTAGTTCTAGTGAAAGCGATGAAAGTATAGCTGTACTCCAGTTGAACGGGAAAAAGTATGGTGAAGAACCCGATCAAGGTGACCGAGAGAACGAGAAGTGGTTTAGGAAAGGACTTTAGAATCGAATGCGCTCGCCCAACGAGAAAGGCCCTGACCGAATCTTTCCTTTATTATCCGTCTAGGCCAGGTGCATTACTTCCCTCCAGACATATTCATGATTGCCCGTTGTAACCCTCTCGGCATAGGCTGGGCCAGTGAGACTCTTCTAGAACTGTTGGATTAGTAGCTTTTATCTCCGTAAGAACACATTTTCCCACCGTAGGTAGACGCGCAGAGATGAGTAAGACTTCACCCTCTTCCATTATACTTATACAAATCTGGTTTAGTAATAACCAAATTTGATACTATTGTGCGTGATTAAAATATTGTTTTAATTATTAATAAAGAGTATAGTAATAAATTACTGAGAATAAATATAGTTAATAAATATTATTAAAATATGTATTTGTAGAGAATTGAATGATAAAAATATATAATAAATAGACACTATTTCCCGGGATAAAGGTAATGAAGTTAAAATAAATTAATAAATCTCATATAATTACGTAGTTGCAAGAAATCAAACCGAATTTAGTGATAACAAAATTTGGTACTTTGATACTTTAATATTTCATAAATTTTATTAGACAAAATCTTGGTAGATATATACTTTTTGAGCTTTGTAATATTTAAATTTATAACTTCGTAATTATTCTGTTGAGTGCAGAGTATAATATAACATAATTGCACATGAACTTCTCTTAATTATAGAAAAATGCACATGATTTTCATGGCTGGCTTACATTAAAAACAATGGACTAGTGTACAAATTACAAAACGCCAACAGCTTTGGTAAATTGGCTAAATAAACACTTGATGTATTCTACAAATTGAGGCCTTCATCAAGATTTAATCTTTATAGCTCCAGCACCACATCTGTTACAAAACAAGAAAATAATTGTGTTAAGTAGTAGGTACATACACATGCATGAATTATTTTATAATGTGTTAAGAGATTAAAAATAATTGTGACACATGAATTACTGAACTAGAGAGCAAAGTACTTACATTCGGAATCTGTTGTGATCCAGCTTCCTGGTTTACTAGTTTGGTCAGTATTCCTAGTGGAAGAAGACACTGAAAGAGCAGAGCAAACAGAGGAAGACATATTTGAACAGTTCTCCACATCCCACCTGAAACTAATCTTTGGAGACTCATTATTTAATTCATCATCTGGAATTGCTTTTAGTGTTGTCTTGTTTCGGAAATGCAAAACCTGAAATATAAATGGAACTTGTAAGAGACTAGACCTTAAAACTCCGAACTAAAAAGAATAATGAAATTCCTAATAACTGTAACTTGGTGTACCTTGCAACTTGTACATTTCCCTCTCATTTCAGTCTTTGCAGCAGCAACCCATCTCAAAATCTCCTTCACTTTAGACGATGCCTTTGTTTTATCAGCCTGAGCTTTCTGAGCTCTTTTTTCGTAGTTTTTACAATATTGACCGGATGATAATGCAATTGCAGAATCAGAGACAGGTAAAACCTTGGTATTTCGGACATGGGCTGCTGCAGAATCTACCCCTTTGTTGAAACTAATGCCTAATCCTCTAGCAATGTTTTCTCTCTTTATCTTCATGGTATGGATACTCTTTAGATTGAGTGTGCTGTAAAAGCTAGCTTCTGTGTAACTGTCAAAGTTCTTGCAAGAACTGATTATCTTGAAATCTACAGTCTTCTGGCTTTGGTTGCTCTTAAAATAATTACGTGGAACAATTTCGGATTGATCTGGAGAAAGACCAATGAAACAAAGAATTGATTTTGTTAGGGAAAAGCTATATGCATTGACATGAATTCGAAAAATTTATGAAGTGGCAAAATGTATGTCTTACCAGTACAGTTTTTCTTCTTGTTAGTTGAAATGGAGGCAAGTCTTTCTCTTTGTGGTTCTACTACCTTGAGGAGCCACTTGAAAATCTGTATATATAGAAAAGGACAGCTTATTATCAATAATGTGTTAGTGTGCGTGGCACAAACCAGGTTGGCAGTAGTGTCCCTTCCGTACATTACTAATAAGTGATAGCAGATGAAGTGATTCTACTAGTTCCATAGTTATTACTAAAATTTGCCAAGGACCAGCACCATGTTGTGCGTGTGCGTGTGTGCATGTGTATAAAACTTTTAATCATTGGGTTATATATTGAGGAATCGGTCCTCGGGCCAGCAACTATGTGCTACTGATAGTCGCACAAGTATCTGAAAGGTTTTGTACAAGTTTGTTCCGTTTAATTTAGTGAAACTTGGAGGGAGAAGGAGGGATCATGTTATCACTATATCCTGGTCTGTTTGACAGTGTTTTTTTTCCTGAATTAGAAGACATGTATACTCTTAAAGACGAATTTTGACTTATAAATTAGAAGACATGTATACTCTTAAAGAGTTTCTAAAATATCTGGCTGTTGCAGACCACCTAATGCTATATCCAACTTTGAACACAAGACATATTAGCTAATACCTGCATGTTATAATTGTGAATACAGGATACATAATACATTAAAATAAAAGCTGGCCAATTACCTGCATGTTATAATTGTGCTTATGGAATATTGCAATCGATCCGGTGAATATATGGTAACACAGAATGGACAAATAGACAGCACAGAGGAGATTTACGCGTGCTGTCTGGATTACCAGAGATTTCTTCTTCTAACAAGAGTATTTGCCTACTAAAGCCTTCTCTGCAGAACAGAACAAAGGAACTTAAACTGAATCTCAGAAGATGATTAACAGGCAGGCAGTTAGCTAGTGTAGGTTGGTTGGATTATGATTCCATTGCAATGTGAAACTATCTATTTATAATAATTACGATAACTACTAGGAATATAATACCAGATGGTGGGAAATATTGATTAAGGAAGTTAATCAAGAACTACGCACCAATCAGAATTAAGTTAGTAGGATAATAGGTTTAGCCTTGGTGGAGCATCTCTATGCCATACGCGTGTACAAACTTGGAAACTCTGATGCCTGTGGTCCCTAATACATCTCCCATCTTTTAGGAGTGGTGAAGGGATTAAATAGTTACACATGAGGTCACTGCTGACATTAATGTTGTACTTAACTTAAATTACCCCTGTACTAGCTGCAAATGAAACTCAAGCTGCCCCCTGCTGAGGCAAGTTAATATAATGAAAGGAAGTACCCAGATGGAACTTTTATAGAAATCTGAAATTGCAAGTTTCTACCAACATTTGACTATGTCAATTTGGCAAGTATATAGTACTGTAGTATATAGGACTAGGACAGACAAATTTTAGTATTTTACTCGCAAATGGATCAGCAATGTAATAGAAAAGTTATTATATTTTGCACTAGTCTCCCCTCTATGTAGAGTTTGAAGTCGTAATTAAGACATCACAAGTACACACTTGATTATTGCGACAAACACAACTTGATGCAACTTCCGAATTTGTGATCTAGCTAATAGCAGGTAGGCTTCGCGACAAACACAACTTTCAGAATTCAGCTATAATAGTAGAAAAATTATACTAGAAGGAACTGGTAGCTATGTTTCATTGGACCAGTCAATTATGCATGTGGTTTGTGGTTTTCTAGCCTTCTTCAGCCTTCTCTCGGTTTCCAGTAGTTTCAGGCGTGTACGACGTGTTACTTTATTCTCCATCCGTCCATGGTTTCGGAGGTTGACTTGCACATTCAATTGGTTGCAGGTTGAGATAAACAAGGAGACACTTTACAGCAAATCATACACAGTATCTAACATCAACAGAAAGTAGATATTTTGGAGATGTCAACAACAATGAACTTGTACGCTATAGGAACTTTAAACACCTGATTTGTACAGTATAGTATTACTTGTTAGTTCAAATATGAATTAGATCATTTCAGGCTCTAGTAAATAAGAGAAAATGTGCATCTGTTGTCAATGGATGCATGACACCGATATACTTTAAAGATACAAAAACAAACACAGAACTTCTTAACAACTACGTTGATTTAAGGATTTGACATAAGGATGAAACTACTTTTTACACTTAACTCTATTATATTGGCATCAGATTTATGAAGAGTTTACCCTTGCTGCCTTGCATTTGCACAGTATGGCATTAAAGTTCCAAAAACTCAGTCTACTTACGAAGATCTGTACCAACTAAGGGTTAAACGGTATTTTGGTCACTCAACTCATTATAAACTTTCAATTGGGTCATCGAACTCAAAGGTTTTCAGTCATATCATTGTACTCTTAAAAAATTTCATTAAGATCACTGGCCGTTACACTCCATTAAAAATTAAACGGAAAGCTGACTAAGTTTGGTGAGTTGGCTTGAATAAATCCACTGTGGCATGTACAGTCGGCTGAAACGGCGTTTTGGTCACTCAACTAACTACAAACTTGCAATCGGGTCATCAAACCCAAGAAACTTTCATTCAGGTCACTGACCTAAAGATTAATGGTTTCACTTTAAAAATTAAATAACACTTTGGATTGAAAAGACGTGATATCTTTAAAAAAAAATTATTCACATGTATTGATTTACAAGCATATAAATTGAATGGGTATGTTCAATTTTAAATTAAATTAAATTCTAATCATCCGAAAAAAATTACAAATTAAAAAAAAATTACACTTTGGATTGAAAAAATGTGATATCTTTAAAAAATATTGTTCACATGTATCGATTTACAAGCATATAAATTGAACGAGTATGTTCAATTTTAAATTAAATTTAATTCTAATCATCCAAAAAAAATTACAAATTGAAAAAAATTACACTTTGGATTGAAAAGATGTGAAATCTTAAAAAACATTGTTCAAATGTATCGATTTAAAAACATATAAATTGAATGGGTATGTTCAATTTTAAATTAAATTAAATTCTAATCATCCGAAAAAAATTACAAATTGAAAAAATTACACTTTGGATTGAAAAAAATATATGATATTTTTAAAATATTTGTTCGTATGTATCGATTTATAAGTATATTAATTGAATGTGTATTTTCCATTTTGAATTTTTAAAAAAAATCTAATATGATAAAATATAACCCTTAATGATAATGTGTGTGCATTTATTGTAGGGGAGCCCTTAACGTTGTTGCAGGAAAACTCTTAGTCCGATTTCTTTTCAATTTTTAACGGATGTAATCGTCAGTGACCTGAATGAAAGTTTACTCAGTTTGATGACCCAATTGCAAGTTTCTAGTCAGTTGAGTGACAAAAACGCCACTTCAGCTGACTGTACATGCCATGGTGGATTTATTCAAGCTAAATCACAAAGCTTAGTCAGTTTTCCGTCTAATTTTTAACGGAGTGTAACGGACAATGACCTGAATGAAAATTTTTAAGAGTACAATGATGTGACTAAAAACTTTTTGAATTCGATGACCCAATTAAAAATTTATAGTGAGTTGAGTGACCAAAACGTCATTTAACCCTGCCAACTAATAACTTAAATGTATACTTGTTATTTGTTAAGTCGATCGGAATGCTGGAATAAATTTTTTCGCGAAAAATAAAGAGCCATGTACTGAAAATGCATGAGGCTTGGATACCGACACAACTTTTATTCTGTCAATGTCTAGCTCGATGTATCATTAAAAACTAGCTCTTTAGCCCGTGCAATGCACGGGCATACTTTAAATATGAGTAAATTATTTATTTTTTCGGCAAATTTTTGTACGTCCGCGTATTAGAGTAGCAATTGATGAGTTATACGACATTAAAATTAGTACAAGTTTGTATTACACTTATATACATGAAAGTTTTTTTGGTTGGCTTGTACTGATTTGGACGTATTTGTATCATAACAAATATAATACTTAAGGCATGTCAGAAATTATGTATAGTTTGATTTAATAGAGATAAATAATTACAATTCACAGACATACTTTAATTTATAAATTTTCTCAAATAATATTTTTAACAATATTTAATTCATAAAAATTTACAATAAATCTAAATGATACTATAATAGTATGAGATATATGATATGTAAGCGTATATGGTCATATATTATCATAATTTTACATAAATATAAGTATTTATATGTATACATACGTGTGTGTGTATATATATATATATATATATATATATATATATATATATATATATATATATATTCACGTAAATATTGTATGTATGTATAAGTATGCATATTAATTTGCAGCATTTAATAATATGTAATAAATATATATGTATAAGTATGCATATTAATTTTGTAGCATTTAATAATATGTAATAAATTTATTGATGTTAAAAGACCAAAATAACCCTAAAAATGTATAGTATATGGAAGGGTAAAATGGTCCATTAGATTTAAATTGCTTATATATATTTATATGTATACATACGTGTGTGTGTGTATATATATATAGGGTCATATTCAACTAGAAACATGTACTAATTAAAAACTAGAAACTGACCACACACAGTTAAAATACACCCTCTCACATACAACCCCACCTAATCCCCTCCATTCGTAATTATATTTTTCCCGTTAATTGATGATCTTTTTTTGAAATCTGACTTCACTGTATTTTTTTTCATCTCGCAACAATTAGTTTGCATACCATATTTGATATATTTCGACGATAAATCACTATTTATGCTTGCGAGAATCACTAAAATGTTGGTGATTCATGTAAGAATAAATAGTGATTTCTGCGTAAATGTTGTGATTTTTTCTCCAGACCTATACGTAAATTACAAATTTTGTACTGCAAAATCACTAAATTTATACGTATATAAAAATAAATCGCTAGATCTATGCTGAAATCACTATTTATTATTACAGAAACCACTAAAATTTTAGTACTCCGTAATATAGCACATATGATATGCATATTGATCGTTGGAAGATGGAGAAAAATATAGTGAAGTCGGATTTCAAAAAAAGTTCACCGATTCACGGGAAAAATCAAATTAAAAATGAAGGGAATTAGATGGGATTGTGTATGTGAGGGTGTATTTTAACTGTGTGTGGTGCAGTAGAGGGCCATTAGATTAGATTAATCTAAGGGCTTAGATTAGTTTTTAGTTTCTATTTTAATTTTAGTTTCTAGTTGAACAAAAGCCTATATATATATATATATATATATATATATATTCACGTAAATATTGTATGTATGTATAAGTATGCATATTAATTTGCAATATTTAATCATATGTAATAAATATATATGTATAAGTATGCATATTAATTTTGTAGCATTTAATAATATGTAATAAATTTTTTGATGTTAAAAGACCAAAATAACCCTAAAAATGTATAGTATAAGGAAGGGTAAAATGGTCCATTAGATTTAAATTGCTTACACCAAACCTCTTGTTGTAGTATTATATATATAGGCAAATGCTCAAATGAGACCCTCCCTTAAAATGAGAACCGAGACTAAATCTGGACCACTCAATTTTTATAACAACTTTTAATCTGGACCATATGCTCCTTTTTAACTTTATACGTATAACATAAACATGTATTATATTTACATTAATTCTCTCTCTCCTCCCACACTACCCACCCACCCACCCACTCATTCCCGATCTAAACTCTCTCGTCTTCAATTCTTTCTAAATTACCCCTGTATCTCTCTCTCTCTCTACTCGTTTTTCTTTTTTTCTGTTCTGTTCATCTAATTTTCTTTTTATTTTCATGATCTAATCTTTCATTTCATCTTAACCTTACTCCAATGACAATATCCTCTGAGATCTGAAATGTTCATGGTGTCGAATGTTGAGTCTGATTTGGAGACATGTGCGGCTTAGGAGCGAGAAACAAATAATTATATTTAAACAATTTTAAAAATTTGAAAGATGAAGTCACTGGAAGAGGGTTAGGTGATCCGAGCTTGTTACTCAGTGATGGCTGATGGATGGCGGTTTATTATTGGGAGAATTGATTTTTATGCTTTCAGAGTATATATATTGGCGGATTTTTTGGTGATTTGCTTTAAGATTTTTTGGTGATTTATGTTGAATTATTAGTGATTTATCTTGAAAATTTGGTGATTTAGATTATTTTTTAGTGATTTGTATTCGAGCATTTTGGTGATTATATGAGGGTGGTGGTATAATCCAGCATCAATGATTTAGACATTTGTGAAGTTAATTTTTTAGTAATTTCGATTTGAATTTAGTGATTTTACATTGAATTTAGTGGTTCTGGTGATTGTTTGTGATAATGGTGGTGTTGCGGTGGTTGTGGGTGTTGGTGGTCCAACGGGTAGGAGTGTAGTTTAAGGAGGAGTGGATTAGTGGAAGAGTGAAAATTTATTATGCGTCTGTTTTTGTATTTGAGCACGTATTTGTATCTATTTAGTGATCAGAGATGGGCCGGAAATGAGTGAAAGGCATTCAATTTTGAGGTTTCAATTGTTGATGGAGGTCGGTGGTGGCCAGAGAAAAGTAGTAAAATTAAGTGGAGATGAAGGAGTGAAAGAAAATGGAGGAGAGAAGAAGGAGAAATGAAATAGATGAGCTTCTTTATATCTAAAATTCCGGCGATTCATATTGACTGATGGTTGCCAGAGAGAGGTAATCGAAATGAATTAGAGAGAGAAACATTCGGATGAGGGTGATACATATGTGTGTATGTATATGATCTAATGGAGTGGTTCTGATTAAAAAAAATAAAAGGCTGAGATTGGGTCTCAGTTCTCATTTTAAGATGGGTTCTCTTTTGAGCACCTCCATATATATATAATAGATAGATGTATAGAGTTCGATTCTCACAATTCCTTTTCGTATGCTAAAATTTGATATAATGAGAAATATATTTATCAAACATAAAAGAAAATCCAACAAGTACAAGCACATTACCTAACCCTAGAATTGCAGTATCTTCCAAGAACCCAAAGTAAACTCGGATTTCTTATTGCTTTTCAAAATGGATCACAAGTTGAAAGCACAATTCTTTTTTCTTTTTGTCAGGAAAAGCACAGTTCTTTAAATCCAGATGGCCAAAAATTTGGGGCTAAAGAAACTAACAGATGACAAATGTAGCCAACTCGCGAGACAATTTCACAATGAAAAATGTAAGGGAACCAAAAGTTCTCCCGAAACTTTTCTCAAACACTTAGGGGGTAGCATTTTATCAAAAGATTTAAAGGATTTTGAGTAATGATTTTAAAAGTGAGGAAGGTATTCAATTCTAACATTTAAAAAGTCTTTAAAGAGAGTCTCTAAAGGGTATAGTGTTATTCAAGACTTTTAAGAAGTCTTTGAAAATAAGGTGATGTTGAATTTAGATCTTTATAAACTTTTTACAGACTCTTTACGAGCACCGTGTTATTCAAAAAATCAATTACTTTTAATGAGAAAATATTGTAGTAATTATATATCACTTGAAAAAAGTCATGAGCTTTTTTTTAAAATTTGACATGATTTTTAATAACTCTATAAAAAATCATCTTAGATTTCGGTAATTCTATAAAAGTTGATAAAAACATGTAAAATCTTTGAAAATCATTAAAAGTATTAAAACATATAAAGTGTCGATTTCTCGCAATTACGTAATCATACAAGATTTATTTATTTTAAATTCTTTAGTTTCATCCGGGGTTTGATTGCTTACAACTACGTAATTATACAAGATTTATTTACTTTAAATTTTTTAGTTTCATCCGAGGTTTGATTCCTTACAACTACGTAATTATACAAGATTTACTTATATACAAGATTTATTTACTTTAAATTCTTTAGTTTCACCGGGGGTTCGATTCCTTACAACTACGTAATTATACAAGATTTATTTATTTTACTTTATTTTCTTTATCTTATTTACTTTAATTTCATCTAGAGTTTTTTTTTTGACAGAAATTTCATCTTGAGTTCAATTGTCTATAACTTTTATACTCTTTATTAATAAAAAAACAATGTAAATGTCGAGCGGTACCAAAGTCAATAATTTCATCTGGGATTCAATAACCTGTAATTACATAATTAAATAATGTTTCTTTATTATATATTTTTATCATCCATTTATTTACTTTAAATTCTTTAGTTTCACCAGGGGTTCGATTCCTTACAACTACGTAACTATACAAGATTTATTTATTTTAATTTATGTTCCTTATCTTATTTACTTTAATTTCATTAATTTCATCAAGAGTTTTTTTTACAAGAATTTCATCTAGAGTTCAATTGCCTATAATTTCTATACTCTTTATTAATAAAGAAAACAATGTAAATGCCGAGCGGTACCAAAGTCAATAATTTCATCCGAGATTCAATAACCTATAATTACATAATTAAATAATATTTATTATATATTTTTATCATTCAATTATTTACAAGTAATATTTTATATCGGCTAATTCTAGGCTCGTGCTTGACACAGATTATCAGCTAGTTAAATTAATTTCGTGGATTCAAGGAGTTAATATGTTTGCAATGGTTGTTGTCATTATTTTCTTAAAAATAAATTGTATTTTTTCATCTTTTGAAACCATTTAATTATTCATTATAATAACATATTTATAATATTAAGTAGAAAGTTAAAGGATGGAAAATAAGATGAATATAAAAAAATATTTTTTGTTTGAATTGATAAATGATAACTCTGCTTTCCGTACTAGGTTGTTTCCCTGCTGGGCCTCGGTAAGGGCTCGCAAGTGTAGGGGCTGGTGTCCTGCAAAACAATGTCGGCGGGGGGTGGCTGGTCCGCGGCACCTCCGGCGTGAGAGTAAGGTCAAATGGCTCAGACAAGAAAACCTTTAGAACGAAATACATAGATAATCCTTGGAGAGTATGTGAGTTAGAAAATTGTGAACCCTTTACTCCTCTTTCTTCCTCCTATTTAGAGGGGAAGGGATGAGGCCAAAGGGTGCCACGTGTCACCTGTTGGTTGGCTCGGGTCTTCTGTTTAGGGGACCAGTCGGCGGGAGTTCAGCCTGACCGTTGGTCCACATTTGTCTTATGCAGCAGGGTTTTGTCTTGTTTTTTGACCTTTGTTTTGTTTTGGGTTGTTTTGCTTTGGGCTTTTGGATTTGGGCCTGCTTTACTGGGCTGGGTTTTAGTGGCTTTAGGTTGTCCGATTTTCCCCCCATCATATGCCCCCCACTCCCTTGTGCCTCATCGTTTGGGGGCGGGGGAGTAGTTGTAATGTAGTGGTTGGTTTTCGGTTTTTGGTTGCCCCCAGGTCTGAGCTCGGTATGGACGAGCTAAGGTCCTATGGGTTTGATTTTCGGTTTTTGGTTGTCCCCCATGCCTGAGCCCGACATGGACGAGCTAAGGTCACATTGGTTTGGTCTTTGGTTTTTGGTTGCCCCCCAGGCCTGAGCTCGGTATGGACGAGCTAAGGTCCTATGGGTTTGATTTTTGGGTTTTGGGTGTGGTTGTGTTAAGATTTTGATTTTTGGTTTTGAGATTTTGAAATTCTTGCTTACACGTGGTTGTTAGTCGGAAATATTTGCACGCTTCCCGTAGGGGCGTCTCGTTTATCGCGTGGTTGTAATGTCTGTGTCATTATGTCAGCCTTCGTAAGTCGTGAGCCGTATTTATAGCCATGATTGCGCAGCTGTCATGATTATGGCTATGTTCTCGGGGACCGTAACGTATGGACAGTTGCCAGCTGTCCTGATTGCTCCCTATTCTTCTTGTGGTCTATAAAAGCCCCCTTACCATTTGCATTTTTTTTCTTTTACACTATTTGCATTTGCCTTCTGTTCTCGTTGCCGGCTATACTCAAGCTTTTCTCCTTCACGTCTCTTCGTCTTCCTTTGTCCTCACGATTTCAGTGTAAGCGTCTTGCTTGTTTCTCCTTTTTTTTACTGCTTCTTCATGTATTGTTTTTATGTTATTGTAGTCTGTACTGCTTTACGTGCGTGTCTTTTGAATAGTTTTTATTGGGTGTTGGGTATGTGTGTATGCTTGTATGTATAGTTTGTGGGGCGTATGTTGGTCGTCTTGATTTTTCCGATTGTGTTTCTGGCCGGGCCCTATTTCGGTCGTGGCGTTTTAAGTGTTTCGCTTGCGTTTGTATGTTCTCCCTTCCTCCTTTCTCTTCTCTTCTTTTTTTTTTATCTGATTGGGGATGGTCTCGTGGGGTACAATTTCACTGTTGGTTTTTAGCTGTTGCAATGGTCCTTCGTCGTACGCTAGTACCGGAAGATTTGCCTGAGGGGCTTCTTGAGTATGTGGCTCGAGAGTCCGAGACTTTGTGTGGCTCAGACGGTGGCTGGGTTGATACTCCTTACCTTCTTTACAAGAAGCATGAGAGCGTCCAGAGGGTCTCGTATTTTCAAGATCGTAGCTCGGATTTTGTTGCTCGGGAGATCCCTGTTGAGCCTTTTGATAAGGAGGCGGCAGATCTGGTCTTTGCCGACTTTCCATACATCAATCAGGACTTGTCTTTTGGTCTGGATGGGGAGGACCCGACTCGGGTTGACGAGGTATTTCGAGCTATGTTCGGTATTGGGGATGGGTTCAGGTGGAAGTTTGCTCAAGAGGGTGAGAAGATTTACGATCGTCCGGATGATGGGTCGATTGGTATGCCCGTTGAGCACATCCGGGCCGCCTTTCAGTGTATTAGCCATCAATTTGTTCGGGCTTTGCTTCGGGATATCCTGCGAATTCCGATCTCTCAATTGACCCCGAATTCGGTTCGATTTATAAATTGGTTTGTGAGCATTTGCTCCTTCAAAGGGGTGGAGCCGACCTACCGTCTCTTCTTTACTATTTTCAAGCTCAACCGATCTAACGAAGCTCCCTTCTATGAACTTCATTTCAGGAGGAAGGAACTGGGCTATGGCCCGAAAGATAAGTTGCCGGTTATTCAGCCGGACACCAACAAAGGTTGGCATCGCGAGTTTATTTTCTTGTGGGGAGGTGAGCTGGCATGGATGCCGGTTTACAAGACTAAGTGCGATTGCTCGTATCAGGGCTATCGAATCACGGGTATAGTGGAGACTCACCTTCGGGCCTTGGTTCGGTGGCCTTTGCCTCCTTGGACCCGGCTCCACTTCATGGAAAGGGATAGGTTGCACCGGGGGAATAGTAAGTTGGGTTCTAATTCCTCTATTTGCCTTTGTTTAGATTTGCCTTTCGTGCTAAGTCATTGTGGTTCGTATTTTGCTTATGTGTTTTCCGTTTTGTTGTTGTTTCTTATTTCTCATTTTTTGTCCCTTTTTTGCAGTCATCCCTACTGAAAACATGTCTGGCAAGAAGACATTGGCCCGGGCTCGGAACGAAAGGATGAAGAATAAGTATAGGGCCATTCAGGGGGGGGGGCGCGATGGTTTTCGAGGTTGCCGATGATGACGGCGGGGTCCGGAAGAAAGCCAGGACCGCGGAGGTGCTGAGGCCGGTCAGTGATGATGGACAGCTCCTGGGTGACCGTTCCGCGGACTTGGTCATACGGGGTCGGAGCCGAAGCCTGGTATTGGACTTGGAGCCGGTCCAGCTGGCTGGGGCTACTGTTCCTGGTGATCGCATGTTGGGGGCGAGGAGGTCTACTGCTGTGTCACAAGCCGGAACACATGCGGGCTCTACGGGTGCCGGGTCTTCCGTTCCCGTTCCTTTGGCCCAGCCCTCGGGATCCGGGATCGCCAAGTCTGGGTACTTGTTCGGGGTTACCCAGAACAGTGCTCTGAACCGGGTTACCACTGTTGAGGAGTACGCTCTGATGAAGGGTTGGAGCCATAAGGAGCATGCTCACGGCCTGACTCGGGCACTTGGCACGGTAATCCTTTTGCTTTGTCTGTCTAGCTATTCGTGTTTGCTTCTCCTTTTTTTTGTCGCCGTATTAACTTGTGTTTTTCGTGCAACTTGTGTCTCAGGTGAATGGTTGTCTCTCCCGGGGGATTGACTTAGAGAAGCAGCTGAGGGAGTCTGAGGAGCAGGGGTCGACGGAGGATTTGCGGGCTACAATGTCCCGGATGGAGGAGGAGTTGAACGAAGCCCGGCTGAATCTTGGTGTGGCCAATTCCCGGGCTGACGCCTTGACTTTGGAGATGGGGAAGGAGGCATCCAAGGTCAGGCGTTTGAGGGTTCGGGTGGATGAGCTGGAGGGCAAGCTGCAGAAGTCGGAGGAGTGTCGGGACTCGACCGAAGCCTCCATGGTGACCAAGATAGAAGAGGTATCTTATTTGGAGGTTGTCATCGAGGGTCTCCGGGCTCAGTTGCTGCAAGTTTCTCTGGACTCGGATGTCATTGCTGCTTACAGGACCTCAGATGACTTTGAGGATGTTGTGGCTGATGAGAGCCTGAAGGTCCTTGAGAGAGGCTTCTCTTGTGCTCGGGAGGTCCTGTCCCTTAGTCTGGATGCTACATACGAGGTGTTCAAGGAGCACTACTTTTCGTCGGCGGGAGGGGATTCGGATTCCGACGAGGAAGTGCAAGCTGAGCCCGGCCAGGATGCTGCTGAACGGCCCCCGCCCCCTCCACCGGACAATGAGGCTCCTCCGCCCCCTCCCCCAGAACACGACTAAGTTACCCCCTGTGTGGGCGATTTTGGGCTCGGCCCGTGTAATATAATTTTTTTTGCTTAACATTAGTTTTTCTGTTTAACTTTGTCGCTCAGTCGGCTAACATCATTTGGTCTGGTGCCTGGGGGTCTTTAAGGGCATGTTAACGGGTTCCAGCTTAATATGTTTTTATCGTACCGTGTTACCCCCATCTTGTTTTGCTGTTTTTGTGTAGCTTTTTCTTTAAGCATAAACCTCGAATTGTAAATAAATTGTATTACTTGACACGATAATATAGTAACTTAGCATTCTCATTGCATTAAAGCCTTTGTTTACATGAAGGATTGAAAGCTTTTATTTAAGCTAAGTACAAAAGAAAGAAGAGGATTGGGGCATGGCCCGGTCTCTTACTGATAGAATTTTTTAAGATGGGATGTGTCCCAAGTGTTCTGAACCTCTTGGCCGCCAGGGTAGTCGAGCTCGTAACTCCCCGGGTGTAGTACTTCTCTGATCTGGTTGGGTCCTTCCCATTTCGGCATTAGCTTCCTGGTATACGTGGGATCGGAGGTTTCTGTGGCTCGGAGCACCCAGTCTCCGGGCTCGAATTCCCTGAGTTTTGTCTTTTTGCCAAAATATTGTCGCGTCTTCGCCTTGTATATTTCCATTTTATCTAAGGCCTTGTCCCAGACCTCATCTAGAAGTCTAGGTTCAACTAGATGCCTTCGATGTTAGCCATTTCGTCAAAGTCTTCAGTTCGGTAAGTGGGAGACCCGACCTCGATTGGGAGCAGTGCTTCGGTGTCGTATGCTAGTTTGAAAGGAGTTTCTCCCGTACTTGAGCGTACTGTGGTCCGGTATGCCCAGAGAACATTTGGCAGCTCTTCCGACCAATTTGCCTTAGCTTCCAAGAGTCTTTTTTAAATTCCCCTTAGTATGTTTCGGTTTGTTACTTCTACCTGTCCGTTTCCTTGGGGATATCTGACTGATGCCTTCTTGTGCTTTATCCCTCGTTCAGATAGGTATCCTGTAAAACATGAGCCTACAAACTGGGTTCCATTGTCCGAGACTAGGACCCGGGGCAAGACGAATCTCATGATGAGGTTATCCGTGAAACGGATGCAGTCATCTTGTATGATGTTTCGGACGGCTTGAGCCTCTACCCATTTGGTCATGTAATCTACTGCGACTATGATGTATCTCAGGTTTCCTTTGGCTCGGGGGAAGGGTCCCATGATATCAATTCCCCACATAGCGAAGGGAATTGGGCTTAGGACAGAGGATAGGAAAACGGGGCTTTGTCTCAAGATGTTACTAAACAGTTGGCATTGTTTGCATTTTTTGACGTACTGGACCGAGTCTTCGTGTATTGTGGGCCAGTAGAATCCTTGTCGTATTATCTTGTAGGCTAGAGCTTTTCCTGCCATGTGGTCCCCACATATTCCTTCGTGTACCTCGACCATGCAATACTGGGCCCCGTCTTCGTCGACACATTTCAGGATGGGGGAGTTGAGCGTTCTTCTGTACAGATGTCCGTCTTTGAGAAAGAAACGGGTTGCTTTATACCTAACTCATCTGGCTTCGTTCTTGTCTAGGGGGAGGTCCCCGTTTTGAATGTAGGTGATGAAGGGGGTCATCCATGTGGTTTTTTCCACAATCAGCAGGACTGGGTTGTTGGTTATAGAGGGCTCGGGGAGCGTTTCGAGGTATACCGAGCTTGGTTGTCCTTGGGCCGTGGGGTCGGTCAATTTGGATAGGATGTCGGCCTTATCGTTGCATTCCCGATCCACTTGTATAATCTCGTATTCGGGGATCTGCCTTAGCAAATTTTGCACCAACCTTTGGTACTTTGCCAGCTGGGGTTCTTTGGTAGCATATTCTCTGTGGGTTTGTCTGACCATGACTTGCGAGTCGCTGTGAATCCTGAGCTTGCAGACCTGTAGTACTCGGGCGAGCCTTAAGCCTGCTAGGAGGGCCTCGTATTCGGCCTGGTAGTTGGTGGCCTTGAAACCGAACTATAGCGCCTGTTGTACTTCAAATCTGTCTGGGCTTGTCATGATTATTCCGGCCCCGGACCTGTCTTGGGTGGCGGACCCGTCTACGTACAAACTTCATGGTTGTTCATCGGAGGCTGGGGTTGCTCCTCTTCGGCCTGGGGTTCGGGAAACGTGCATTTTGTGACGAAGTCGGCCAAGGCCTGGGCTTTGATGGTTGTCTTGGGCACGTACGTCAAGCTAAATTGGCTAAGCTCGACTGACCAGGCTATGAGGCGTCCCGAGCTGTCAGGCCTGTGCAATATTTTCCTGAGGGGTTGGTCGGTTATGACCCGAACTTCTCTCCCTTGGAAGTAATGTCTTAGCTTCCGGCTCGCCATTACTAGGGTTAGAGCGAATTTTTCGGTGTTTGGATACCGGGTCTCTGCGTCTTTTAGGATTTGGCTGACATAGTAGACCGGATTCTGCTTTCCCTGGTTGTTCCGAACGAGCGCTGCCGAGACGGCCCGCGGTCCGGCTGATAGGTATAGTTCCAGAGGCTCGCCTGCTTCCGGTTTGCATGAGGTGGGTGGCTTGGCCAGGTATTCTTTAATCTTTTCGAAAGCATTTTGGCACTCCTCGTTCCATTCTATCATTTTTATGTTTTTCGCCCCTTTCAAAGTTTCAAATAACGGCAAGCATCTCTCTGCCAGCTTGGCGATGAATCTTCGAAGTGTTGCCAGGCATCCGACGAGTCGTTGAACTTCTTTCTGGGTTCGCGGGGGTTGCATTTCTTGGATAGCTCTTATCTTTTCTGGGTTTGCTTCGATACCCCTCTGAGTGATCAGGAATCCTAGGAATTTCCCGGCTCCGACACCGAATGTGCATTTTTCCGAGTTTAGTTTCATTTTGTGTTTTCTGAGGTTGTCGAAGCACTCTTTAAGATCTTTGATGTGGTCTGGGATGAGCTTGGACTTGGTTATCATGTCGTCGACATAGGACTCCATGTTGCGCCCTAGTTTGGAGCCGAAGATGGCATTCATCATTCTTTGATAAGTGGCCCCGACGTTTATGAGCCCGAATGGCATGACCTTGTAAACATACACCGCCCGGTGGGTTATGAAAGTTGTTTTGTCTATGTCTTCGGGGGCCATTTTCATCTGGTTGTACCCCGAGAATGCGTCCATGAAACTGAGCATCAAATGTCCCGAGGTTGCGTCGATCAACTGATCTATGCTCTGTAAGGGGTATGAGTCTTTGGGACAGGCGGCATTGAGGTCGGTGTAGTCCACACACATCCTCCATTTTCCAGTGGGCTTTTTTATTAGTACGACGTTTGCTATCCAGTCCGGGTATTTGACCTCGCAGATAACATTAGCTTTTAGCAGTTTGTCAATTTCTTCATCGATGGCCTTTTGGCGTTCGGGGGCGAAATTACGTCTTTTTTGCTTGATTGGCTTTTTTCTCCGGGTCCACCTCGAGGCGGTGCATGGCCAGGGACTCGTCTATCCCGGGCATATCTTCGGGACCCCATGCAAATACGTCGGCGTACTCCCGAAGGAGTTGCGTAAGCTCGTCTTTGAACACCGCTTCCAAGCCCTTCCCTATTTGGACCGTCCTTCCCTCCTGCCCATCCATGATCTGCACAGACTAGGTTTCCACGGCGGGGAGGATGGTTTTTTCCTGTGTTCTCTCTATCTGGGCCTGGAGTGTGAAATTTTTCGGGGTTTCTTCTTCGGTTTCCGTTTCTAGGGTGTTGACCTCCCGCTTCCTCTTTCGAAAGTACTTTTCCCGGTTCTTCTTAAGCCTTTTGTCTTTTCGAGCCCATGATGCTTCCTTACGTTGATTACTGGGTTCGGTTTCAGCCATGGCTAGCGCGTTGTTGTAGCATTGCTCTGAGGCTGCGATGTCGCCTTTGACTTGGCCTATTCCACTCGGGGTAGGGAACTTCATTTTTAGGTGGGGGATTGAGGTGATAGCTCGAAGTCGGGTCAGGGTCGGTCTCCCGATAATCATGTTGTAGGAGGACGGGGCGTTGATGATGTAAAATTTGACCTCTTGTGTTACTTGTTGGGGTTCTTCCCCGAATGCCACTAGTAGTTTCAGGGTGCCCATAACCTGTACAGCGTTATGCCCGAACCCGTACAGTGGCTTCTCCCCCGACCTTGCCATTTCGTGCTCTCCGACGTCCATTCTTTTGAGGGTGTGAAGGAAAAGGATGTCGACTGACGAGCCGTTATCTACTAGTATCCTTTTCACCTCGTTATCAGCTACGTCCAGGGTGATTACGAGTGCCTCGTTGTGGTTCGGGTCTATTCCTTCGAAGTCTGCATCGTCGAAGGAGATCGGGATGCATGGGCTCGGACTTGGTTGTATCTTCATGACCTCGTTTTCGGGGTTAGGGTCTAGAGTTCTTCGTCCCCCTATCACGGTGTTGACCACATTTTTCCTCTTATCTGGGCCCGGCTCTTTGCGGCCACCCAATTGCCTTTTGAGGTATTGATTTATGTTTCCCTTCTGGACCTGGTCTTCCATAAAGTACTTCAGTGAGAGGCAATCCTTGGTGTAGTGTCCGTGCGCCTCATGGAAGTCGCAGTGTTTGTGCATGGGCCTTTGGTCGTTCGGAGCTTGCATCGGTTTTGGGGCTTGGTAGAAGGGTTTATCTTTGATGCTTTTCAGTATGTTTGTCCGGGATCGAGTCAGGGGGGTCCACTGGGGTTCGGGACGGGGTTCCTTCTTTTCTCGGGCTTGGGTTGATGGGAATGTTAATCGTTCTCGAACCGATCCATTTCGGGCCTTCTGTTGTTCTCCGAACTGCGAGCTGTGAATGTAGTTCTCGCTCGGGATGGGCTTGTACTTCTTGTCCCGGTGGTCTTCTGTGTTCCTTCTGGGAAATGTTGTGGCTTTGGTGGCCGGACCCAGTCGGATGAGGCGCATGAAGTTCAGTGTTTCTGTTTCTTTAATAAACTTGAAAGCTAGGTTGTAGGCGGCCGCCAGGGTCCGGTGTTCTTTGTCGATTAGTTCGAAGATATATTTGTCGTTGTGTTCCGGGTCTAGGTTCCTCCTGAAGATGTTGAGTGCCTCCCTTTCGTCCAAGTTGGTGATCTTGTTTACCCCCTCTTTAAAGCGATCCATATACCCGGATAGTGGTTCGTCCTCGAACTGTCTGATGGATTCCAGGTGGAACATGTGTTGTTAGGCTCAAGGCATGTCTGAATACCACTATTAACAAGCCTACACATTGTGACTATGTCACTCTACATGACCTAGTGAATTCTTTCACTGAGATATAGTATAGGTCTCCGTTGTACTTGTCTTGTTTTCATGTACTTAGCTTTATTTTGTATGCTCAAAGTTATAATGAGCTTAGTAAGTTTCTTGCACCTAGAATGTACATAGGCCATGGAATAATTATCCTGGAAGAAGTTCAATTTGTTCATGCTGCAGGATTGGAGTGAACAAGGCCTTGAAGAAATAAGTTGCAGAAATTTGTCTAAGTCCCTATATCGTGAAGTCAGAATGAGCTATGTCGTGAAGTCCTAAATTTCCATGTCGTGAAGTATTGAGATCGCATAGTCCAAAATGAACTATGTTGTGAAGTCCTCAAGGCTCATGTCGTGAAGTGTTGACATCGCAAAGTTAGAATGTACTAGATCGTGAAGTCCTCAGAAAGGCTATATCGCGAAGTCATCAAAAAGGCTATATCGTGAAGTCCTCAAATAGGCTATGTCGAGAAGTCCTCAAAAAGCCTATATCGCATACTCCTGAAATACTCATATAGCAAAGTCAAGAATGCTCTATGTCGACAAGTCAAAGAATCAGGAATATGCTGGAGTTCACGATGTCAACACTTGGCCGTTTATAACAAGACAAATCAAGGTACAGAACCAGAATTCAAAGGAGACGAATTTTGAAGCATATGTTACGGTAAGGTGGTCCAAAGACATATGGCAAATCTACAGCAAAACTTGGAGATAAAGATTAGAGACAAGCAGCTATAGAAACGGGAAAGGCTACAGAAAGCAAGTGGTCCTTCCTGACACAGTTAACTTCTTATGGTAGGACAAGTTGGACTTTTAGTTAGGGGTAACTGTGTAAATAGGTGTGTGCACCAGTTTGTATAGGATATATATATTATGCACATTCTATTGTTAGCCGTAAGAGAGTAACATATAGAAATATTCAAGAACTCTTTTCTCTGTAAGAAAACAAGAAAACACTGTTCTAGTTTCTCTTTTCAAACTATCCATTCACCCCCCCCCCCTTTGTCTAGTTTCTCCGTGATATTCATATCTAACAAGTGGTATCAGAGCAGACTGTTGATATATAAACAGGAAAAGATCAAGAATGAGTTCACAGAAATTAAGCAGTATCAAGATTCCTCCCTTTAACAAGGAACACTACAGTCTATGGAAGAAGAAGATGTTGCTATTCATCAAAGCTTCAAACCCCATGTACTTAGACATTCTAAAACATGGTCCCTTCACTCCGATGATTGAGATTGCTGAAACAACTGTTGGTACTGAGATAATACCAGCTAGATATGAGCCTAAAGACCCTACTAAATACACTGATCCTGAAAAGGAGAAAATAGCACTATATGGACATCTTCAACTCATTATTTGTGAATCTATGGATTTCAACATGTATGGAACTGTTGCTCATTGTAGTAGTGCAAAGAAGATGTGGGATCTCATAGAAGTTCTATGTGAAGGAACTCCAGAAGTGAGAAAGAACAAGAAGCAGATTCTGGTTTCCCAGTATGAAGCCTTCATGGCTCAGCCAAAGGAGGGAATCACAGAAGTATTTAAAAGGTTCAACAAGCTGATAAATGAGCTCAAACTCTATGACAAACACTATGAAACAGAAGAACTCAACATGAAGTTCTTATTGACCTTACCAGATCACTTGGAGCCAAGGATCTCTTCTCTCAAGGAAAGAGATCTAACAAAGATTGGCTTTGATGTGTTGTATGGTGTTTTGAAAACATATGAGCTAGAGTTGTTTCAAAAGAGATCCATTCAAGCAAAGCAAGGAATGATGGCCAACACTTCTTGTGCCCTTATTGCTGACAACTTAGGTCAAATAATGGAATCTTTGAAAGTCAATCAAGTCAAGATTGAAGAAATGGAAGTTGAAGACACTGGTGATGAGTCTCAAGTCATCTATGATTTGCCTGAGGAAGATGAATTCTACAGCATAGATGAACTGGACAAAATGGAAAACAAATCTTTTGCCTATATGGCTAGGAGATATCCTAACATTAGGTTCAAAAGGAAGCAGCCATTTAAATCCAAGTTTAATGCCGGTGGATCAAGTGGCTCAAACACCTTCAGTAAAGGAAAAGGAATTATTGGTGCTGCAAAAGGAGGATACAAGTCTGGGAGTGTGGACAGGTCCAAAATAAGATGCTATAACTGCAATGAACTTGGGCACTTTGCTATAGAGTGCAAGAAGCCCAAACAGGTCAAAAAGGACAAAGCATACTTAGAGCTTGAAGCTAAGTATGAAGCTCTACTCAAGAAACAGCAGGGTAAAGCTTTTATTGCAGAGGGAAAGTGCTGGGATGATTCTGATGAAGAAGAAGAACATGAGTATTCAAACTATGCTTTGATGGCCTTTTCTGATGATGGTGATTCTTCAAATCAGGTACCTATTCTTACTTCTCTTGATATGACTCCCTCTCAATACAAGCAAACTGTTGAAGACATGAGTACTGAGATGTTTAACATTCATACTAGCATGTTAGTTGCAAATGAAGAAATTGATAGGCTAACTGCTAAAAATCTTGAGCTTACAGAAAAGAATGAGGAACTTGAATTACTGGTTGTGAGCCTTGATGGTTTGAAGAAAGAGATTGAGTATCTTAATAATAAAGTAGTTGTTGGGATTTATGGGTGATAGCATAGAAACAACTTTACTTTGATTGTACTTAATTTTTTTAAATTAAGTAGAACATACTGTCATAGCCAAAGTATGTTCTTATAATCAGTATGTAATGTTATTCTAGTTGTATTGTTTGAAAGAAGTTCACTTATGTGTTCAAGCCTCAAAGAATGCTTTTTGGATGGCAACATGAATAAAGGTTACTGTCCTAAAGCTGTGACAGTAAGATTACAAGAAGACAGAATGTTGCAAGTCACGACAGCATATTCACTCTGACAGCAACATTGGCGGAAGACTACGCGACAGCAACTATTGCCCTCGACAGCAAGTTTGGGATCCTCGACAGCACTCTATGCGGGGAACTCATACTGTCACCAAAAGATCATTCCTGTGACAGCAAGCTTTGCGGCAAAAGTAACTGTCTCAATAAAGATCCTTATGCCAGGTATCTTTCTCAGTCAAATCCCGTGACAGTTTAAATGTTCAAGAAACAGGCGTGATGCAGCATCCCTAAGCTGCACCAAGTCTGCAAGACTACGACAGAAGCTTCAAGGCACTGCAAAACAAAAGCGAATCAATTCAAGAGCAAGGTCAAGTCTTTATCTGCTGAATTGGTTTAGCTGGAAATAGAATGAATCTAGGTTGCTTTCTTTGTAATGTATATCTGACATGTTAGCAATTTAGGAAAGTCACATGGGTAAGACAATCTGTAAGAAGCTGCCACTTGACAGTGACAGCAGCTTCACAAACCCGTGACTGATAGTGATAGGGTTAGTCTTATACCTACTATCAACTCATTTCTAGGAGAGTAACGAAGACAAGCAAGAGTCTTTGAAGAAAACCCGAAGCTCGAGAATTCTTTCTTGAGGTTGTAGCAACACTTTGCAAAATAAATAAAACATTTATTTTGTGAATCTTGTTCTTACTAAATACTGTTCGTGATTGCATATATTGCTGATAACGTTTAATCTTGATTTGAGTTGTTGAAATTTAGATTGAATTTTATCAGTATTGCATTCATCCCCCCCCTTCTGCAATACACAAGGACTAACAACTGGTATCAGAGCTTTCAGATTAACATACATATCTGAGATCCCGGAGAAAATGCAGAAATCAAACAGTATCAAGATCCCAGCATTTGATAAAGAGAACTACATCATTTGGAAAAGAAAAATCTTGTTGTTTATCAAAGCTGCAAATCCACTATACCCAGGTATACTCGAGAATGGTCCTTTCATTCCAAGAAAGGAAATTGAAGCCACAACAGTGAATGGTGAGATTATTCCTGCACATTGGGTTCCCAAAGATCCCTCAGAAATCTTGGAACCTGAAAAGGAGAAAATGGTGCTAGACGATCATTTGCAACTTATCTTGCTCGATTCTCTCACGCTGGATAAAGCCATGTGTGGAAGTGTGATAAGCTGCACATCAGCCAAGGAGATGTGGATCAGGTTAGCCTTACTCTGTGAAGGAAGTGAAGAGGTTAAGGGCAACCAAAGGCAAATTCTAATATCTCAATATGAGGCATTCATGGCCAAGCCTGGTGAAGACTTAACCTCCATGTTCGAAAGGTTCAGTAAGCTCTTAACTGAATTACAGATACATGGCAAGTACTGTGACAGAAAAGAATTAAATGTCAAGTTCCTGCTCACACTGCCTGATCACCTTGAACACAAGACAACAGCCATACGAGAAGGAAGAGATCTCAACACTATAACCTTTGAGACACTTTATGGTATTCTGAAATCTTATGAACTCGAACTCTTTCAAAAGAGAGCCATACAAAGTGGAACAAGGAACAAGATGGCTAATATGTCAAGTGCCCTAGTAGCACATGTGCCAAGGATCACACAGCCAAGTGAAGTACTACAGATCACACAATCAACCCCAACACAGACCTTGAAGATAGAAGAGGTGGTTGAAGATGATGAGAAAGTGGTACTACAGCTTAAAGATGTGGAAGATGAAGACTTCTACACAATGGAGGAACTGGAAAGCATGGACAACCCTACTATGGCTTACATGGCCAAGAAGTTCAAGAACTTTAGGTTCAAGAAGGATAGGTCATACAAGCCTCAAGGCCAAGCATCCAAGTTCAGCAAAGGAAGCTCATCAAAGGCTGCTGTGGGAAGTTCAACCAAAGGAGGATACAAAACTGGATTTGTGGATAGATCAAAGTTCAAATGTTACAACTGTGGTGAACCTGGTCATTTTGCTACTGAATGCAAAAGACCCAAACAGGTTCAAAGATATGAGAAAGGAACTGGTGGATACTCCAAGAAAAATCAAGGTAGAGCCTATGTGGCTGAAGGAAAGTGTTGGGATGATTCTGATGATGAAGAAGAGGAAGAATATGTTAACCTAGCTCTCATGGCTAGCACTGATGAGGTAGCATCAACATCTTCAAGTCAGGTACCTTCGCTTGTCTTACTTGATATGTCTACTGATGAGTATAAGAAAACCATTAAAGACTTAAGTGCTGAAATGTTCAATGTCTATACTAGCTTATCTGCTGCTAATGAGGAAATCTCTAGACTAAGTAAGCTAAATGAAACACTTCAGTCTGAAAATGATTCTCTTTTTCTCAAAACCAGTTCACTAGGCTCTTTAGCTCAAGAGAATGCTAAACTTAAAAATGAATTAAAATGTGCTAAGGAGGTTGAGGAATTCCTGAGGAATGAGATTGCTGAAAATGAATTTAAGATTAAGGCCTATAGAAACTCATCAAAGATAGTTCAGGATTACAATGATAAGCATACAGAAAATCAGTCTGTTGGTATAGGTTTTTCTTATGGTAGAAGACCTGGAAAGGAAACTGTGATTCAAGATTGCCCTGGAGTTGCTGCTGTCAAACCCACCATTCTCAAGAAAGTTAAAACTCCTATTTTCAAAACTGCTGAAATTGAGTTTGATGAAGAAGCCATGCTCATCAAACAAGAAATTCTTGATGAGGATGAAGGTGTTGACAGCACATTCAAGGAAGGAAAGGATACTGTCAGAATCCCCAAGACAGTAAACTTACCAAGCAATCAGACAGTAAGTTCAAAGGATGCTGTCACGATTGGCATGACAGAATCTTTCAAAGATACTGTCAAGAATGATTCCAAGACAGTAACTCTCAAACCTTCTGTCAAGACAGTAGGAATAAAAGATACTGTCAAGGATAGTTCGACAGCAACTTCTGAACATACTGTCAATCCAGTAACTCCCAAGTCTAGAAACAGGAATGGTAAGGTAGGTGTCAATAAAGGAAATGGATACACTAATGTTGGTGGTGCTTCTAGGAAACTATGCAATAACTGTGGATCTACACATCACTTAACACATGTTTGTAAGAAACCAATTGAGGATAAGATCAATGCAACTGAACTCAATGGTAACTTACACAGAACCCCCCTTATGCATAGAACTATGAGTGTCTGTAATAACATTGATTGTATGCCATGCAAAATGACTGCCATGAGTACATGTTTTAACTTACCTGTTCTCTCTACTGAAAAATGCTCATACCTAAACACTGTTGAGACTTCTGAGCCTGCTGGCAACAGCAAAAAGGCTTCATCCACTAAGAAAAGGACCAAGTCCAATTCTAAACCTAAGTGGGTGAAAAGAGAAGTCAAACAGGAAGTCTTTGATAATGCTTGTGATGTTGTGACTGAAAGAATCTCAGGAAACACTGAAACTGCAGGACCCAACAAAGATTGGGTACCATATGCAACTTAGAAACATTCTGTTTTGCAGGGTAAGAAGAAAAATCAGGTCATGTGGATAATTGACAGTGGTTGCTCAAGACACATGACAGGTGATAAAGCCCTGCTATCACATTATGTAGAGAAAGCTGGCCCAATCATAACCTTTGGAGACAACAGCAAGGGTTACACAGTGGGATATGGCTGACTGGAAATTGGAAATGTTGTCATTGAAGATATTGCTCTTGTGGATGGATTGAAGCACAACCTACTCAGTGTCAGCCAATTCAGTGACAGAGGATTTAAGGTTGACTTTGACATGATGGTGTGCAACATCTATCACAAGAAGGATGGAAGCCTCTCTCTAAAAGGGGTCAGAAAAGGAAGCTTGTTTGTTGCTGATCTAAGCTCAACAAAGAAGGATAAAGTTTACTATTTTTACAGTAAAGCTACTGTTGGTGACAGTATGCTTTGGCACAGGAAGCTCTCACATCTCAACTTCAAGACAATGAATATTCTGATGAAGAAGGAGTTAGTGAGAGGTTTGCCCCAACAGGAATTCTGTCAAGAAGGACTGTGTGAAGATTGTCAAATGGGCAAACTGAGAAGAGCTGTGCACAAGTCCAAGCAAGTAAACACCAACACAGAAGCACTCAAGTTAATTCACATGGACCTCTTTGGACCAGTCAATGTACCATCAATGGCCAGAAAGAGGTATGCCTTAGTAATGGTGGATGATTACTCAAGTTACACTTGGGTGAAATTTCTTGAATCCAAAGATGAAGCTGCTCAAGTGATTATTGATCAAGTCAGAGTTCTTGATAGAACCCCAAACTCAAAAGTTCAAATCTTGAGGAGTGACAATGGTACAGAATTCAGAAATGCCACACTTGGAAATTTCTGTAAAGATGAAGGAATTGTACAACAATTCTCTGCTGCAAGAACTCCACAGCAGAATGGAGTTGTAGAAAGAAAGAACAGGACTCTCATTGAGGCAGCTAGAACTATGTTGCATGATGCTAAGTTGCCAACATATTTCTGGGCTGAAGCTATCAACACAGCCTGTTATACTCAGAACAGAACCATGATCAACAAAACTCATGCAAGTACTCCTTACTGTCTGTTAACTGGAAAGAAACCTACTGTCAAATATTTTCATGTGTTTGGAAGCAAATGCTTTATGATGAAAGACAACCATGAGAAGAAAGGAAAATTTGACACCAAGGCATTTGAAGGATTATTCATGGGTTACAGCACAGAAAGGACTGCCTACAGAGTTTATGTTATGGAACACAGGATTATTGAAGAAAGTGTTAATGTCACATTTGATGAAACCAAGTTTCCAGGACTGCATGAAGAAGGAAAGATGCAGACATTCAGATTTGAGAATCAAGGATACCTGGAAGCTGAGGAGATTGTAGATGAAGAACCTAGCTTCACTCAAATTGTTGAAGTTGACAAAGATGCTGTCAACACCACTACTGTCATTCAAACTCCAGCTCAATCACACACCATAACATCTAACATTCAGAACAGTGTTGACTCTGGAGACAATGAAGAACATGGTGGAGACAATGGAATTGATGAGCATTCAACTCAACAAGCTGAAGCAAATGTTCCTGTTCAATCAAGTAGCTTGCCCAGAATCACCAGGTGGACCAAGGATCACACAAATGACCTTATAATTGGTGATCCTAATTCTGGAGTGAGGACAAGGAACAAAGTCTCTGCTGACAGCATGTTCTCATGCTTCCTGTCACAAATGGAACCCAAGACAATTGATGAAGCATTGTTGGATTCTGACTGGGTGATAGCCATGCAAGAAGAGCTAAATCAGTTTGAAAGAAACAATGTATGGAAATTGGTTCCAAGACCTAAGGGAAAGTCAGTTATTGAGACCAAATGGGTTTTCAGAAACAAACTTGATGAAAATGGATTGGTGACAAGGAACAAAGCAAGGCTAGTGGCTAAAGGTTACTGTCAACAGGAGGGAATAGATTATGATGAGACATTTGCTCCTGTTGCCAGACTAGAAGCTATAAGGATCTTTCTAGCTTATGCTGCACACTGCAACTTCAAAGTATTTCAGATGGATGTCAAAAGTGCCTTTCTAAATGGAGAGCTGGAAGAAGAAGTGTATGTGGAACAGCCACCAGGGTTTGAGGATGCTGAAATGCATAATTTTGTGTACAAACTCTTCAAAGCTTTGTATGGATTAAAGCAAGCACCCAGGGCATGGTATGACACACTTTCCACCTTTCTTCTGGAAAACCAGTTTACCAGAGGAGTTGTGGACAAGACACTTTTCTACAAGCATCACGGCAAGGACATCATTCTGGTACAAATCTATGTGGATGATATCATTTTTGGTTCTACAAATGAGAAGCTGTGTGAGAAGTTTTCCCATCTCATGAGTAACAAATATGAGATGAGCATGATGGGAGAATTGTCATTCTTTCTAGGGTTACAAATTCTTCAACAAACTGATGGAATCTTCATAAGTCAAGCTAAGTATATCAAGGAACTTCTCAAAAAGTTCAACTTGGAAGATTCATCTCCTGCAAGGACACCAATGTCCACAGCAACTAGTCTGGATCTTGATCCTAAAGGAAAGAAAGTTGACTCAAGCACTTATAGAGGCATGGTAGGATCCCTCCTATACCTAACTGCTAGCAGACCTGATATCATGTTTGCTACATGTCTTTGTGCAAGGTTTCAAAGTGATCCAAAGGAGTCACACTTGGTAGCCATCAAGAGAATCTTTAGATACTTAAAAGGCACTCCTAACCTAGGCCTTTGGTATCCTAAGAATACTGGATTTGATCGAATTGGTTACTCAGACTCAGACTATGCTGGATGCAAGATTGACAGAAAGAGTACTACTGGTAGCTGTCAATTTCTTGGTGGAAGATTGGTCTCATGGTTTAGCAAGAAGCAGCATTCAGTTTCTACCTCAACTGCAGAAGCTGAGTACATTGCTGCAGGCAGTTGCTGTGCACAAATTCTATGGATGAAAAGTCAACTTCTAGATTATGGTCTAGTGTTAAGAGAAATTCCTATTTACTGTGACAACACTAGTGCCATAGCCATCTCAGACAATCCGGTTCAACACTCTAGGACAAAGCACATTGATATAAGACATCACTTTATCAGAGAGCATGTTGAACAAGGAACTGTGAAGCTGATTTATGTCCCAACTGACAAGCAACTTGCTGATATCTTCACTAAGCCATTGGATGAAGCAACCTTCAACAGGTTGGTAAGTGAATTGGGAATGCTGAATCTGGTATGTTAATTTTACTAAGGTTTCTAAATTTTCAATTCTTATTGAAGCTCATGACAGCAACTTCAAACCTGCTGTCAAGAGAAGTTACTGTCTACTTGGTTTATGTCGGTTATGTGACAGCATGTGTTGATTTGACTTCTCATGTCAGTATTTTGTGCCAGTCTCATACTTTTAAACCGTGTATGACTTTAATGTGGTTATCCGTTAAGTTTGAGAGTTAAAAATCTGTTCCATTGGACTTTCACACTCTTTTGCATTAATCTGTAGGATTAAAGGAGGACACGACCATTAATTACTTTTGTGGTAGTTGTATGGGTACTCTAACTGTTGACCATTAGACTTTAACCCTTAGACGGTTTTGCCTATAAATTATCCTTAGGTTTCACCAGTCTGCTCTCAGTTTTAAAGTGAATAATGGAAAACACAGTAGGAATCGAAGTTGGTCTAAAGAAGTGTGATAGTGAACCCTACAATGAAGAGATTGAGGAGCTCTTCGAGGTGCTTTTGGATGCCCTCGATGAGATAGACGAGGAAAAGGAGGCCAAGGCTAAGGAAGATGAGGCCAAGGCTGTGGAAGAAGAGAAGGAGCTTCAGGCACTTCTTGAAAAAGAAGGCCGCTCTGAAGAAGAGATTAAGGAAGAAGTCTTAGAACTAGTTGATAAAATCATAGAATGATGTACTCAATGTTCAATTTTAATGATTTTATTAATAATAATAAAAGTTCCTGTTTATGTGGTTATTGAGTTTATGATTTGTCTGTGTTAATTGCTTAATATCTGTGTTCAAAAGATTACATTGCTAAATCAATAATTTGTCAATATTTAGTTAAGTGTATGAATCAAGCATTCTAATAAGTTCATGACAGAACCATTTCCTAATCGAAGTTACTGTCGTTAAGAAGGATACTGTCATGTGTTTCTTGACAGCAACCTTCTTGACAGCAGGAAAAGACTTTCTGTCAAGACTTGTAAAGGACACTGTCATTCATATGCTTAACGGTGACAGCAAGTTTTTGCGCAATAGTTGCTGTCGCGCAAAACCTACTGTCACCACCACTTCTTATTGACAGATTGTTTCTAGCGCACAGGTTACTGTCAACAATAGTGGACCGTTGTAATTGGATATTCACCCCACGATTGACAGTGAATAACGGGCAGTAACTCACGTGTTAAGAGAGTGGGTTAAGACACGTCCTTTAACTCCACTTTTTGAGCAAACGTTTGAGAAACCCATATTTATTCTCCAGTTACTCAGACATATCACTCTCACAAAACTCAAGGCAAAATACTTTTCCTCAAGCAAAAAGCTACTTTCTCACTTTCTTCTTTTCTTGAAATCTCCATGGCCCCCAAACAGACTCTCTCTCAAACAAACTTTGCTGGCATCTTTTCCCCAAATGATGCTGGTGAAGATTTCAAAGGACTGGTGTTTTTCTTGAACAAGTCCTATCTTCGTTCAGCCATTACCTCAACTCCACATCTCGACCTAGACAAACTTGAGGAATTTTGGCGAACTGTTGTTGCTCTAATTGAGGGTGAAACCCCAGCTATTGAATTCAAGATAAATGGGCAACAATACATTCTCACAGCTGAGGTCATCAATACTGCTCTTGGAATTACACTGGAACAAGGACAACACTTTGCTCCACTTGCTAATGATGACACTCTGAAGAAGCTCTTCTTGAAGATTGGGTATGCAGGCCCTATTCTCGAAGAGGGAACAACCAAGTGGTACCCGTCTGGTGAAATGGACAGGAAGTATCTAAGGAAGGAGTGGAGCATGATATTTGATGCAATGGTCAAGGTGTTCTCTACCAAGTCCACAGGCTGGAATGGGATACCTTCCTACATCAAGAAACTGACACATTCTCTTGTCCATGGATACAAGGTGAATGTTGGAGCTCTCCTCATGGCACAACTCCGAGCTGCCATAGGTAAGAAGGTATCACACTACCCTCGCTTTCTTATGATGTGTATCAATACTTTCTGTGACTTTAATAATGATGCCCCTCGTCTAAAGGTTTGCTCTGTCTTGAAAAAGAACACACACACACACACTGTTATCTTCACAGGATCTAAATGCACATATTCCACTTTGCTTCACTCAGCACATGGTTGATCAAGTGTCCAACCTTGATTATCCATTACCTACTGGTTATGATTCTTTTTCTCTTGAGGATGAAGCTGGATTAGACCCAAATTCAGTTAACCCACATTCCACACCATACACTCAGCCTAGGCCCTCTAGACTTCCCAAAGCCCAAAGAGAAGCCTTGCAAGAATCCAGAAAACGATCCTTAGAAGCTGATGTTGGTGGTAGCTCTGTTAGTCAAGAGGGAGACACTGCACCTAGTGCAGCAAATAAGGAAGGTAGTCACACAGGACCCACAGTGGTTCCCCCTGAGCCTAAGAAGAAGAGAGCTAGGAGGACCAAAACCACTGTCAGCCACCCTGCAGTCTCCCAAAAGACTGTAGAGGAAACCAGGGAAATAAACTCCTCCCTAGATGTGCCTTCTCAACAAGGTGCTTCTATTGAAATTGGCCTGTCTCCCAAGGCACCCTGTACAGAGTCTACACAAACTCATGGTTCCCAACCTGAGATACCCCCACTTGAAGAAACACACAGTGAGTTAGGGCACAGTGAGGATTTCTCTACTCCTATTGATGGTTCACATGTTCCATCTGTGAATCAGCCCCCACTCTCTACTACACTTTCACCTTCTTCCTTCCCTACACATTCATTTGTTTCTTCTCCACAACCTAGAGAAGGGGACAGTCCCAACCCTTCAGGTTTTGATCATCCATCTCCAATCATGGATGAGCCCCCATCTAGTGGTCCACAAGAACCCATTTCTCAAAGTGAGATGGACACCACTCCTCCAAACACTGAGCTAGGGCAAAGTGGTATTTTGTCAGAAAATGAAACAGCCAACACTTTGTCTGACCTCCAAGGAGCATCTTACCTTCAGGAAGATGCTGTCACAGCCTCTGTTGCTGTCAAAGACACTGGGGATGCTACTGTCCTGGGCACAGCTACTGTCAAAGGTGGAGAGAAAGATACTGTCACTACAGAACATACTGTCACTCCACCTCCCAAAGATGCTGTCAAGCCCTCCCAGCCTAATTTTGATGCTGTACTTGTTGAGGATGCCTCTGATGATGACCTACCTCTTGCCAAACTCCTAAAGGTACATTCTAAATCTTCTCCTTCCATGCATGTTAGTACTGCTCATACCCATGCATCTAGGTTGAGTGAGGGTGTGCAAAAGAAAAGAGAGGTGAGCATAAAAATGAGAGGCAGCCAAATGAGCTGGCAAAAGGAGAGGGACTTGAGCATGTCCAGAGAGATATTGAGGGAGCCCACATTATTCAGGCACTAGGCCTTGAGAGTCAAACTGTGAGGGGTGATGAGATCACTCAAAAACACCCTGAGAGTGTGAGAACACCCATAGCCTCCAAGCCCCTGTCTTTTCCTTCCCCTCCAAGAAGGTTAAGGTCTGGTGGCCCCTCTGCTACTTTTGGTGACAGGATTGCAGCTCTTGAAGGACAGTGTATTACTTTGGACTCCAAACTGGACTCTCTCTCTCAACTGGTGGTTGATGGTTTTGCTGCTACTCAACTCTCTATTCAGTTCCTTACTGACCTGGTAGCTGCCAACTCAACTAAGGGGGAGAAGGTAGCAAGATCAGAATCTTTGCCTATTCAAGAATCAGGTGGAACTCAGGGGGAGCCTGTAGCTGTGGAGACCAGAGGGGGAGCTAAAAGGAAAGCAATGTCTAAGGGGGAGCAAGTCAAAACAAGCAGTGCAAAACCACAGGACAAAGCTGAAAAGCCTGTTGAAGTGGAAATGGATGGAGAAAGGGTGTTAATGTCAAAGGAAACTCAAGATGCATTGCAAAGAAGACCTGCATCTAGACATCCAATCTTGCCTCCTGTGGTGATTAGAGAACCTATTCAAGAAACTCAAGAAACTGCTCTACACAAGAAATGGAGAGAAATGGAGGAACAAAACAAACTTGGGAAAGGTAAAGGGAAACTGCCTGAATCCATCCATAAAGGAACTACTTGGTCCAATGGTACTGAGTATGATCAAGAGGAAGCCAATGTCTTGATGGTGGATTACAGGGAGAGCACATTACACAACCATGACAGTAAGTTTAGCAGTTTGGTGGAAGAAGCAATGAATGCTCCTAGCAACCGTCCAACCAACACCACAACTCTGTTAAAGGAACAAATTATCAGTGTCAGTGTAATGGTGAATGATGAGAAAAGATGGGCTGTAAGTATTTATCTAACTTCTGGCATATCTTACTTCATCACAATGCAGCTATTGCAGAGTCTGCCAGCAAAGGTGTTGTGTGCTTTGAAGGGAAAGATCAGGGCAACTCAAACACCATTCAATGAAATATTGGATATGCAAATCCAGAACCTGATCATGCAGAAGCTACCTGAAGTCTACTCAAATCCACCATGTGTTTTCTACAGATCTAAAACTAAGGATGGCACAAGAAGGAACAGCTACATGAATATTGGTAGCCCATCCAAAATGGAAACCAAGTCAATTCTGAAGGTACTAGATGGAATACTCAGTTCAAATGCCAATCCAGGAAGAGTTCATGCTGTTCAAGAAATCTACAAAATGCTGGTATTGAGAGACAAGGCACTGGGAGCTAGAATAAAGGAGCTAATCACTAGAGCCAATGCCAAAAGAAATGATCAAGGTGGAAGCTGCTTCTATAACATTCCTCCCCATGATGATGATGATGATGATGATGAAGATGGTGAGGATGGAGGTGGTGAAGCTTCTGGAAATGCTGGAAATGCTGGTGGAAGTAATTCTGGGAATACTGGTATTCAATCTCAGAATGAAGGCAATGAAGAAACTCCTAGCCAGGAAAAGAAAGATGCTGGTGCAACAGATGAAGAGGAGTCAAGAATACTGGAAGCTTTGGAGGCAAGCATTCTTAGATGTGCTATTGATTGCATAAATGCTGAAAAAGATGCTGTCACCAAAGGTACTGTCGACAAAGATACTGTCATAGAAGATGCTGTCTTGGAAGATGCTGTCGACAAGGATACTGTCAAGGAAGGTTCTGTCAAGGATGAAACCAAAGCTGCTGTCAAGCCCAAGAGACTGAAAGCTAAAGCTAAGGCATGGTTTACTAGACAGAAACCAACAGGGAAGCACAAGTACTCAGGAAAGGAAAAGGCCACTGGATTTGGCAGGAATCTCAAAAAGCCAATTCAATCAATTCCTCCCAACAGTCTTAAGATTCAACAAATGAAATCAAAAGAAATTAAGAGTGTTGAGGTTAAGCTGGATGCAAATCAAGAGGCCACTGAGTACATTCTGTGGTGGGAAGAATCAAGGTCTGCCAAGATTGACAAGGACTTCAATCTGGTAGCCACATCAACCAAGAACAGCACATCAACCATAGATAAAAGAAGAATTGATTTCTTCTACCTGGAAAGAATGGTAGAGTTGCTGGAGAGCTATGATAATGTTTCAGAAGCTGTCATGGAACATGTTCTAAAATATCAGGCAGATAGGGATGCTGAATTTTATCAGAAATTTGGCTATAACTTTGCAGATTTTGATGATGCTAATATTCTTACTGATCTCCCAGCCTCTCCTATACCATACCACTGGTACTATGAGTTTGATGACTTACCCACAGAAGAAGGGCAAACCCAACCAACTCAGGAAGGGCAACCCAAGCCAAGCAAAGGACCCAAATCTTCTGAATATTCTCAAACTCAGTCAGAGCTTGATAAGAAGGAAGCTGAATTACTGGAAAAACACAAGGCCTCTAACAAGGCAGAAAGTGAAGCTCCAAATTATCAACCATATATGCTGGAAAATCCCCTAAGAGTCAAGTTCCTAAAAGAAGAAATCTATGTTTGCAGCTTGCATAAGCTTAAAACATCAACTCTGAAGGATTTACAGTATATGGTAGCTGGTTCAATTCATCCCTTGGAACAGATTTGTTCTGATGAGATAGAGAAGTTATTGGAAGGGAGAAAAGGAGAAGACTCAAAACTGGACAAGCAAAGAAGGAAGTCTCTCAATGCTTATCCTGGAAGTAGATTCAAGCTCATTAATGAAGAACTTCATTTCAGAACCTATCCATATGATATAGAGCAATGGCTGAATCTCAGGGATGTTAGTTCTCTCATATCCCCTTCCATAAAGAAGATCATTGATGAAGTAGAGGATGATGCAGTGTCTGCTGCTGAAATTTCTCTTGTAGAAAGTCTAAGAAGCTGCTTGGCAGAAGCTCTCAAAAGAGAGGATGCAGCAAGACAGAAGAGGAGATCTCAAGCTAAGTGAAAATTCTTAAATTCTGATCTTGTTAGTTAAGTTGTCAGCACATATTGTAAATTTGCTGTTATTTTCCATAAAAACAAATTGGGGGAGATTGTTGGGATTTATGGGTGATAGCATAGAAACAACTTTACTTTGATTGTACTTAATTTTTTTAAATTAAGTAGAACATACTGTCATAGCCAAAGTATGTTCTTGTAATCAGTATGTAATGTTATTCTAGTTGTATTGTTTGAAAGAAGTTCACTTATGTGTTCAAGCCTCAAAGAATGCTTTTTGGATGACAACATGAATAAAGGTTACTGTCCTAAAGCTGTGACAGTAAGATTACAAGAAGACAGAATGTTGCAAGTCACGACAGCATATTCACTCTGACAGCAACATTGGCGGAAGACTACGCGACAGCAACTATTGCCCTCGACAGCAAGTTTGGGATCCTCGACAGCACTCTATGCGGGGAACTCATACTGTCACCAAAAGATCATTCCTGTGACAGCAAGCTTTGCGGCAAAAGTAACTGTCTCAATAAAGATCCTTATGCCAGGTATCTTTCTCAGTCAAATCCCGTGACAGTTTAAATGTTCAAGAAACAGGCGTGATGCAGCATCCCTAAGCTGCACCAAGTCTGCAAGACTACGACAGAAGCTTCAAGGCACTGCAAAACAAAAGCGAATCAATTCAAGAGCAAGGTCAAGTCTTTATCTGCTGAATTGGTTTAGCTGGAAATAGAATGAATCTAGGTTGCTTTCTTTGTAATGTATATCTGACATGTTAGCAATTTAGGAAAGTCACATGGGTAAGACAATCTGTAAGAAGCTGCCACTTGACAGTGACAGCAGCTTCACAAACCCGTGACTGATAGTGATAGGGTTAGTCTTATACCTACTATCAACTCATTTCTAGGAGAGTAACGAAGACAAGCAAGAGTCTTTGAAGAAAACCCGAAGCTCGAGAATTCTTTCTTGAGGTTGTAGCAACACTTTGCAAAATAAATAAAACATTTATTTTGTGAATCTTGTTCTTACTAAATACTGTTCGTGATTGCATATATTGCTGATAACGTTTAATCTTGATTTGAGTTGTTGAAATTTAGATTGAATTTTATCAGTATTGCATTCATCCCCCCCCCTTCTGCAATACACAAGGACTAACAGTAGTTTGTGCTGATCAAATAGAAACGGCTCTTAGAGAACAATTTACTGAAAATGAATTAAAGATAAGAAGCTATAGAAACTCCTCTGATCTTATTCAAACCTATCACAAGGAACACACTGAAGACTGTAAGGTTGGAATTGGTTTTGATTATGAGAATGACAAGGGAAGGAAGAAGGCCAAGGTCAAAGGAAAAGAATCTTGTGTAAACAAAAATGCTCTAACTATTTTGTCTAGTGTCAAAGAGCCCATCTTCAAAAAGAGTGTTGTTGAGTTTGATGAAGATTTACTGGTTATCAAACAACAATTACTTGAAGAAGATGAGGCTGCTAAGGACATTTCTTCCTCTCCCAAATCTGTAAATCAAAAAGAAACCAAAGACAACCTTGTCAAGAGTCCTAAGACTAACAAGGAAGTTGTTAAGAAAAAGAAACATAACAGAAATGGTAAGGTAGGTGTCAACAAGGGTAACAGTTATGCTTATGTGCCAAATGCTCCTAGGAAACAGTGTCAAAATTGCTTGTCTGTTAATCATTTGACTCATAAGTGTAATAAACCTGTCAGTAATGAAGTTGATAACCTGAGTAACCATTATGTTGGCATGAACACTATCCATGATTCTTTCTGTGGTAATTTTAACTGCATGACATGCTATGTGACTGTGATTGCTAATTGCTTATCTCTAAAGCATAAACTTGACTATGCACAATCATGTGAATCACACACACATATGCACACTCACATGACAGGATCCCCAATCAAGGTTGAGAGGGTAAAGACTTCATGTGAGCCTAAGAGTGTCAACTCTAAAGCCTCAAACACAGTGAAGTCTCCTACTGTGAAGAATGCTTATTATGATAGAAGAATCAATTACAAAACTGTTTCTAAATCAACTGGACCCTACCATGTGTGGGTACCAAAAACAACTTAGTCATTTTGTGAATGCAGGGCAACAGGAATAAAAGAGTCATATGGATCTTGGACAGTGGATGCTCAAGTCACATGACTGGTGATATAGCCCTGCTATCACATTTTGAGGAGAAGGCCGACCCATCAGTAACCTTTGGAAATGACAACATTGGTTATACAATGGGATATGGCACTGTTAAGTCTGGAAATGTCATTATTGAAGATATAGCATTTGTTGAAGGACTAAAGAACAACCTCTTGAGCATTGGACAATTCACTAACAGGGGTTTCAAAGTGGAATTTGATGAAGATCAATGTCTAATCTCTAAAAGAGGAAGTGGTGAAGTTGTTTTGACTGGTGTGAAGAAAGGAAGCTTGTTTGTTGCAAACCTTAATGCTGCAGACAAGGGATAAATTTGTTGTTTCTACACTAAAGCCACCAATGAAGAATTCTGGTTGTGGCACAAGAAACTGTCTCACTTGAATGTCAAAGCAATGAACTCTCTAGCAAAGAGAGAACTCATCAGAGACATGCTTGCCTTGGAGTTTGTTCAAGATGGAGCATGTGAAGCATGTCAAAGAGGGAAAATAAAAAGGTCAAGTCACAAGAACAAATTGCTCAATTCAAATTCAAAACCTCTGCAGTTAATTCACATGGATATATTTGGCCCTGTGAATGTAATGTCCCTTTCCAAGAAGAAACTAGCGTAAAAACTCGTACGAGGCACGGTTCTGTTTATATATTAAAATTATTTTCCGCATAAATATGTATATATATCGAAATAGTTTTGTGATTAAAATGTAGTTAAGATAAAATATTTTGAATTTATCTTATACTTGTATAATATTTTTCTAAATATTTTTTAATTTAATAAGATTCATTTGGATAAATTTTTATAATATAACGATCAAATGACTATTTTTTATTGCCAAAATATTAATTTAGTTTTAAATGATGTGAAAAGAATTTTATCAAATTCAACAATTAATTATTTTAATATAGTTGTCTGTATATAACATGAACGTATGTAAACTCATGTGTTTTTAATGAAATAACAATGTATTTTTGAAATACAAAATTGGTCACGTATGTAAGAATAAACCGTGAATACATCATAAAATCTCTTAGTTTTAAGTCCATATATTGTTTAACATGGAAGTATGTAAATTAATATAATTTTGATGAATATACATGATATTTATAATATATAAATTTCGTCATTGATGTAAGACTAAACCATTAACATGTTATAGCATCTCTACATTTTATGTAAAGGTCGATCCCGAATTTGTCAGTCTATTATTTATATATACATATTTGTACACTTTTAAACTTAATTGTCTATAATATAGAGATATATATTTAAATTATTGAAAAAAATTGTAACTTAAATCGGGTTGGGTATGATTGACCGAATATAATATAAACTCATACCCAACCTATTTTGTCGGTTTGAAATCTTTTCAACCCAATTGAGTATATTTTTTTATTTGCTATCAGTTTTATATTTCTTCGGTCAATCCTACCCAACCCGATTTAAGTTACAAATATTGTTTAATAATTTAAATATATATCACTATATTGCATACAACTACACGTTATGTGATATATCATACCTCATTTATAGATGTGTGCTTAAATTTTGTGCATATACATATAGGGCTGAATAACAATTCAGTCTGGACCAGTAAATTGGACTGAACCGCATAGAACCAGTTCGATCAAAAAAATCCAGTTTCCGTTCCGGTCCGGTCCGTGAAAAAACCTGGACCAGATCGAATTGCATGTATAGAGGTATTTTGACTTTACTTTACCTTTTAAATTATCATGTATATAGATTAAATAACTTATATAATATTTTAATTAGCCAAATTAATAGTTAGTAAATTGATAAGACAATAGAGATCAAAATTACAAACTAAATAATTGAATTTGCACTTTGTATAATGACAAAATGATATACATACATTACACATTAATATTAATTTATAAATAATAAGATATTTATGTGCTTATTTTTATTTCCATACTAAACAAATAATATATTATGTGTATTTAAATGGCTCAGACAAGAAAACCTTTAGAACAAAATACAGAGATAATCCTTGGAGAGTATGTGAGTTATAAAATTGTGAACCCTTTACTCCTCTTTCTTCCTCCTATTTATAGGGGAAGGGATGAGGTCAAAGGGTGCCACGTGTCACCTGTTGGTTGGCTCGGGTCTTCTGTTTAGGGGACCAGTCGGCGGGAGTTCAGTCTGACCGTTGGTCCCCATTTGTCTTATACTGCAGGGTTTTGTCTTGTCTGTTGACCTTTGTTTTGCTTTGGGCTTTTGGCCTTGGGCCTGCTTTACTGGGCTGGGTTTTAGTGGCTTTGGGTTGTCCGATTTGCCCCCCATCAATAAAATTAAATATTTTATTTATTTATTGGAGTTTCATGGTTTGCGTGTTGGTTGTTGTATATTGAAATTTGTGGTATATTCTATTATTTATATATATAATAACACAACATGTCCTATTTTATTCAAAGTAGTTTTACAATTATATCCTTCAATGCATTATAATTTTACTTTAATGCCCCTCCAAAGTCAAATGTTATAAAAATGTAAGAAAATCTTCATCTTGATGGAAATCGAACCTAAGACACTTCGATACTAACTACTAAGAATTTCAAGTCACCAATTTAACCATTGAGCTATTTGGGCTTTTTTGTTGTGGTATAAAACCCATTAGCGTGGTTATGCCTTGCACATATATTATTTTACACTTTAGTTTTTATTCAAGATTCTTTCATGATAATTTCATTCGTCTAATTATTAATAAAAATGGTTATTGGTATAAAGTATATCCAATAGACACGTATCTCTTTAAGTAAATTCAATTATGTTTCTTCCGTTGTATTCACAATTTTAAGACAAAGTACAAATGTATTTTTAGTCACATAATATCAATTTTTAGTCTGAGCATCCAATACTTATCAGGATGTTAATTCTACTGCAAAAATATTTATATGGGGTAGGGAATTAAAACAACTACGGGCTTTCATGTTAACGACTAGCTCAAATAATACAAAATAGTAATCATTTTGTCTCAACTAGGTTCATACATATCAGATAATATAAGTAATAATCTAATTAGCACCTCTATAGTTGTTACCCTGACTAGAGATGAACGTAATCCGGATTCAGGTCGGATTTTTTCGATATCCGATAGAGCCGGGCTTTTTTAAACCGAGACAAATTTCCTCTAAAATATTTATACCCGTAGATAGGGTCGGACCAGGAGGGGAAATATCAGATTTTTACAAATTATTTTAGATATTGATAACTTTAACTTTTTTTATTTTTATTTTTTCGGATTTAATTGAAAATTCTAACTTTTGGATTGGACTTTTATCCTGGTCAAAACTACGTCCAAATCGAGATTAAATTTGGGTTTATTCGGCTCGAACCGGACCGGGGTTTTGTGAAAAAATATGCGATTCATTTAAGCCTGCGGGCTGGATCCAATTGAGGTGAACTTTTTTTTAATCAGATTTTTTCCGATTTTTTTAACCAGATCGAACAATTTTTTCGAATACGAATTTATGTGCATCTCAATCCCGTCACCTCATGCATTAAGGACAAGTATACTACTCCGGCCTCATATAGAGAATTATGGAGAGTATTGGTACTTTCGAAATTGAGCCTTTATTTGACACCTTCAAGTAATTCCTATCTGATTATTAATTAGCTTATAAAACTAATCATCAAATACATTCAACTAAAAACAAAATCTTCTTCGGACTAATACCAAACCGATCTTCCTTGTAAATCTTCTGAATCATGGCACATAGTGCCACCAACAAGTTCAAACTGATGGCGGGATCACCACAGCAAACTGAAGAATACTTATCATCGCAAAATTAAACTGACGTGAACTAGAAAATATCATTACAAAATAACATCAAGTTCTGTCGGTTAGAGGGATCTCGTGCCTTGCACGGGTATTGAAGCTAGTTTTAGTAATGCACTAAATGAGAATGTGATAAATGTTCAGGTTGTAGACCAAATATTATCTTAAAGAATTCTTTTAGGTATTTGGATTAAATTATTTCAAAAGATTGAAAAATTAATGATATCGTTACCCATCGTATTATATTAGGACGATTAATGTGGAGAGCAGTCTGAGAAGTATTATGTGATAAATATCTTGAGAAAATTTTACATGATACAGTAGAACCTCGATAAATGAATACATTTGGGACCAAAAAAATATATTCATTTAGTGAGATTATTTATTTATCGATTAACAAATATTTTATTCAATTATCGACAAATGAATATTTATTCATTTAGAATTTTAGATATTATTTTCATATTTTTTTATTATAATTATATTATTTTGTACATTTTGTTTTAACAAGATTTTTTATACATTTTATGTTAATGTACCTAAAATTTATCATGGTTATAATTTTTATGTAATGTTTAATTACATTCATTTTGTTTTGAATTTTAGATAAGTTACACATGCATGCATGGAATAGATGCATTGCACGATAGTACTATGTATTGAGACAACACCATATACACTCGACTACTGTGTATAAAATATTTAGAGGTATAAGGTATATACAGAACCACATATAACAAGCTATATATAATTTTAAATTCTTATTTTGATCACACAATCATAAAATTACTAGATGCAATTCGGTGGAGGAAAAAAACAAGCAATTAACTTTAGAAGCATTTTTCGAGAAGATATGACTTACATTATTATTTATTAATGTGTATGCAAATTATTTATTAGATCAAATGTATTCATATATTACATAAATATAAAAATATTATTTAAAATATAGTGATTATTCATTTATATTTACACAGGGCCTATAAAGACTTAGAAAAAAAAATATTTGTTAATGCATTTAACGAGATTATTCATTAAGCCCATTATCTCAGGTCAGGACCGGAAAAAATTATTCATTTGACGAGATTTTTCATTTATCGAACATTCATTTATCAAGGTTCTACCGTAGTCTTTTAACCAATTTTGTTGTATAAGGTTCAGAGAAAGTCCAAAAACGAAGCTCGGAGTTAATGAAAATGAGAATGTTAAGAAGGATTGTGGTCATACCCTATTAAATAAATTGTCAATTTATTTTTTTGAAATCAATTACAAGGAGCAGGCACTTCAGAAAAATTGAGAAATGTAAATTGCCATGCTTTTGTCATATTCGGGGGGTGGATAATTTAGTGATATCGTTCAAAAAAAGAGAGGGAGGCTGAGGAGGACGTAGAGTGAGCAAATTACATTGAAGAGTCTTAAATTTTCGGGAGGACATGACATTAGAAAGGTGTTCTTCAAGACGTAAAATTAAGATGGTAGATTGGTTTATTGAACTGTTATTAGACCCGGCAATTTTCGACACGACACGAAACGACACGAAAATTTAGTGTTTGGATTTGCATTTTTAGTACACGAAACGAAAGTACACGAACACGAAAGTACACGATCGAGATTTAGTGTCGGGTTTGTGTTTACCCTTCAAGTACACGACACGACACGAAGTACACGAAATAAATAAATAAATTAATATAAATTAATATTTATATTAGATATTTTTATAAGATACTTAACATTTATTTATGTAATTAAACATAAATTTATAATATTATTTGTAAATATTATGTAAATATATATTTTTAATACATATTTGTAAAAATATTACCGAAAAATTTAATATTTTAATACATTTACTTATTTCTTTTTATTCTTATTATTAATTAGAATTACACAAAAACACGACACGAAAAGTACACGAAACGAAATTACACGAACACGAAATTACACGAGCCCTAAATGAGTGGTTTTGGGTTTAGCATTTAAATACACGAAACACGAAAGTACACGACACGAAAGTAAACGACACGAACGAATTGTCAGGTCTAACTGTTATATCTCATTATTTTTTGAAAAGGATCAAATACACTCTAAATATTTGAGTTAGTGGTTCAGTAACATTTCTCTAGATTAGGTTTTTCTTGATTATAATTAAAAATAAATTTATAGTTTAATATTTTTTTCCGAAAAAGATCTTAAATATGTTTTTACATTAACATAACTTTGATTTCAATAGAATGATTTACACTTAATTAGTTAGTTAAAATATTAAATGTTAATCAACTGCTAAAAATTGAAATTAAAATATAAATTAATATATGAATGTAAAAAAGTAACAAATTAATAACCAAAATTGAGAAATATACTCAAAATACACCATGTTAGTAAACATATTTATAAAAAAATATATTGGTATTGGTACGTTTAATTATTAATTCAGTTAATATTTCATTGAATTGCTTTATTTTATTAGAAAATCAAATTTGGAAGTATAATTTTTCCACAAATAATCATTGTAAAATCACTAAAAAAATCAAAATTACTGATATATAACGTCTTTTTTTAAAACTCATATATAACATAATAAAATACACAATTTTAAATAGATTTTTATGAACTTAATTTATTTGAAGTGAAATTGAACGTTTTAAAATGTTAATATAAATTTATAATTTAAATCTTAGCTTATTATAATTTCAAATTTATTTTTAAATGTGGTTAAGAAAAATCTAATTAGAAACATTAGGATTTATTTGCTCATTTATTAATCATAGGGGTCTATCTGCCACTACATGTAAATTAGAAGGCTTTTTTTACACCTTAACCCAATAAAAAACCATACATCCACGATATTTGTTGCTATATACATTGTGTACAAGATAGCTGGAAGTAGGGGGTTCATGGATCGAGTTGGGCAGCTCTTTTTGCAACACGATTCGATTGAATCGGTTTGAAAATTTTTAACTTAGCTTGTAAAAAATAATTTTATAACCTAATTTTACTCATTTTACAACCTAATTTTACTCATTTTACATCGATTTGGGTCGTATTAAGTAGGTTTGAGTGGGTTATTTATAAAAAATATATAACATTACTAATTTCGATAATTTAAATACAACTACTATACATATAACTTACAAATTAAGTGTTAATATCTAGTTTTGATTAATATTATAATCATAGTAATATAAATTATGTTGTAAGTCACGCGCAGTCACATGAAATATAATTATATATTTATAAATAAAAGTATATTACAATATTTAATATATATAAATATATAATATATCGATATACATTTGAAATTATCGAATAAAATTTGTAACCTAGATTGGGTTGGGTTGGGTCGGTCAAAAAAATATAAAATTTGTATCTAATTCATTTAATTCAGTTTGATGATTATTTAACCTAATCAAATATCACTGGTTTTCTTTTATTGATTTGGTCGGCCAAAAATAGGGTGGGTTGGGTTGAGTCGGGTCGGTTTGATCGGAATTTTGAACCCCCGAACACTCATAGTTAGAAATGTGATCATAAAAGGAACTAGGCAATTTGTTCGTGCTTCACGCGGCTTCTAAAATTTTATTTTTAAATATTAAATAAAAAAATGAATTTTATTATTTTAAAAAATTGATAGTTATTTAATTTTTTTTTTAAAGAATTGATTCAAAACATTTACATGAATTCGTCGTTTAAAGATTACTTTCATTTTATATCTTAAATTTTAATAATTATTTAAATAAAACTAAGTAACGTTTTTTAAAGTTGACACCCCTCACATAATATAAATACTCGGTGTAGTGTAAATTTTATTATAATAGAATATTAATTTATTCCGTCACAATATAAAAGAATAAAATGTGTAAATTTTCGTATCATTTTAGTTGACCCCAAAAAGTAGTGGTTTAATTCAGTTTAATCATGTGTGTTACATTTCATGTATAATTTATTTATGTATGAAAGAAAAAATATGACGATATTAATTTTGTATCCTTGCTAGATATTATATGAAAAATATATATACTTTCACAACTTATCCTTATTGATCGTATTCACGTGTACACGCAAAAATCTGTTAATATTATTGTTTTTACAAATTGTAGATGTTAACTGAATAATAAACTTTCGTAATTTATCCTGATTCACACAATCATCAACAAAGAATTGCACAAAAAATTAAGTTCGTATGTTTGATAATCATCCGAAAAGAAACAATAATATTAAATGAGAAATAAAAACGATGCAATATATAATTAGTATTATCGTCATTTTGTCTGAAATTAATCTTACTTTCCCAAAGAGTATTATATACCGAAATAATAATGATAATAAATGTAATTAATGATTAATTAATATATCATTAAATGCAAGAAAAACTTTTAAGAAAAAAATAAAAAAAAAATAAAAAATCAAGAAAATTACCAATAAGGCGTTTGGAGGCCTATGCACTCGTCCCGCATTATAATATATATATATATATAAATAAATATATAGATACAAGTCAATTGAAGGGTTGGTATTGTAGTTATTACTCATTCGCAATCATATTTAACATACTTTTTACCTATGCACATGTAAGTTGGGGATATTTCTTGAAAACATACACTGATATACACATATAAGTTAGGATTTTTCATGAAAAAAGTATTATTTTCATTTCTAGTGAGGGTAAAGCTGCATACTTTATACTCTCCTCACATTTTTATAAATTTCACAATATTTAAAAAATGAAATCTTGAAAACTTGAAATTTTAGGAAAAACACTTGGTATAAATTTGATTCCTAATGGTACAAATTTGAGTCCATTTAAAACGTATATTAGTTTTTAATTTTTAATTAATGCCTAGATATAAAATTTAAATAGCATTTATAAAAGGTTGATCTTTCCCATCACAAAACAAGTAGTAAAATAAGAAATCCCATTAACGTAAAACTCTATTCTTTATTTATTCAACTCTCTTTCGTCGGTTACAATACACAAAATAATTCAATCTACAACCTCAATTTTACGCCTTTTCTTCATCCAATTCAATCAAATCCAACACAGCGTGAAGAACGAATATTCTTGTAATTCCGTGCCTTTAATTTCTCCTTTTTAGGGCTTTATTTTTTGATCTGTTTATCTTTTAATTACTCATCCGATTGATGCTTGTTGATGACTTGGTTGTATGTATATGTTTATAAATGTAAGCCAAACTGCTTGATTCTGTATAAAATTGAACCATATATTTTATGATTTGGGTTGATTGAAGTAGGGTTTGTTCCGTGGAGAATTGAATAAATTCATCTTAGAGTTTTATTGTTTTGTAGGAAGATTGCGAAAATGTCGAAAGTTTGACTGATTTTTTTATCTGTTTATATATAGGCTAAAGTTTTTAGTGAGAATCACTTTAGGGTGCGAAGAATCGTATGTTCTGCACTTTTGATTGTTCTGTTGGTGCAAAGCATTTGATTAAAATTTTATGCATTTTTTCTGTCAATACAATTTTGCTAAATGATTTAGTTCAACGGAAAATTTTAGTTCAGACGGATTTTTTTTCCAAATGAACCGGACTGAAATTTCAGTACAATTATAGCAGAACAACATAAAAAAGCGCAGAATAGATGACTTCTATGCAAAAGTGTCTCCCTCTGTAGAATAATATGTGTGTTTGTATGGTTCAAATGTTATGAGCTTAGTATAGAATGTAGAACAATGTTTACAAAATCCGAACAATCAAAATAAATCTCTCTGTATTTTCTTTTGTAGGTTTCATGTCTACTGTATATTTTTGAGGTTTAAGTATTACTTGTTCGTTTCTTTCTTGTGAACTCATGGTTTCTTGTTTGTTTTTACTATGCATCTTAAATGAAAATTATATCATTCCTAATGTTTTAGAATGTTCAAATCAACAATCAACGATATAACTTGAAAGAAAATGGCACATGCATGGATCCATGTAGTTTTGGCAGTATTAATGCCAAATCTAATGTGGTCATGTATGATATAGCATATGCTATTAGATACGTTGTCTCGTTTGTCTGTCTCATAAATTCCGTTAAATTATATCTCCAATGATGTGTTGTACTCTATGAACCTTTGCCTGAGAAATTCTTTCGAAATAAAGTTGACTAATCTCAAAAAATATGATTAATGTATTTGTGGATTTCTAGACCGCAATACTATGTAAATAGCTTTCGCTTATATTCTATGGAACAAGTGCAGGTCTTAAGACTGATTGGTGATTCTGAGAAAAGATAAGAGTCAAAAAATTTCTTTTTCAAGCTTCAAGGTTATTAGAATTGTGTTTCACTTGAATTATATGTTTAATGCTTTGGAGCATTGTACGTGGACTTACCATTTGGATACTATAAGGTTGCATAAGGAATCTATTTTCGTTGTGTGCTTACCCTGATCGTCTCACCAAGATACTGAAGCTCATATTTGGACATTGTTCTAAACTTGCCTCCTCTTGGTGAGTGTCTGTGTTACGTTGATTATCTGTATGCTATTCTTGAACAGGGGCTTTTATTTATTTATTAAGTAAATATTGAACATATTGCTGAACTAATCACACACTTGGTATATACGTTTAAACCGTCACCATCTGATATTCATTTTCTTAAAGTTCTGCTTAATGCACCAATATGAGGCCACAAGATACAATATGTGTGTCAACATTAAGCTTCTGCTTGGTATATATGTTTGTTTTTGCAAGTTTGTGTGAAAATAGTGAGAGTCAACCTTACTTAAACATTTTAATGAACATAAGACTATGTGAGGAGGGCTGATTACCATGATAGCATATTATTGTCCTGAGTTTGCATCAGTTACAGATGGAGGTGACTGATCTAAGCAAAGTATGATTCCACAACGTGATCCACAAATTCCTGTGGACGTCTGTTTGGCGGGAAATCCACCCTCCATCACCTCATAATTAAGACGATGACAGACTTTCCTCAGCTGTAAACTAGTTAAAAATGGTAGATAAGGTTAAGGCGCATATTTGATATGACTTTTTCCTTTTACCTCATTGACGATGTATATGAGAGATGTCAAAGTAATTGAATGAGTTCTTGAAACAATGGGGGACTCGAAGGTAAAAATCTTGAGACTGCAGATTGGTCAGTCTCTAAATTATCCTCTAAAGTCCAATCTAGAATCAGGTTGGCGCTGGAATGTTTGGAGGTTGTGACATTGATCTAGTCTAGGTATATTTGTCTAGGACTAGAAAGCTTTCTTTTTGGGCCTGCCCCTACCTTTTTAGGGATGGTAACTAGTGGGCTTCTGTATGGTAGTATTGATGGAATGTAGCCATCCTGTTGTGTGTTCAATTTTATGCATGACATGAAATTTTTTCGTGTTTAAGTTTCCACATTTCTTCATTTCATGTTGGGCACTTGGTGGGTTCACAGAAAATATTTTGCTTTATGTTTGTTAAAGCGAAAGTAGGCAAAGTTAAAAGTTTAGGTTAGAAAGGGTGTTAGATTTGTTAAGTTATTTTAATATTATGACATTTGTGTAATATTTATTCTATATAATCTGTTAAGCGTACTTATCTTGTCATGTGTACACTTTTTCTCTCTGTGTGTGTGTGTGTGTGTGTGTCTGTGTCATATACTTGCATATGACAGGAAACTCTATTGAGTCATGTTTGGGGTTTGAGAATATTCATGACTGCTGGGTACTTTTGGGATTGTGTTTGCTTGTCTTTTGTTAGTTTAAAGAGGGGATCTCTAGAAGCCATCATGTTTTGGGGAAATATCCAACCTTAGTTTCTAAATAATTTTGAAAATATTGAGTGTATCAGGTTTTAGTTTGGGACTCCTATATTACCTGAGCTCTTGTACCAGGGTAGCTTGGTAAGTTACCAACTCTTTCAACACCTTAACTGAGAAAGGTCTTAATAGACCATAATTCATTAACACAGCCATATACCATCTATTAAATGTAGTTGGGCATCTTCTCAGTGCAGCATCTTGATGGTTGTTTTTAGAAGTTTACGGGTTTGTGAATATGACATCGAATAGTGTTATCGTAGAACCAGTGTTATATTTTTGTTAGTTTCAGGTCACCTCAAGTTCACTTAAAATTTATAGTAACATTGTTTGGTCTGGGAATGGATTTGTTATCAAAGTGGTAATTGTGATTACTTGTAAATTTCTTATAAATACTTCAACTGTTGTACATGTATCTTTTAAATCGGTCAAAAGGACAAATGTGTAAGAATTTTAACAACAAACGACAGATGATTGAACCTTAAGGGGGGGGGGGGGGGGGGGCATGGAGAAAAGGGGGGAAGCAGAAGTGATTGATTTTCTACCATTTCATTCACACATACTGTCTCTGACAGTAAACAATGCACTATTGAGATAATATTTTGACTTTTTTACTAAGCATCTGGATGTATTTATTAACAAAATGTCTGCTGTTGTGTCATTGAGTAATTTACTTCCATTTACTTGTGAAGAATGTAAGGTTCATTCTCAGGATTCACCTGTGTATTTGTGAAACACAAGTTTTTTTTAGTACTTATTAATTAACATTCAGTTCCTTGTTTCCATGCTCTTGTTGGACTAGCACTGCTGTCCTGATCATTTCAATATTTGAGCAACATACTACATTGATTCAGTGAAACATAGATGGCTAGTAGAAAAAGAAGCTTATCAAATGATGTAGATAGTAATGCCCTCCACAAGGAATGGGATGAAGCTTCATGCCCCATTTGCATGGACCACCCCCACAATGCTGTTCTTCTTTTGTGCAGTTCCTACAGTAAGGGTTGCAGATCTTACATTTGTGACACCAGTTACAGGCATTCTAATTGTTTGGATCGTTTCAAAAAACTCAAAGCACAGGATGACAACAACACCTCTCCACCTGAACTGTTACCCAGGGATCCACACAGGGACACTAGAAATAACACAAGTGACTCTACCTCAGTTCGTGTTCATAATCTAATTCCTAATAATGCCATAGCATCTGAAGATATATCAGGAAGATCAGTTGAGAGTAGAAGCAATGTTGCTAGTACGCACTTTGGCAGGCCAGGAGGAGATGTGGAAGGTGGAGGGTCTGATATATCCGGAAGGATTGTTCCAGCAGAGATCAATGATGGGAACTTTTCAGAAGCAAGGTCAAATTTAAGATGCCCTTTATGCCGTGGAGATGTACTTGGCTGGCAGGTTGTCGATGAGGCCAGGAAGTATCTCAATTCGAAGTCTCGTAGTTGCTCTCGTGAAACATGCTCATTCTCTGGTAGCTATGGAGAACTGCGTAGACATGCCAGGAGAATTCACCCATCAGCCCGGCCTTCTGATATTGACCCAGTTCGAGAACAAGCATGGCGTCACCTTGAGCATCAGAGAGAATATGGTGATATTGTCAGCGCCATACGTACAGCCATGCCAGGTGCTGTTGTGTTTGGGGACTATGTAATTGAAAATGGAGAAAGAGCACCTGGTGCGAGAGAAAGGGGTTCAGGTGAGCGTGGTGAGCGTGATGGACCGTGGTGGACAACATTTTTCTTGTTTCAGATGCTTGGCACAATGGATCATGCTGCTGACCGAAGGAGTGGGAGGTCAAGGGGCTCTACAACTAGGTTTAGGCGCTCGAACGGAACTGGACGACGGTACTTGTGGGGTCGAAATTTGCTGGGAGCACACAATGATGATGATGACGATGATGACAATGATTCAGATGTGAATATATTAAGTGATACAAACGAAGATGCCTCTCCAATCCCAAGAAGACGTCGACGATTGACACGATATAGATCTAATGAAGACCGGTCATAGTCAAGCATAATCTGGTAGTTATCTCTTTCTAGGCCTGAATATTTTTTCCCACTAGTAGTGAGTTGAAATTACCATTTTGGTATTTATCACGATTCTTTCTGCTGTTGTGCAGAATAACAAACAGGACCATCTTGTCCAAGAACTTGGTTTCAAGTCGCTTCATGCGTTGTAGTAAGGCACCAGTTATCTTGATATCGCTGGTTTTGTAAAAGAAATGGCAAAGAACGAACAAAAGAAAGTGTTTGGTTCGGTTCTTGTCTGGTCATTTGTACAGTGTTTAATTTGGTTTGATTTGTTGGAATTGATTGTTGGACTATTAATATCAGTTTACTTATTTATTCCCCTCTAGACTCTGGTTAAATGTTGGTGTGGAGCTTGCAAGGAAAAACTCTTGTTCAATTGTTATGTTGTGATGGTTTCAGAATTAGGCGCCTTGGGTTGCTTGATTAAGATCTTATTCTTCACTTACTATGTTGGCTTCGAAAAAAGACCAGACGCCTTGATGTGCTAGATTAAAATGATGTTTGCTTATTATGTTAGAAGGTGATTTAAAGCTAGGAAAACAGATAAATGTTTGGAGTTGGTAGAAAGTGTTTTTCAAGCGACTTATTTTATTTCTATAATTTTAATTGACAAAAGTTTATGTCATTATTTACGGAAAAGCAGCTAAATCAGCATCCGAATTAGAATTTCATAAGAAAATAAAATATCACATTCGACTAAATTATCTTAGAATCCAGGGATGTGGATATTCCCGCTTCTTTCTCTTCCTCAAGAACAGCAAGAGTTAGACCGGAAACTTCTATAAGACCAGCAGCACCGGTTTCGTGCAGCGGTAATTCCCAGCAAGAGCTGATATGGCAAGAGCGTCTGATTTAAGAGCGAAAAGGCGAACAACGGATATTCTTACAACACCGGGTAAGCATTCCATTAGCTTTCAACTATTTGAAAGGCCTGACCACACTCACCTACATGTACGAAATATTATTTATAAATTTAGTAATTGTAATTCATAAGTTACAAATAACAATAAAATCTACTATATATGCTACTTATTATATTTATTCCTTATTCCTTATTTTATTATTAAAAGTGCATTGTTTAGATTAAAGTAACAGAGAGAAAGGTGATTGAATTTTATTAAAAAAATTTAGTCAATCGATCATTAAAAAAAGAGATATGCTACTTAAAAATAACCAGTGAAGTGATGCTATTAGTGATTTAAGGAATCATTACAAAAATTGTTGTAATGGTGTGATAAGTCATTTTACCGTCGGACTCTACTTCATTAGTATTATGCTGGAATATATGCTTGTTTGATTTGTTGGTCTCGTAATGCTTGTTTAGCTTTGTCAGTCTTGTTGAGCTTGTCAGATTTGTTGGGCTTTGTCGGGCTTGTTGAGCTTTGCGGGTCTTGTCTGAATTTCGCCGGAATCGCCTCCAAGCTCCCTGAAACGGAAATGCCCGCGGGGGGTTATGTCCCTGTAAGCAGCTCCGGCGTGAGAATAAGTATCGATGGACGGAAAACAAAATACAAATATATAAAGTATCACTGCAAGAAATCTCGGTTTTCGCGACGGAATTTAGCAACGGAAAGAGTCTCGTTGTAATATGCCAACGGAAAGACAACGCTTTTGAAATGCAGAATAGTCAACACGACTCTCGACTGACCCGCAACGGAATGGCGAGAAATAAAAAGCAACGGAAAAATGTCGTTGCTATTGAAGGCGCCAAAACATTCCGCTCCCAAACTATGACAAATTTGCGACGGAGAAAGTTTGTCGCGACTGGAAGCAACAGATTGGCAACGAGCTTGGTGACGCAACATAACAACGGAAGTTTTCCATAGCTAAAAGTAGCGCCAAATTATCCCGCTAAATTTTTGTAACAGTTGTAGTATAGACAAGAAAGGCAAAGAATCAGTATGTCATTGGTTGAAGGATTTGAAATTTCCAGATGGATACGTGTCAAACATGGGGTGTTGCATCAACATGAAAAAATACAAGTTATTTGGAATGAAAAGTCATGATTGTCACGTGTTTATGCAAAGACTTATCCCGATTGCTTTTTGAGAATTGCTTCCTACTAGTGTTTGGGAATATATGACCGAATTGAGCCTTTTTTTCAAAGACCTCACTTTTGCTACTTTGAAGGTCAGTGAAATGCGTAGACTTGAAGAACAGATTCCGGTCATACTTTGCAAGTTAGAGCGTATATTTCCATCAACATTATTTGACTCAATGGAACATCTTTTGGTACATCTCCCCTATGAGGCACGAATCGCAGGTCCTGTGCAGTATCGATGGATGTACCCTTTTGAGCGATTTTTACGCCACTTAAAAAATAATGTGAAAAATAAAGCTCGGGTGGAAGGATCCATATGCAATGCTTTTTTGGTTGAAGAAGCTTCAACTTTTTGTTCACACTACTTCGAACAACATGTTTACACAAAACATAGAAAAGTTCTTCGAAATGATTCTAGTAGAGGTGGAGAGAGTTTTGAGGGAACATTTTCTATATTTTCCCATCCAGGACGAGCACATGGTTGTGTTAGAACTCGTTATCTTGATGATCGTGAGTACATGGCAGCTAACAATTATGTCTTGTTTAATTGTCCAGAGGTTGTACCATATATTGAGTAAGTACTATCTTAAAATTAAAATCAAAGAGATGTATCTCTTTTAAAGTGTTATAGAAAGTACTTATCATTTATTCATTTTGTTTGTAACAGGATCTTTACAAGCAGACTTCGAGAGCACAATCCATACATAAGTGGTACCGAGATGGATAGGTGTTTAGAGAGTGACTTTGCTATGTGGTTTAAACATTATGTAAGTTTATTTTTAATTCATGTAAGTTAGACAATGACAAAAATACTTGTTATATTTATATAATCATGACAATTTTTCAGGCTGAAGATGCATCATTGGTTCCAAATGAATATGTTCGAGATCTCGCGTCAGGACCTCTTCGTTCGGTTAGATCGGTACCGATTTACTATGTAAATGGGTACAAGTTTCATACACGAACATATGGGGCCAACAAGTCAACATTTAACAGTGGAGTGTGTATTAAGGGATCAAATTACAGCGAGACATCTAATGATTATTTTGGGATGTTATATGAGATTTTGATTCTTGAGTATCCTCGTCTCCCGATTAAAAGAACAACATTGTTTAAGTGTGAGTGGTTTGATCCTACACTTAATATCGGAACAAGAGTTCATCAACGCTATAACATAGTTGAGGTGAATCGAAGAAAAAGATTAAGTGTCTACGAGCCATTTATCTTAGCAATGCAAGCTGCACAAGTTTATTTTTGTAATTATCCAAGTCTTAAACGAGATAAGGTAGATTGGTTGGTCGTATGTAAAGTTAAAGCTCGTCCACTTGTTGATATGCCTCAAGTTCCCGAAATACGTCAAGAAGCATTTCAAGATGATGTTCCCGAACACTTAAATATAATTGATACAGAAGATATTCTTACACGTTTGAATGACGTCGAGGGGACATCGGTAGATTTGGATGATGATGAAGAATCTCCGGAAGAAGAGACACAAATTGATTCCGAAGAAGAAGAATTTTCAAATGATAGTGAAAATTATGATGACATATCTGATGGTAAAGAACTTACACTTTGTTATTTATATTTCTATTAATTGTCAAATATTTATTTATGCTTGTATTTTTTTATAATATTCATATATTTAACAGTAGAAAGTCTCTGAAATTTCCCAAAATTTATAAGCGGCTAATCTGAAAAAAAAGCGGCACTGTGAAAATTTGAGCGACTTTTTGTGAAAAAATTAGAGAGGATAAGGAGTGGGTTAGGGTTTTTTCTATTAGATTCTCTCATTGTCGGCCAACACACTTTCCTCTCTCCCTCTCTCTCGATCACTCCATATCTCCCTCTTTCTCTCTCGCACAAATCACAGGGTATTAACCTCTCCTTTATACTGAAGATTGCAACTCACGCAGAGAGGTACAACCACTTAGGAGGTTACAAGATTACAATAAGAGAACAATAGATAATTAAGATATAAGAGAACTGAGAGATATTAAACACACAAGTTTATTAAAGAGTATATATAAGGCTCAGACTCTGATGCCCTAGACTGATACAAGGCCCCTCTATTTATAGAGGACGCATAAACTTACACAACACACTTCTAGAGATATCTTATCCGACACACTTGATAAGATATGCTTAATAATTAAGATAGGAATCTTACTACTAGAAGCTTATAGAATACGCTTCCATTACAAAGTTACACACCACACAAACTTTAATAAAGCAAAAGCATAAAATTCCTTCTTTAATAAAGCTGTTAAAGCATAAAGCTAAAGCAATGACTTTAATAAAGATAAAGTAGCATATTCCTTCCTTCTCCCCCTCTCTGAAAAAAGGGTCATGTCATGTTTCCATGTCGTCACTACTTTCATCACTTCCTGAAGAGATAAGAACACGACAGTCTTGTCCTGGAAGTTTTTTATAGAACCTTTGTGGTGGTCTTTTATGGAGTCGGATATCTGGATGATCTGGATCATGTAGATCTGTAGATAAAGTCTCCAGACTTAATTTGAACTGACAGTCTTGGATTTCTATCACATAATGCGGATGAAGCATATGTGGATTCATCCAATAATCATGTGGTAGACCTTAGGGAACCATATTGGGCTGGATGTTATTGGCCTCACATACTATGACTTTATGTTGTCTTTCTGGCCATTTCACATAATAATCTTCATGATGATAAAACTTGCAAGAATATTTTTTATCCACTATAAGCCCATCTTCTTCAGTAATGAGTCTTCTAACACATTCAAATTGGATAAAGATATAGCGCTGACTTCTGACTCCATTTATGCTATTTCCTTCTGGTCTTAAGTTGCTTCTCCAGAATGCAGAACTTCCAAATAAAGATAACCACCTATAGAGCTGTTTATCTCCTTTCTTCCTAGGCCTGACGTCTACCAATGCTAAATACTGAAGGAGATCATATTTATCAAATATCATACCAAATGGACATACCTCAACGAAATACCATAAGAACATATATGCCTCCTTTGGAAAATGCCATATGAACCTTGAATTCATTGTGAGAATCGTCAAGAACGAAAATGAAGGATGTAGAGGAAGATTTATAAGTGGTCCTTCAGATAAACTGTATCTTCGAATATAAACCTTCTGAAATGCTAATAAATTAGCATAAGCCTTTTTTGACAGAGTATATTCAAGAATCTTGTCTTGGATATGAGGTGGAAGATCTTCTGTCTGGATTGAGTATATGAGGGGAAAAACTGATGAGATGGTCCTCTGAGTTCTGGATAGGAAATCAGGAAGGAAATTATTCTTTCCCTTGATATGTTTAGCCTCGAATTTCCATTGAGAGAACCAATTTGCCCACCTTAACAACTGAGCTTGAGGAAGCATTTTTTGTTTAAACTGTAACATTTTAGGAAATGCTGACATATCCATTTCTATGATAAAATGCTGCCCGATCAGATGGAATTGGAATTTCTCTATTCCCCTTTTTACTGCCAGAATTTCCTTGTAAGTAGAATGGTAATGGAGTTCTCCATTCTTGAATGCTCCACTTTTGTATCCACATATCTGTCTTTTCCCTTTCTCTTCTTCAAGAAGAACTGCTCCCCAGAACTTATCACTTGCATCCGTCTGCAGTATCCTTTTACCTGTGGAAGGAATTTTCAGTGAAGGAAGATCTTTTGTTAAAGACTTCAATTTCTTGACTGCATTAGTGCATTCTTGACTCCATGGAGATGCATTCTTCTTTAACTGATCAGTAAGAGGAGTTCTGTACTTGGCCAAATCATGAATGAAGTCCGCCATGTAATTGACAATCCCCAAAAACTGTTGAACTTGCTTGAACGTTAGATTTTCATCTGGAAAATGCTCCAATTGAGTAGCGATATGCGGCTGGAGTCGATACTGGCCTTCTGAGATATGAATTCCTAAGAATTCAATATCAGTAACACCAATGATCATCTTCTTTTCTGCAAGCATGATTCCATAACTTTTGACTAAGCTATGAAACTCTATGAGAAGAGCATGGTGAGAGTCAATGTCTGGTGAAAAAAGTAAGATATCATCAATGTAGACCAACGCATTGTCTATGATTGGTTGAAAGATTTTTGACATAGCTTTCTGAAATAGAGACGGGGCTGGTTTCAGACCAAATGGCATGACTTTCCATTGATAATGACGATCTGGTATGCAAAAACCTGTCTTTGGTCTATCATCTGGATGAATACCGAGTTGCCAAAACCCTGACTTAAGATCAAACTTGGAAAATATCTTGGCCTGAGGGAGTTTCTGGAACAATACTTCTTTCTTTGGTAAAGGAAACTTGTCATCTTCTAGAAAATGATTGAGAGGTTGATAATTGATGACTAACCTTAATTTTCCTCTGGCTTGTTCAGATCTTTTGTTGACATAGAAAGCTTCACAAGCCCATTGAGATTTCGTGTTTTCTATCAGGCCTTCTTTCTATAATTGATCCACTTCTTTTATCGCAAGAGCATAGTGATCAGGATTCATTCCTTTGTGGCTTGCCTTTGTAGGATTAACATCTTCATTCTTTTTGAACGACAAGTGAACAAAGAACTCAGGATTCTTCCATAATGGATGAGAACACTTCTGCAAAAATTCTGTATGACTCTCGGCACATGAAGTTCTTGCTATGTCTTCTTTGATAGTTGATAAGATCTCTACAGGATACAAATGTAGAGTCTTCGTCCATGGTAACAAGTGATTTTTGTGTTTGAGACCTTCTTTACTCCATGATACCCTTTTTAGGTTATGTAAGATATCAAACCCAATGAGAAGATCTTTTCCAGGCAATTCTGAACCATAGATCTGATGCTTTATCATATATCCTGGAAAAATTTGAATATTGATAGGTTTGCTTACCAGGGTTATGGTAAAGTTATCTCCATTTGCTGCTCGAAAAGATCGAAGGCACTTGTTCCAATATTCCTTTGGTAAGATGTCTGGTTTCATGATGGATGATGTTGCTCCAGTATCAAAGAATGCTATGACCGAGATTGGCTTATCCCATTTGCTAGGAAATATATGTATCTTTGCTGAGGGCGATGGCTGACAATAGAAAATTTCCTCCAAAGTAAAAATGTCATCAAATAATACCACATCATCTTCATCAGACTCTTCTGTTGATTCAGTGAGATCTGCGCCAAGTGCTAGAATAGTATCTAGACCCGGTTCTTTATCTAGTGAGAATAGCGATTCTAGATCATCATCTGATATTTCTTCAATCTGGGCAACCTTCTCTAAGAGTTTGGAGCTTTTTTCTTTATTAGGACATTCTTTAGCAAATTGTCCTTTCTTTCTGCATACATAACACCTGGATGATTTAGAGTTTCCCTTCTTCTTTCGTAAAAATCTCCACTTCTTCTTTTTTGAGAAGTAACTCTTTCCTGTCTTCTTACGGAATTTGGAAAGCTTGGAAAACTTTTCTTTCTTCTTTGTGCAAGTGCAAGAGCTACTTTTCCCACACTTGATTTGTAGATCATTCCTGTCACATGCTGATCCGAGATTCTTACTTTGCTCTTCTATCTGCTTGAGAAACTTCTTTTGATTGCATAGTTTTTCTAAAGAGAGCAACACATGTTGATAAAGCTCTCCAATAGACGTGTTGTTGATCTGAAGATTCTTTATCTGCAATAACCCGGATGTTTCATTCCCTAAAGGTTCTGGAAGAGAATTAAGGAATGTTTGCTTCAGATTAACATCATCAATGCCATTAATAGCATAGAATCTTTTTGACATCCTTTCATAATGAGTTTCCAGATCCTTTCTTTTGTAAGAACAACATCTCATACTCAAGTACTCTTCTCGTGCTTGATTTGTATAATGATCCCATGCTCCAAGGAATTCATTATGGACGTACATAATCAAGGCATCAACACTTGGACTTTGTTTGATCATCATCTGCCTGTAAGCTCCTAGAGCAATCCACCACTGTCTCAATCTGCCATGAAACCTTGCGACAAATTTATCTGCTACAGAGGGCATAGTAGCTCCTGGCTGGAGCAATTCCGATGTACACCAAGCATGCATTTCATAAATTCTATCCCGCCATTTTGAAGGAGAGATATTATCAAAACAGAAACCTTGTGCTGGATCATTCTGAAATAAGCTTGATTTTGGCTGTTCTGGCTCCTGATGATCTTGAGGAAAAAATTCTTCTTCTTCTTCAACAGTAGGCTCATCAGCTTCTTGATTTTCTTGACCGGCCATAAGAATTTCTAACGACATGCTATCACTTTCTGAATCTTCTTCACAAATTTGCCATAGAGAAGCTTGCTTTTCTCGTGGTTGGGATTTGGTTGCCATCTGATTTAGAAAAGATGTTATTGGATTGTCAACCATTAGTTGAGAAGAGGATGGTTGAATTTGCTCCTTGGTAATAGGCTCCCGAACTGGAGATTTTTCTGGCTTCCTTTTTGATGGCTGTATTGTTTCTAGTGGTTTAGTCGGCAAAAACGCTGCACTATTAAATGAATTATGATCATAAGGTGAGAATGTAGCAAGAGGCTGAGAATAATGTGGCAAAGGTGGTAGATATGATGAGAAAGTTGGCGTGTCATAATAACCAGTGTATGGTTTTTGGGTCTGAAAAGAGTGCAGTTGAGCTTTTAGAGCCTTCAGTTCTGCTTCCTTTTGGGCTAATACTGGGGAATTGAAGGAAACAGTTACGGCCATGAGTTCATGGTGAAGAGCGTTAATCTTGTCCTGTAGTTGAGATGTAATATTTGAAATGGTTGACAGACCATTATCAAGCCTTTTCGCCATAGTTTGCTGAGTCACCATGATCTGATTCAAAGCCCTGTTTTGAGCCACAGCATTTTTAGATTGCCAATTTAATGTTGCCTCTGCTGGTGTAATCTGCTTGCTTGAACCATCCGGATTTTTAGTCGTAGGACTTTTGATTTTCCATACATGTGGAGATTTGTCACGTTCGAAGTCTAATGGAGGAAAATCATCATCATAAGAGGATGGTTGTAACATGTTACACTCTTGTGATCTTTTAGAATAAAGAACGTAATAGTCAAATTTGCCAGATTCTTCTCCTAAGAGTCCAACCTCTGGATCTCCTTTTTCATAACGTTCCTTTAACTTCTGTTGTATAGACTTCTTCCTTCCTTTCCTGGAACGATAATCGTCTTCTTCATCATCCTCCCATTGAGCATCGAGACATGCATTACAATTGTATATGCCCCAAAAAATATGGCCATCTTCGTCTTTGAATTCATAATTGGGATTTCCTTTAGCATTAAAGGAATGAATAGGAACATCTTCTTGGATCATATTTATTTCTGAAGAGAAAATGGATGTTTTAGACGCCGAGTCATCTTTATTGAATATAATTTCAACTGCGCCTTCCTTGTTTCTGAAGATGGATGATTTTGCAGAATGGATAGGTTGATTATCCTTCTGGATTTTCTCATAGTGAGTTATCCATGATTCCGGAAGAAGCTTAACAAGCTCATCTTTTGGAATTTGTTTAGGCACGTGGATGCACGATGAACTTGATTGGGCATCTATTTCGAGGAATAGAGCTTCATTTGTTTCTCTAGGGAGACTAAGATCAAATGAGTGATTTTGAACTCTGTAGGCCATCTGATAATGAAGAGTAGCCATGAAAGTTCCTGCCACCTGGGGTGCTCCAATGATCTGCAGCTGAACCTTGAGATTGTCATAGATATGAGGGTCATCAAGCCTCATATTGAAATTGGGAAACAATGTTATAAACACTGTTCTAGCATTGAGTGTAGTCTGAACAGTAGCGATACATGCATGAGCATATTGTTCAAACCGTGTATCAAGAAGTGCCATTCTTGCCACAACTGGTAAGCCTTTTCTTCCATGGAGTGTTAAAGCCATCCTGACAGCTCCAAAGTGAAGATGAGAGTAACCATGAGCATGCCACTGAGCTGGCAATGAATCTTCTAGTTGGATAGGAAAGATTTGCTCTGCTTCAGTAGAGGGAATGGGTACTTGTTCTAGCTTGGATGCTAGCACAAGCTCCTTGGCTTCAATTTTCCTGCTATGAGAGAAGACTTGCTTCACAACACGAGATACCGGATAGGGTTTTTTAGTAAAAGTTCTATATGGGTTTAGCAAAGGTAGTTCAGTAATAGGGATTTTACTATCATCTTTATGATAATCTACAGCATATAGGAAATCATTATTTTTAGACTTAGATGAACTAAAAGAGTTACGGGAAGATGAAAAAGAAGGAGAAGGAGTAAGGTGTTTAGGACTAGCCATAGAATAGATGATTCCTTATTCTTCAAGAGTCGCCTTTGATGTTATGGTGTTTCACGAACACACTAAGCGTTTAAACAACTATGAAATTTTCTGCAATAATCTGACCATATATCCTTCGCCGCACCTTCTCATTATAGCAGCTTATCGGACCACAAGTCACGATTATACCAAGCATTTCATAGTATGTTTCTAGTCGCTAGATTTCTGGTGTGAAGGATCCTCTAAGGAGGCAATCACAGAGCATACTATCTTTAGACCATATGTAAACCACCATAACAACGCCGGTTCACCTAGAAGAATAAGGAGGAGGGATTTAAGCTTCCATGGCTCTGATACCAAGATTGCAACTCACGCAGAGAGGTACAACCACTTAGGAGGTTACAAGATTACAATAAGAGAACAATAGATAATTAAGATATAAGAGAACTGAGAGATATTAAACACACAAGTTTATTAAAGAGTATAAGGCTCAGACTCTGATGCCCTAGACTGATACAAGGCCCCTCTATTTATAGAGGACACATAAACTTACACAACACACTTCTAGAGATATCTTATCCGACACACTTGATAAGATATGCTTAATAATTAAGATAGGAATCTTACTACTAGAAGCTTATAGAATACGCTTCCATTACAAAGTTACACACCACACAAACTTTAATAAATCAAAAGCATAAAATTCCTTCTTTAATAAAGCTGCTAAAGCATAAAGCTAAAGCAATGACTTTAATAAAGATAAAGTAGCATATTCCTTCCTTCTCCCCCTCTCTGAAAAAAGGGTCATGTCATGTTTCCATGTCGTCACTACTTTCATCACTTCCTGAAGAGATAAGAACACGACAGTCTTGTCCTGGAAGTTTTTTATAGAACCTTTGTGGTGGTCTTTTATGGAGTCGGATATCTGGATGATCTGGATCATGTAGATCTGTAGATAAAGTCTCCAGACTTAATTTGAACTGACAGTCTTGGATTTCTATCACATAATGCGGATGAAGCATATGTGGATTCATCCAATAATCATGTGGTAGACCTTGGGGAACCATATTGGGCTGGATGTTATTGGCCTCACATAATATTTCATCAATTCGAGTTTTAATTATGTGTGTATTGTGTTCCGATTCTTTTATTGTTAATTGTTCAATTCTTTTAAGCCCCAATTTGCGTGTATATATATTTGTATGTATTGTCGTTGGTAAATTAGGGTTTATTGTTTATTATCTGTTTAATTTTACCCCAGTTCGTTTACTTGTTCTTGTTTGCTCTGTGTAAATTAGGGAACTTCCTCTGTATTTGTATGTTCTTGATCGTCTCTCAACCATAAGACTATAATATGTTTGTAATATTTTATTGTATACTGTATTGTGTATACTATAATCTGTTTTTGACTGGATGTAGTCAAAACAGATTATAGTCTTTACAAATTATACTTTATTGTGTATACATTTTTATGCTCTTAGGAAGTAGAGCATATGAAAGTGAGACAGATTACGCATAATTTTTACACTATTTCCTTAGTACGCATAATTTGAAAGTGAGACAGATTACCTGCTCCTACCTCTGCACTTGTGGATTACACATTATTATCATTTCTTCTCATTTTTTTATCTCCCATAGTTTTGGAAAATTGTGTAAACTTTTGTTTTTTATGTGGTTTAGATTTTGTATATGTTTTCCATGTGCACGAGTTGTTCATACTTTATGTGCTTGTTTTGACATTTTACCATGCTGCTTCATAACTTGTAGACCTTTTATATAATTTTGTTACCGAAGAAACAGAAGAACATGTGTAATGCTTTTTAAATGATATAATTCCGATAGAACATGTGTAATGCTTTTTGACCTACCATTTTTCAGAAAATCTGGATCCTTATTTATTCCATATGTATTGATACCTAGAAGTGCCTAAGCTTAGAACAATTCTTCTCTACTTCTCGATGTGGGACTGGGATGTTACAAACTCCCCCACTCAAACTCTTGACGTCCTCGTCAAGCCTGAACGGATAGCCCATAGGTTCCAAGATCGTTCCTCCCTGGCCATTGTGGGATAATACCAGCTGGCTTCGTGTCCCCACCTCCGGACCTCTGTCCATTGTGGGATAATACCACCGGCCTTCGTGTCCCCACCTTCGACAACTTGCCTCGATAAGCTTTCGAGAGTCGGCTCTGATACCATATGTGACAACCCGGGTCAAATCCCGAGCCTTTTTCGAAAATCGGGTCAAGTCCCGATTCCGAGTCCGAATAAGCCAAAGCCTACTGGCCCAAACGCAGCCAACTTGGGTAACGACTAGCCCACCATAGGCCCCCAAAATATCATGATTTTGTTGGTGCTAGTTAGTAGTAGTATTTTGCCTTATAAACTGAACAGAAGTCCCAAATCTCCTCGATGTGGGACTGAGATGTTACAGGCATAGCCGTAGAAACTGATGAGTTAATGGAAAGCATTTTTGTGCACTGTAGGCAGACTTTAGCATCACTGCTCTACCACATAAACAAAGTTAGGAAAATAGGGGCATAGCTACATATGGAGTTCCAAATGCCATGTTACTGTTATCACCAAATCCTCCTTATCACTTCCAGATTTATGTATAAAATCAACATCCCAGTACTACATAATTAATGAAAACTAATGAAATGAGTAAAGAGTTAATGTCAGGCATAATTTTTGTACCATAGCCCGTAGGCAGACTTTAACATCACTGCTCTTTGACATAAACACAGAAGTTGAAAATAATTGACTATTTTGAAAGAATTAATATTTAACCAACCGTGCATATTATGATTAATCAGAAGAACCACATTACGACAGCATATATCAGAAACATTCATAGTAGATGAAAAAAATAGTAAGCTTGTTGTAATTTATGTATGTACATTTACTGTCTTGTTGTAAAATATTGTTCCAGAGTAGATGACAAAATGATAACAAGTATCATGAAATTTATTTGGAAATGTTTTATACTTATGTCTTTGCTAACATCATTCATTTTTTATAACTAATATAATGTACGCTTTTGTTTTATACAGAGTAAAATGAGAAGTCCTTGGTTTCAAGCATCACAACGCTCACCTGAGCAAGCATCACATCGCTCACCTGACCAAACATCACAGTGCTCACATGAGCAAACATCGCAACGCTCACCTGAGCAAACATCGCAGCGCTCACAACAGGGCACTCTACAGCCAACACAACATAACACGCCAGTGAATACACCATACAATACACCTGAGCCTAAGCAAAAAACGCCTGATGAATCCTCCATTGCCAACAATAACATTTGGAAAGTTGGAACAATGCACACTGATGGGCGTGTACGCATTGAAGTTATCGAAGGAATGTGAGTTTTATTTTCCAAGCATTTTTTGAACTACTTGTGACATTTAAAACTAACCAATAACTTTTTTAATTTAGGTTGGAACCCTCGTCTAAATGTTCAAACAGGATCACCAATCTATTGCATGAAAGACTTGAACCTAAGGGGTTCACCTGGAAAGAAGTGTCCAAAGAGACCAAGGAGTTCTATTTTGAGGAGTTGAAGGTAGGAATACATAAATGGATTAAATTGTAGTCAAGTGTTGTGATTATATTTTAGTTAAAGATTGAATTAAAACTGAATAGAGTTGAGTTTACTAAATAAATTGTGCTTGCAGTTGTGGCTAAACAGTTTGATTTTTGCAGAAATGGTTTGTATGAAGACAACCAGATAACATAATATATGAATGATTTATGAAAAGTGCTGCAATCCGCTTTAAAGATTTGCGTAGTAGAGCTCGTGGGCGATGAGAAAGAACTTCTGAGTTGGAGAATAGGATTGGAAAGGATGTATGGCTCAGTTGGATTGAGGACGGGAAAACTCCTGAATGTCAAGCCAAATCTGAAAGAAAAAAGCAGAATCGTAGGGGTGGAGTTGACCAGGGGAGCTACCCTCCGACACACACTGGTGGTTCAGCTTCTAGCCGAACAATTGCAGCTCATTTGGTGAGCTAGTACATGTATTTTTCTACAGATTGTAATATTAATGGCTAAATGTTTGTATTTCATTTTATATGCAGGCAGGAGAATGGGAAAGAGATCCTAGCGCACTTGATTTGTTTGAGTATTTGCACACAAAGAAGCACGATAGAGTAACATATATTGATGAGAAGAGTGCAAAAATAGTTGTGAGTATATAACACTTGTCATCTAAATTTAATTATGATTTTAAGAAGAAAGAGTAACAAGGCATTGTCCACAATGTAAAGTTCCTGCCGGTACAAGTCCTACTTTTATTCATGTAATTATGATATTTTCTGTTTGATTTAATTTAAGCAGAGGAAAAGATTAAGACTCTCCGCGCTGAGCGTTCTCAGTCTACTGATGGATCATCACTACCTCAGCCAGTTGATGAAAATAAGTTGTATTATGATGCAGTTGGTGGTCGTAATAAAAGGAATAGGGTATATGGCATTGGCTCAACACAAAATATTTTTTATGAACCAAGTAGCAACAACATTTCTAAATTCACCAGCCCGCAGCCCAACAATGAAGATTATCAGAGGCTAGAAACTGAGGTCAAAGAGATGAAAGATCAACTTAAAGAGATGGATGCAATGAAGCTGCGAATGAGGGAGATGGAGAGCCTTTTAGCACGAGTTCTTGATACTCAGAATTAGAAGGCTGCAAGATTTTAGGTGAGTTAGATTTGTCAAATTTTCCTTAGCAATCGCCTTACTGAACTTGATCTTAAATTAAACATCTTGTTGTGCAGTTTGTTTTAAATAATCGGAAGTTCTTTAAATTGGTTTCATTATTTGGTCTAGATATTTGTGAATGTTCAGTGTTTCTCTTTTTTGCTTGCTGATCACTTTATTTTTCAAAAATGCAGAAAATTGGAAGACGCGCGGCAACGTGCTTTGTTGCTGGTGTAACTCCAGATCTCATTATGTTCTAACTATTATCTTGTAACAAGTATGAAGAACTTAGTTTGTACTCTTTTTATTGTTCTCTGTCAAGTGAACTTGAAGCTAGAATTTTAGCATGTATCATGAACTTAGTTTGCACTCCTTTTGCTGTTTTCAACTATGTAAACTTAAGCCAGGTTTTGGCAAAAGTGTTGAAAATTGCTTGTTTTTCTTTTGGTGCACTTCTATTTTGTAATTGCTAATTTAGATTAAATTTTAGAGGAGAAGCATTATACAAGTTTTAGAAAATTGCATTGCTGAAAAAAATCTGTTGTATTGCATTATACAAGTTTTATTTTGTTGTATTGCATTATACAGGTTTTGTTGCTAAAAAATGCATTGCATTGTTGAACCGTTGTTATACCAATGGAGTAAAGGTGTAGGTAATTTGTAAAAAAAATTCTGTTGTTGAGTCGTTGGCATTTAACAACGGAATTCGGTCGCTAGATAGCATTTTCGAAAAATGTGTAATTGCATTGATGAACCGTTGCTACTTACCAACAAAGTAAAGCCGTAGGGAATCTGTAAACATAAATCTGTTGCAATGTCGTTGGCATATAGCAACGGAATTCCGTCACCAAAGAGTCAAAAAGCGTGGTCAATACCAACAAGATGCCATCGACAAGCTGTTGTAGGTTCGTTGCTAGGTTGGCAACGAAACTTATTTTCCGTCGGCAAGCCTTCCCCTACGGACATTCTTGCGACTAATGTTTCCGTTGTTGATTTTCGTTGTGAGCTGATTTAGCTACGGAATCTAGCCTTTGCTGACGGAATTTTCCGTCGCGAAAACCGAGATTTCTTGTAGTGTATATTAATTTCTAGAGAGAGAAAGTAGAGATAAGGTAGAGCAAAACCTATCAGAATTTGAATGTGGTGTGAGTGTAATGAATGTTGTGAACCCCTTGCATTGAAGTGACTAGGGGGTATATATAGGTTCATGTCATGTGCAATTCACATGACTGAGTGTCTACGTGGGGGACAAAGGCTACAAATTAGGATCTTGGTCAAGGGTCAATGTCAACCTTGTGTCAGTTGCATTTTGTCATGATGTTTGGACCATGTACTTGTACCAGCTTTGTTGCAGGTGTTAGTAGCATTGTCTTACACATACTTTGTATGGTGTACAACATGTTATGTCCAGCCTTTGTGGGACTTGTAGACCTTGCAGACTTTGTGGACTTTGCAGGCTTCATGGACATTGTAGGTTTTGTTTATAACTTGGGCTTGTCCTACATTGGCTTTGTCTTGCATATATCTTGTTCATTGTACAACATGTCATGTCCAACTCTTGTGGGCTTTGCGGAACTTGCAGGCAATGTGGACCTTGTAGGCAATACAGACCTTGCATGCATTGTTGGACCTTGCAGACAATGGGGACCTTGCATACATTGTTGGATCTTGTAGGCATTGTGAACTTTGCACATACCTTTGTGGCATTTATGGAACTTCTAGGCAATGTGGATCTTGCAGGCATTATGGACCTTGTAAACATTGTTGGACCTTGCATGCAATGCGAGCTTATAAACATTATTGGACCTTGTAGGCAATGTGGAACTTGTAGGCATTGTGAACTTTGCAGGTAATGTGGACCTTGTAGGCATATTGTTGGACGTTGTAGGCAATGTGAACCTTGTAGGCATTGTTGGATTTTGCAGGCAATGTGGGCCTTGTAGGCATTGTAGGCAATGTAGACCTTGTAAGCATTGTTGAGCCTTGCCGACATTGTGAACCTTGTTGTGACCTTATTCGCCTTGTTATAGACTTGGGCTTGATATTTGCTTATAAATGACCTTTTACAAATCATATACTATGGTGTTTTTGATCTCATTCCTTACAAATTAACTTAAGAGCATGGATAGCTACTCTATTGAACTTGCTTTTACTAGATGCATCAACGTATATATACTACATTATAGTCTAATTGTTGCTTTTGCTTTTTTTTATGCATGTTGAATAAAGTAAAGACTTAAATGTGATTTTTCTTTTAAGAATCAAGGCCACAAAGACTTTCACTGATTTTCTTTGCAAATGTTTCATAGTCACATTCTCTTTCTCTCATCCGATCCTATATATAATGTACTCATCTTGAATTCTTGATTTTGTGCCTCCACGGAACTGTGCAATTGTTGCACATTTTTGCAGAACTTTGGCACCCATAAAATCTTAATATCTATGCAGTCAAATTTCAGTAATGGTTAGCTTTCTGTGATAATGTACCAGTAATTGTTTGATTAGTTAACTTGTAATTTTGATACACTTCTAGAGACCCCTCACCTCACCCGCGATGGCCTGGAGAACCAAAGCATCTGTATTAATTCTGGTTCTGCATCAAGTATGGGGCGATAGTTTTTTATTTTGAATGTTGTGTTGCTTCTTTCTACACGTCAATTTGCAGAACATGCAAGGAATATCAAGGAAACACTGACAAGTTGCATGACTTTGGCCTAGAGATGTCAGAAAACGCCTATATACAACATTACAGCTCTATATAATGTGGACTCCATAGATCCTTTTACGGTGTGTTAAACTAGCTACTTAGTTACTTCCCTCGGTCCCAAAATAAACGTAGTTCCCACTCTTTAAATGTATTTTAATGTGTAAATAAAGTTACTTCTTTGACCCTTTTGTTCTCCTGTTTTTGTTTACAAATTTAAATGAAAGCAACTTTTTCGTATTCAGCTTTAACTTAAAATACATGTAAAAAGTTAAATTGACACTTATTTTGTGATAGGCTATACCGAATTTATTGTGTGAAAGAGTAGTTACTTTTGAAGTAATGAGATTAATTTGGTATCTAAAATTTCAAATTTAGTTTCAATTTCCATACATCATCAGAAAAAGGGAACTCATTTCCTCTGCATCAAGCGTGTTTGCCCCCTAGGATAAAAATAATTACATAAAAAAAGCTGATATAATTTTCTTTAGCACTCACCAAGTCAAAAGATGTTACAGAGACATTTTAGTTTATAAATTTTAAGCCCAGATTGTACCAGTGTACATGCATCTACGCAATCTTACTCTTATTATGTAAGAGATCGATGACTGATCGATAACAAGTAGATGCTCGACCATTATAGCAAGAAACACCTTATTTAATGTCTCATCCTTCAGAAACATCTCTTCATTTTGCAGTGACTGCTGTCTGCTGACCTTTAAAGATTATCTCCAAGATCATTTACTACGGCTTCCTGCATAATTCAGTACTCTCTGTCCCGCCATATATGAACCCTCATAGTCAACTTGTTTTCGCCCTTTTTGCTTCCGGCACCGCATGAGCAACACCCTAATACTCAACTTTAATTTCTTATAAATGATATAAATCTGAATTTTCACTAAACTTTACATTTGATAAAGAATAAGGGGGAAAAGATTTAGCCATTTGACCCATTTACTTGACAAATTACTAGTGCCTATTCCATTTAATTAGCCCCATAACCTACTAAATTGCAAACTAATGCTCAAAAAATAAAGGAAAAGAAAGGGGGTGCAGCATAGGCCATTTGCATGAAAGTGGTAAGAAAGAAAAGAATTATGCCTAGAGCAGGCCAAACGGGCGGTTCGATCATTCGACCCGTAATCGGCTCGCTAAAACAGCTAGGGGTCCGGTTCAAACCGGCACAAATCGGTAGAGCCAACGAAACGTGCACTAGTTTAACATTTCTGAACCGAAACTGGCACAGATCGGCTCGTTGAACCAAACCGCTCGGCACGGCTCGTAACCCGTCACGAGTCGACGGCTCACCAACCCGCGAAACTCACCAACTCGGCACGACCCGCCAACCCGGTAGGAGCAAAGTTGTATATTAAACTTGAATGAGGGGGACATTTAAGTGGCTAGTTGCTTTGTAGATAAGAAAACCAACATTGAAGTCCTGCAAAAAATAGACCAATTGATCTGTGAATGCTGCTGCTTATTGTTAATATATACAGTAGTATGAAATATGAATGTACGATTATTAACGCGCATGTTACTTTGTATCTTGGCTGGCTTAGCAATTAGCATACGATTATTTGTTTTAATATGTTAATGCGATTTGTTCCGTTTTTTTAGAGAGGAATTCTCTCAAATTAATTGTAAAATATTTTTTTATTAATAAAATTTATCGAGATACCGTCCTCTTTTATTCCAAAATAATTTGTATAATATTAAATAATATTTAATTGAATTAAAAAATTTTAAAAAAATATATTTGAACAGCGAACCCACAACCCGTTCGCGAACTCGCCCGAACTGTTCACGAGCCAAACTTTGCCAAAACCGGCACTTGGGCCTCGCCACCGTGCCGATCCAATCCTCCTCTTACGCCAACTCAGCACGTGCCAAAACCGGCCTAACATGGCTGGGCCGCCCGTTTGGCCGGCTCTAACTATGCCAGTTCTAAAATGTGAAGGCCACCACTACTATACTACTAGTACAGACGTACAGTGACCAAGTGGGGGACTGTTTTTCAAGGTTTTAAGTTCACCCCAATCCTTTGCATTGCTCACTGTCCACTACATTACAGATTACCACCCACATCATTTACTGCTTCCCTCTGCCTATTGATGCTCCCATTCATTGTTCCAACCCAACTTCTGTTTTACTCACCATATAAAATGAATACAAAATTTTAGATAATAAGAAGAAAAAAAAGATCCTAAATCGAGGTTTTCACGGAAATAATCAACTTTCCAGCTCCATTTTATTAGCGGAACATACGGGATATGTTTAATTGAGTAATTAGAAGAAAGAAAATATGTATTGATGAGTTGTTCAACATTATCTGTATACTTAAATGGACATGACAAGCCTTGAGACACTGATTTTAAGGTTGTGCAGAAAGGACTGTGGAATCTAGCTACCATGCACTAGTACAAATTTGGTTAAGTTTTTGACAGAACACAGAGAAAAGAACTACTGTATTCTACTATTTGTGACACATACAATTTAACAGTTTCATAGGAAAGATACATAATTGTGAGAGGACTAAACCAAAGAAACTGAAACTTACTGTAAAAAGAAGCAGAAAAAGGAAAGCCCAAGTAAGTGCCCATGAAACCAGATAAAGTGTCAGAAAGAGAGACAGATTCCATTTCCCAATTCATGCCTCTCTCTTCCCACCAATCACTCTCTTTGCCTCTCACCATGCATAAGCATCATAAGCTTATCGGAGAATACTTCTTTTTATCACTCTCTTTCTTATATCTTCTGTTCCCAAGCCCATACATCCTCTTGCATTTCTACTGAGTACTGCCATTACCATTACCATTACCCTCTTTTAATAAATACACACCTCCTACCCCTCACCCACCCCTGGCTTCACATTTTCCAACACAAAAAACTCTTTCAAATACCTCCTCTTTACATCATCATCAGCTTCAAAACCCAAACTTAAACACTTTATATGTACTTTGCTGGTTTTTTTATTTCCTTTGTCCCTCTTGCCTAGACACTAACTACTTCAACTCATCTTCTTCAAGGTCATTTATATTCTTCATATTTAAATATATGTTGCATGTTATGTTACTACCAATAAAGATCAAACTTTTAATATCATTCTTGAATTTGTTGCAGATATGGAAGCTGAAAACATTCATAACAATGCAGAAGATTCAACAACAGCTGGAGCAGCAAGATCATTTCCATGTCTATTTTGTTCAAGAAAATTTCATAGCTCACAAGCTTTAGGAGGGCATCAAAATGCTCACAAGAAAGAAAGAACTGCAGCAAGAAAAGCCAAAAGAGCTTCTTCTAGTTACAATCTCACTTCAACTTTTCCAACCCCTCCATTGTTTTTCACTCCAAATCATCAGTTTGGCCTTCTCAATCCTTCCCTTTACATTACTGCCCATGCAGCTAATCTTTGTGCATTACCTACCCCGCCATTTACGGATCGATTAGTTCCAAATGGCGGGGCTCCAAGATTTGACAATCTTATGTTTTACCGTGGGAAATCCATGAATAACAATGCATATCAATTTGAAGAAGATGATCACCAAAGCTTCATGAACTGGCAGAGAAATGGATTTATGAAGGAAAGTTCATCTCAAAATAGGAATGTTAGCACTAGTGGGAATAATGATAGTGTTGGTAGAGATCAAAAGCTTGATTTGTCTCTTCATTTGTGAGTTAAGAAGTTGGAGGATTTTAATTTTTGATTAGACGGGGTTTATTTATGTAGAAGATGCAATGGCAAAAAGTAGATTTTTCTCTTACTTTTTTCATCACCATTGTGTTGTCACGAGTACTAGTTTTCTTTCGGCAATAAAAGACATGCTATGATTTTATCTGTTTTTTTTATTTTTCCCAACGCATTAATCTGTTTTCACAAAAATTGTGCAACGTGTTTGCGTACATCTTACTTTTCTCGCAATTTACAATTGAGCGAACATTATTGCATGGGTTTGGTTTTGTTTGATCTATAGATCGTACTTGACTTCCTTAGACTGTCCTGTAAAAAAAAACGACTTTCTTAGACTGCGTTGTTTTTTCCTCTTGATAATTACCTTCAATGTTGGTTTGAACTACATTGATCTCATTCTCTGTTATATGGTTCATAGTTGGCATAAAGAGCATCAGGTTCTATTGAGTTAGTTAAGGTAGTCAGAGCGATTGAATAATCCGAGAATAATGGACATATTCTCTTTTATAGGACTCTCGCTTATCCCAAAATATATAAAAGAAATAGATAAGTAAAATAAAGAACAGAGGCTATTGTTTCGGTTCAAGGCTCTGCTAAAATCATAAAAAGGTTATATGGCCCAAGTAATTAATCGGTATCAAAAGGCCCAAGTCAGACTAACTGTTTGTCTATTGTCACAAGTCTTGAATTTAGTGGAACTTCAAGATGTTGAAAATGCATTGCGTAAGGCCCATTACCTAGCAAGATGAGTCCATATCGGAGAAATCGAACTGAAATTCATAGAATCGAAACTGATTTTATATCCGAAATAGTTAATCCAAGAATGATTCGAAAATCGATTTGAACCGATTCGAAAATTATCCGAACCGAAAATTTAATTGAAAATTATCCGATTTGATTATGATTCAGAACCGATCATAACTGAATAATAAATTATCTGAACCGAATAAGATTCGAAATATGGGATCCGATTTAAATCCGAACTAAAAAAAATGATAAATTCAAAAATAACATAGATATCTAATCAATACTTTTGAAAAAGTACATTATTTTATATTAAAAAAAATATATTTAATAATAAGATATTTTTAAAGTCTTAAAAAAAATGAATGAGTAATGATACGAGAAGATCCGAACCGAATTTGATCCAATTTTAATCCAAATTTTATCCGATATTAATCCGAATTAGATCCGAACCAAATCAAATCCGATCCGATCCGAACTATACCTAAATATATCATAACCGAAAATTGATCCGATCCGAGACCGAATCGATTATTCAAATTGTCGGGTCTCGTAGCTAGTAGATACTAGGTAGTATCTAAATTCCTACTATTTTTTTAAATTATCTTTTTAACTTTTTTTTTGTCAAGAATGACCTCACGTCGATGAATTGTATCTTACAAATATTTATTCTTGTTAGTTTTAGAAAAAGTTTGTACTCCCTCAGTCCCTCTCATTTCTTTATAGTTTTTTTACATTGCTTGACACGTATTTTAAGGCTCCTATAAAGTATAGTTCTACAACTTATTTTCAAAATTTTCTTTTTCTAAATAAAAATTTAAATATTATACTTTTATTCAGAAGAAAAAAATATTTAAAATAATTTATGAAAATATATTTGATAGGAGTCTTAAAATTAGTGCCGAGTTCCCGTCCCTTAATATAAAGAATTTAGGGGGACCGAAGGAATAACATTTTTTATGAGCAAAAAAGATGTAAGGCACAATAATAATTAATAAATGTGCTAGGTGTTCATTAACTAGATGTAAAAACATGTTTAATATATTATGTACGGTAGGCCATTTAATTTTGTTAATTAATAATACTCTATTGATACAATTGCCCATGTGGGAATAATTAGGGTTCTAACCAGATCACGGTAGGCAGATTCATACTCAATGCTGGTTCATGGAGCCTATTTAGGTCTCGTTTGGCGTGACTGTTACGGACAACACATAATTTTTTTCTAAAAAATTGTTTGGAAAATTTCAAAAAATATTTTTTCTGAAAAATATTTTTGGATGAAAAACTGCTTTTAGAAGTAAGTCCTTCTATACTTAAAAAAAAAACTGTTTTTCGGCTTATGCAGGAAGCAACTACTATTAACATCAAATCTCACCAAAAACATTTTTTTTATATTATACCTCGAAAATGTACATATAAAAAATATTATCAAAAAATTATCTGAATTTTATAAGAGCAGTTATTTTAACAACATTGTTTCTAACCGCACAACATTTTTTAACCGCAACTCCAAACAGAACCTTATTGATTAGATGATTCAGGTTTTATAAATTTAAATCATGTATCATTATCAAGTAATATGGATTACTCCATCTGCCCCTCTCATTTCTTTACACTTTCATTTTTGTTACGTCCCTCTCATTTCTTTACATACCAAAAATAGTAACATTTTATAATATAAAATCCAATTACATCCACTACTTTCCTCCACTATACCTATTTTATACCCATTTTATACATTAAATATTGATTGTTCCCATAACTTTACTCATTTTTCTTATTTGTCCCTATTAATTTACATTTTTTCTTAACCTCCGTGCCGTTCCCTTAATGTAAAAAATTGAGGGGGACGGAGGGAGTACTATTTTATCCCTTACGAAACATACTTAAAGCGGGTTAGCGAAAAAAGAAACATACTTAAAGCGTCCCTACAATTAAGACAAAATAAATCTTTTTGAGAATAATTTTTCAAAAATATTTATAGAAAAAGATAATATAGACTTGGCGGAATCAAAAGCTTTTCAAATATTTACTTTAAAATTTATAAAAATTAAATAGACAATTATTAACAACACATCATTTAACTAGTAAAAGTCTAATTTTATACATACTTGTAAAATGTTAAGAGTATCTAACTGAATTTCAAAAATTATTAGCGATGTGATATTTTGAAATATTTTTAATAATGATCTTAATTTTAATGCACATGATCCATTAAAATTATAACATACAATATGTGTTATCTTATAAATTCTTTTTACCCAATTTGATCTTTTTTAGCATTTTTCTTTTATACATGCATAAACATTCATCTTAAGGCCAATTAAATTTAGGGTAATGTTAACAATAACCCTTAAGGTTATGGTTAAGGGTATTAAAATTTCCAAAATTATATGTAAGTTGTCATAAACACATTAATTTGATTTTCATAAATACATTTTTCTTTAAAATCATTTTCATTAGTGCAATCAATTTCTTGAAAATATGACCATCAATATTTTTATTATTGGAAAGTTTGAGTTATATTAAATACTTGAACATGAAAAAGTTAAAAGAATTTAATACTTAAAAACAACCCGAAGGGCTGTGGTTAACATTTTGCTTAAATTTATTATGGTTAGATGTAATAGTACTGGATATATTCTCTGCGCATATTTAGGAACTGCTGTTTGTCATGTCGTTGAAAAGCTAGCGAAGTGACTTTAGTTGATTTCTAACTCTTACGACTTATGACTCCATTTTCCCATTAATTACAACATAAACTTCTCTTTCACGAAACGTTAGTTTCAATTGAAATCACCTCTGCAACTGATTCCGGCGATGACTGCTGCACTACTTGTGTCATAGCTTTTCTAACCATACTACTTTATTAAAATTTATTACCACGTATAGCTTGACACGTAAGTATTTGAGAAGAGTTTAGGGGAACCTTTCTTAAAATTGAAATCAATATCAATACTATCTATATTATATTATTAAAGCCGAAACATTGAAAATTTTGGTTTTCGGTTTTCGTCAGTTTTCGGTACTTTATTCTATTTAATAAATAATATAAAAATAGTAACTAGATTATTGTTTTTTATAATTAAAATATTTTTTTATAACAAAATCTACTCCTTTTCCAAAAATATCAAGACAATTATCTTTAAATTAAAACATATTACCTTTTATATTTGTTATCACTAAAAAATCCGTTTTCCAAAAATATGAGGTGTAATCCTTATTTATTTATTTTAAAATCTATTTTAATACTCTATTTAATAAATAATAAATTAATATAAAAATAGTAACAAGCTGATTGCTTTTTATAATTAAAAAAAAATCTAACAAACTCTACTCCTTATTCAAAAATATCACGTCAATTACCTTTAAATTAAAACATATTATCTTTTCTATTTTTTCTCACTAAAATCTCTATTTTCTAAAAATATGAGGTGCAATCCTTACTTATTTATTTTAAAACATATTTTAATAATCTATTTAATAAATAATAAAATAATATAAAATAGTAACTAGAGGATTGTCTTTTATAGTTACAACATTTTGTTCTAACAAAATCTACTTCTTTTTCGAAAATATCACGGGAAATTATCTTTAAATTAAAATATATTACCTTTTTTATTTGTTATCATTAGAATTATCTTTTCCAAAAATATCAAGTACAACCCTTACTTATATATTTTAAAACCTATTTTTAATACTTTTAATTATTTAAAAAAACTTACCTATTTTAACAAATCAACAAATTTTTTAACAAATACAATTAATATAATTAAAACACGTCTAAAAATATTACGGGCAATTATATTTTTTAATTAAAACATATAAGATTTTCTATTTGTCCCTATTAAAAAATCTTACTTATTTTAACATGTCAACGTATTTTTTTAATAAATACAATTAATATAATTAAAACACTTCTAAAAATATCACGGGTAGTTACCTTTTTTAATTAAAACATGTTAACTTTTCTATATGTCCTTATTATTTATATTTTTTTATTATAAAATAATATTAATAATACATCATTTATCTTCCTCAGCCCCATATGTATTTTTTTTATATTTTTTTATATTCCAATTAATATTTAAGTTTCTCATTTTATAATTTATCATATTAAGTTTTATTTTTATTTTAATATTTTCCGTTCACATTAAATTTTTTAGTTTATTATTTTTTAAGGCTCGTGCCTTGCACGGGTTATAGACTAGTCAATACTATTATATAATAGACGAAACATTAAAAGTTTGGTTGGTCGGTATGGTACGTTGTGATTTTACTTAATTGCCCTTACTAAACTGTACTTCGTGTTTTTACTTAATTAACCTTACTTATTTATAGAAATATACTATTAAATAATAATATTACCTATTTATAACCAATTACTTTTTTCACCTAAAATACATTATTTTTTCTATTTTTCAAATATATCACGGGCAATTACCTTTTTTAACTAAAACATGTTAATTTTTCTATTTTTCCTTATTAAAACCCCTCATTTCCCAAAAATATCATGGACAAACCTTTAGTTATTTATTTTTAAACCTATTTTAATATTATAATTATTTTTTAAAAGTTTACCTATTTTAACATGCCTACTTATTTTTCTTAACAAATGCAATTACTAAAAAAATATTAAAATATAAATAATCATATAGCTATTTATAACCAATTATCTTTTCAGCTAAAACACATTATAGATTTTTTCTAAGAAAATCCCTCATTTCAATATATATCACGGAAAATTGTCTTTTTCTATTTTTCTCACTAAAATCCATTCTTTTTCTAAAAATATCACAAGAAACCCTTCACTTATTTATTTTAAAACTTATTTAAATTATTAAATTTTAAAACCTCATTTTCCAAAAATATCACATACATTTACCTTTTTAAACTAAATATATGTTACATTTTTTATTTTTCCTTACTAAAACCTCTCCTTTTCCAAAAATATAACGGGCAAACATTTACTTATTTATTTTAAAATATGTTTTAATACTTTTAATTAATTAAAAGTGTTTAGCTATTTTAACATGTCTGCTTATTTTTTTAACAAATACAATTTTAAAAATAACAAAAAATAATAATAAAATAACAATTAACAATCCGTGCATCGCACGGGTTTTAAGCTAGTATTATATAATAAACGAAACATTAAAAGTTTGGTCGGTCGGTATGGCATGTTGTGATTTTACTTAATTATCCTTTCTTAAATTCGTGTTTTTACTTAATTAACCTTACTTATTTATAGAAATATATTATTAAATAATAATATTACCTATTTATAACCAATTACCTTTTTCACCTAAAATACATTATTGTTTTTATTTTTTCTAACAAAATCCCCTACTTTTTCAAATATATCACGGACAATTACCTTTTTTAACTAAAACCTGTTAGTTTTTCTATTTTTCCTTACTAAAACCTATCATTTTCCAAAAATATCACGGACAAACCTTTAGTTATTTATTTTTAAACTTAATATATTATAAATATTTTTTTAAAAGTTTACCTATTTTAACATGCATACTTATTTTTCTTAAAAAATGCAATTACTAAAAATATTAAAATATAAATAATCAAATACCTATTTATAACCAATTACCTTTTCAGCTAAAACACATTATATATATTTTCTAACAAAGTCCCTCATTTTCTAAATATATCACGGAAAATTGCTTTTTTCAATTTACTTTTTCTATTTTTCTCACTAAAATCCATTCTTTTTCTAAAAATATCACGCACAAACCATTTACTTATTTATTTTAAAACGTATTTAAATAATTTAAATTATTAAATTTTAAAACCTCATTTTCCAAAAATATCACGGGCAATTACCTTTTAAAACTAAATATATGTTACATTTTTTATTTTTAAAGACTAAAGCCCCTCTTTTTCCAAAAATATAACGAGCAAACCCTTACTTATTTATTTTAAAACCTGTTTTAATGTTTTTAATTAATTAAAAGTGTTTACCTATTTTTACATTACTACTTATTTTTTTTAAAAATACAATTAAAAAATAATAATAAAATAATAATTAACAATTCGTGCATCGCACGGGTTTTAAGTTAGTATATATATAAAGGAGAATACGCGGAAGGTTATGTGGCGCCTTCAATATTATCTCAATCTATTTTTCTAATTTTCTAGAATTTTTGAATTTTAAATACTAATAAATTAAAAAATATCATTTAACATATTAGAAATAGAATATGTGTTTGAATTTATTGAGGAGAAGAGTTTCAATTTACAGGGAAGACATATAAATAGAAGTTTGGTTTGAAGTAGAATATGTGTTCGAATTTATAGAGGAAATAGTTCGAATTTATAGAGACTTTATAGGTTAGATATATAATTAAAAGTTCTATAGGAAGTAAAATAGGTTTTCGAATTTATAGAGTAGAAGAATTTGAAATTTATAAGAAATACATATTAAAAGAAAAAATTCTATCAAAAGTATAACAGGTGTTTGAAAGGCATATATAATTAAAAGTTTTATTGGAAGTAAAATAGGTGTTCCTTCAACGAAAGAGCGGCTCATTAGAAATTAAGAAGTATATTAACATAAAAATTGATAGGTAAAACAAGTATTCAATGTATAAAATTTGAGATTTCGATCTTAACAAGAAAAATGTGTTTAACAGGAGGACGACTTATTAGGGAGAAATGAATAATTATTGTAATTTTATAAATAGAGTTTTTTAAGAAAAAATATAACTCCGCCGCGAAGCGCGACTTTGTCAACTAGTATATATATATATATAAAGGAGGATACGCGGGAGGTGAGGTGGCGCTTCTAAGATTGTCTCAATTTATTTTTCTAATTTTCTAGAAATTTTGAATGAATTTTTGAATTTTAAATACTAATAAATGAAAAATATTCTTCAACCTATTAGAAGTAGAATAGGTGTTCGAATTTATTGAGTAGAAGAGTTCGAATTAATAGGAAAAACATATAAATAAAAGTTTGATTTGAAGTAAAATAGGTGTTCGAATTTATAAAGGAGAATAATTTGAATTTATAGGTAAGACATAGAATTAAAAGTTGTTAGATCAGGATTCAATGATCTTCAGGATCTAGACTCAACTGATCAGGATCAGTGATGTCATCAGTATTTGCTCAAGCGTCAGTATCAGGATTGCTATCAAGATTACTATCAGGACTATGATCAGGATTGATTATCAGGACGGGAAGCTGATCAGGATTACAACTTCGAGTTATTTATGGAGTCTAGTTAAAGAAGGAAGTTTATTTTGTCGGTTCCTAGTTTATAGGAATGAAGCTGTCGGTTAGGATATGTTTCAATATAGTTTGTAATCAATTTGGACTTATCTTGTAATCGATAGAGAAGCTGTGTAGTATATAAACACAGTTTAGGTTTTGATTTTAATTAAACAATTGCATACACGAGTACATTGTAACCTAGAAGCTCTCAAGAACATCAGAATTTCTTGAGAGAGTTTGTAATAGTTTTATATCAGATTTAATAAAGGTGTTATTATTCTTTCATATTTGTGATCTATATTTGATTAAGTCGAGAATCTTATACAATTGTATTCAACCCCCCTTCTACAATTGTTATTTACTGAGCAACAATTGGTATCAGAGCAAACTGATTTAAATTTGAATCAGATACGATCTAAGATGTCGACAAAGTATGAAAGCATTAAAATTCCCATCCTGAAGAAAACTGAATATCCAACATGGAAGGTAAAGATGCTGATGTACCTGGAGGCTATGGATCCTGACTATTTGGACAGGATACGTGATGGACCATATATTCCTACGAGAATAGTTGCACAAACAGATACTGTACCTGAACACTACGTGGTCAAGGTAAAAGGTGAATGGACTCCTGAAGAGAAAGCTGACGTTCTCAGAGATGCAAAGATAAAGAATATCCTTCACAATAGTCTTGATGCTGTCATGTCTAACAGGGTGATTGCATGCAAATCTGCAAAAGAAATTTGGGACACTTTGGAAACTCAATGCCAAGGATCTGCATCTGTCAAGAAAAACAGAAGGGCTCTACTGATTCAAGAGTATGAACAATTTGATGCAAGACCTGATGAGAGCCTTACTGACATGTATGATAGATTTCTGACACTCCTGAACAATCTATCACTAGTAGGCAAAGAGTATGTATCTGAAGATTCTAATACCAAGTTTCTGAGAGCTTTACCAGAAGAATGGGATACATAAACATCAATCATTAGGCATCAGTATGATCTAAACACCGTGTCTCTTGATGAAGTCTATGGGATGTTGAGAACCTATGATCTTGAGGTTCAACAAAGGAAGAATAAGAAAAGCAGCAAGGCAAAGTCTATTGCCTTGAATATTGAGGCTAAATCAAAAGGAAAAGTTATGGAGGTCTCTAGAAGGAAAACAAGAATAGTTGAGTCAGATCCTGATGACTCATCATCAGATACTGATGGCAATCCTGATGCCAATACTGATGATGATTCTTCTGACTCAGACATGGAAGAGATGGTTGCTATGATAGTCAGAGGCTTCAAGAAGATGAAGTTCAGGAAGGCTAGAAGACAAGGCAACTTCCAGAAAAAGACCTTCAATGCTGACAAAGACAAGTACAACAAAAAGGACAGCAAGAGTGACAAATTTGACAAGTCAAAGGTTAGATGCTACAAGTGTAATGGAATAGGGCACTTTGCAACTGGGTGCAAGAAGGCTAAAGCATTCATCACTTCAAGCAAGGATTGGATGGACTCTTCCTCAGACTCAGAAACTGAGGTGGTCAATTATGCCCTAATGGCCAATATTGATGAAACTGTTGTTCCTGATGAAAAGGTACCAAATATTGTCTTTGATTTTGATACTGATAATGCCTCTGAGTTAAGACGTTTTCTAAAGTCATTGCATATTAGCTTTAGAAGTCAAACTGCTGAGAATACAAGGATCTTATCTGAGATGTCTGAACTTAGGAAAAGGAATGAGCATCTAGAAACTGAATTTACTTTTATGCAAAAAGTACAGATAGAATGTGATAATGCTAAACACATGTATTTGGAAAGAGTATCTTGGTTATAAGTCAGATGATGATAAGAAATTGAAAAAGAAAGTTGTAATAGATGAGACAGTAAGTCCAATGACCTATAGACATGTTATAGACAAGACCAAATCAAAGATTAAGCCTGTTAAATTTGTATTTGGTGATGATCCCAATTCTACTTTTGAAAAGGGATCTACTTCTGATAACTCAGTCTCAAATGTGAAGTCTAAACCTGTCAAGAAAACTAAAAAGAAGAATGTAGGTTTGTTGTCTCAGAAACAACTTAGGGAAAAAGTTAGTGATGCAATTGGTAAATAAAATATACCTACTGTCAAGAGAAACAGGAATGGTAAAGTTGGGATTAATAAAGAGAATAACTATAAGTTCATCCCAAATGCACCTAGAAAATGCTGCTTTAACTGTGGAAACTCTAATCATCTTGTTATTAATTGCAGGAAGAGTAAAAAGAAAGTTACTGAAATTTCTAAGTCTGATGTTAGGAGTAGATCAGTATTTTATAAACCACATAAGTCATGTTTTCATTGTGGCGGTAAATGGAATTCTATTTATACTTGTGAAGAATACCATAGTGTGTACCATAACTTTTATGATCCTTTACCTAAGTTTAATAAAAGTGCAAATTCTTGTATCATTAAGAATGTCAATGTGAAGCATGCATCTGTTAATACTGATATTGACAAAGCAAATCCTGATGGATTTTATTCTGTCAGGACTGCTAAAGTCAAAAAGTCTTCTGCTGCTAAATTTAGTAAAATGCATGGAAAAGGAACCCAACAAGTGTGGGTTCCTAAATATTCTAACTAGTGAATTGTAATTCTGATTGCAGGGAAAAATGAAAAATGTGTTAGTCATGGATAGTGGATGTTCTGTGCACATGACTGCACTACGCCATAGATGGCCTTTTACAACATCTGGGTATGGGTGTTAACTTCTTGCATGTTACCTTAGCTATGAAATTTTGGACATATTACAACATCATAGTTTTGGTGTTACCATATCCATAAACCCATGTTACTCTAGCTGTAAAAAGGTGTTGTAACTGAGTAACATCGTGAGGGCGTTACCTTAGAGTATTAATTTTGAATTTTTTATTTAAAATTAATAATTCAATAATTATTTCACTTTAAAAGTAATTAATTTTTAAAAAAATCATTGAATAATAAAAGTAATATTTTTGTAAAAGTAATATTATGTGAAATAATTGACTTATTTATATTTTATAAACTATTTTTAAAACATTTATATTAAAAAGGTTTTAAAAGAAAAAAGTATTCCAAAATTATTAAGTTTTGATTAAAATCAATAAAAAATTTATTAAAGAAAATAACAGCTTGTAAAAACTAATATTAATAATAAATTTAAAAATATATTTTAAGACCGAAATAATTTTTAATAGATTCAATAATTATAATTTAATATTTAACATATTAAATAAACTTGTAATATTTTTTTTAAAAATAAAAAAAATAGAAAATTATAGTCAATTATTGAGATGAGAACAAATACAGTAGTACTATACACTGAGCGGCAAACGAAAATTCACAAGGCCGAGTAAAATTTGGGGAAAAAATTGGGGGGAAATTGAGGAAAGTACAAATCCCTCACTTCTCTCATCATTCTCTCATTCTCTCACTTCTTACTCAATTGCTCACTCTTTGTTCATGCTGATTAATTGAAGCTTGGTTGATGAATTCAATTAGGGTTCGAGTTGGGTTAAATCGAAGAAGCCTTTGTGTTCCTTGGATCAAACCTGTAAACGGCGTCGTTGAAGCTGCTCCTGTTATGGGAGATTCTTGGCCTACGATTACCGAGTCCACTCGCTATCCGGTTAAGCCGTTGTCTGATTCTATAAAGCCACCAGATGACTCGCTTTATGTTTCTAAGGTCGAAATCCCTAAATCGTTTGATTATTGTTTATATTCTATGTTCTTGCGCTTTTCGGTTTAAGATTAATTGTATTTAGAAGAATGTAATCTTATATTTTAAGAAAATTGAATATGGATTTTATGTCCTTAAATAAATGGTCTTTCTTGAATGAGTATTGTTGTAGATATAGAAGGAACTTTAATTGCAAAAAATATTAATAATGTAGACACTTTGTTTTAATTAAAAATCTGAATTAGAGGCTCTTAAGGTATTCACTATATCAACAAATAGTTTTTTTTGTTTTTGTTTTTTTTTTGAAAATACACTGCACGCTATTTACGCTTTTAACAATGTTTATGATGTTTTGACTGGTTCTTACTCATGTTGCTCTTGACTCTGATTTGTTATCTATTCTGAAGCTACCACTTCAGGAAGGTGTATTATTAACTGCTTAAGGAACTGATCTTGCTGCATTCATTTATTCTCTTTGTTTGGATGAGAGTGTTTGGCATCACTCTTCTAGTCTTCTGATGTCAATTCAATTTTATTGCCGTGACGTTTCTGTTATGAAAGAGTTGGCCAAGTTTATGGTTACTGTTTGTCGTGGACAGAGCCTTAGCTTAGAGACATTTACTTGTGAAGAGGTAGATGCAGCTCTGGCTATTTTGGACAATATTTTTCAACTCAATATAATTTCTATTACCCGTGTAATGCTAGCATGCCATGCTCTTTCATATCTTTCTTTTGAAAGAATTGTACCAATTGAACAAGGAACCTTAAAAAGGTTGATTTGGCTGACATTGTAAGTGGATTATACCAATTTTCTTTTGTTGCCATATCTTTTTTGCAATTTATAGTAAAATTGTTTTGGTGCTTATGTCTACTACTATTACAGTCATGCAGATTATACAATTGCCGGTTCTGCACTTGGAGTTGTTGGAAATATTGTGAGATGGGGAAGTAATGACCAAATTCAGGTATGATGAAGTGACAAACAATTAATGTACAAAATGTTTGGGTAAAAATAAACAAGTAACAGAAGCTCTAGAACTCTTACGATTTTGTATGTATGGGTTTGCTAGTTTTACCTACTTTGCCGGTTAAATACATCTCCAAATTCATTTTTAAAACTGTATTCTACAAATTGTCTGTAACAGAATAAAGAATTTTGAATTGCTTATATTTATTATGCTATATTTGTTTTATATCCAACTCAATAAATATGAAAACTTTCTAGGTCTTGTCCTCGCCCTGCAAATGGTCATACTAGTAGCATTATTCAGCACCAAGCCTCCGGTATTCCAAAACAACAATTTTGCTTGTTGGTTTTCAGTTCTGGTAAATCTAGCATTTCAGAAATGTAAATACAACCTTCCCTATCATTACATTATGTATGTTCTAGTTCTTATGTATGTTATAGTTTAAAAACTTTTAAAGAGTCAGGATAGATACCCAGTCAGTTCCTAATCTTCAATAATGGGCATTTTAGCTCCTTACCTGGACAGCTGAATTGTCTAAAAAGTTTCTGTTAGTTCATAGCTCCGCAAACACTGATATTGTTGTAAATCTGGAGTATTACTATCTTTGTTATAATAATCTAGGCACAGTTCTGAAGTAACTTATTTTGAGTAAAAGCAGACTCATTTAGAATAATCCTATTAAAATGATTGGCATAATATTAATGAAAATTACATGTATTAGATGTTTGCTTATGCATTCTATTTTTTTAATATTGTTTTGGTAGATGTATTAGATATCATGTAGTTCAGGGTATACCTACATAGTCTGCATTATTATTCAACTTAGCTAGAGCATTATTAAAGAAAAGTCTTCTGTTATAAAAAGGGCAAGATGTTTGATTTCTGGGTAAGTAAGTTTGCTTCCTCCTCGTTAGGGTTCTTATGGGATTATTACTAGTCCTGGTATTGTTCTGATTCTGTTTCTGGTGTTGAGAAATGGTATTTTAGGGGTTACAATTAACAGGCAACCGAGTAATTACATAAATTTATGGCTCTAATATTGTGAGTCAGATTTTTGGATAGATTAGCTAAAATAATTAAATTTGACACTGTGCTATATATGTATCTCCTTTTAAACAATTTAAGAGCAGCTTACTTTCATGTGAATACTCATTTCCACGGATTGTGAAAACACTTTGGACGTATATGCATATAGATTACCAGCACCCTGAAATACTTGTAAAATCTTTTGTTACTTTGTACCTTGTGATGGTTAATTGTGCATTCTATTTGACCTGCTTATATTATTACAGCCTCGTATGCCTCATAATATTTTTTGATACTTTTAAGAGTTTCAGTATCAAGTGATAATTGTTATCGTTCCTTTGCAGAGCACACTGGATACATATTTGGCATTGACAGCACATGGCATTGCTTTGGTGATCTGCTTTGCATTTACTCGCTTCAAATGGAAGAACTTAAAGTAAGTTTCATATCGATCTAATTTTAACTTCTCCCTGATCCGACTAAAAAGACTTGTAATACCATTGTAAAAAAAGTGGATATCCAATCCTTTATTTGGTAAAACCTTTGAAATATATTATTAGTCTGAATCGTATTCCTTATGTGGCAAATACTCCCTTTTGTGCTCATGGTATTGTCTAAAGCATAATAAGGGTAACTTTCTAAGCTTCTTGCAACTGACCAATTTTAATTCAATCAGTTCCGTCAAATGATAAATTGAATCTAGCAGAAGCAAAACATGCAAAAGTTGAGATAGATGGTGAAATTACATCCCTCTAGTCTGAACATAAGGTAATATAGTAGTCCATTTGTGCCAATAATATAGTAGTCCAGTCTGTATCATCCTGTTAACTTTGAATTACATCTACAAACTTTAACAGGAGCAGTTGTTGTCTGAAACAAGTGCGACGAAACCTCAAGTTATTATCCGACTATTTTGTCTAACATTATTTTCTGCTATGTGCACCAGAAAAGTTAACGCAGGTTGTGGAAGCAGAGCGTGACTCAGCTCGGGATTTGCAACCACTTCCATTTCATTATGTAGAGATCGCAAGACTTCTTTTTGACCAGTGAGTAAATTCACATATCATTTATAGTTATACCTGGCATAAACTTTCAAACAAAAGGTTGATCTATTTTTTCTGTTTTGTAGTGCTCATGCATCATCTGTCCTCGTCCTTGGGATATTTATAGTCGCCTATAAACTCGATAGTCCAGAGATGATACAAGATGCAGAGATAAGGCCTGATGATAAATACTAAAACTAGCAATCATGAAGAGGACATAGTTGGTGGATTTGATGAGATTATGTAGTTGGGTTTGTGATTAGAGGACATAGTTGGTTGTTTATGATGGGATTATGTAGTTGGGTGATGTACTTGGTTTGTGTAAATTGGTTGTTTTTCTAATGGGAAATGCTATATTTAAACTTTACATTTTTATTTAGTTAAACTACAGGTGTTACCTTAGGTACTATATTGATGTTACTAAATGTCTTCATTGGCAACACCTAGCGTGTTGCAATAGGTAGTACAACAGGTGTTACCCTAGACTGAAACATGCTGCTGCACATTTTGTGGGCCCCACGTGTGGGTCTCACGTGTGGGACCCACGTGTGGGCCTCACGTGTGGGACCCACACGTGGGGCCCACTGATTTCAAAAAATTCTAATATCTAAGGTAACATAGATTTGGTGTTGCAATAGAGTGGTTACTATGTTGCTGTAGGCTATCTTTGGTAACATAAAAGGCTATGTTAGCCTAGGGTAGGCGACATGTTGCCTTTGACGCCAAAGGCAACTGGGAGAGAAACTAACCCAGCCCTGATGTTACCTTAGCCCTTTTTGGGCCTGTAGCAACGTTATATTGGGTCTAAGGTAACATAGTTCAGTAGTTAATGTAGGCCATCTATGGCGTAGTGCTGGAAACAAAGCCCTGTTATCAGAATATGAGGAAAAAGCTGGTCCAACTGTGTCTTATGGAGATGGCAACATTGGACAAACATTGAGATATGACAATATAATCATTGGAAATGTCATCATTGAAAAAGTAGCTCTAGTGAAGGGACTAAAACACAACCTGTTGAGTATTAGTCAAATCACTGACAGAGGTTATCATGTCAACTTCTATTTTACTCATTGTGAAGTAGTCAGCAAAGCATCTGGAAAAGTTGCACTCACTGACTACAGGCATAGTAACATTTATGAAGCCAACATTCAAGCAAATACTGATAGCTCTCCTACTTGTCTCATCAGTAAAGCATCAGTAGATGAAAGTTGGAATTGGCACAAAAAGCTTTCTCATCTCAACTTCAGCAATATCAATGAGTTGGTTAAGAAAGATTTGGTTAGAGGATTGCCTAAAGCACTGTATACTCCTGATGGACTCTGTGATGCATGTCAAAAAGCTTAACAGAGAAGGACATCATTCAAGAGTAAATCTGAATCCTCTATTGAAGAACCATATCAAATGTTACATCTTGATCTATTTGGACCGGTCAACATAATGTCCATCAGTAAGAAAAGATACACCCTTGTTATTGTTGATGAATACTCTAGATTCACCTGGGTGTACTTTCTGCACAGAAAAGATGAGACTCCTGAAATACTGTTGGACCATGTGAGAATGATTGAGACAGGCACAAAGTATAAAGTCAAGATTCTGAGAAGTGATAATGGTACTGAATTCAAGAATTCAAATATGGAAGAGTTCTGCAAATACAAAGGAATTATCCAACAATTCTCTGCTCCTGGCACACCCCAGCAAAATGGAGTAGTAGAAAGGAAAAATAGAACTCTTATTGAAGCTGGCAGAACTATGTTGGAAGAAGCTAAATTGCCTACATATTTCTGGGCAGAAGCAGTCAATACAACATGCTATACACAAAATCCCACATTGATAAACATACATGGTGTAACTCCCTATCAAATTCTCAAGGAGAAGAAACCTAGTTTGAAGCATCTGCATGTGTTTGGTTGTAAATGTTTTGTTCTCAGAACTCATCCTGAACAGCTAGGGAAATTTGAAACAAAGGCTAATGAAGGAATTTTCATTGGCTATCCTGCATCAAGAGCCTTTAGAGTTTTCAATTTGAGAACAAGGACTGTCATGGAGTCAATACATGTATCTTTTGATGATAAGAAGATAACAGGAATTGGTGAAGACTCACATGATAGTTTGATATTTGAAAATGAAGCTACCAAGGATCCTGAAGAACAAGAATCAGATACTGACACTTCATCGGATACTACTGATGCAAATAATGTTGACACCGCTAGTAGTGCAAATGTTGAGGGGGAGCAACAGCAAACTACTACAAATTCCGAGTCTACTCAATCATCAGGACAAAATTCTTCAGATACTAATTCAAGTGACAATCCTGACAATCAATCAGGAGGTGACAGTTACAGCAACAATTCAGGGGGTGCTTCTACTGAAGCAAATTCTTCTAATCAAGATAACACCAATCCAGGGGGAGCATCTACTTCAAGGAATAATTTACCACCAGCAAGGAAATGGACAAGAGATCATACTCCTGATTTGATAATTGGGGATCCTAATGCAGGTGTTAAAACAAGGAGTGCAACTCAAAATGAATGTCTATATCATAACTTTCTATCCAAGGAGGAACCTAAGAAAGTTGAAGATGCACTTAAAGATGCTGATTGGGTTACTGGAATGCAAGAATAATTGAATGAATTTGAAAGAAATGAAGTCTGGAAACTAGTACCAAGACCAAAGAATAGGTCAATTGTTGGTACAAAGTGGATATTCAAGAATAAGACTGATTCAGATGGTGTAATAATCAGAAACAAAGCAAGGCTAGTTGCAAAGGGGTATTCTCAACAAGAAGGAATTGACTATGATGAAACTTTTGCTCTTGTTGCAAGACTAGAGGCCATCAGGATCTTTCTGGCATATGCAGCTCACAAGAAATTCAAGGTTTTCCAGATGGATGTAAAAAGTGCTTTCTTAAATGGTGAACTAGAGGAAGAAGTATATGTTGAACAGCCTCCTGGTTTCATTGATCCTAAATATCCAAATCATGTCTACAGATTGGATAAGGCACTTTATGGACTAAAGCAAGCTCCAAGAGCATGGTATGAAACCTTAGCTCAATTCTTACTGGAAAGTGGATTCAAAAGAGGTACTATTGATAAAACTCTATTTTATTTGAATCATGGTAAGGATTTGTTTTTAGTTCAGATTTATGTTGATGATATCATTTTTGGGTCAGCAAACAATAAGCTTTGTGAAAAGTTTTCTAAGCTTATGCAGTCAAGATATCAAATGATCATAATGGGAGAAATGAGTTACTTTCTTGGTCTTCAAGTTAAACAGACTGATGATGGGATTTTTATCAATCAGTCAAAATATACAAGGAATTTATTGAAAAGGTTTAACATGCAAGATAGTGCTACTGCAACAACTCCTATTGCTACAGCTACCAAACTTGATCCTAATCAAGGTGCTGAGGTAGATGTAATTCACTACAGAGGAATGATTGGCAGGAAAAGTACTTCAGGAAGTTGTCAATTTTTGGGTTGTAGATTAGTTTCATGGTTCAGTAAGAAGCAAAAGTCTATTTCTACTTCAACTGCAGAAGCTGAGTACATTGCTGCAGGAAGTTGCTGTGCTCAGATAATGTGGATGAGAAATCAGTTGTTAGATTATGGCCTGTCATATTCAAAAATCCCTATTTATTGTGATAACCAAAGTGATATTGCAATGACAGAAAATCCAGTTCAGCATTCTCTTACTAAACACATCAGTATTGGATATCACTTCATAAGAGAACAGGTTCTGGAAGGAACAATTGAACTTCACTTTGTTCCTACTGATCAACAACTAGCTGATATATTCACCAAGCCACTTCCTGAAGCTACTTTCAACAAGTTGGTGAATGAACTTGGAATGATGAACTTTGAGAATTTCTGAGGAAAGCTACAGAGAGGAAATTCTGATGACTATCAAATCCTGATGGTCATTCTGCAAGGTATGTAATTTTGATCAAATCCTGATAGAACACAATCCTGACAGGAAGTCAACTGGTCAATCCTGATGTACATGTCAGTATTTCATTGCTTAAATTGTGCCTGATTTTTCGTCAGTTACTGATGAGAAACGTTTGAGTTTTATGTGGACAACTGTATTCGTGCGTGTGTCACACTGATAGATATATACATATAGATACACATAAAAAGCGGTGCAGTTATGGTTAATTACGCACGTAATTTGTCCACTAATTATTTATGCACGAATCACAGCATGCCACCTGTCCCTGAGAGTAATATTTTGTTTTAACAAAATACATTTGATTTTCTAAATTACCGTTTATTCTCTCATCATCAGTTTTTCATCTTCTTTCTCTCTCTGTGCTCAAGAACCCTAATGTCTAAATCTCAATTCTCAAGTTTTCTATACTGTTTAAATGGCGTCTTCATCATTCATGAACAAGCAAACAGTAGTTAGTGGTGTTACTTTTGCCACTAACAATTTTGTGGCAATTTTAGATCATCGGGATTTTCCCACTGAGTTTCACATAATACAGGATTTCTTAACTTCAAGTCCTTTGAAGTTTGCTCTAACAGAACCTGCAAGTGTTTCGTTTAAGTCAGTTATGCAGGTGTGGAACACAGTTACTTTTGACAAAGGGCACTCTGGCTCAATCCTGATGAGTTTTGAATATGATAGGGTTACTCACTATGTGACTCCTGCAATTGTGGAGGAAGCCCTACATTTGCCTATAGTTGGTGATGCTGTTCCTGATAATGTTTTACACTCGACACTCTTTGAGTTTGTCACAAAATTGGGCTACAATGGGGAAGTTAAGAGATATGGCAATCTCTTCAGGACAAAGCTTAAGAAGGAATGGAATTTCTTCTTTGATACCATCAGCCGTTGTTTCCTGAACAAGACATCAAATTTTGATGCTCTTCCATCAGGATCTCTCAAAATTGGGTACTCTCTAATTCATTCTACAGTGTTTGATTATGGTAGTTTTGTTTTAAAAGCTTTAAGTGATAGGAAATCAGATAAGTTAGGCTCTGTCTGTTTTCTTAAATTTTTCCAATTGATTTTTAATCACTTATGTCCTAATGTTACTTTTGATGAGGATGTGATTCTACCTATTTGTAGAATTATAGAGAATAATGTTAAGTCCTTAGTCAACAGTGATAAGACAAATGGTTTCACAGGCAATGCCTACATTCCTGATGAGGTCAGGCTTTTCTTGCAAGAGAAAATGCCTACTTGTTATGGAACAGTTTCTGATGCTATGGGGCAAGGTGTAAAGCATAATGTAACATAAGATGAAACAGAGATAACTACAACTCAACAAAGGACAAGACATACAATAATATTAACAGAAGCACAGGAATCCAGAATCAAAGAAGATAAGGTAAAATCAAAAAATCAAAATATGTTATGTATTCTTGAAGTCCGTAAACAGGTCACGGAAAGAAGTTCATGAAAATGTTCAAGCCTCAGTGAAAACAAAAGAAACAAGACTTTCAAGACGACAGAAGTATGTGAATGATTTAGGGTTAGTACCACGGGATTCCAGTGATTTAATTGAAGCAACCAGAACGACAAGGGACTTATCAGAAGCATTGAATTCAAGACATAGAAGAAGAATTGATCAAGTGTCATTCATCTGTGAACCAGACCAGTTGCACTAGTTGACGACACTAAAAAGATCAAGTTGTTTTATCGTCTCAGAAGAAAGTGATACAGTCTATTACTTAAACACCCAGAAGCTCATGAGTAATTATTAAAAGATAAAAGACAAGAAAAATGATTCGATAGTTTTTCAAATCAGAAAACTATCGAATGATATAAAAAGTGATTCATTGAAAACCACTTTAACTTAATTTGGTATTCGATAGTTTTTATTTAAAAACTATCGAATGGTAAATTAAGTTAAGTCATTCGATGGTTTTTTAATTAGGAGCAGGTGAAAAGTATTCTTGTTTTACATTTTGATTTTGAAGATGGACGACCAAGATTGTTTCTACAATTAAGGTTCGATAGTTTTCAAATCCAAGTCTACAATTACTATTAGAGAGAAGAAGTGTCTTCTTCAGTTAAGGCAAAATACACAGAGACATTATTGAGAGAGAAGTTTGAGCCGGAGAAATTCAGAGAAATTAATAGTGCTCAGAATTTGATCATTGTATTGAATTTGTGTAACCTTAAACTCATTGAAGCTAATCTACGGATTAGAAATTGTAGCACCCCTCGAGGTTTATATTTATAAAAAGATATATTCCCCGACTCTTGGTTTGATTTGGTGTGTTTGATTTCGTTATAGAACTGAATGATTAATCCGCGAACGAAATTGAATTATTTGTGAGTATCGTATTCAACCCCCCCCCCCCACCCTTCTACAATACTTTGGACCTAACAATTGGTATCAGAGCTACTTGATTGACGTACAAATCAGATCCGGTGAATGAGACCAAAATCAAACGTAGCGTGAAAATTCGAAGAAAATTTTTTAACTTTCAAATTTTTTCATTTAATTGGAATTTCTTGAATTTTAAACAATTTGAAATTTTCAGAAACCATGAGTGCTCCAAAGACAACTGATGGTATTAAAGTTCCCCCGTTTACTAGAGATGATTTCGGTTTGTGGAAGATGAAGATGTTGTTATTTATCAAGGCATCTAATCCGTTGTATATTGGCATATTAGAGAACGGACCGTTTGTACCAACGAAACCAGTTAGTGAATCTACAGCTCCTGATGGCACCAGGATTCCTCAAGGCACCCAACCTAAGGATATCACTGAGTACACAGATTCTGACAAAGAACTGATTCGATTGGATACAGGTTTGATGTTGATATTGGCAGACTCCGCAGACAAAGAAATGAGCTATCAGTTGATGAACTGTACAAGCGGGAAACATACGTGGGATACCATTAACTTGATAATGGAAGGAACTGAAGACGTACAGGAAAACAGATTGGACATCCTGACTTCTCAGTACGAAGCTTTTAGGTCTCTTCCAGGAGAAAGTATAACTCAGGTCTTTGAGAAATATACTAAGCTTCTTAATGAATTGGCAATGAAAGGAAAGACCTATCCACTGAGAGAAACCAACAGGAAGTTCATGATGACGCTGCTCCATCATGTAGAACACAAGTCATCATCCATAAGGGAAAGAATAGACTTCACAAAGATGTCACTAGAGATGATCTATGGCAAGTTGAAGACTTATGAGATGGAACGGGAACAAAGAGTGATAATCTACGGACCATGGACAGTGGACAACAAGCACAATGCACTTGTGAGATCAGCAGCACTTGTAGTGGATGAACCAACAATTTCTGATATTCAGGTTCAAACCCCTAGAGCTGGAAATGAGGTGATCATAGAAGCTGAGATGGATTCTGTGAATCTGGGTGTTGATGAAAGTGATTACTACACCCTAGAAGAGCTTGAGAAAATGGAAGACAAAACCATGGCGTACTTAGCTGCAAAGTTTAGTCATATTCGTTTCAAGAGAAACCCTAAGTACAAGTTCAAGGGCTCAACCAAGAGATTCCAGAAGAGCAAGTATGCACCTAGTACAGGCTTTAAGGGAGGCTACAAGACTGGCATGATTGATAGAAGCAAATCAAGATGATACAATTGCAATGAGTTAGGGCATTTCGCCACTGAATGCCGGAAGCCTCGTCAAGCAAGAGACAAGAAAGATGTCTATGAGAAGAAGGATTCTTATGATGAGTTGAAGAAAGAGAATGCCAAGCTTAAACAGCAATTGGAGGCATTCTCTGGAAAGCAGAAAGGGAAAGCTTATATAGCAGAGGGAAAGCACTGGGATGATACTGATTCGGATGAAGAGGAAGAGTATGTAAATGTTGCCCTAATGGCTGACTCTTTAGAGGAATCACCACAATCATCTCAGGTACCTATCTTAACTTCAATTGATATGTCTAACTCTGAGTACAAGAAAACTGTGCAAGATCAAAGTGTAGAATTGTTTAATGTACACACAAGAATGCTAGCATCAGAAATGGAAAATGCTAAACTAGTTCTTAAGATTAAAAATCTAGAATCTAAAAATGAAGAACTAGAGCTTGTAGCTGTCACATTAGAAGATCTTAAGCAAAAGAATGCGTACTTAGAGAACAAGGTCAAATGTAATGATGAGATAGAGACTATCCTCAGGAAGCAGATTTCAGAGTTAGATTTGAAACTGAATGCTTTTAAGAATTCCGCCCTAATTGCTAAGGAGATCATTGATACTCAGGCCATATGGAATAAAACTGCTATAGGATTTGACTATAACAAGAAAGCTGGTAAGAAGATAGTGGAATTCCCTGTGACACCTTCAGTTGTCAAAAGGAATACTCCACATGTTCTTAAGAATGTTGATTGTCCAGTTTTTGTTAAGCCTTTTCCACCACTCTTTCATGAGGATGATCTTTTCATAAGACAAGAATTGCTTGAGGAGGATTTGTTGAAGGTTAAAGAGGTAAAGACTAAGTTGCCTAGGAAATCAGTAAAGCTGAATTACCTAAAACTGAAGTAGGTGACTTAGTTAGTAATGCTAAAAAGAACAGGAATGGGAATAAGAAGATTGTTAATCAGGAAATGGTTCCATATTCGCCCATTGCATCTAGGAAGTTGTGCACTATTTGTAATTCTGCTGGACACCTTACACATGCATGTAAAAAGGTTAAAGTAGAAACTGCTAATACTTCTGAAATGCCTAACATGTCTGGCATGCCTGATCTTCATGAACCCTGTGGAAAGAAAGAGTGTTTGCTATGTAAGTACAACATCATGCATGCTTATTTTAAGTTGATGAATGATAGTAGCAAAAGCACCGTTAATGTTAAATCCACAGATACTATGAATATCAAACAGGGTAAGACTAAATTGAATGTTACTCCTGTTAAAGTATCTAAACCTTCAGGACCCAAACAATTTTGGGTACCAAAGTCCGCTTAATCAATCTGTGATTGAAGGGTAAGGTTAAAAGCTCAAAGGTTGTGTGGATTCTGGATAGTGGCTGTTCTAGACACATGACAGGTGAAGAGTCCCTGCTTACAGAGGTGGTTAAGAAGACCGACCCGATTGTAACCTTTGGAGATGACAGCAAAGGATTCACTACGAGATATGGTAAATTGAAAGCTGAAAATGTCATCATTGAAAACATCTCTCTTGTTGAAGGACTGAAGCACAATCTTCTAAGTATCAGTCAGTTATGTGATAAAGGCTACAATGTAGATTTCAGAAAGGACAAGTGCTTGATCACCAACAGGAAGGATGAGAAGCTTACTCTACTGGGAGTGAGAAAAGGAAATTTGTTTATAGCTGACTTAAGTTCTACCAGTGAAGGAGAAGTTACATGTTTCTATGCAAAGGCGTCTTCAGAACAAAGTTGGTTATGGCACAAGAAGCTCTCACACTTGAACTTCAAAACTATGAACTCTTTGGTAAAGAGAGAGTTAGTAAGAGGGTTGCCCCTGATGGAATTCAATCAGGAGGGACTATGTGAAGCATGTGAAAAAGGGAAGTCAAAGAAAGCATCACATGGAAGCAAAGGAATGACAAGCATTGCTGAACCATTACAACTGATTCATATGGATTTATTTGGTCCAGTCAATGTTATGTCACTTTCAAGAAAAAGATATGTTGCCCAGTAATAATCTATTGTAGAAGGGGGGTTGAATACAATAGTATAAGATAATCGATTTCTTAATGTATATATCACAAATATGAAAGAAAGATAACAGCTTTATTAAATCTGATATAAAACTGTTACAAACTCTCTCAAGAAATTCTGATGTTCTTGAGAGCTGCTAGCTTACAAAAACTATCTCAAGAAATTCTATGTTCTTGAGAGCTTCTATATGTTTATGTTCTCGTACATAAATCGAAACCAAAACTGTGTTTATATACTACACAGCTTCTCTATCAATGATAAGTCCTAATCAATTACAAAGATTGAAACCTATCCATAATTGATAGCTACATTCTACAAACCAGGAACCGACAGAATAAACTTCCATGTTTAACTAGACTCCAAATATAACTCGAAGTAGGAATCCTGATCAGCTTCCAGTCCTGATGATCAAACCTGATCCCAGTCCTGATATGCATCTTGATCCTGACGACCATGCAATCCTAATGCCGTCAGCAATCCTGATCAGTTGAGTCTAGCTCCTGACGATCATTGAATTCTGATCTAACAAGATATGCATTGGTGATGGTGGATGACTACTCCAAGTACACGTGGGTGTTGTTCATACAATCAAAGGATGAAGTAACACAACTAATCATTGATCACATCAAGAAGATAGAAGCGGAAGCTAAGCTACCTGTGCGGACAATCAGATCAGACAATGGAACTGAATTCAAGAATGTAGTTCTTAATGATTTCTACTCAGAGAAAGGAATATCAAGACAATATTCAACACCAAGAACTCCTCAACAGAATGGAGTAGTGGAAAGGAAGAACAGGACCTTGGTTGAAGTAGCAAGGACCTTGTTGAGTGAATCAAAACTTCCCACTTACTTTTGGGCTGAAGCAGTGAATACAGCTTGCTACACTTAGAATCGAACCCTGATCAACAAAGATCATGAAAAGACTCCGTATGAGTTAATGGCCAACAAGAAACCAACACTGAAGTACTTTCATGTGTTTGGTGCAAAGTGCTTTGTACTTAAAGATGGAGAACATCTTGGCAAGTTTGATGCCAAAGCAGATGAAGGCATTTTTTTGGGCTATTCTCTGGAATCTAAGGCTTTCAGGGTATATGTGATTGAAGATAAGAAGGTGTTGGAAAGCTTTAATGTAACATTTGACGACACCAAAAGACCAGGCCTGAAAACAAGAGAGAACTCTGAATCCTTGGTATTTGAAAATTTATCAGGAGATCTCTCTGACAATGAAGAAGAACCTGAAGTTGTTACAGTTATTAATAATAATCATGATGATAATGATTCTGGACCAAGTGGTGATAGTGGTGGACATACTCAAACTACTACTGGATCCACTAGTCAATCAACAGGGTCAACAGATCATACCATCAACAACTCAGGGGGAGCATGAGAAGGATCAACTAGTCACACTCCACAACATCTAGAACAAGGAGAATCATCAAGATCGCATCTGCCAAGACAAAGGGTATGGAATAGAGATCATCCCTTTCACTTGATCATTGGCGATCCGGACACAGGAGTGAGAACTAGAAGAACATCACAAAATGAATGTCACTATTCTGGGTTTCTTTCAGAAACAGAACCTAAGAAAGTTGAAGATGCTCTAGATGATCCAGATTGGGTGATTGCTATGCAAGAGGAACTCAATCAGTTTGAAAGGCAGAAAGTTTGGAAGTTGGTACCCAGACCTAAGGGAAAATCTGTTATTGGAACAAGATGGGTATTCAGAAATAAGTTGGACGAAGATGGCATTGTAACGAGAAAAAAAGCCAGACTGGTTGCTAAAGGTTACTCTCAAGAAGAGGGAATTGATTATGATGAAACCTATGCACCAGTAGCAAGACTTGAGGCCATCAGAATGTTTCTGGCATTCGCAGCACATTCCAATTACAAGGTATATCAGATAGATGTGAAGAGTGCTTTTCTGAACGGGGAGTTAGAAGAAGAAATGTATGTGGAACAACCTCCAGGTTTTGAGGATTCAAAACTGGCAGACTTTGTGTACTTTCTATTCAAAGCTCTCTATGGACTCAAACAAGCTCCGAGGATATGGTATGACACTCTCTCTGAATTCTTACTTGAAAATGATTTTACAAGAGGTGTTGTAGACAAGACTCTCTTTTACAAAAAGCACAAAAATGATTTGATATTGGTGCAATTATATGTTGATGACATAATATTTGGTTCTACTAATGATGATCTATGCAAGAGATTTGCAAAGTTAATGCAGAGTCGTTATGAAATGAGTATGATGGGTGAATTGTCATTCTTTCTTGGACTGCAAGTGTATCAAAGGCAAGATGGTATATTCATTTGTCAGTCCAAGTACATCAAAGATCTTCTTAAGAAGTATCAAATGGAAGACTCATCTACAGCAAAGACTCTTATGCCAACTGCCACTAAGCTTGATAAGGATGAAACTGATAAGAAGGTTGACATCACAGGCTACAGAGGTATGATAGGCTCATTACTTTATCTCACTTCAAGTAGACCAGATATAATGTTTGCAACATGCTTGTGTGCTAGGTTTCAGTCTGATCCTAAAGAATCTCATCTAATAGCTATTAAGCGAATATTTAGATATCTTAAGGGGACCCCAAATCTTGGAATTTGGTACCCTAAAGATACAGGATTTGATCTTATTGGATATACAGACTCTGATTTTACAGGTTGTAAGATTGATCGGAAGAGTACTTCAGAAAGCTGTCAGTTTCTTGGAAGAAGGTTAGTTTCTTGGTATAGCAAGAAGCAGTATTCAGTTTCCACATCAACAGCTGAGGCTGAATACATTGCTGCTGGTAGCTGCTGTGCTCAGATCTTGTGGATGAGAAACCAACTCCGTGACTATGGGCTTTTGTTGACAAAGATTCTAATATTTTGCGACAACACAAGTGCCATAGCAATCTCTAACAATCCAGTGCAACACTCGAGGACGAAGCACATCGACATCAGGTATCATTTTATCCGAGAGCATGTCATGAATGGAACTGTGGAGTTACATTTTGTACCCACAGAGGAACAAATTGCAGACATCTTTACTAAACCGCTTGATGAATCCACTTTTTCAAAGCTGGTTGGTGAACTTGGGATGTTCAATCTTTCTAATTTATTTTGATTAGAAGTCAGGAACTGCAGAAAGTCCTAGTAAATACATGAGTTTAAGAATTTCTATATCCTTAGGACTCGTGAATTTATTTTCTGGAGCAATTCTCGTAGTTAGGATTATTGTACTAATTTTATATCATAATTATGGATGATATATCTTCTGGCATTTAATTGGTTATTAATTCTAAAAATTATTTAGGTGCTAAATATTTGTTCTAAATATTGAAGCATCTATTTAATTTGAATTAATTTACTTTGTTTTTAATATTGTAGATTAATGCAGCATAATTTATTGGATTTTAATTAATTAATATCATTTAATGATATTTAGTTTATTTTATTCTAAGAAAATTGTGAATTTTCTGTTAACAATTGATTTTGGTAATTTTTTAAAAGAGTTATTCAAAATAAAACTTGACAGGAAATAAAAAGTTTGATTTTTGAAGCATGAACAGGTTTTAAAAATTGAACAGAAGCAAAAACCATCGAATTTACAAAATTCGATAGTTTTTCTAAGTACTAAATAAAAACCATCGAAGTCAAAATTCGATAGTTTTTAAATAGGAAAAGAAAAACCATCGAAAACACCTTTCGATAGTTTTTTAGAATACTTTTAAAATATATCGAAGTGAATTTATCTAAATCAATATTTAAATTCTCGATAGATTTTGAAAATTAGTAGAAAAACCATCGAAGTGAATTTAATTAATTTTATATTACAATTCTCGATGGTTTTTGAAAAGGAAAAGAAAAACTATCGAAAACTTTTTCGCGATAGTTTTTGAAAGTTAATTGAAAATATATTGAAAGGAATTCACTTGATTTAATATATGAATTCTCGATAGTTTTTCAAAAAGTCATTCGATAGTTTTTGGAAGTTATATAGATCGGACTTCGATAGTTTTTCAGAAAAGTGTTTTAAATTCCAATTTAAAAACACTTCGATAGTTTTTCAAAAAACCATCGAAGTGCAGATGACTCTTTTGCCCCTCTGAAAATCTATCGGTAGTACATTTAAAATCTATCGAAACCAGAAATGACAAGTTTACCCCTGACAGTTTTAAAACGTATATAACAATGCCTTTAGCTTTTTTTCTTTTCATTGTTTTACAGATTCAAAAAAAGCTTTAGCCGAGTTTATATACTTACAAATACATACACATCCAAGAACGTCTCTGTTGATAGTTTTCTCCATTTTTATCCAAGAAAAGCTTAAAAAATTTACTGTGTTTCACTGTTGAATTCATTTTAACAGTGAAAACTTGATTGTTTTTGAGTTTTGAAACAAAGTAAGGGAGAATCCATCGAACCAAAATTGTGAACCTCAAAGGAATTATTAACAATACACTTCTTAGAATTTAATTGCTTAAACAATTGAGTTCTTTTGATTTTATTGGTTAGTTGGTTTTCACAATTAGGGTTCTAAATTTTGATAGTGTTCGAAGTTGTGTTTTCAAGAAAAAGGGGTAATTTTGTTAAAGTTTGATTAATTAGAAATAATTAATTAAATTTAAGTAAAAATTAGTTTTGGTTTAAAATTTAATTTTCTGGAGATTTGAAACATAATGGCTGGAGAATTTATTATTACCAAGACTAATCATGTCTCGTTTCAAAACCTGCAAGCCATTACGAACTTACAGTTTCGTGCATGGGCAGAGTTTTTGAATACACGTTCATTAGTGGCATATGCTTTGAGTACTCCCGTAGTCCTTTGCATCGATCAATTGACTTCGTTGTACACAACCGCCACGGATACAAGTGAGAATAACATCAGGTCCTTCAGTTTTGTTGTGCCTGGGGGCAGAACAATAAGGGTGACGGAACATGATTTTAATAGAATACTAAATTTTCCAACAGAAAACCTTGTTCCGGATCCCACGACTGAGGAGATACGTGCTTTCTTCACTCTCATAAGAAGTCAACAACCTAACTTCTTTGTGGGAGAGTTTCTGAAGCATTATTTGACAAAGCCATGGAACTTTTTCTTTCATACCCTAATCCATGTTTTTACTGCCAAGCTAACAAATCTGCATGGTATTCCCTTATTCCTTCAAAATATAGGGTTTGTCATTGCTCACAATAGGCATATTAACATAGGAAGGCTAATGATTGATCAAGTCATTCTGTGCATGGGACCACTGGATGAAAGAACAGGCATGGACGATGTGCTTTGTTTCTATCCTAGGTTCCTACAGCTAATTCTCAATGATATCTTAACAGATAGTGAAAGAGATATTTTTGAAGGTGAAGCCACACAGGAGTGCATAAGGATGAAGAGCAATGCCATAACTGCTCAGATCAGAAAGAATCATCTTCTAGGGGTACCCACTGTTCTCACTGAATATCTAAGAACGGTGCCCCTACCACTTCTACCCCCAGGGGAACAAGTAATAGAAGGTAATATTCCTCCACCTCAACCTGAAATGGCACCTGAACCAATGGATGTTGATCCAGAGCCCTCAGTGGCCATTCCTGACCAGGAGATTTCAAACCCACAATCTCTAACCACGGTCGAAGAGCCTTTGGACGAGCCAAATGAAAACATAAACGAATCTCCTTCCCCTCCTATACCCAGTATACAAACATCCATGAGTGTAGAGGGAGATAGTGCCAAAGCAACACCACATAAGGAGACACACCCTTCAACAGCAGCTCTGCCTACCTCTAAAAGGAGAAAAACAGAAACTGAGGCAACTGTTGATAGTTCATTTCTCTCATCCAAAGAACCCTTCACAGATTTTTCTGATTTTGATTGGGCAATGCTAACAAAAGCAATATCTGAACCCATAGCTCAATCAAGTAAGGAAGAATTGACGGAAGCAACTGGTGTTCCGACCATATTACGGTCAGGTTCACTGGTTGAAGGTTCTAAGAACCAAGGGTCTTCACAGACGTCGAGAGAAGGCTTTGACCTAAATGCACAATCTAAAGGGTCATTGTCTACCTCCCCAGATGGAACATATCTGGATCCTGCGGGTAAAGGGTCTGACGTAGGTGCAGATCGGCAACTCGGTGACAATGAATCAATTACTATTGAGGAGTTAACTAAGGTAAAGTCTTCACAGACTATTGAGGAAGTTTCAGGATCTCTGTTGTTAATAGAGCCTGATTCTAACCCCCTAGAGATTCAAACTCTAGATCCTACTAAGGATATATCATCCAAGGATGATCAGCAACTTGGTCTAACCAAGGACGGGGACTTGCGAAGCCCCATTGCACCACCGGTGACCTCCTTAAGGACAGCTACGGTGTTTTCTTCTGCAGGTACAACTAGCACAAAGGGATTGAGTGAAACAAAAACACTTACACCTGGCCTGAGTGGGAAATGAAAAATGAGTGAAACACCAACAAAAACGTTGAGTGCACACCCAGAGCCAAATGTGAGGAGTGACACCCTAACCCTACCAAACATAGATGATTTGCTATTACCGAGAGAAAGAGAGGTACATGTTCAATCCACCCTCAAGGAGATGACAGTTCACGACAAACAAGGAAATCCACTATTCAAGGTTCCACTGAGACCTTCCTTTGACCAAGGGATCTCCTCTGGTCAAGCCGATGCTTCTTTAAAGACTATTCAAGAGAAGATTGACTTGGCTGCAGCTGATTCTAGAAGAACTTATCGGGTCTTAGGCAGTGCATCTGGCACTATAACAGGTACTAAACTGGCAGTGGACTCCTTGAAGAAGGAAGCTATGGAAGAACTGGTCGAACTGAGGACTGATGTCAAAGAGCTTAAGGATGGTTTCATGAATGAAGTTAATGCTCTACAACAAGGACAAGAAGCTTTGAAGGAAGACGTTCTGGTTATCCGGGATGGTCAAGCTAGGGTAAAAGATGCAATGAACACCCTTTCAAGAGTGGAGTCTAATCTAAATAAGAGATTGGATCACATTGAAAAGACTACCAACTCAAGATTGGATAACATTGACCTAAAGCTAGCTTCTGTGCATGAGATGAATAAGGAGATTATGGAGTTCATGGAGAATCAAGGTGACGGGGTACAGTCTATTTGGAATATGTTGAGGAACCAACAACCCGGACCTTCACAGAAACAACCTGATCCTTCTACTAACTTTTACAATGAGGATAACTACATCGAGGATTCCTCAACTAAGGGGGAGAAAGTTGGAGAAGGGGAAACAAATGAAGTGACTAATGAAGGTTGGCAAACAACTGGATGGGGAGTTTGGGAAACCAATGAAGCTATTCCAGTTAGACAATACTGGATTGAAGACATTGTGCAAGAAGAAGAGAGTGAGGAGGAATTTGAGATCATGCAAGAGCAACCACTACGGGAGGAGCATGAGCCATATTATCCAGAGCCAATAGAACATCCAATCTTGGATGATGATATGGAAGAAGAAGAAGCAAATTCTCTGTCACTAGAAGAACAAGCTGCCTTGGAGATGGTGAAAGATGACAGAGCTGCAATAGATGCCAGGCAAGATGAGAGAGAGAAACAACAAGCAGTTCTAAGGAGTGAAAAGCTTAAAAGATTCAAGGTGTATGCTGAAGTAAGGAAGAAGAAGATGATGGATTTAGCACAGAAGCAAGGTATTGACTGGGAGGTGGCTTACAAAACCTTTTGTGGAGTTGAAGACGGATTAGAAGTCAACGACAATGTGGAGGTGCAAGTCATAATTCAGGACATAAGAAGTGCAAATCCTGATGATCATACTTACTTCACTGCATTGAGAAATACTGTGATCTTTCTGAAAGCTGGGGTTAAAGCAAACGGTGCCTGGAACATATTGATCAACTTTCATGAGAAAGGTACCTTTGTGATTTCCACTAAGTTTTTTGAACAGATAACATACACAGAACTGCAGGTTATGCTCATCAAGATACAAAGGACTACAAGGCTAAATGAACTACTCCGTGAGCATGTTAAGGAGATCTTGATGAAAGTCGGTCCAGAGATTACTGAAGATCCTCGAATGGTTAGATTCATGACGAATGACTTGTTCAGAATCTGCTATTTGGCTGAGGACAAACTGAGAGATTATCCAAGTAATTATCTGATATCAGTGGAGAAGTATCTTAGATCCACTGGATTCACATCAACGGAGAAGGACAAAGCAGCAGACACTCTGAGAAGATTTCTAATGGAGAATGTTCCTTACTATAGGAAGAGAGTGGAAAGAGGATTAGAAGTGCTTCCCAGACTACCAAACATGCCAAAGCTAAACAAGAAAGATGTTAACATTGCATGGTTGTGGGCTGGAGTGGGTCAAGAGGTTGAGTACATTGGAAGACACATTCAAGGAGCAATCCTTAAACCTGGAGAACCACTGCACTATCCATCAGTGATTGATTATCAAGCTGCTAACTCTGATCCAATGATTGAAGAAGGTGAGATCGGAATGGACTGAAGATGAGAAGCAAAGAACAAAAGAACTATCAGCTCAGTCTATAGGAGCAACTTCATTGTATAAAGTTTTATTGTTTTTTGATTTATGAAATCTGGAAATGTATATATATCTGATCCAGAATGCATTTAATATTATTCAAGCTGTCTTACTTTAATTAGTTTAATGTTTCCTTAGTTAGTTGAGTTATCCTCGAGGTATTTGCTTGTCGAACTCTATCCAATCAAATAGGGGGAGATTGTAAAGCATAATGTAACATAAGATGAAACAGAGATAACTACAACTCAACAAAGGACAAGACATACAATAATATTAACAGAAGCACAGGAATCCAGAATCAAATAAGATAAGGTAAACTCAAAAAATCAAAATACGTTATGTATTCTTGAAGTCCGTAAACAGGTCACGGAAAGAAGTTCATGAAAATGTTCAAGCCTCGGTGAGAGCAAAAGAAACAAGACTTTCAAGACGACAGAAGTATGTGAATGATTTAGGGTTAGTACCACGGGATTCCAGTGATTTAATTGAAGCAACCAGAACGACAATGGACTTATCAGAAGCATTGAATTCAAGACATAGAAGAAGAATTGATCAAGTGTTATTCATCTGTGAACCAGACCAGTTGCACTAGTTGACGGCACTAAAAAGATCAAGTTGTTTTATCGTCTCAGAAGAAAGTGATACAGTCTATTACTTAAACACCCAGGAGCTCGGGAGTAATTATTAAAAGATAAAAGACAAGAAAAATGATTCGATAGTTTTTTAATTCAGAAAACTATCGAATGATATAAAAAGCGATTCATTGAAAACCACTTTAACTTAATTTGGTATTCGATAGTTTTTATTTAAAAACTATCGAATGGTAAATTAAGTTAAGTCATTCGATGGTTTTTTAATTAGGAGCAGGTGAAAAGTATTCTTGTTTTACATGTTGATTTTGAAGATGGACGACCAAGATTGTTTCTACAATTAAGGTTCGATAGTTTTCAAATCCAAGTCTACAATTACTATCAGAGAGAAGAAGTGTCTTCTTCATTTAAGGCAAAATACACAGAGACATTATTGAGAGAGAAGTTTGAGCCGGAGAAATTCAGAGAAATTAATAGTGCTCAGAATTTGATCATTGTATTGAATTTGTGTAACCTTAAACTCATTGAATCTAATCTACGGATTAGAAATTGTAGCACCCCTCGAGGTTTATATTTATAAAAAGATATATTCCCCGACTCTTGGTTTGATTTGTTGTGTTTGATTTCGTTATAGAACTGAATGATTAATCCGCGAATGAAATTGAATTATTTGTGAGTATCGTATTCAACCCCCCCCCCCTTCTACGATACTTTGGACCTAACACAAGGCCAATCACACCTTGTTCCTGACACAAGCATCCCTCCCAAACACTCCAAACAGTCTACAACCACCTATACTGTCTCTCAAAAGACTGTAGTTGTAAAATCAAAGAAATCAGCTAGATCTGATGTGTCTGGAAGGCAATCAGGATCAAAGGATTTCTCCTCTACACCACTCACGAAACAGAAGAAACAAGGGGGTGTACAAGGGGTCCTGGTAAAGAAGGCTGATAAGATTAAGGAGGTTGTTTCTGTGAAAAGAAAATTGTTGTTAAGGGATGAAACTGATTCTGAGGATGACATGCCCATATCCTCCAAATTCAAGATGAACAAGGAAGTTGCTGATACTGCTATTGAAGATGTGGCACCATCTTCTAAGACACAGATGAAAAGAAAATGATCTAAAAGCAGGTATCATATTCCTTTGAAGACACATGATACTGATGTACAAGACATTTCAATTCCTGATGAGCAGTCAAATCCTGATGCTCAAGCAAATCCTGACGTTGGTAATCCTGATGCTACTCCAAGAAAGATTGTTTCTATTTCAGACTCTCTATCCAAAGCCTCTCCAACTAAAAGACATGTTGATATTTCATGGGAGAAGCTTGGTACTGCTGCTTCCAATCTTGGGTTCATACATCCAATGGAGAAGAAAATGAGGGCAGAAGAGAAAGTCTTTCAGAGACAAAAGAAACTGAAAGGATCTAGCCCACAAAAACCTGAACCTCAAAGTGGTTCAGCAGCTACTGAAGATCCTGCCCCACAAGAACCACTCACTCAAAGTGTGAGTGAAGGCATAGTTGATGGAATGGTTCCACAAGAACCATTTTCTCAAAGGGAGAATGAAGACATCTGCATTCCAGCCACACAAGAACCATCTTCTCAATATGAAGATACATGCATTACAACTACAGTTTCTGAGAAGTTTCCTGACAATGCTCAAGGGACTTCTGATTTTCCTGACATGGAAGTTTTGGTCGAGGACACTGTCATTGAGGGAAGCACACAAGAACCTCCAACTCAAAGTGTTGAAGCAGCTTTTGAACCTCATGCTACACAAGAACCATTAGTAGAAAATACTGATGCAAGCTTTTCAAATCCTGACAGTGTTGCTCCTGATGCTAGTGGTTCTCCTGATGCTGAGCCAATCCTGATTCAACCACTTAGCTCAAGGCCAATGAAAGATCCTATCTCAGAATCCAAGGATAAACTTAAAGGTGTTGTTCCTGATGCTACTGAAAATAGTGATTCTGGAGATAGTGATGATGATGATTCTGATGATGAAAATGATGGTGAGAAGGATCAGCTTGCTACAGTACTCAAATCTAGTCTTGGAACTAACTTTGGTTCTTCAAGCACTTTCATGGCTGGCAAGGCTACTACAGGAAAAGATCAAAGACAAGACTTTTCTGGTCCTTCACCAATTGATCCAGCTGAGCTTCTAAGAAGAGATGAATGGGAAAATGAATGGTACAGATCTTTTAATTCTGTCAGTTTTCCATGTGCTTTGGAACATGCTGCTCATGCTGCCAGAATCATAGAAAGTGAAGATTTAAGGAATCACTTGAAGGCTACAACTTTTTTATCCAAGAGCCTCAAGACTGAAATTGATTCTGTGAAGGATGCTACTGAACATGTGAGGACTGATATCTCTAAAAACTTGACAAAGGCTCTAACTGCTTTTCAATAGAGGGTTGTGGAATCTTATGTTAAGACAATTGTTTCAGAACAATCTCACATTCACAACAGAATTGATTCATTGGAATCTAAGGTAACTGACATTCAAGCCTCTCTTTCCTTAATTTTAAATTTGTTATCAAATTCTGATGTCAAAAAGGGGGAGAAGGTAAGTCAGACAAAATGTACACCTGAACTAGTATTGAGAAGAAATAATGATGATGACAATACTGGTAATGATGGTGATGATATGGTATTTCAAGGAGAAACCTCTGATGCTGCTGTGATGAAGTCTACAATTCAAACTTCTCAAAGTCAATCCACGCAGTCAACTCATGTTTCTGATTCTGGAATTAGAACAGTAAGGACACTGGTGAAATCTCAGATCCTGACGGAAGAGCAAATCCTGACAGGTGATCAAATCCTGATGGCTGATCAAATCCTAATACCTGGTCATGGACAAACACTCTCTACAATTCCTGAAGGTGATGAAGATGTTCTTATTGATAATCATGAAGATGTTGCTAATCTATTCCGGAATTTCACAACAAGAGATGGTGTTGTTGTCACTCTTTATCACACTGATAAGAGAATTCAACAGTTATCTGCAAGGCAGGCACTTTCTACTGCTAGTGAAGAATATCCTGATCTCTCACATGAAGAATTTCTAAGTCAACAGAGAGAAATGATGGAGAGTTTTAAGAATCCTGATCCTACTAGAGGTAGAGGAGGCAGAGGTAGAAGAGGTGCAAGTAGAGGAAGAAGCTCATCAATTCAACATATGCCTAGACAGACAAGGTCTAGAAGTCTAAGAATAGAAGACATTTTTAAGCCTACTCAAATTCCAGTAGTTCCTGATACTCAACCTAACAGGTCTACTTTTGGTGATGATGGAATAATTGAAGAAGAACCTGAATTAAGAAGAAAATCAAGACAATCAACACTCATCAGTAATACAGCTCAAATTCCATATTCTAATCCTGACACTGTTAAAGATCATGATGAATTTGAAATTCTACAAGAGGTTGATTTGTTAATCTTATCTACTGTGGTTGATTCACATAATGAAGAAGTGGATGAAGAAGAAGAAAGAAGAAGAAGAGAAGTAACAAGAACAACAAATAGAGATTTCAATCTCTATATGCAAAAGCTTAAACATTCAAATAGATTGTTGTGGAGAAATTCAAGAAGACAACAACACAAGATAGAGAGGAGCTATGTTCTTGAAAAGGAAAAAGACGAGAAGTGAAAACATATTGACACACTTAGGTGTGATAGACCTATCAACTATCAGTCTGGTGGAATTATAACAAATGTCTCCAGTGTTGCTGACTTTTCTGATTCATTGAGATCCAAAGCACTCTGGTTACAAATGTTTTCAAACATAAGACAGATGCCACATAATACAAGATGAGGTATAGGTCACAAAGATGTTGAATTTCTGAACATGTCATATATTGACCCTCACTCTTTGACTGATATTGGAGGTAACTTAAATTCTGAACACCTGAACAATTTATTAGCTGTTGATATTGTTATAGATTGTCATGATGGTACTGAAAAGAAAGAAAAGCTTTTGTGCTTCATGAAAGATGGTAGTGTGAAGGTGATGATCATTCAAGAGCTGTTGGTTAAAACCACAAAGGAACTGAAATATGTTCATTATCTGCTGAGATGGAAAAACAAAGTGTGCAAAGAATGGAGTGATATGATTCTGTCAACAATTAAGAGAAGACTTGATGAAGGAAAAAATTTCAATGGTGATTATACTCCATGTACTTAAATCTGAGAGGTCAAGATGTGGAAATGCAAAGGGGCACTGCTGTTAAAGAAATGACCTTTGGCATGACGTAACTTACTCTTAATCCTGATGGGAAGGAAATTGCTTATCTTTTGCTTGAAGAGCACAATCTACAGAGAAGTTCTATACAGAATCTTAGAGCAGCTATCTACCAGATAAATAAGGAAGATGGAGATCTTAAGGAAAGACTAATTCAGATTCTTGAAGACAAAGAAGAAAATCTGCTATCAAACTTCTTGAAGATGAATTTGTTCTATCAGAAAATCCAAACAGATAAGTTGCTGCTGTAAATATTTGTACATTTTGTAAATAAGTTTTTGACATCATTGAATCTAGGAATCTATACTTTATTTTACAAAGTATGAGATTGAGGGAGATTGTTAGATCAGGATTCAATGATCGTCAAGATCTAGACTCAACTGATCATGATTGCTGACATCATCAGTATTTGCTCAAGCGTCAGTATCAGGATTGCTATCAGGATTACTATCAGGACTATGATCAGGATTGATCATCAGGACTGGAAGCTGATCAGGATTACAACTTCGAGTTATTTATGGAGTCTAGTTAAAGAAGGAAGTTTATTTTGTCGGTTCCTAGTTTATAGGAATGAAGTTGTCGGTTAGGATATGTTTCAATATAGTTTGTAATTGATTTGGACTTATCTTGTTATCGATAGAGAAGCTGTGAAGTATATAAACACAGTTTAGGTTTTGATTTTAATTAAACAATTGCATACACGAGTATATTGTAACCTAGAAGCTCTCAAGAACATCAGAATTTCTTGAGAGAGTTTGTAACCATTTTATATCAGATTTAATAAAGCTGCTATTATTCTTTCATATTTGTGATCTATATTTGATTAAGTCGAGAGTCTTATACAATTGTATTCAACCCCCCTTCTACAATTGTTATTTACTTGGCAACAAAAGTTTTATTTAAAGTAGAATATATGTTCGAATTTATAGAGGATAAGAGTTCGAATATATAAGAGTTCGAATATATAAGAGATAATTGCAATTAAAAGTTCTAATGGACGTAGAATAGGTGTTCGAATGTATAGAGGAGAAGAGTTCGAATTTATTGAGACTTTATACGTTAGACATATAATTAAAAGTTCTATCGGAAGTATAATAAGTTTTCGAATTTATAGAGTAGAAGAATTCGAATTTATAAGAAATACATATTAAAAAAATCTATTAGAAATAGAATAGGTGTTTGTGAATCGTAAGGTATGTATAATTAAAAAATTTATTGGAAGTAAAATTGGAGTGCGAATTTATATATGTGTTTTTTCAACGAGAGAACGGTTCATTAGAAATGAGTATTTTAGTAAGAAAATTAATATATGATACAAGTATTCAATGTATAAAATTTGCGATTTCGATAGAATATGTGTTCGAATTTATAGAGGATAAGAGTTTGAATATATAAGAGATACTTGCAATTAAAAGTTTTAATGGACGTAGAATAGGTGTTCGAATGTATAGAGGAGAAGAGTTCGAATTTATAGAGACTTTTGTTAGGTCCAAAGTATTGTAGAAGGGGGGGGGGGGGTTGAATATGATACTCACAAATTATTCAATTTCGTTCACGGATAATTATTTGTGTTCTTGTCCGAAATCAAATATAACAAATCAAAACACGAGTCGGGGAATATATTGTTTTATAAATATAAACCACGAAGGGTGCTACAATTCTAATCCGTAGGATTAGCTTCAATGAGTTTAGGTTACACAAAATCAATACAATGATAGAATTCAAAGCACTGTTAATTTCTCTGTCAAATTCTCAAGCTCAAAACTCTCTCTTCATAAATGATGTTCTGTGAAATTCCTAACTGAAGAAGACACAGTCTTCTCTCTGCAAATTGTAGTCTTGAAAACTATCGAAGGCTTTAGGAAGAATCCTGGCCGTCCAAGTTTTCCATCAACCTGACAAAGCATACAAATTTCCACCTGCTCCTTAAATAAAAAACTATCGAATGGAAAACTAGTTACTTTTCAAAGTTATTCGATGGTTTTTCATTCAAATCTCCTTGATCATTTTCGATAGTTTTTCTTAGAAGAAAACTATCGAAGTCTTCTAATTGCATTTTGATCCTTGAAGGTTCTCTCTTTTTGCAGCAAGCATATTGTACTTCCAATTAACCTAAACATAGCTTATAATATTCTTCTCACTTTCAGGATGTTTCAGGTTAGACTTAAATCAATTTCTTCTGAGACGATAAACATCTTGATCTCTTTAGTGCTGACAACTAGTGCAACTGGTCTGGTTCACAGATGATTAACACTTGATCAATACTTCAATGTCTTCAATTCAATGTTGTTGATAAGTCCTTTTTCGTTCTGGTTGCTTCATTAAAATCACTGAAATCCTCTGGTACTAACTCTTTATCATTCAAATACTTCTGTAGTCTTGAAAGTCTTGTTTCTTTATTTGTCACTGAGGCTTGAACATATTAATGAACTTATTTCCGTGACCTGTTTACGGACTTCAAGAATACATACCATATTTTGATTTTTTGAGTTTACCTTTTCTTCTTTACTTCTGGATTCCTATGCTTCTGTTAATATTATAGTTTGTCTTGTCCTGTGTTGAGTTGTAGGTATCTCTGTTAGATCTTATGTTACATTATGCTTTACAATCTCCCCCTATTTGATTGTTAGAGTTCGACAAACAAATACCTCAAGGATAACTCAACTAACTAAGGAAACATGAAACTAATTAAAGTAAGACAGATTGATAATATAAAATGCATTCTGGATTAAATATTTACATTTCCAGATTTTTAATTTACAAAGAACAGTAAAAAAAATTACAATGAAGTTGCTCCTCTAGCCTGAGCAGATTGTTCTTTGCTTCATCTTCAGTCCAATAAGATCTCACCTTCTTCAGCTACAGAATTAGAATTAGCAGCTTGATAATCAATCACAGATGGATAGTGCAGTGGTTCTCCAGGTTTAAGGATTGCTCCTCTGATGTGTCTTCCAATATATTCAACCTGTTGACCCACTCCAGCCCACAACCATGCAATGTTAACATCTTTCTGATTTTGCTTTGGCATGTTTGGTAGTCTGGGATGCACTTCCAATCCTTTTTCCACTCTCTTCCTATAATAGGGCACATTCTCCATAAGATATCTTCTTAGAGTGTCTGCTGATTTGTCCTTCTCAGTAGTCATGAATCCAGTGGACCTAAGGTACTTCTCAACTGATATCAAATAGTTGTTTGGATAATCTTTCGGTTTGTCCTCCGTCAGATAGCAGATTCTGAACAAGTCATTTTTTATGAATCTTACCATTGGAGGATCTTCAGATACCTCTGGACTGACTTTCATTAAGATTTCCTTAACATGCTCACGGAGCAGTTCATTTAGCCTTGTAATTATCTGGATCTTAATGAGCATCACCTGCAATTCTGTGTAAGTTCTCTGTTTGAAAAACTTTGTGGAGATCACAAATGTACCTCTATCAATGAAATTGATTACTATGTTCCAGGCACCATTTGATTTCACCCTAGCCTTCAGGTAGATAAGATAATGTCTCAATGCAGTGAAATAAGTCTGATCTTCTTGATTTGCACTTCTGATGTCCTGAATGATAACTTCCACATCAGCATTGTCGTTGACTTCTAATCCGTCTTCAACTCCGCAAAATGTCTTGTAAGCCATCTCCCATTCTTTTCCTTGCTTCTGTGCCAAATCAATCAGCTTCTTCTTCCTTACTTCATTATACATCTTAAACCTCTTTAGTTTTTCGCTTCTTTGAATTGCTCGGTGTTTTTCCTTTTCAGCTTGTCTGGCTTCTCTTTCTGCTTTTTCAGCTTTCAATCTCTCCAAGGCAGCTTCTTGTTCTATTGACAGAGGATTTGCTTCATCCATATTATCATCCAAGATAGGATGTTACATATTATGTTACATTATGCTTTACAACTTTATACGTTAGACATATAATTAAAAGTTCTATCGGAAGTATAATAAATTTTCGAATTTATAGAGTAGAAGAATTCGAATTTATAAGAAATACATATTAAAAAAAACTATTAGAAGTAGAATAGGTGTTTGTGAATTGTAAGGTATGTATAATTAAAAATTTTATTGAAAGTAAAATAGGAGTGCAAATTTATATAAGTGTTTTTGTTGGTCCTTGACTATTGCAGAAGGGGGGGGGGTTGAATGCAATACTGATAAATCTCAATCTACGTTTCAACAACAAAAACTAAGATTAAGGATTATCAGTTTATCTATTGCAAACACAAGTAGACACATGAGTAATTCTCACAAAATAAATGTTTTATTTATTTTGCAATGGGTTGCTACAACCTCAAGAAAATGTTTGTTTTCTTGAGCTTCAGTTTCTCGAGAGTGATTACAGAGAATGGATTGAGCGATAGACTAAGTAAGTTAAACCTATCACTATCAACACGGGTCTTGTGAAGGTGCTGTCATTTTCATGTGGCGGATTCTTACAAATTGCCTACCCGTGATTCTTTCCTAAATTGCTATACAAACAGCTTATTAGTACATAACAAAGCAATCTAGAAACATTCTATTTCAAGCTAACACAATTCAGTAGATGTAGATTTGTCATACTCTGGAATTGGTGAGCTTTGTCATGTGATCTCTCAAGCTTCGGTCGTAGTCTTGCAGACCTGTTACAGTGTTGGGATACTGCAACACGCCTGTTTCTTGAACATCCAAACTGTCACAAGTTTGAATGGGTTGTTCCCCAATACAAATGTTATCCCTTCATGACAGTATCCTGATGGTTGAGCTTGCTGTCACATGAATGCGCTTTTGGTGACAGTAAGAAATCCCCACAGAAGGTGCTGTCAGGATTTCCAAGCTTGCTGTCAGGCTAAGATAAATTTGTTGTCTGAGGGCTTCCGCCAATGTTGCTGTCAGAGTGAATGTACTGTCGTGACTTGCAACATGCTGTCTTCAAGTAACCTTACTGTCAATGCTGTGACAGTAATATTTATTCTTGCTATTCATCTTGAGCACTTCTTGAGTCTTGAACAAATAAGTGAACTTCTACCAAGATGTACTAGAATCTTATTTGCAGCAAACAAAAACGGTTACATAGACATACTCTGGCTGTGACAGTATGTTCATACTTAATAAAATTAAGTACATAAAATATCTAGTTAAGTTGTCTCATAGCTATCACCCATAAATCCTAACAGTTTTTTCAACGAGAGAGCGGTTCATTAGAAATGAGTATTTTAATAAGAAAATTAATATATGAGACAAGTATTCAATGTATAAAATTTGCGATTTCGATCTTAACAAAGAAAATATGTTTAACGAGAGGACGGCTTATTAGGGAGAAATGACTGATTATTGTAATTTTATAAATAAAGTTTTCTAAAAAAATTATAACGCCGCCGTGAAGCGCGGATTTATCAACTAGTTGTTTCGAAAATAAGATAAACGAATCTTATCTTTTAACTTATAAGCTCTTAGTTACCGCATAAATGGTGCCATTACTTACTACTTACTCGTAACACCTCAAAGATATAATTGTGTATACGATTGCATGTGTTTATACCGTGTGTGCATGTATATCTACAAATTTTATCTTCTTAACTGGGCTAAAAATAACCTTAATGACATAATTAATATTGCATTAATTAAATATAGTTAGTTCATAAATAAGGTCCATTTAATAAGGTCCGAAACTCTAATTTCGTAATTAATATTTTGGCTAGAAGTACAACCTGTCTGTATTAAGAGACGTCCAATACAGACTTGTTTAATTTAATACGAGTAGGCTTGTTTCAATACAAGTTCGTTATTCATTATGATATGAAAACAACTCCTATGAAGGATTTAGAATTTATCCTTGTACACCGTCAAAGATAAGATTTATCATTCAAGTAAGTCAATATTTATCCACCGTCAAGGATAAGATTTATTCTTCAAAGTAATCATTACTTATCCACTAGGCTTCTAAACGCTTATATAAAGGGTCTGACCCATCATCTCAAAACTACGTTTTATTGACTTGATTTTCTAAATATTAGAGATAGATAGACATCTTGTTATGATCAAGTTAGTCCTCGATAACAAGAACAGCTCAAAATTCCCAAATCCTAGCAATAAATATATGTATTAAATACACCCTAAATTTTATTTCATAACATTAACCGACACAATATATTAGTTACCTACAGTGCCCGTGGCTGGGAAGTGGAAACTGACAGAAATCCCACACTCAAATCTTTATTTCATATTTCATCATTCATGCATCAACGTTACGCAAAAATACAAACCAAGTGAATCCAAACTTGTACTAGTTCCGATCACATTACAAACTAATCAGAAATTGAGCGTAAAATGGGCCTGTTTGGCCAACAATTTAAAAGTTAACTTATGCATTATAAGTTGATAAAAAGCTTATGAGAACCGTTTGTGTACTCAACTTATTTAATAACTTATAATTTATAAATTGATAAGTTGAATGTTAGAAATCACCAACATTTTACTTAACTTATCAACTTATTCTTTGATTTCTTTATTTTTTGAATACTTTATATTTTAACTTTGTGTTTTTAAATATTTTTTTAATTTAAAATGCAAGTGTTGAAATCATTGTATTTAATAATTATTTTTTCAAATTTAATTTAGCAAACTCTTAACTAACTTATAAGTAAATTTATCCAAACACTCGTATAACTTATAAGAATCCATCAACTTATCACTTATAAAACACGTACTCATTTTAAGCTATAAGTCAACTTTTTTGTGATACCGCAAACACGATGATTGATATAAGTCATGCACTATCTTATAAGTTGCTTATACGTTGATAACAGAACAAGATTTAGGGCATGTTTGGCTGCAACTTAAAGTTGCAGCTTATGGCTTATAAACCCAAAAGTGCTTATTGGGGGTGTTTGCCAAAATAAGTGAAACCAACTTATGGCTACTTAAAATGGATAAGTTGAATGTTAAGAATCCTTAACATTCAACTTATAACTTATAACTTATTCTCGATACACGCAATATATAATATCCTTCAAATCTTCAAAACCATATATCTTTTGATCCGTTCATTAAAAAATTGATATGTATATATCAAATGTCTCTACTCATCGAGATCTATCAATTGATATTCATTTATATATATTAAAAAATAAATATTTTAAAAATAATAAAAAAAAGTTAACTTATAAGTTCTGATTTACCCAAACACTCTACTGCTTATAAGTTCTGATTTACAAAACACTCTAGGACTTATAAGCTCAGCTCTATTTATCACTTATAAAGCACTTACTCATTTTAAGCTAAGTCAACTTTTGCTTGATACCCCAAACGCCCACTTATATACTACTACAAATATTATTCAATATACATACATATAAGTCCTAGTCCTTAATAAATGATTTATGTAACGCATTAATATACGTACACGGTACACATAAGTCCCGGTCCTTGACGGTGAAAAGATTAACACATGATTTTATGTGAATGCGGAGATCACGTTAACTATCAGCATTGGCTTTAATATTTTTAATCAGAGATTATTTGTAGATAATTGTTGATCGACAATAAACGTACACTTACAATGGAGCTGGCGGTCTGTACACATGTAGTGTATGTAGAGAGATTGAAACAGTAGATCGGGGGCATTGAAGAGATAGAATGTCATTAATATGTACAGGTAGAGTTGTTTCAAGAGTCGGTGTGATTCATCTTTTATTTTTCCTGATTGCAAGTCGTAACCACCGTCATTGACACAGAGTTCATCTAGAATTACCACCTCCTTTTGTTACTACTGTACTTTGAAAATATACAAACAAAAAGTACAAAAATCCCACTGAAACTTTAGACGTGTGTACAAGCTCTAACCAGCACTTATATACAACAAATTCAATTAAGATTCTGAATTTCAGGGTTAATTAGTGTGGTAATACTACGGAAAAATGGGTTAGGAGTATTTTTCGTTGTTGCACAGTCAATATATAAATCTTATTTTGCGAGACTCCAATCCGAAGACTCTTATTTACGAGAATCGTATCCAAAGACGACGACAAAGAATAAACTCTTATCACTAGAATAGTGTATTCTGAGTTTCAATATTAGTTGTGAATTGTGATAGTTAAAAGCAATCCTAAAACTACTACTACTACTTACTAGTGTGGTGGGGTATTTTCCTGAATTATATGTCAGTGCAGAAAAATATGCAAAGTTTGGCATTTAATTTTTCAGATTAAACGACACCCTGTCAAGATAGATACGACGACCCCATCAGGAGACAGGGCCGTACGGTCCCCATAACATATCACTTGCCCCTTCTTTATCTCCATTCCAAGATTTATAATCTTTAGACAACATTTATACACACTCTTAAAATGTAGAGAAGATTAAAGTGGCCAAGTCAGAGCATTTAAGATTTTTCTCTAAATTTTAACTTTAACCCCAGTTATTAGGTAATCATACAAGTTTAATGACCGCGCAAAATTTAATCTCACTTTTCTCTTATAAAAAGGACAGTTGCATTCAACCTTCAATTTGATCCAAGTTAGTGAGAGAAACTCTTAAGCACTACAGTCCTCCTAAAGTACAACAATGGAGGTTTTGTTGAGACTACTTTGCATATTTCTGCTGTTCTTCATTGTCAAAGCTGTTGTGGAAGGTGGTGCTAACCACCATCCGGAATCAAGGTTTGTATATGTACCTGCTTATCACAGCACAATGCAATGACTATATTTTGGCTGGATCGCGTGATTTATGATTCTTATTAGCTCTGTTTTCTTTAGTATTGACTGCATTTTGATTATATTTCTTTTTCGAATCAATGGAAAAAATATCAGCAGCGAAGAAACAATTCAGTTGCAGAGCTCAAGTAATACAACAATGGGTGCCTACAAGTAAGTTCTCCCCTGCATTTCAACTGCATTTCTACCTTTTGGATTTGCTTGAGTTTAATATAATAAGTAGAAGTGGTTATGATAATCATAAGTTAACCTTATAGCTTAAATAGTGAATAATTAATCTTGTTACCTTAGTGAATAATAATAAGATGAAATTACTACATTAATGGCCAACCCAACTTGGCCTGTTAATAATTGATCTACGCTGTGGTTTTTTCTTAATTACAGAATCATTTCACATGACTCTCTTAATGGAACAAATCTTACATTTTTATCTGCTACTTTAACTTTAACAGTCAAGTAGTTTCTCTTCCTAGGAAAAAGGATTATTCTTGCTTTTGTAAGTGCTACTGTAACACATTAGTACAGTTAACTGTTAGTACTGCTATTATTCTGACTGTCGGTGTTGTGACCATCTACACTTTTTTAGGCATGAGCATGCAGTGGATGATCCAGATTCAATTGCAACCATGGTTAACTTGTAAGCCTGTTATTGCATTTTACAAGCATAATTTATCTTTTCAAATTACAACAAATAATTATCGTACGTACGTGTCATATTCGTTTGATTATTATTTGATTCAATTTCAAACAAGTCAGTTGGCGCGGTAATTAGGTGCGACCAAAGAATCATGAGTTGGACTCTCTTATCTAACATGTTCGGGTATGACCAAATGGTCATGGATTCGACTCTCTTATCTAATAATGTACAGGTTGTTTCGAAAACATGAAACCATGGGTTTTTCATAAATATCTCATCAACAAGTTTGTTATTTAGTGGCGGTGATCTGAAGATGAAGGGGACTAAGGACCCCATGTTCTACAAACTGTTGCATGGGTTTCCCCTTTCTTCTTCTGCATCGACAGTGTCTTCTGAGAAATGTTACTAATCCGTAACTTGCCATAACGGGTAGTCCATGATTTTTATTACTTGCTTCTGATCTACTACAAAACATACCTCGCCCCACCAACACCACATTATTGTGAATTTATAGCCCCACCTTATGTGTATTCATTTCAAACAACATTAGCTGTGTTTTTAAGATGATCAGGGTTGGTTTCTCCATGGACCGCATTTCTATTCAATGCCCCTTCCCCGACTCAGCGGTTTATTTCTCTCTCGGGCGATTTATATCAATCTGACTAAAAATACTGCAGAACAAACAATTTTGATTATTTAGAAACTTAGGGAAAAGGATGATACAGAATTTTCAAAGTTAAATAACAATGCAATCTTTCAAGATGAGTTTAAGTGCTTCTCGGACATAATTTCAGATTTCTCCTACAAATCTATCACACCTACTCAAATTGCTTTTAAAGTGTACTGATTATCAGAGCAATGGGGCGGGTGCCCTGATATTGCTGCAGTGCTTGGTTTTTTGCTTTACTGAGTCCTGCCTATGTAATCAATTGGCGCCCCTCTTGACTAATATTAAAAAGTTGGATTATATTAAGATATGCCTAAGCTGACAGAAGTGTGTGATATTTGCAGGGCAATAAAAAATAGTACTGAAAGGAGAAAGTTGGGTTTCTTCTCTTGTGGAACAGGGAACCCTATTGATGACTGTTGGCGCTGTGACCGCAACTGGATACGCAACCGTAAGCGACTTGCCAACTGTGCCATTGGTTTTGGACGCTCTGCTATTGGCGGTCGTGATGGCAAGTACTATGTGGTCACGAACCCAAATGACGATGACCCTGTAAATCCGAGACCAGGCACACTTCGTCATGCTGTAATCCAAGACAGGCCTTTATGGATCGTCTTCAGACGAAGCATGGTGATCACACTAAAACAAGAGCTAATCATGAACAGCTTCAAAACTATTGATGCCCGAGGACATTCTGTGCATATCGCAAATGGGGCTTGCATTACCATTCAGTTTGTCACCAATATTATCATTCATGGTCTCAACATCCATGATTGTAGACGAACTGGCAATGCCATGGTTAGAAGCTCACCAAGTCATTATGGTTGGAGGACAATGGCTGATGGTGATGGTATTTCCATTTTTGGATCAAGTCACATTTGGATTGATCACAATTCTCTATCAAAATGCGCTGATGGCCTAATTGATGCTATAATGGGATCAACTGCAATTACAATATCTAACAATTACTTCACTCACCACAATGAGGTAACTATAGAAGCTTGCAATATATATCATTATAGTTCATGTATCGACGATATCATTAAGTCTGATTAACATAACCAATATGCAATGACCATCAGGTGATGCTATTAGGCCACAGCGACTCCTACTGGAGAGATAAGGCTATGCAGGTAACAATTGCTTTCAACCATTTTGGAGAGGGTCTTATGCAGAGAATGCCAAGGTAATATTTTTGCTGGTGTGATGCTGTCACCAAGTTTGATTCCATACAGGTACTTCGGAAGAAAGATTTTCTATCAGTTTTACCAAGAAATTCGTCATCTTTATTGATTTGCAGGTGTAGGCATGGATACTTTCACGTCGTGAACAATGATTACACCCACTGGGAAATGTATGCTATTGGAGGCAGTGCTGATCCCACAATAAACAGCCAGGGCAATAGATATCTTGCTCCGTCAAACCCTTTTGCTAAAGAGGTCAGCAACTGAAGTCAAAACAAGCTATACAGTCCCTCAGCTTGTGTAGATTTTTACCTGATTGGTTTGAATGTGCAGGTGACTAAGAGAGTTGATCTCCGTACACACAGGTGGAGACACTGGAATTGGAGATCAGAAGGAGACCTGATGCTAAATGGAGCATATTTTACTTCATCTGGTGCTGGAGCTGCAGCAAGCTATGCCAGGGCCTCAAGTTTGAGCGCAAAGTCCTCTTCCTTGGTAGGATCTCTTACCTCCCATTCTGGTGTGCTTCTCTGCCGTATAGGCCGCCAATGTTAACATTGAGTTTAAACAGTTGGCAAGAACTAGCATAAAACGACCATAGGAAGAAGTTGTTGATAACACATTCCAGTTTTCATTTACCCTATACTTTATGATACCCGACGTCTAAGTCAGTTTAGTAGTTCAGTTCAGTTTTCAGCCGAGTCTGTTTGTCTGGTAAGTGTATATCTTTTTCGTACGTAATTACACGAATTTTCAATCTCCCTTGATCAACCTCCGGCCTGCTTCAATTGCGAAATCACAATTCTAAGAGCAGGTTCAGAAGCATTTCTCCTCCTGTTTTCATGATTGTTTATTTATACCGAGATTCATTACTTCATTTCGAAGTAATCCTTCCTTTTCCTATTAAACTTTTGTGGTTTTTTTGCTTGAGTCTTTTTTTTTGCTTGAGCTAGATTGATTCCACATCTCTGTCTCTAAGCCATGCATTGATCTTCAGAACAAACAGAAAACGAAGAAATCAGCTTTTTCTTTTGTTGATGTGCTTTGGTATTCTGGGTTCTTGCTTCAATGTAATTAAGATTTTACTTGCATTTACTCTGTCTTTTTTTTAAATTTGTAAATCTCTTTCTGTTCGTTTCACTCAATATATAGCAGACAGCTAGCAAACAATGTTTCCACAAATTAACCAGCAGTTAAACTAAGCAAGAACAAAAAAAAAAAAAATTAAAAATAAAGCAAGAATATGACAGACATTATACCAACAAATGCTTCATGGACTTTACATAACCATCAAAAATCTGAAAGTTTCTCAATTCACAGTTCTTAAGCATTACTAAAGTTGCATGTTTAGAAAATACAGTCACCTGAGCAACAATTTTTTTACATTTTAAAACGTCGGACTTTTAACAAGTCCCGTCAATTATATATTATGGTGGGATTAAATAAAACTCATACAGGGGCAACATATCAAGAATCTCAGTGAATTCCTCATTTCACTCGTGTGTAGATGAGTGCTAAGTATGCGCCATAGGCTCAGCCGCTCAAGTCAGGTATTTTTACTTTTTAGTTTCATGAAGATATAAAACACAACTGCTAAAACACGTCTAGAAACCAGTTTTAATTGTAAAAGTATATACAACAAAAGATAAAAAGAACGCGTGAATTTCTTCTTGTGAACTCTTTTCATTAAGAACCACTCAGCACCAAATGTCGCCAGTCACTAGAAATGGGATGGAATGTCATAAATATATATGAATACGAACCGCCAATTTCAGACCTTCTATTTGTACTTTTCCATTATTCTTCTTGCTTCTTCTAGCGAGTCATCTGTAGAAGATTCAGAATAAGTAGTTCCTCCTCCCCCTTTTGAGCCTTCATCTTTGTTCAAGGCCAGAAATGCAAAATAACAAAGTCCCATCACAGCCTGGCATCAAGTAGCAAACACAAAATTATCTTCTGAACACTTCTGAAGGAATTGACACACATTCAACAAATTCTCTAGGACATCCAAGTAAACAAATTAATTTCAATAGAGATCAGACAGCGCGCAGATCATAAATCTGATGTACTTATACCACTGAGTTCAGGAGTTTATAAGAGAGGAATAGAAAAAAAAAATTAAACAAAGAGAGACATAATCTACTAGTTTCCTTAATTTTTAAATCTCATGACCAGCAACAATATGTTTGTTAAGCTGCACCATATTCAGGAAATAAATGTTAATTGAGTTTGGGATCACAGGAAACCATCAACTCAACTCAGTTTAAATCATAACTCAACAAGTATGCAATGGTTACTTCCGCAAGATCTTTCTCGACTTCTGTAATCTGCTCTTGCACGTCACTAACTAGTAACTATACCCCTTGCAAATTCTAATCTTACTGATCAATTTCCTAAACATGTCATGATAACGAGCAGCAATAAAGTCGTTGAAATATAGTTTTGTCTCCTAAAAATGGAGCAGTAAAACATACCAGCGCAAAAAAAGCTGTGGACAAAAATGACTTGAGTACAAAGAGTGCAAGGGATACTCCAACAACAGTCACTGAGAGCTTTGCAATTGGTCTTGGAACAGAATCCTAAATATCACAATGAATACAAGTCCTGATTGAAATATGCATTTAAAATTCAAATATAAGGAGATGATGTAGTCAATATGAGCAACTTAGCAATAAAAAGGAAGTAAATATGAGCTTACAGGCACCATATCAGTTCCTGCCTCAACTCCATCCTTACCAACCTTCCACACTGTCCGAATGACTAATTTCACAAAATTCACAGATAGAAAAGAGAAAGTTAGAACAACAAATGCATTGCATGGTTTGAGTTCACTCAAACAAGGAATATACAAATGAGTAGTTCAATCCAATAAACTTGGCCAAGGGCAAGCAAGTTTTGAACTACACAGAACAATAATATAGAAGTAGGTAGATCAGGGTAAAAAATCTCATACAAACCAAGTAGATATTTTCATCAGTAACGTGAAGCAAACAATGAGAAATAGTCAAAATAAAATGAGAAAATGCCCAAAATACCTACCAAAACGGGGTGGACTGCCCAAAATACCCACCAGCGGAATGTTCCGCCCAAAAATCCCGCTGAATACGCACGTCAGACATGCGTATTCAATTTTTACAAAGGATGCGCATGTCTGAGATGCGTATTCTTTGTTTTTTCAAAAAGTGTATACGCATGTCTGACATGCGTATTCGCAACCAAACAAACCAAACTCTACAACCACAATAATCTTAAAATTTGTAATTAAGGCCGATCAAACCCTTCACGTTATCTTCCCTGTGCTACAGTGATCAACTGCTACTACCACAGATAAGCTACAATGATAAATTTATTTTTTACCACTCAAATAGTCAACAAAAATTAATCTTTGCACTTAAAACAACAAAATATCCAGAACATTTAAAACTAGGTACAAACTGGCACCAAAATGCAACATTGCATTAATCCTTGATCTTCCTAAAACCCAATTCATCATCTGCAACTAAGTTGCCCTAAAAATTAGAAATTCGTATATAATATATCTCCGACTGCCCCTCAACAACCAAAATACACGGACCGTAATAAGCATTTGCCTGTAAACCAATTATCATCCACAGACAAAATCCTCTACATTATCTGCAAGGCCTCCCCTAACAGATATCCCTCATTCTCGATAACCAGACGATCGAGTCTCAGTGGGGTCAAATGTGTACCGGATTATTTAAAATCTCGCAATCGACCTATCAAAAACACCTCTAAATTAAATATAAACCACCTTATTCATCCCCCGCAGTTTTTATTTGCTTTTTTCTTCTTTACTTCTTAAATTCAACATTAACACACTAAAAAAGCTTTTAATTTAGAAGATAATATATCCAAGTAAACCACTTTACAATTACACAACTAAATAAAATTACCTTTAATAAAATTGGATTGAGCAGCAGCAATTACTGGCACAACATCATTTTGACGGGCTTTTAATTTCTTGAATCTGAGTGAAGAACGAGCCTTTAGCTTTAGCACGGATTTCGAGGATAAGAATAGAGATGACTTGAAAGGTTCTAGGGTTTTAGGGGAGCAAAAGGTTGTATAATTGTATAAACTCACTGTGGAAGCCATTGATTCTAATCTGTGTATCAGCTTCATATGTGTGTGGATTCAGTTTATATACATGGCGCTAGGCTGAGCCACTAATAAAATTTCCATGGTATGGTATTTATAATTTAGAAATTATCAAAAATATTACATTTTCTAAGTCTTTTTTTACAATTTTATCATTTTCTGAAATTTTTTAAAAAAAATACGGTGTGTAACTAAATGCAATTTAAAAATATTTATAAAAATACGATTTGCAACTAATGGTTCCATTCACCTCTCATTTCGTCTATACATTCAATAGGTTAGGGAGCAGTTGAGAGTTCACGAGGAGTTTCATCTTAATCAAATCAAGAATTGAGGTTGAGTTTCTAATTAATCAGCCCCATAACATTTACTTCAACCAACAATGATTTCAATTATTAAATTTTTATAAGTTGTATTTGTGATTAATTTTGATTGATTTAGTTGCAGATATGGTTGCAAAAATTGCGGACCGTAGTTTTGTAAATATTTTCAAAAAATTAGTAGTTTTGCAAATATGTTAGTATTTTTGCAAAATATTTGGAAAAAATATAATATTTTTGCATAAAAATTTGTAGGGTTGGGTAATATGAAAATGACCCATTATAAAATGGAACGCTTATTTCTCTTTAATGAATAAAGGGGCAAACGTGAAATTTTGGTCAGTACTCTGTTAATTATATTGAGTTTGCTACTGAAATTTATATTCCGTAAATTGATTTTACATGAACTTGATTGTGAACCTTGACTTGGAACAAATGTATAAGCTTGTGTGCCAATATGTATAAGCGGACCAAGTTTGGAAGGGAATGTGAACGTTACAAATCTAGTTGTTACAGTTAAACCCCTTTAAAGTAATACCTTAGGACCGGAGAAAAATATTACTTTATTGAGTTTATTACTTTATCGATATAATAATAAAATATTATTTTATCGATATAGTAATATTTTATTATTTTAAAGAAAATTATGTGCATGTTTTTTTTGTAAATTTTATAGTTATATAGTATAGATTTTTAGTGTGAATTCAAGTATATTTGTATTGTAATAATAAATTTATACTATATAAACAAATTGTAATCGATTAAGGGTAAAATATAAACATCTATTAAATCCATCACACTCGGAATAATGCTTATAAAATCACTATGAAAGTAAAAATTAATCAAAATTAATGATTGATTAGAAATTGATCAGAGTTAATATCAAGATTCGACATCTAATGTTAGGTAAGGAAGTCTCAAGATATATCGTACAAATGATTATTTGCTATATTACGAAAAATGTAAATAATGAGATATAATTTGTATATACTCCACAAAAATTGTGAACAAAATTTATTTTGAATTTGGTAGAAACTGGAATATATGAATATAAATTCATATATATATATATATATATAAGTAAATATTACTTTATATTTTCAGTGGGCCCTTAAGGATTTTTCCAAATAATATTATCTTATGCTTTTAGCGAATATATTACTTTATCCTATTGGCCCAAGTTGGGACCGGAGAAATATATTATTTTAGCGAGGTTATTACTTTATCAGGTATTATTTTATCGAGGTTTAACTGTACAAACTTACAATGTCATATTAGCGTTTTTCATTTATCAATTTTTTTTTGAAATAAAGGTGTTAATTCAATAATAGAAAGTCATACGACATCTACACCAATGATCGAGTCGAACAAACAGTAATTTGCAATCGCATGTTCTCATGAAGAGACAGTTAAGCGATATTTTGAAGATAAAGTATATACAAATACAAGTACCCACTTTGTGCATCCTCGTCGGATTACTGGTACCCCGTTCATCATGCCCCGATGGAGCTATCGTTTGAGCTATCGACCAAAGCTGCAATCCCATACAAAACTTTATCACTAAATCAAGACCCCCGCTCACAATTAAGAAGCGAATAACAAAATCAAAACCATAAAAATCCATCAAAACCAAAAAAATCCTGCAGATCTGAAATCCCGGATATTAAAACACACCAAACACACAAAGAACACACCAAACTCTCACAAGGAGAGATAAACTAGACCCAAATAAATTGGGAAAACTCTCACCAAGAAGGGAGATTATTGAAAAATAAGAACAAAAACAAAGGAAATTAAAAGATTTGGGGCTTTCCACCGGTGAAAACCGATGGAAGCCCCGGCGATTAGGCAAGAAAAAGAGAGGAAAAGTGAGGCGGCCGTGGAGAGAAAAAGAGAGAAAAAAATTAAGTTTTTTTTCATTTATCAATTTTAAAAATATTTTACAAAATACTACATATCAACAATTGAGTGATTTAATAGAGATCAAAAAATTTCATTGACCCGCTTGATATATTGGATTTGAATAAATGATGAATATGATAATTAATCCTAATTTATCATTAACTACATGGTTAGGAGTTAAAACTGTCGTGATTTGCTTTAGAAATAAATATTAACTCTTTTTTCGTCAAAAAATATTGACCCTTCTTTATATTTACTAGCTCGAATTCTTTCAAAAAATATTTATTTGAATTTATTTATTTTATAAAATGACTATTGCTCTCGACATTAATATGTATGTTAACTTAACGTGAATATCAGTAGCCTTGGCTACAACGAAGCACTTACCAAATGCGAAGGAAAGGGTTTTCACAATTTTATTACTCTCTCCGTCCTATTCATTTCTGTACACTTTTCATTTTGAGATGTCCTATTCATTTCTATACATTTCAAAAATAATAATTTTAAATAATATAAAACACTATTACACCCACTACTTTCTCCACTATCTCTATTCTATAACAATATAAATCACTATTACACCCACTACTTCCTCCACTATCTCAAATCTATTATTAAATATTGATAGGTCCCATCACTTTACTCACTTTTCATCTAATTTTACTCATTTTTTATATCTTTTCTTAGTCTACGTGCCCGATCCCAGTGTATACAATTCACTGGGACGGAGGGATATGACACTTCACTATAATAATTTATATCTATGTTAGTTTGTATCAACGCCCAAAGGTTTGTTGAAGATAATACGTGACATGATACTATTGGAGGTGAAAGTTTAATTTGTCCGTCTTATCTTTTTATTGTTGGTTATATAATAATGTTCCTTCCATCCCAATTATTTTATCAAACAAAAATTCATAAATTTAGCAATTAAAGGAGAACTGTTAACTTTAGAATTAATTAATATTTTTAAAAAAAAATTACCATATATTCATTAGGTCTTCTTTTTGTAAAATAATAAAATTTATTCAATACATTTTGTAGGAGTTTAAAATAACATTTGGAGGACTAAACAAAAGCAGTGATTCGGCTGTCCAGCGACCGGCAAACAGTGTCCGCCTTTATATCCTTTGATATTGCAATACTGATTACAATCCATTCTTAGTCTGACACATGGTCCTACGTCCACATAGGCTTCGTCTTCGCTCGCATCTGCACATGTAAATATATTTTTGTTAAAATGTATTCAATAAATATGAAAATATAGTATTAAAATATACCCCTCCATTAACTCTAAACTATATTGTTGTTTTGAATTATTTATTTTGATGTTGTGTGCTATATTTTTATGATATATTAATATTATAATTTCATACCAAAATTGTCAAATCTAATCTAGCAAGTCTGTGTTATTTTGTAGATTTCAATATGTTATATACCATATACTAGGTGATACTTATATTTTTACCTGAGAAAAATAAAGAGAGATAGAAACTTACTTGAAATTAGAGCTTGAGAAATGAAAAGAACAATGATGAAAAATATGATCGATACATACTTGGAATCCATTCTCTTGAAAATTATAATTTTAATGCGTCTTTTTACTTAATTATGCAAAATCTCTTGAATTGGTGTCTTCTTTTATAATGGAGTTGCAATATCTCTTAATATCCATGTATGTAATCTTTTTCTAATAAAGTTACAATATCTTTTAAAATCTGTTTCGAATTCTACAGAGTATATTGATATTAATGTCATAATTAAATGAAATTTATACATTTTTCTAAAATGTCATTTTTTATAAGCTTAATTAGTGTAATTCATTGATTCTAAATATCTTATCTATTTTCATTTTATTAATGTGGATAGGGACATAAAATATTGTTTAAGATATCTACACTATATTATTAAAGACGAAATATTAAAAGTTTGGTAGTCGGACATTAGTCGGTATTTTGGGTCGGACTTTATGTACTTTAATAACTTTGGTCTATTTCATTTCATTCTTTTTGATTTTCTGTTATAAACATTTATGTACATTTAATAAATATTTTTTATGAGATATCTTATTAAAATCTTATTATATTATATTATTAAAATCGAAATATTAAAATTTTGATAGTTGGAAGGTAAATCTCTCTTTTTTCTAAAATTATTACGGTTAACATATATTATTATCAAGTCCATTTAAAATTTTAGTCGATATTTTGTATAAGACTTTATGTACTTTAATATCTTGAACCTATTCTTTTTAATTTTTATGATTTTTCTTATTTAAAATTTATGATAACGGGCCAAATTATTTTACATACATATTCTAATTAAGACAATGGCTAAAAACGTATCATCTGTTCTATACTTTCAAATTTGATATTCCTTTTTTTTCTAAAATTATTATGGGAAACATACAATATATAAAACTATTATCAAGTCATATCATTTAAAATTTTAAGGCTATCCATAAAAAAAAATTAATTTAAGCCTACCAAATTCATGTCTTAAAAATTTCACATATAATATAAAAAACAATCACGGATTTTAAGATAGTACTACTAATAATTTATAATTCTTAAGAATATATTCATTTCGGATTTTAAATGAGTATTTAATAAAAAAAAATCAAAAATTATCTAGTTTAAATATTAAAAAATTCGTTACGATTTGTATTCAATTAGGATTTCAAAAAAGTATTCAATTTTTGGGATATTTAATCAAAATTTTGAATTTCCGTTAAAAATCAAGTAGTATTTAATAAAGATTTCATATAATTTCAAAATCTGATAGTTTTTAAAAAATCTTTTAATTTTATAATGATGGACATTGATGAATTTTTTGTGTTTTTATACTTTTAGATATCTGCTTGATATGGATAGAAAAGTAATTATAGAAATATAATTGCCGATTCTTTGGAAAGGCCAAGTATTTAAGGCCCAAAACCCAGATTATTTATTAATTTCGTAATTAATAAATAGGGAAAATATACAGCTCATAAAAAGAATCCAAAATATGGTAAATTCGTCAAAGAAAGATTCAGAATCCCAATTAAAGGCAATTAATGAGTCATAGCCTTTATCAACAAGGAAAAGACTTATCCTGCAATAAATACAATGTTTATCCATTATCAATAAGGAGACTTATTCGCTAAGACTCCTAAACATACCATAAATACTAGGCTCTAGACGCCTATATAAGGACCATGATCCTACAATCAGAACTACGTTTTGGACACAGCTCCATACGTCATCTACTACGTTTTGGACACAGCTCCATACGTCATCTACTACGTTTTGGACACAGCTCCATACATCATCTACTACGTTTTAGACTTCATTCTCGAATAAGGACATACAAGTCACTACGTCCTTGGTGTGCCCCTGCCACCATAGCCCCGAGGGCAACACCAAGAACTACGTTAATTTGGCTTGATTCTCAGTAATAATTGAGATACGTAGGCATATTGTGAGGACCGATTTAGTCTCGAAACACAAGTGCAGCCATTAAAGTTTGAAGCTCATTAAACCTTAACATTAAATTCACAAGCACGTTTTTTAATCCACAACATTTGGCGCCGTCTGTGGGAAAACAACATCAACCATGGCAAACACACGAAGAACAATTCGCGATCTTCAAACTTCTGATGGACTTCCTCTTACTTCTGCAACATAAACTCAGGGGAGCCAACCACCGCCAATCACTGGCGCTGAAGGGACATATATCCCCATCACTACCACTCAAGGACCGGAAGTCCCAATTACTGCTGAAGGGACGAATCCCCTACAAATGGTCGTTCATGGGCCAAATCCACAAGAGATCGTTCACCAGCAACCAATCACAACCTCTTCACTGCTCGCAAACACCCCACGTGGCCTCCAACTTCATACCACGGATCTTCCCCAATACACGACTCAAACTCTCGGTATGCCAACCTATGGTATGCCTCCTCGACCCCCGGTGGGCAGTAGCGGTGCAAACCCCATCTATCATGAGGCATATGTGCCCCCATATATTTAAGGTCTGGGACCCCAAAATCAGCGAACCCCTTTTCAAGACTACTCAGGTCCCTACACCGAGGATGAGAATTACTCAACAGGAGATGAGAGGGACGTTGCCCCAAGAAGGAGACGCTCCTCCCAAACCAATCGGGAACAACACCAAACTACTAAGGAAAAACTTGCGTCCCTTGAAGTCGAGGCTTCAAGGCTCAAAACTTTATTGGCAAAAGAGGATGCCACAAGGACACAAAATCAAGGAAAAGTCCTGGTGATCAACCTCGACCCAACACCAAGGAGAAGCAGTAGGGCTGAGGCCCCAAGGGGTGATCCTACTGATTTGTTGCCCCTAGGAGATCCTGATGATCCAGCACCACTCTTCACTCAAGACATCATGAAAGCCAACATCTCTAGAAAATTCAAGATGCCGACGATCAAGGCTTATGATGGAACGGGAGATCCCGCTAACCATGTGAGAACCTTCTCCAACGCACTGCTGTTGCAGCCAACCAATGATGCGGTTAAGTGCCGAGCGTTTCCACAAACCCTGGCGGGCATGGCACAACGTTGCTACAGCCGTTTGCCTCCCAATTCTATTGGATCCTTCAAGGAGTTGAGCAAGGCGTTCATCAACCAATTCGTAAGTGGGAGGGTGCACGAGAAAAGCTCTGCATCCCTCATGGGAATTCAGCAAGGAAAGAATGAAGCCTTGAGAGATTACATTAATCGATTTACTAGAGAGGCTCTAAAAGTCCCAGACTTGGAGGACAAAGTGGCTATGATAGCCCTACAACAAGAAACTACTGATGATCACTTTAAAAGATCATTGGCAAAACATCCACCCGAGAGCATGTTAAAGCTCCAAGATAGAGCCGACAAATACATCAAGGCTGAAGAAAGCATGAACCCACTACTGGTGGTAATGGAAACTCAAAGAAGAGGAAGGAAACCCAGGAATATGATGTTAAGGAGAAATTTCCTAGAACGTCAAAGGGCTCTGATTCTCCACCTAAGAGAAGCAATTTTGGGCCAAAGTTTACAGAGTATGCAAGATTGAATACTCCCAGGAGTCAAATTCTGATGGAGATAGCAAAAGAAGAGAATCTCAAATGGCCAAAGCCAATGAGGGCTGACCTGTCCAAGCGAAATCAAAACCAATTTTGTCGGTTCCACAAAGAAGTTGGTCATGACACCGACGATTGTAGGTAACTGAAAGATGAGATTGAGTTTCTGATACGAAGAGGAAAACTCAGCAAATTTACCAAGGATGGAAATCAAGGAAGTCATAGGGGAAATTATGAAAGAAAGGATTACGACAGAATGGACAACGACCAAGATCGTAACCCTAAGCCCCGAAGTCCAGTCATCAACATGATATTTGGAGGACCAACTGCTGCCGGGTCCTCCCGGAACTCAAGAAAAGCTTATGCCCGAGAGGTAATGACTGTGGTTGGAGAAGCACCAAAGCGTGCCAGAACAGAAGTGTCGATAGGTTTTGATGATTCCGACCTGGAAGGGGTGAAGTTCCCCCACGATGATCCTCTTATCATCGTACATGTGATAGGCAATTCTGAAACAAAGAGAGTCCTAGTTGACAATGGAGTTTCAGTGGATATCTTATTCCACGATGCTTTTATCAAGATGGGTTACACTGATTCTCAGTTGACACCCTCGAATATGCCCATATATGGGTTCAATGGAGTGGAGTCAAAGGTGGAAGGAACTATCCAACTCCCAATGACCATGGGGCAAGGAATTAATACATCTACTCAAATGTTGAACTTTGTAGTTATAAAGGCAAATTCAACCTACAACGCGATCCTTGGAAGGACTGGACTTCATGCGTTTAAGGCCGTTGCCTCATCTTATCATCTGAAAAACAAGTTCCCAACGAGGAATGGGATTGGAGAAGAGCGGGGAGACCAAAAGATGGCTAGAAGCTGTTATGTAGCCGCTTTAAGGCCTGATGGAATCGGGGGGCATGTTCTCCCAATTGGGGACATGAATACAAACGACAATGAGGACAGAAGAGGGAAACCAGCCGAGGATTTGATCCCCATTCTCTTAGTCCTAGGTGAGCCAGAGAAGGTGACCTACGTTGGGGCTTTGTTACCTGAACCATTGAAAAGCAAACTCATATCTTTTATTCAAGAGAACAATGACGTTTTTGCTTGGACAGCGACCGACATGCCAGGGATTGATCCCCAATTGATAACTCACAAATTAAATGTGGATCCTGAAAGGAAGACGGTGAAACAAAAGAAGAGAAGTTTTGCTCCAGAGAGGCTTGAAGCCATAAAACAAGAGGTTGAAAAGCTTTTAGAAGCCGGGTTCATAGAGGAAATTCAATTCCCAGAATGGTTGGTTAACCCAGTGATGGTCAAAAAGGCCAACGGAAAATGGAGGATGTGCGTCGACTTCACCGACTTGAACGATGCATGTCCTAAGGATTGTTTTCCCTTACCAAGGATTGATGCTCTAATAGATGCAACAGCTGGGCACGAGATGCTAAGTTTCATGGATGACTTCAGCGGATACAACCAAATCAAGATGCACAAAGATGACATCTCCAAGGTATCATTCATCACTGACTTTGGTGTTTTCTATTATCTAGTCATGGCATTTGGACTTAAGAATGCAGGGGCAACATACCAAAGGTTCGTGAACAAAATTTTTGAACACCTAATTGGAAAAACCATGGAGGTCTACGTAGATGACATGCTAGTCAAGAGCCTCGATAAGGCCAACCACATTGAGCACCTCCGAGAGGCATTTGAAGTGCTAAGGCACCACAAAATGATGTTGAATCCAGCTAAGTGTGCCTTTGGTGTAGGCTCGGGAAAGTTTTTAGGCCTAATGGTTTCCAAGAGAGGAATCGAGGCCAATCCCGACAAAATCAAAGCAATTCTAGACATGGAACCACCAAAGACTGTCAAGGATGTCCAGAAGCTAACTAGAAGAGTGGCAACATTGGGAAGATTAATCTCCAAGTCAGGAGAGAAGTTCTTACCTTTCTTCAAAGCACTTAAGAATGTGAAAAATTTTGAATGGACAACTGAAAGCCAAGAGGCCTTTGAGGCCCTGAAGAAATATATGGCTGAAGCACCACTGTTGGCAAAACCCAAGCCAGGGGAAATTCTCTATTTATACTTGGCGGTTTCTAGCACAGCCCTTGGAGCCGTTTTGGTAAAAGAAGAATTGAAGGTTCAGAAACTCATCTACTATGTGAGTAAGATTCTACATGGGGCAGAAATAAACTACTCTACCATAGAGAAGTTTGCCTTAGCCTTGATTATGGCCTCAAGAAAACTACGTCCATACTTCCAGGCACACAAGATAGAGGTCTTGACTAATCAGCCTCTAAGAAACATCTTGCACATCCCTCAAGTAAGTGGAAGATTGATTAAATGGGCCATTGAACTAGGGGAATTTGACATCAAATACAAGTCTCGAACGGCCATAAAAGTACAAGCACTTGCTGACTTCATGGTTGAATGCACCATTGACAACCAAGAAGTCGGGGGGGGGGGGGGGGCAGGAAGTGACAGTGGAAGACAAGGAAGTTGAAGAAATAGTCTCCAAAGAATGTTGGGTGCTCTATTTTGATGGAGCATCAAAAACAAAATCAAGTGGAGCCGGTTTAGTGCTACAAAGTCCTGATGGATTCCTCATAGAGTACGCACTAAAATTGGACTTCCCAACGACAAACAACGAAGCTGAATATGAAGCTCTGATAGCTGGCTTAGGGCTGGCTGGAGCCTTGAGAGTCAAAACTCTGAAAGTATGTGGAGACTCAAGGCTAGTGGTTTCCCAAGTAAATGGGGAGTTTGAAGCCAGAGATGAAATCATGGCCAAGTACTTAAAGCTCGTCAAAGCAATCATGACTCAATTTGACGAATGCTATGTAGAGTGTTAGCAATGAATATCACCTAGAAACTAGACAGAGGGGGGGGGGAGTGAATGGATAGTTTGATAGATTTTGGTTTTCTTGAAACTAAATATAAACTGTAAATGATTATGCTATGCAATATGCGGAAAGTAAAAAACACACACAATCACTTTAATCTACTTTGTATAAGCAAATTAAATACTACAGCTTTCCAGGAAATTCACAATCGAATTTCTGGCTTCTAAACAAGAACAGTTTGAACTTGCTTGCTTACAGAGAAAAGAGTGTAAGATAAAAACTATGTGTATCTCTCTTACAGCTTATAATAGGATGTGCATGATATATATAAGCCCTATACAAACTAGTGCACACACCTATTTTTACACAGTTACCCCTTGCTGAAAGTCCAACTTGTCCTGCCATAAGAAGTTAACTGTGTCAGGAAGGACCACCTGCTTTTCGGAGTTTTTCCCGTTTCTTTAGCTGCTTGTCTCTTATCTTTCTCTCCAAGTTTAGCTGTAGATTTGCCATCTGTTCTTTGGACCACCTTGCCAGAACAAATGCTTCAGTATTTGTCTCTTTTGATTCTTGATTCTGTACCTTGATTTGTCTTGTTGTAAACGGCTAAGTGTTGATATCGTGAACTCCACTTCATTCCTGACTTCGCGATCTCACTTGTGAGGACTACGCGATATAGCCTTTGAAGACTTTGCGACATAGGTCATTTGATGACTATGCGACATAAGTCATTTGACGACTATGCGACATAGGTCATTTGATAACTATGCGGCATAGGTCATTTGATGACTATGCGACATAGGTCATTTGACGACTATGCGACATAAGTCATTTGACGACTATGCGACATAGGTCATCTGAGGACTTCACGATCTAGGCTTCTTTGACTTTGCTGACTTCAACACTTCACGACATGTGTCTTGAGGACTTCTCGACATAGACCAAAATGGACTATGCAATGTAGCACTTCACGACATAGATATTTGTGACTTCACGACATAGCTTTCTTCTGACTTTGCTATATAATGCCTTAGACAAATTTCTGCAACTTATTTCTTCATGGCCTTATTCATTTCTATCCTGCTGCATGAGCATTACTGAACTTCTACCAGGACAATTATTCAATGGCCTATATACAATCTAGATGCAAGAAACTTTACTAAGCTCATTATAGATCTGAGCATACATGATAAAGCTATTGTTCATGAGAACAAGACAAGTACATTTAGAGACCTATACTATATCCCAGTGATAGAAATCACTAGGTCATGTAGTGTGATATAGTCACATAGTGTAGGCTTGTTAATAGTGGTATTCAGACATGTCTTGAGCCTAACATAGAGCACATTCCAAGGGAAGAAAACATGAAGGCTGATGCCTTGTCTAAGTTTGCTTCTTCAGAAATTGAAAACTATGCAGGGTGTGTATACTTCCAAGTCTTGAAGACCCCAAGCATCAACGGAAAGTTGGTAGCACCCATTGATGTTGCTAGTTGTTGGATGGATCCCATCAAGGCCCATCTGGAAACTAGGTGGCTACCCAACGACACTTCAGAAGCAAGAAAGCTATATGTGAGAGCACTAAGGTATGCCTTGATTGAGGGAATTCTATACAAGAAGTCTTTCATCATTCCTTATCTGAAATGCTTGAGACCTCAAGAGGCAGAATTGGCCCTAAAGGAAGTACATGAAAGAATTTGTGGGCAACAATTGGGGGGCAGAGCCCTTGCCCATAAAGTTACTCGTCTAGGTTCTACTGGCCGAGCATACTTGCTGATGCTAAAAGCTACGTGAAGAAATGTGAAAGGTGCCAGAAGCATGCACCAGTGGTTAGGCAACCACCAGAGATGTTGACATCCATAAACTCACCAATTCCATTTGCCATGTGGGGAATGGATATACTTGGACCTTTCCCAATGGCAAGTGCACAACGAAAGTTCTTGATAGTAGCAATCGACTACTTCACCAAGTGGATTGAGGCTAAGCCATTAGCCAAGATAACCACCAAGCAAGTGATGCATTTCTTCTGGGAAAATGTGATATGCAGATACGGGATTCCACGTATCTTGGTCACAGACAATGGAACTCAGTTTAACAACGATGAGTTTAAGAAATATTGTGATGAGAACGATATCAAATTGCGCTTCACTTCTGTCGCCCATCCTCAAGCCAATGGGCAAGCTGAGGTTGCAAATCGAATTATCCTAGATGGACTGAAGAAAAGAGTTAAACGCTCTAGAAACACTTGGGTAGACGAATTGTTCCCCATACTATGGGCATATCGTACTACCTGCAAAGTCACCACTGGAGCTACCCCCTTTCTGTTGGCATATGGGGCAGAGGCAGTGGTTCCAGTGGAGATTACTGACACGTCTCCAAGAATTGAGGCCTATGAGCCAGAAACAAATGAAGAAGGCTTGAGGCTAGCCTTAGATCTAATTGACGAAGTTAGAGATGAAGCAAATGCCAAGATAGTTCAGCATCAGAAACGAGCATCTTTCTATTACAACATAAGGGTTAAAGAGAGATTCTTTCGACAAGGAGATTTAGTCCTCCGAAAGATTGAGGCATCCGGAGTTGGACAAAAAGGCAAGTTGGCCCCAAATTGGGAAGGACCATATCGCGTCAAGAATGTATTTGGTTGAGGCTCGTACAAGCTAGAAACCCTCGAAGGGCATGAGGTGCCAAGGACTTGGCATGCCTCAAATTTGAAAGTCTATTATGTTTAAAGTGTGTCCTGATTGGACTCACTACTAGGACAAATAGAAATAAGGTTCGATGAAATCATGAGCTTCCTAGAAAGCAAATGAAGGGTTGAAACCCCAGAAACCTAAGACACTCAGTCCAAACCCCATCATTCGATATGCTCAATGAAAGGCTTGAAGCCAAAACAAGACGGTATAAGACATAAAAGGCTTATGCAAATGTCAAGTTAGCCTCGAATAAGGCAAAATCGTCGTAAATGTGTAGGTCGCTCCACACTTTACACCAAGACGATACTCGTGAAACACTAGTGTATATTAAAATCCCCAAAAAAGGGTAGTAAGTCCCATGTAAGGGATAAAAAGACCCCAAGTCTCGAAAAAGACCGGTATAACTTCTATGAAATCATAGTGCATTATCATAGACGTTGGGAAGCGTGATCAGCCATTTTAAACCCAGAATCTTCAAAGAAAGCCCATAATCTTCAAAGAATTCTTCAAAACTTCAAGTAAGAAACCCAGAAAACGATGAGATTTAACATAAAATCTCGCAAGGAATCGCCTAGTGACTGGAAACCCAACCGGTTAAGGAAGGGCAGCCGTCTATAGCCAGTTAAGGCCCACAAATCCATTTATGGATTATAGAGATTAAAACCCAAATAATTTGGGTCTCAGGCAAATTCGAAGCCCAAACAATAAAGGCCCAATAAGGCCTAAGGCTGAAATAATTTAAGTCCAATTAAAAATTGGGCTAGTTAAGGCCCAAGAAAGAATGAAATTTGGAATGAAACCAAGGCAAAAACAAGGATAAAAGATTTGAGGTCGAAAAGACCCTAAAACAAAATCGTACGACCAAGGTCGAAAATACATGAGAAATCGAGGTTGTATCCATCGACCTCGCTCCCAAATAAAAACGAAAAATTGAAGATTTGAGGTCGAAAAAACCTTAGAACGAAGTCGTACGACCGAAGTCGAAAATATACGAGAAATCGAGGTCGTATCCATCGATTGCGCACCAAAATAAGGCACAAAAATTAAAGATCTAAGGTCGAAAAGACCTTGGATCGAGTTCGAAGGCTCGAGGTCGAAAATGGCCCAGAAAATGAGCTCGAGGCATTCGATCTCGCACCAATTTGAGGTCGAAAGTATGAGGGATCAAGGTCGAATGACCCAGGTCGAAAATGACCTGAAAATCCTGGTCGAAAAAGGCTGGATCGAGGTCGAATGACCCAGGTCGAAAATGACCTGAAAATCCTGGTCGAAAAAGGCTGGATCGAGGTCGAACGACCGAGGTCGAAAATGACTGGTAAATCGAGGTCGAAACCATCGACCTGGGACCAATCGCGGTCGAAAAAAGGCTGGATCGAGGTCGAAGGCTCGAGGTCGAAAAAGACTTAAAAATCGAGGTCGAAACCTTCGACCTCGCTCCAGTCGAGGTCGAAATCCAGGTCGATTTTCAGGTCGAAAATGACATGTTTCCTGGTCGAATTTCAGGTCGAAAATGACTTGTTTCCTGGTCGAAAAGTAGGTCGAAAATGACCTAATTTGAGGTCGAAAATGCCCTTAAAATGGAAAAGTTTGAGGAAAAACACGTTATAACTTCTATGAAAACCCCAAGGAGATTTTCCCAGAAGTTGGGGGGCAAATGATATGGATAGAAAAGTAATTATAGAAATATAATTGCTGATTCTTTGGAAAGGCCAAGTATTTAAGGCCCAAAACCCAGATTATTTATTAATTTCGTAATTAATAAATAGGGAAAATATACAACTCATAAAAAGAGTCCAAAATATGGTAAATTCGTGAAAGAAGGATCCAGAATCCCAATTAAAGGCAATTAATGAGTCATAGCCTTTATCAACAAGGAAAAGACTTATCCTGCAAGAAATACAATGTTTATCCATTATCAATAAGGAGACTTATTCGCTAAGACTCCTAAACATACCATAAATACTAGGCTCTGGACGCCTATATAAGGACCCTGATCCTACAATCAGAACTACGTTTTGGACACAGCTCCATACGTCATCTACTACGTTTTGGACACAGCTCCATACGTCATCTACTACGTTTTGGACACATCTCCATACGTCATCTACTACGTTTTAGACTTCATCCTCGAATAAGGACATACAAGTCACTACGTCCTTGGTGTGCCCTTGCCACCATAGCCCCGAGGGCAACACCAAGAACTACGTTAATTTGGCTTGATTCTCAGTAATAATTGAGATACGTAGGCATCTTGTGAGGACCGATTTAGTCTCGAAACACAAGTGCGACCATTAAAACTTGAAGCTCATTAAACCTTAACATTAAATTCACAAGCACGTTTTTTAATCCACAACACTGCTCGAAATCTTTGAGATTTTGAAAAAAAATAGATTATATTTTAGGCATTTATGGTATAAAAACACAATATAATACAAAATGATAATGTATCATATTATTTACAATTTTTTTTGCAGTTTATTCGAGGTAGTGCAATGGAACGAATAATATGGGCAATTGAATAAGTCTAAATCCGAAACTCAGATTAGTTTTAAGATCTAAATCATGACTAAATTTTCAATTTGAGTCGAAACTATATACACACACATATAATATATTTTACTTAATCACTTATCAAAATAAGTCTCGTTTAATCTAAATTATATATTGGTGTATATTCCTAATAAAACTGAAATTGTTAGCATTTATTTAATATGAATTCGCTTTTATGTGTATTATTAAAAAATTTGAGGAGATTTGAACATATAGTTATAGATAAAAGGGAAGTATGTTATAAAAAATTAAACAAATATAAAATAATAAATAGTTTGTATTTTTTTACAAGACTTAGAAACATTGAAATCATAGTAGATAATTAATATTTGAGTTTTAATAAAAACATGTGCGGTTATATCGTTGAACATACAGTGATAGATCTATCCAAAAACATTAGTGGGGACGTATTATATATAAATATATTTGGTTGCAAGGGATCGATTATTTTCTTTAAAGACATTTTAATTAATTAATTTAATATAATTAATTAATTAATTAATTGTAGTATCTAAATTTTAGTCATGCACAAATTTTTAAATTGAATGTATTTAAATTCATTGATATCTAAATATTAGGTTGAATAATTTATATTCAAATATGTAAAATAGGCAAGTTTCAATAATATTTAATATATAAAGTGTATCAATAAAAATATGCACCATAATTTATTTTAATTGTCATAAAATGGATAAACAAATAACTTATTATTTTTCATAATAAAAAAGAGATAAAGTGAGAAACAGTGACCCAATAATATAGCTAATTCAAAATAATATCCTCGTACTTTCATGTTAACACGTTTAGATACAAAAAAAACCATTTTACTTTCTAATTCAATTAATATTAAAACCATTCTACTTTTTCTTGTGGTAAATATTTGAAAGAGAGACTACTACATACTGTAGGTAGTATTTACTATGGGTCTTTTGACAACGGGTTTATAGGTTGACTTATGACTTATAAACCCGTAAGAGCTTAATGGGGGTGTTTGTCAACCAATTTATGACCTCAATTTATAACTTATATGTTGATAAGTTGAAGGTTAATAATGAGGTACATTTTTCTGAACTTATTGACTTATTACTTGATTTTTTTGTTTTTTAATACTTTATATTTTTACCTTTGTGTTTTTAAATATTCTTTTAATTTAAAATGCAAGTGTTGAAATCATTGTATTTAATAATTATTTTTTCAAATTTAATTTAGCAAACTCTTAACTAACTTATAAGTAAATTTTATCCAAACACTCGTATAACTTATAAGAATTCATCAACTTATCACTTACATGACATTTACTCATTTTAAGCTATAAATCAACTTTTTGTGATACCCCAAACACGCACTATATGGGCTGACCCAATACCTGTAATATAGATTCGCCTCTGTGAACATTTAAATTAATGCTGGATCAGAACTTTTTAAGAATATTAAATTTTGTTAGGGTACATTACAACTAAATAATAATGCGATGTTTAAGTTGAACATAAATATATGTAGGATTTTAATGATTTAGAAGTTTGAGATGAGACACTTAGATTAAGTGACTCAATTCAATGGAGATAGGTGGGATGATAATTTAGTTTGGGTTGCTAAATGGGATGTTATGCCCAAAACTCACACATGGGTATTACGAAATGGTTTGAGCTTATTGGGTCCAAGTTAAGGAAGGCCCATCGAGGTGTGGTGGGGGCGTCGTCCATGATTCAAGGGATGTCTAAGTTTTGTTAGTTGGTTTAACATGATTTGTTTTGCAGGTTATCTCATCGGATGCATCTTTGGAGGGGGATGTCCGTGGTTGAATGCTCCAGGGGTATTCTTGTATACTGAAGGCCCTCTCTTGTAATCAAGGGGAAGTAAGGTGAAATCTAGTGTGTGTTTTGAGCGTTTTATTTCTGTAGTCAATGAATGTCCTAATTGAGGAAGTGGGGTATAATTTAGTGTGTGTTTTGTGAGTAACTGTTACTGTAGTCAATTGGTGTCCTCATTGTGAAATTTTGGAGTATTCTTACACTTCACACTCAAAAGCTTATGATCATTTGTCTTGCTATTTGATGGGTGTTCTCATTGGGGGACAAGGAAAAATCCGACGTTTGGGTAAGTCAAGGCTATACCCATGGTAATGAAATCGGGAATAATAGTTGGTAGTGGTGGAATATCCTTCAACTTAGGGAACTCCTGTTGAGTATGAGATTCACTCAAAGATAATATAGAGGGGGTGAATATATTATCAACTGTTTCTTTGATTATCTTCGTTTTAATTCAACTGTTAATGTAGCTTGAATCTTGTTTGTTGTAAACTAAAGATTGCAGAATGAAACAACACAAAAATTCACTTTTAACCTAATGTTGTATTAGATAGAAATGTGCTACAAACTGTGAATTCGAAATAGAATTCTCAGCTTAGTTTTTCTCAGAGAGATACAACTTGAATGATATTGAAAAACTTATTACTGAAAATAAGGAGGCTGTGTATTTATAAAACTATACCCATCTCACTTTTACAAAACTGGTAAAGGACAAAAAGGTTGTCAAACTCTGTCTATACCATTTTAGTGAAAGTTGGCATCTTGTGAACTTCGTTTTGTCTTACGCATTGCCAAGTCCTTATCTTCAGCTATTTCCTTTGACTGTCACTCTGAGCTTCTTTGTAGACTTTCCATGTGCATACTGCAACTGATTGAGATAATTGCATATGCCTTGGTTTGATCTTGATCCACGTTCCTAAAACTTTTGTCTGTTGTTAATTCGAAATTCTGCCAAGTCCTCATTCGATAACTCTGAAATACTTGGTTCGATAACTTGGCTTCTCGAAGCAATGGAGATTGACTTCTCGAAGCAATGGAGATTGACTTCTCGAATTAACTTCTCGAATCAATGTAACTCCACTTCTCGAATTGGCTATCTTTCACTTCTCGAACCAGTATCCTAGCACTTCTCGAATTAGTATATTGACTTCTGGAATCATGACATCTCGAATTAGTGTGTTTTGACTTCACTAATTGAGACATATCGAATCAGTTCATTTCTTCACTTCTCGAATCAACATACTTGACTTCTCGAATCTACATGCTTAGCACTTCTCGAATAGAGGACTTCTCGAACCAGTGTTTTTGACACTTCTCGAATCATCACTTAGACAAATATTATTCTTCAATGTTGCAATCCAATTATTCTTTGTTGTCTTCAAATGTCTTGAGGCATGATCTTGAGATCTTCTTCCAAGTCATAATTAAAACTTATTACAGGGTTACATACATTGAAGTTACAGAGTATAGAACCTTTGGGAACAAAGGGATCCCCTAGTTAAAGGGTTACATAATTAGAACTTATTACAGGGTTACATATATTGAAGTTACAGATATTCTTAAGCATAATGATTTAATTCGAAAAGTCCAGTATGTAAACATGACAGATTTTGACTTATCGAATTAGTATATCAGAAGTTAAGAATATGCAATACGATATCTTAAGAAAAATATGTATTGATTGAGAATTCGAAAATTGATTGAATTCGATAAGTCTAAAATCAAAAGATTCGAGAATTCCGGCTTATCGAACATTAATTCGAGAACTCAAAGAAAATACATGCATTCGATATCTCTCAAAGATATACGTTCGACAAGTGTCAAATATGAATTTGAACCGTCTGTAACATAAGTGATTTTTAAATTTGAATTTAATGAAATTAAACCCAAATTATGCATATTTTGAGAAATACAAAACTTAATTCGAGAACTAGTCCGAGGACTCTAAATACATGGATTCGAGAACTCTAGAATGAGCTAATTCGAGAACTCAGGAATACAAGGATTCGAGAACTCAAATACACACATTCGAGAAGTCCAGAATACATAGATTCGAGAACTCATGCTAGAACCAATTCCATAAGTCAAATATACAGTTAACAACACTTATGATTTTTATTTGAATTCCTTCAAAATAACCCAAAATTTGTTGAAGGAAATTTTGAGATATTTCGAGGCTTGTGAATTTTCAGAATGATGTGAGCAAAATTCAAAAATTCTCAGGAATGATTTGAAAAGATTTACAACAAAATACTGAAATATTTATAAATCATACTCAACCAATTTTCACTTCAAAAATATTGAGCATTGTGTGAGAGTGAAAATTTACTGCTACAAAACAGTGTTGATAAATGTACTTAGCCACTAGATGAAGTATTCAGCATTCCAATCTCACTAACCAACCTGTTAAAGGTGGCTTCTTCTAGAGGCTTAGTGAATATATCAGCCAACTGTTTTTCTGTGGGAATATAATGCAACTCAATAGTTCCATTGGAAGCATGTTCCCTAATGAAATGATATCGGATGTCAATGTGCTTTGTTCTAGAATGATTGACATGATTTGCAACTATGGATATTGCACTTGTGTTGTCACACATGATAGGAATTTTCTCCAACACAAGTCCATAATCCCTTAGTTGATTTTTAATCTAAAGCACCCGAGCACAACAACTTCCAACAGCTATGTATTCAGCCTCAACTGTGGAAGTTGACACAGATTGTTGTTTCTTACTGTACCAAGATACTAACCTTTGTCCAAGAAATTGGCAGCTTCCCGAGGTGCTTTTTCTATCCACTCTGCATCCAGCATAATCAGAATCAGAATAACCAACCAAATTGAACCATGTATCCTTGGGATACCATAACCCAGGTTTGGAGTGCCCTTCAGATATATGAAAATCCTCTTTATAGCTATCATATGAGACTCCTTTGGATCAGACTGAAATATTGCACACAGACATGTTGCAAACAAAATGTCTGGTCTACTAGCAGTGAGATAGAGTAGAGAACCAACCATGCCTCTATAGACTGAAATGTCCACTTTCTTTCCTTTCTTATCTTCATCAAGCTTTGTGGAAGTAGCCATTAGAGTTTTTGCAGGAGAGCATTCTTCAAGGTCAAACTTCTTCAATAGGTCTTTGATGTACTTGGTTTGACTGATGAAAATGCCATCCACTCTTTTATTAATTTGCAGTCCAAGAAAGAATGCCAATTCTCCCATCATGCTCATCTCATATTTACTTTGCACGAGCTTAGAGAATCTTGAGCAAAACTTCTCATTTGTAGAACCAAAGATGATATTATCCACATAGATTTGAACTAGGATGATATCACTTCCATGTAGCTTGAAAAACAGTGTCTTGTCTATTGTGCCTCTAGTGAATTGATTGTCAAGGAAAAATTGTGACAGGGTGTCATACCATGCCCTAGGAGCTTTGTAAAGCATAATGTAACATAAGATGTAAAAGAGATAACTACAACTCAACAAAGGACAAGACAAACAATAATATTAACAGAAGCACAGGAATCCAGAATCAAAGAAGAAAAGGTAAACTCAAAAAATCAAAATACGGTATGTATTCTTGAAGTCCGTAAACAGGTCACGGAAAGAAGTTCATGAAAATGTTCAAGCCTCAGTGACAATCAAAGGAACAAGATTTTCAAGACTACAGAAGTATGTGAATGATTTAGGGTTAAAGTACCACAGGATTCCAGTGATTTATTTGAAGCAACCAGAACGACAAAGGACTTATCAGGAGCATTGAATTGAAGACATAGAAGAAGAATTGATCAAGTGTTATTCATCTGTGAACCAGACCAGTTGCACTAGTTGACGACACTTAAAAGATCAAGTTGTTTTATCGTCTCAGAAGGAATTGATACAGTCTAAAACTAAACACCCTGGACTTCAGAAGTTTTATTAAAGATCAAAGTCAAAAGAAAAAAGCTCGATAGTTTTTATTTTCTAAAAACTATCGAATGGGATAAATGAAGTCCATTTGAATTCTATTACAAAAGAATTTAACTTTCGATAGTTTTTATTCAAAAACTATCGAATGGTAAACTCCTTTTAATGATTCGATGGTTTTCTAAATTGGGAGCAGGTGAAAAGTGTTTGTTGTGAATGGTTGATGGAAATTGGATTATTTGTGAGTATCGTATTCAACCCCCCCTTCTACGATACTTTGGACCTAACAATTGGTATCAGAGCTACTTGATTGACATACAAATCATATCCGGTGAATGAGACCAAAATCAAACGTAGCGTGAAAATTCGAAGCAAAATTTTTAACTTTCAAAATTTTTCATTTAATTGGAATTTCTTGAATTTTAAACAATTTGAAATTTTTAGAAACCATGAGTGCTCCAAAGACAACCGCTGGTATTAAAGTTCCCCCGTTTACTAGAGATGATTTCGGTTTGTGGAAGATGAAGATGCTGTTATTTATCAAGGCATATAATCCGTTGTATATTGGCATATTAGAGAACGGACCGTTTGTACCAATGAAACCAGTTAGTGAATCTATAGCTCCTGATGGTAGCAGGATTCCTCAAGGCACCCAACCTAAGGATATCACTGAGTATACAGATTCTGACAAAGAACTAATTCGATTGGACACAGGTTTGATGTTGATATTGGCAGACTCCGCAGACAAAGAAATGAGCTATCAGTTGATGAACTGTACAAGCGGGAAACATATGTGCAGGAAAACAGATTGGACATCCTGACTTCTCAGTACGAAGCTTTTAGGTCTCTTCCAGGAGAAAGTATAACTCAGGTCTTTGAGAAATATACTAAGCTTCTAAATGAATTGGCAATGAAAGGGAAGACCTATCCACTGAGAGAAACAAACAGGAAGTTCATGATGACGCTGCCCCATCATGTAGAACACAAGTCCTCATCCATAAGGGAAAGAATTGAGTTTACAAAGATGTCATTAGAGATGATCTATGGCAAGTTGAAGACCTATGAGATGGAATAGGAACAGAGAGTGATAATCTACGGACCAGGGACAGTGGATAACAAGCACAATGCACTTGTGAGATCAGCAGCACTTGTAGTGGATGAACCAACAACTTCTGATATTCAGGTTCAAACCCCTAGAGCTGGAAAGGAGGTGATTATAGAAGCTGAAATGGATTCTGTGAATCTGGGTGTTGATGAAAGTGTTTATTACACCCTAGAAGAGCTTGAGCAAATGGAAGACAAAACCATGGCGTACTTAGATGCAAAGTTTAGCCACATTCGTTTCAATAGAAACCCTAAGTACAAGTTCAAGGGCTCAACCAACAGATTCCAGAAGAGCAAGTATGCACCTAGTACAAGCTTTAAGGGAGGCTATAAGACTGGCATGATTGATAGAAGCAAATCAAGATGCTACAACTGCAATGAGTTAGGGTATTTCGCCACTGAATGCCGGAAGCCTCGCCAAGCAAGAGACATGAAAGATGTCTATGAAAAGAAAGACTCATATGAGGATTTGAAGAAGGAGAATGCCAAGCTGAAACAACAACTGGAGGCATTGTCTGGAAAGCAGAAAGGGAAGGCTTATATAGCAGAGGGAAAACACTGGGATGATACTGATTCGGATGAAGTGGATGAATATGTAAATGTTGCCCTAATGGCTGACTCTTCAGAGGAATCGCCACAATTATCTCAGGTACCTATCTTAACTACAATTGATATGTCTAATTCTGAGTACAAGAAAACTGTGCAAGATCTAAGTGTAGAATTGTTTAATGTACACACAAGCATGCTAGCATCTGAAATGGAGAATGCTAAACTAGTTCTTAAGATTAAAAAACTAGAATCTAAAAATGAAGAACTAGAGCTTGTAGCTGTCACAATAGAAGATCTTAAGCAAAAAAATGCGTACTTAGAAAACAAGATCAAGTGTAATGACGAGATAGAGACTATCCTCAGGAAGCATATTTCAGATTTAGATTTGAAGCTGAATGCTTTTAAGAATTCCGCCCTGATTGCTAAGGAGATCATTGATACTCAGACCCAGGGTAATAAAACTGCTATAGGACTTGACTACTCCAAAACGGCTGGGAAAAAGATCCTGGAATTCCCTGTGACATCTCTTGTTGTCAAGAAGGATATTCCACACATTCTTAAGAATGTGGACAGTCCAATCTTTGTCAAGCCCTTCTCAGAACCTTTTCATGAGGATGACTTATACATTAGACAAGAATTACTTGAGGAGGATTTATTGAAGGAAAAAGAGGTAAAGACTAAGTTGCCTAGGAAATCAGAAAAAACTGTATTACCTAAAACTGAAGTAGGTAACTTAGTTGACAATGTTTAAAAGAACAGGAATGGGAAAAAGAAGGTTGTTAATCAGAATATTGTTTCTTCTTCTCCCATTGCATCTAGGAAGTTGTGCATAATCTGTAATTCTGCTGGACACCTTACACATGCATGTAAAAAGGTTAAAGTAGAAACTGCTGATACTTCTGCAATGCATAACATGTCTGAAATGCTTGATGTTCATAAACCCTGTGGTAAGAAAGAGTGCTTGCTATGTACATACAACATTATGCATGCTTATTTTAAGTTGATGAATGCATCTGGTAGCAATAGCACTGATAATGTTGAATCCACAGATAATATGAAAATCAAACAGAGTAAGAATAAATTGAATGTTACTCCTGTTAAATCATCTAAACCTTCAGGACCCAAACAATTTTGGGTACCAAAGTCCGCTTAATCAATCTGTGATTGCAGGGTAAGGTTAAAAGCTCAAAGGTTGTGTGGATTCTGGATAGTGGTTGTTCTAGACACATGACTGGTGAAGAGTCCCTGCTTACAGAGGTGGTTAAGAAGACTGACCCGATTGTAATCTTTGATGACAGCAAAGGATTCACTACGGGATATGGTAAATTGAAAGTTGGAAATGTCATCATTGAGAACATCTCTCTTGTTGAAAGATTAAAGCACAATCTTCTAAGTATCAGTCAGTTCTGTGATAAAGGCTACAATGTAGATTTCAGAAAGGACAAGTGCTTGATCACCAACATGAAGGATGAGAAGCTTGCTCTACTGGGAGTAAGAAAAGGAAATTTGTTTATAGCTGACTTAAGTTCTACCAGTGAAGGAGAAGTTACATGTTTCTATGGAAAGGCATCTTCAGAACAAAGTTGGCTATGGCACAAGAAGCTCTCACATCTGAACTTCAAAACTATGAACTCTTTGGTAAAGAGAGAGTTAGTGAGAGGGTTACCCCTGTTGGAATTCAATCAGGAGGGACTATGTGAAGCATGTGAAAAGGGGAAGTCGAAGAAAGCATCACATAGAAGCAAAGGAATGACAAACATTGCTGAACCATTACAGCTGATTCATATGGATTTATTTGGTCCAGTCAATGTTATGTCACTTTCAAGAGAAAAAGATATGCATAACGTCCCCAAATCCGGGGTCAAAGGATTTGGTCATCACACTGCACCCTTAATCCAAACAACCTGTTCAATAATAAATCAACACAATAATAATATCTGTGACCCCAGCTCTACCAAGAATCTTTAAAGGTTATAGTGCTAGAAACAAGAATCCAAAATTTCATTACATACAATCTTTCTTCCTTACAACCATTCTCTTTACATAAAATCTAAAACACTAGTATAACTTCGATAAGAAGTATACCAGGCAACTAATCTTTACACAATACAATATTTAATAGAAAACATCTATATACAAAACCTATCACTAGCTCCAATGCTCTGGATCAAAACATCTTCACGCTACTATTCCTTCCCATCTCTGACCGGCTATGCGGACAACTCTCGCCAATATACCTTCTTACTAGCAGGCTAAAATATATATAAATAAAACAAGTATGAGCGAATGAATTGCTCAGCAAGCGCTAGGGCTGTAAACGAACCGAACTCGGACGAACTCGGACGAACAATTAACGAACACGAACAAAAGCTTAACGAACCGGACAATGTTCGTTAACCTTATCGAACACTTTTTACTGTCCGAACTCGAGTTCGGTACTTATCGAACCGAACACGAGTTGTTTGCGAACAAACCGAACCGAACCGAACTCGAACTCGGTTCGAACCGTTCGTTAAGAAAAGTGATATATAAATATATAATACAATTTGCCATTTGGGTTTTGGTCCTTTTGGACTTCTGTTAAGTTGTAAGCCAAGCCCAATGCAAACAAGTAAAGTAAACACTAAACAATCTCTCTGGACTCTGGCCCAAACCAATTAATTTATATCAATTAAAGTAAAACAATTAAACCCCCCAAAAAAAATGAAATCATAATCCGAGTTCATTTTAATTTTTACACTTTACACTTTACAATTAGGGTTCCTCTCGAGTTCGACTACCGCAATTTCCAATTAGGGTTCCTCTCGCTGGCTACCGACTACCGAGTACCGACTACTGACTACCTAATCCGAGATTGAATTAGGGTTCCTCTCACTCTCTCAGAGTTAATCCTCTTAATTAGGTACATATTCGAATCCTCTTTTCTTTAATCCTCTTTTCTTTAATTTTAGGGTTTTTAATTTCTTTGTTCTTCTTCTTTGAATTTCATATTTGATTTGTATTTCTTTTTATGAAGTTGGGTTTTTAATTATCATTCGCTTTAGGCCTTTAGCAGTTCAGCAGCTTGTCAATTGTCATTATTTTAGTTCTCAAATTTATGATCAGCCAATCCTAACTATATATAGACTTGTAAGTTGTAACTATATTTAGGACTAGTTTGAATGTTATTTAGTATTTACTATTTAGTGAATCAAGAAATTGGTGGAGATTCAGAAGAATACATAGTTGTGGCATTTGGCTACATTATTTGCTAAAACAATACAAGTCTTTTTCCACTGGTTTTAAACTGTTCTGCGACTCCTTTATGATGCAAAAATGAGTATAGAATATAGACAGAACAGAACTAGACTCCCAATTGCACATTCCCAATTGCAGGTTTATGAATGCTGATTTCATGTGCTTGAATAAAATGCAGAGTCATGAATTTGTATTGTTCGTATCTGAAGATGACAAACAATAACTGGATTATTGGTTGTTCATACCCTCTGGCTCTTCTTTGGGCCATACAGATCAGGGTCGAATGCATCGTAATGTGGAATGTATTTCTGTCCAATCTCGTATCGTAGGATTAAGTGCTTAAATTCTGCCATTGCTTGAACCCTAGCAAGTTATGAAGGGTCAGTGGTGCCTGCCATTAGCTTATTGGGAATCGGGAGATTTAGGATTGATAAATAATTTAGGAGAACACTATCATCAGAAGACTGACTTAACATTTGTTTGCTGGACTTTTTTCAGTGTCCTTACCATGTGCTTGGTCTGATTAATGTTTGCGTATACACATGTGTTGCCCTATTACTTCAGAAGTTCTCCTTGTGGAATTCAAAATGAGTTGTTAACTGTTGTGCTTCTATATTTTGTTTATCAATCTTAATCTTACTATATTTTGTTCGTAGTGCAGTAACACTTAAAAATGTCATCTGGTCCTGCTGGAAAAGGGAAAAAGGGAAAGAAAATGAGTCGTGTAGAAATCATTCCAGAAAATGCTGAATACGAGGAGAATATACGAAGTCTTGGAGATGAAACTCCTTCGGATGACACTGGTGAACAAGAAGAGATATCTGCCCGGAAAAGAAAAAGAGATGATACAATCCAAATTCCAGATGCATCGTCCAAGGACAAGTCCGGCCCCGGGCAAACTGAAGTTACAGCTAATCCATATGCTAAAAAACAAAGAAAGAAGAAATCTAGGTCTTGGCAGTACTTGGATGAATATGAAGTGAAGGGTGAAAAATGGGTAAGGTGTAAACTTTGTCAAACGGAGATAAAAAGAGACAAGACTTGTTCAACTACGCAACTAAACAGACATGTGGACAAGTGCAAGGTGATCCATGGACTTACAAGACAAACTCAACTTCAATTTCAAAAGAGCGGGAATGCATCTGAGGTAACACTTGAAACTTTCAAATATGATCATGCTGAGATGAGAAAAACAGTAGCTCATTACATATTGATAAACGAGTTGCCTTTCATGCACGTAGAGAGTTTTATGTTTAATGAAGTTATGAGGAAAGCTACTCCTTTATGGCAAAAAATAAGTAGGGCAACTGTTAAAGCGGATTGTGTGACTACCTATGAGATTGAGAAGAAAAAATTGAAAGAGATTTTCAAATCTGTTCCAAAAATTAATATAACAACAGATATGTGGACCTCATCAAACCAGAAATTAGGTTATATGGTTGTTACATCGCATTGGATCGATTCTGAGTGGAAATTAAATATGAGGGTTCTTAATTTTTGTAATGTCCCCCCTCCCCATTCTGGTTATATAATTGCAGAGGCTTTAAGTAGGTGTTTTAATGAGTGGGGGATTGATGAAAAAATTGGAACAATTGTTGTTGATAACGCCAAAGCGAATGAATGAGGTTTAAAAATATTCTTCCTACTTTTTGTTTTCCGACTCTTTATCCAAAAGAGGGTGAATCTGCTAAAAAACTGACTTATTTATCAAATATCTTGAATGAGCTCTACCAAGAGTATGTTAATGCAGATAAAGCGAACAAGAAAAAAGAAGTCGGTGAATCAAGTCAATTATCATCTTCTGATTTTGATTTTATTAAGGATTCGAGTGAGACTCCACAAGGTTTAAATGATTATGAAAGTTTTATTCGTGATAGTGGTGCCATTCAAGAGCCATTGAAGTCTGAATTAGATGATTATTTATGTGAAACGATTATTTCTTCTAGTTCAAAGCATTTTGATGTGTTGTCGTGGTGGAAGGGAAATAGTGTGAAATATCCTATTTTATCTAACATGGCACGTGATATTTTGAGTATTCCAATGAGCACGGTTGCCTCTGAATCAACTTTTAGTGCCGGTGGTAGAGTTATAGAGCCACATCGCACTTGTTTAAAACCTCAAACTGTTGAAATGTTGTTGTGTGGAGCCGATTGGGCGCGTGAGCTTTATGGTCTGAAAAAGATAAATCAACCTCAGCCCAATCAGGTTTGTAATTATTATTTTTATTTCACTGTGATTCTACTTTGATTTTGCTGTTAATAATTAATTTGTTTTTTCAGGAGGCTGTCAAGGATATCGAGATTGATTTGTTTCCTTCAAGTGTTACCTCAAAGACATGAAAAGGATAAGTGCAACCCAATCAGGTTTGTCTTCCAATTAATGCTTGGTTTTCATGATTCTGTTATCTGTGTATTTGTATATAAATTATATACTTAAAGGCAGATATCGGCTTCCTTCACTATATTATTTATGCTCAACACTTGTAAATGATCCTGAGATGTTCTGAGTTCTGATGCACACTATTTGAAATTTTAGATACCATATTTCCTTCTATGCTGATTATTCATCTATATTAAAACCAGTCTTGAATTTTTAAGGTTTTAATTCACATGTATTAGCAGTCTTTGCTTTCATATGATATGAGATGTTTCTTTCTCTCTCTCTCTCTGAAAATAATTTACTGTACTTTTGATCAGGCCTGAAGCTATTGCAAAGCATATGGTTGCTGTCAGTACTAATCTCACGGTATGATCACTCTCTTATCTTTGTTGCATAAGGTACCTATATTAAACATTAGTATTGTACCTTAGATGTTGCTATATAGTGCCGCTGTCATGAGCATACCTGTTATGTGTCCATCTGTAGTTTTAGCTATCCAAAACATGTTTTCTGGTTATAAGATCTTCAGTAGTATCATTTGTACTTAACAAAATAGTGTATATTATCCCTACAGTTTTGGTGTTGTGAAGGGCCATTTACTGGTTGCCTCAATTGCAAGATTTGATTGAATTTATAATGTATAAGTCTATGTATGCCCAGAAATCTGCAAACTGACAATTTGAGGAACTTCGGAACTCCTAGAAGCTAGAACCAATTGAGGTGGAAAATAGTTGGATGATAATATTCGTAGATTATGTAGACTACAGATGCACACAATATTACTTGTCTTTCTCATATTCTTGTCTTTTGCACCATATTACTTCCCATGTTTCTTATATGCTATAGCTGCAAGTCTACAACAGTTCACTCAGTTTCACTGTAATTGTATGACTGTACCAGTTAATTTAGGATACAAAAAGAGTAGCAGGGGAGTAATATTACTTGATGCTGTCCAAATTAGGCACTTCACTGTCTTTAGAAGACAATATTTACATAGCATGATATAGCATTAACAATTACAAAAAGCATCACTAGTGTATGTCACTTAAATTGTTGATGTAGCAGTTCTCATTTGTGCCATATATACAGCATGTAACTAAAACAGTGATAACTAATAAATATCAGCATTAGCCTTGAGGTAGATGGGAAACATTGTTGATATTTCTTGAGGATAGAAATGCCTTGTGGACATAGTAGATGCCAGATGTCAGATGTCAAAATCAAACCATTTGATTGTACTTTTATTTTTGCAGGTTGTCAAGGTCTCATGTGCCTGTTTGTTTCCACTTTCCTGGTCCCTGGATGTGTGTGGGCTGTGGGATGTTCATGACTTCAATTTCTAGCAATTTTGGCTCTACTTGTTGAAGACTTTTAGACTTAGTTTCCATTTTGAGTTTTAATTTTGTAATGACTAATCAGTAATCTAAATATCTAATCACTAATGTCTAATGTGTTGAGTGTTGACTGTTGTGACTTGTGACTTGTGTTGATGGATTGATTATGTTAATTTTGATTAGTGATTACTAATTAGTAATTACTATGACTATATTTTAGCTTTTAAATTATTCATGTATGTCAGTATGTACTATGTAGTATGCTGGATAAGATTGCAGATTGCTGTTGCTGGTATTGAACTATTGAATATTGATCATGAATTACAGAATTAGTAAATTACTTGTTTGTTGTCGAGCTTAACGAACTCGAGCTTAACGAACTCGAGCTTAACGAACTCGAACCGAACTCGAGTCGAACTCGAACGAACCCGAGTCGAACACGTAAAAAGTTCGGTTCGGTTCGTTAAGGTTATCAGACAAGAAATATGGTTCGAACTCGAGTTCGATAATACTTCGAACCGAGCTTATCGAACACGAACTCGAGCGAACACGAGCGAGCTTAACGAACAGTTCGGTTCATTTACAGCCCTAGCAAGCGCATTATCAAATATAATACGAAAGGTTTCCAAAATAAACTTTGGATTTTCAAATAAACAAGCCTTTGGCTTAAACATTTGTAATCTCTAATATTTTCAAATCAAGTTTGGTAATTTACCACAATTTCTCATTCTTCTTCTCGCAATTGAATAGTTTAAAACACAAAAAGATTTATATTGGTCGTTACGGCGACCGAATCAACAATAACTACAATAGTAAATAGAAAATATGAAATAAATATAACTCATACGTCTTCAGGACCACAGTTTGTACAAAAATACTAGTTTTGAAGATAACAGATCTATTCACAACATTTTCTGAAACCAACAACTCTGGAAGGTTAGAATAATCAAGGGGTAAGAATGAGCCAACACGCTCGGTCAAGGAATAAGGAACGCACTTCAAGACTTTAACATGGTACCGACTAGATATGCGGTATGAATAAAACTCATCAAGATAGATATCTCACGACTGCCAATGGAATCAAGGAAGTGGATTTCGACTATTTGGAATCCAAATGTATTAAGAGTAAGTGATTTCAGCAAGATTGAAACCACTATTATTAATCAACGAACCAACAACTTCACGCAACGAATAAACCTGAGAATCAGGTCATAACTCACAAGAACGAAACATATGGATGTAACTCATCTCAGAAATAAGAACTTATTCTAGAATTGGATTTTCACATTTTATCAAATCAAAGGTTGTGCTGCTGGCCAGCCACGCAACAACCCCGGACTAGCTCATGCATAGTCCTCTACGGATCCAAGGCCAATCTGGGCCTAAATTACATCGACCATAAATGGCCCGACCAATAATTGGTCCATTTTTAAAAACATTCCAATTCTATTTTATATACGTCAGGTGTCAGCACAAATGACAACCTTACTTCGACAATCAGGTGTCGGAAGAATCGACAACCTTGATACAACAATTGCTGGAAAACTCACATTCCAGGAAACAGCTCAATTATGAAGAATCAATAAAGGGATAGCAATATAATCTAGTATCGACGAGATCGACACAACAATGGGGAGTACACATGGCAAGCAACAACATCATAAATATCGACGAGATCGATGCAACAACTGGGATAATAATGAAGAATAAACAATGACATGCTCAACAAGGTTAAGTCTGATATGAAACAGACAATATGATATCAACAGAAAGTGTAACAACTCAATATAGAGTAGGGTTCAAAGAATAAACAATAACATGCTCAACAAGGTTAAGTCTGATATGAAACATACAATATGATATCAACAGAAAGTGTAACAACTCAATATAGAGTAGGGTTCAAAGAATAAACAATAACATGCTCAACAAGGTTAAGTCTGATATGAAACAGACAATATGATATCAACAGATGGCCTCAACAATTGACAAGAGGGTCAAGTTCGAGTTCAAGGAAAAATCAAGGCAATTTATAATTAGGGAAACTTAAGGCTTACCGACTTCTGACAGAAATAGTTTAAATCCTTCGAATATATATTTATAATAGATAAGCCTTACATTTGAAGGAAGTAAACCAAATCATACACAACACATTTTCATCATAGGGTTCACAAGTTCCCACTCGTCTAGGGTTGACAATATTTCAACCTAATATTTTAAAATCATGACTTTTGAAAGAAAGCCTTAGTATACGGCCCATAACTATCTTTTCAATCAATCATTAAAAATATGAATCTAAGTTCATAAAGTATAAAGGAATACTCGTCAATTTACGAGGTTAAATAAAATACTTGTAGTTCAATGCAAAATAGTCATCATTAAATTTTTAGGAAAAAGTATTCCAATTGCATAATAATAATTCAAGGAATATCAATCAATTAATAAGAAAGGGTATAAACACTTGCCTCTGGTCCTTAGCTATTCCGTACAACTGAAATAATACGATTCCTTCCTTATTCTGTCTTATCACACGATTCTCGACTTCCGTCCTTCTTTGCTTTAACGCTCTTGCGAATACCTCTAGTCTGCTTCTACCATTTCGAATCCACATGCCAGCCTCGATAGTCAAACATGAGACGGTACTTAGTCTTCAACGTATAATTCTCATATTCCATAAATGATTGTAGGCTTTATGACCTTTTAGCCCTTAAAGTTTGACGATTTATACCTATCAGCCCTAAAACTTTGAAGTCGTACCTTTTAGCCCTTGAAGTACCCATTAAAGTTCAATTAACCCCTTTTTCTATTTTTCTCCCGATAATACCCCTACAAGGGCTAAGAGGTACTATTTTTCATACTTCAAGGGCTAAAAGGTATATATCCTTTTATACTTCAATGTGTGCATTTAAAATTCAACCCTCATTGCCACAACACCTTGAAGAGAGTATGCTCTTGGATATCAGAGGGTGAAGTTTGCAGTAGCATTTGGTCTTCTGAAAATGAGGCGGGCATGACCATAACAATTGTGAAGAACCTTCAGATGTGTGAGGATTGCCTCATTACTTTAGAGCTGTATGACAATAGTGACCAAAGAATTTGTGCACATAAGGAGGATCCTGCTGTAGAGAACATTCAAGACTTGGTTACACCTAACAATGTGGTTGTTCCTGCTAACCAAGATGTCACTATGCCAATTGAGGAAAATGCTGAAGAGAAGTACCAAGAAGTTGATGCTGGACAAAATGTAATTGTTGCATTGCTGCATCTTCCTTGCTATGGCCTTTTTGCATTGATTGTTCAAGCAAAATACTATTTTTTGTCCAGATGGCTTCCACAATGAATGTCTAAGATAGTTTATTTGTTCAGTATGATAAGATACAATATCGGTGGTACTGTATAAAAGGTGAAGAAAGTTATATCGTTATACGAAAGCAAAACATACATGCAACAACTTTTTGCACTCCAAAATAATTAAATTAGACCAACTATGAAACACAGACATGCACCGGAAAATCGAAAGTCAACTATTTGCACTCCAAAATAATTATTTGGAGTGCAAACACCGGAAAATCGCGCCAAACATACATGCAACAACTTTTTTTTTTTTAACAAAAGAAGCTTTTGTTATATGTAATTCTCAGAACTCAGTACATTCAGCAATGCAGCAGGAGCATCAAGTTCCTAGAAATTCAACCTCAAGACTATCTAACTCCCTCACACCTCTTCTTTTATGAGATTTCAGCCAACTAAGGGCGTCTTTAACCCCATAGCTTCAACGAATTCTGGGCCATATTTTACCCTTGCTGCAACCAATATGCCTTCATCGTTTGGGACCAGTCATCCAAACCCAAAGTGCCAACATTGAGCGGATAGTATTTCTAACTGGTTTAGTCCAAAGCTCAGTCTCGTCTCCTGGAATCAGCATTTGTGGCATAAATAGAGCTGTATGACAATCCTCACACATCCGAAGGTTCTTCACAATTGTTATGGTCATGCCCGCCTCATTTTCAGAAGACCAAATGCTACTGCAAGCTCACCCTCTGATATCCAAGAGCATACTCTCTTCAAGGTGTTGTGGCAATGAGGGTTGAATTTTAAATGCACACATTGAAGTATAAAAGGATATATACCTTTTAGCCCTTTAAGTATGAAAAATAGTACCTCTTAGCCTTTGTAGGGGTATTATCGGAAGAAAAATAGAAAAAAAGGATTAATTGAACTTTAATGGGTACTTCAAGGGCTAAAAGGTACGACTTCAAAGTTTTAGGGCTGATGGGTATAAATCGTCAAACTTTAAGGGCTAAAAGGTCATAAAGCCATGATTATAACTTAACTTCAACGCACTTACCGATCTTACCGATATCTCTGTTGCATAAACATCCACATTTCAATTGATAGACCAATCGCAATCAACCACATAAGCAATCCACGTAACTCGCTTGACGACAATCCCCATACTATAAAAAGTCAACATCCAAATCAACGGCCTCGTAAATCTCACTTTCTAACATTACCGACAATTTCTATTCCAACTACCCCTCGTGATAATATTAGACACGACCAAATACTCAAACAAGTCTCAACACAATTTATTCACATGCATGACTCAACAACAGATAATTCACATCATTCACATAACACATTTAAACAAGTAACCGATTACGTATCGGACGCCCGATCTAATTTACGATATTTAAAACTCAGATACTAGCCCTAGTACGGGCATATACGGACTATAAAACACATTACACAACTCATACAAACCATATAACACTTATAACTATTTTTAAAACATAACACGAAGCTTATTTGAATTTAAATAAGCCACATACAAATTTTTAAATCAAAAATCGGATTTTTAAACCCAATATAAGTATTTAAATGCAAATAAATCAATTAATAAAATTAATTGACACTCTTTTAAATGCCCAAACTATTTTTAAATAAATAAACCAAGCTAGAAAATAATCAAACTTAATTTTAATTAATTAAATCTAATTAATAATTAATTATTAAAAATTAACTGATTAAAAGAATTAAATAAATTAATTGTTAATCAAAAATAATTAAAATAAATAAATTTAATCAATTTCCGAATTTAAATAAATATTTATGAATTTATAAAATTTTCGGAATAATAAAATGTATTTTTAAATCAAAGATATGATTTTTAGAATTTTAAAACAATTTCTGATTTATTTTAAAAACAAAAACCCAGAAACACTTTTCTAAAACGAAATTAGGGTTTTCTGGATCAAACCGGGTCGGGTTAGGGTTTTGAAAACGGGTTGCCAAGAAATTTCCGGGTCGCCAAGAACGACCCACCGGAAAACTGGGTTTCCCAGTTTCCGGCCGGCGTCCGGCCAACCCACCAGTTTCCGACGACCAAAACCATTCCAAACACACGCTTTCTTTTGGGGAAAACACAGGAACAATCAGGGAACATTAACTCAGCTAAAATCGAACTCAAAACATGTCACAGTAAGCCGGAATCGATCCGCGAACCACCGGCGGCGGCGGCGGTTGATTTTCCGACGACTCGAAACTGAACACCAACCCCAACAATGATTACATGAATACTTTCCTCTTTCTACGATCTATTTAATGGTATAAACAAAATCAAGAAACAGTTCTTAGGATTAAAAATCCGGCAAAAGCTCAAGAACTCCGGTGAGCTTCGAATTTTCCGATCTGCTCGATTCCGAGCTCCAAAAATCAATTAAAAATCATCAAAATACTCAGCACAACACACACAATCCAATCATATCATCAATTATCAAGTATAGTCAACAACAAAGTTTCCCCCAAATTAAACCTAAAATTCGAATTAATAAAAATAATTAAAAATCGGAAAAGTTTAAGGATCATACCCACATGAATTTTGATGGTGGATTTAGATAGAGGATGATGAGAGATTCGATTTGGTTACAAGAACATCGAAATCGGATTCCGATAACGCCTTCAAAAGTTGGTTTGATTCTCAAGAACACGAAGAACACGTTCAGGGGTTTTTAGATTTTTAACTGTAATTATGCTTGATTATACGAAAAACAAAGTACGATTTGCCTTTTTATAATAAACGGAAAATAATACCCCAAACGACATTTTTGGATCGATATTGATCCGATGGATCGTTTTAAATACAATATAACAGAATATATGCTTTAAACCTTTAATAAAGCAGAATACACGTTTTTCGAGACGATAATCATCCATAAAGTACGAATAACTACAAGTATCGTTTAATACCAAATATACGAACCAAAATACCTCCATTACGAATATTTTCGAATACTTCCCACTTTAACGAATGAAATATTGGTACGAACGATATACCAATGTCCCGAATAATTTGGGAACGATCCAAATTTTCTTTTCGATAATTAAAATAGAATAAATTAGTATGACATCCTTTTCAAAATAGTTTCTAATTCCCCACACATTTCACATAGCACCACGATATCACATTTTCAATCATTTAACGAATAACTTAGCACGTTTAAACAGATAAATCATTTAATAACTCTTAATATGAAATTAAAATTCATTTCACATCACATAATAACACGTAATTTTCCCGGATCTTACATCGGTGATGGTGGATGACTACTCCAAGTACACGTGGGTGTTGTTCATACAATCAAAAGATAAAGCAACACAACTAATCATTGATCATATCAAGAAGATAGAAGTGGAAGCTAAGCTACCTGTGCGGACAATCAGATCAGACAATGGAACTGAATTCAAGAATGCAGTTCTTAATGATTTCTGCTCAGAGAAAGGAATATCAAGACAATATTCAGCACCAAGAACTCCACAACAGAATGGAGTAGTGGAAAGGAAGAACAAGACCTTGGTTGAAGCAGCAAGGACCATGTTGAGTGAATCAAAACTTCCCACTTACTTTTGGGCTGAAGCAGTGAATACAGCTTGCTACACTCAGAATCGAACCCTGATCAACAAAGATCATGAAAAGACTCCGTATGAGTTAATGGCCAACAAGAAACCAACACTAAAATACTTTCATGTGTTTGGTGCAAAGTGCTTTGTACTTAAAGATGAAGAACATCTTGGCAAGTTTGATGCCAAAGCAGATGAAGGCATTTTTCTGGGCTATTCTCTGGAATCTAAGGCTTTCAGGGTATATGTGATTGAAGATAAGAAGGTGTTGGAAAGCTTTAATGTAACATTTGACGACACCAAAAGACCAGGCCTGCAAACTGGAGAGAACTCTGAATCCTTGGTATTTGAAAATCTATCAGGAGATCTCTCTGACAATGAAGAAGAACCTGAAGTTGTTAAAGTTATTAATAATAATCATGATGATAATGATTTTGGACCAAGTGGTGATAGTGGTGGAAATACTCAGACTACTACTGGATCCACTAGTCAATCAACAGGGTCAACAGATCATACCGTCAACAACTCAGGGGGAGCAGGAGAAGGATCAGCTAGTCACACTCCACAACATCTAGAACAAGGAGAATCATCAAGATCGCATCTGCCAAGACAAAGGGTATGGAATAGAGATCATCCCTTTCACTTGATCATTGGTGATCCGGACACAGGAGTGAGAACTAGGAGAACATCACAAAATGAATGTCACTATTCTGGGTTTCTTTCAGAAACATAACCTAAGAAAGTTGAAGATGCTTTAGATGATCCAGATTGGGTGATTGCTATGCAAGAGGAACTCAATCAGTTTGAAAGGCAGAAAGTTTGGAAGCTGGTACCCAGGCCTAAGGGAAAATCTGTTATTGGAACAAGATGGGTATTCAGAAATAAGTTGGACGAAGATGGCATTGTAACGAGAAACAAAGCCAGACTGGTTGCTAAAGGTTACTCTCAAGAAGCGGGTATAGATTATGATGAAACCTATGCACCAGTAGCAAGACTTGAGGCCATCAGAATGTTTCAGGCATTCGCAGCACATTCCAATTACAAGGTATATCAGATGGATGTGAAGAGTGTTTTTCTGAATGGGGAGTTAGAAGAAGAAGTCTATGTGGAACAACCTCCAGGTTTTGAGGATTCAAAACTGGCAGACTTTGTGTACTTTCTATTCAAAGCTCTCTATGGACTCAAACAAGCTCCAAGGACATGGTATGACACTCTCTCTGAATTCTTACTTGAAAATGATTTTACAAGAGGTGTTGTAGACAAGACTTTCTTTTACAAAAAGCACAAAAATGATTTGATATTGGTGCAAGTATATGTTGATGACATAATATTTGGTTCTACTAATGATGATCTATGCAAGAGATTTGCTAAGTTAATGCAGAGTCGTTATGAAATGAGCATGATGGGTGAATTGTCATTCTTTCTTGGACTACAAGTATACCAAAGACAAGATGGTATATTCATTTGTCAGTCCAAGTACATCAAAGATCTTCTTAAGAAGTATCAAATGGAAGACTCATCTACAGCAAAGACTCCTATGCCAAATGCCACTATGCTTGATAAGGATGAAACTGGTAAGAAGGTTGACATCACAGGCTACAGAGGTATGATAGGCTCATTACTTTATCTCACTGCAAGTAGACCAGATATAATGTTTGCAACATGCTTGTGTGCTAGGTTTCAGTCTGATCCTAAAGAATCTCATCTAATAGCTATTAAGCGAATATTTAGATATCTTAAAGGGACCCCAAATCTTGGAATTTGGTACCCTAAAGATACATGATTTGATCTTATTGGATACACAGACTCTGATTTTGCAGGTTGTAAGATTGATCCGAAGAGTACTTCGGGAAGCTGTCAGTTTCTTGGAAGAAGGTTAGTTTCCTGGTATAGCAAGAAGCAGCATTCAGTGTCCACATCAACAGCTGAGGCTGAATACATTGCTGCTGGTAGCTGTTGTGCTCAGATCTTGTGGATGAGAAACCAACTCCGTGACTATGGGCTTTTGTTGACAAAGATTCCAATATTTTGCGACAACACAAGTGCCATAGCAATCTCTAACAACCCAGTGCAACACTCGAGGACGAAGCACATCGACATCAGGTATCATTTTATCCGAGAGCATGTCATGAATGGAACTGTGGAGTTACATTTTGTACCCACAGAGGAACAAATTGCAGACATCTTTACTAAACCGCTTGATGAATCCACTTTTTCAATACTGGTTAGTGAACTTGGGATGTTAAATCTTTCTAATTGATTTTGATTAGAAGTCAGTAACTGCAAGATAGTCATAGTGAATACATGGGTTGAAGAATTTCTATATCCTTAGGACTCGTGAATTTATTTTCTGGAGCAATTCTCGTAGTTAGGATTATTGTACTAATTTTATGTCATAATTATGGATGATATATCTTCTGGCATTTAATTGGTTACTAATTCTAAAAATTATTTAGGTGCTAATATTTGTTCTAAATATTGAAGCATCTATTTAATTTGAATTAATTTACTTTGTTTTTAACATTGTAGATTAATGCAGCATAATTTATTGGATTTTAATTGGTTAATATCATTCAATGATATTTAGTCGATTTTATTCTAAGAAAATTGTGAATTTTCTGTTAACAATTGATTTTGGTAAATTTTAAAAGATTTATTCAAAGTAAAACTTGACAGAAAATTAAAAAGTTTGAATTTTTAAAACATGAACAGGTTTTGAAATTTAGGCAGAAGCAAAAAATATCGAATTTTAGGAAATTCGATAGTTTTTCTAAGTACTAAATGGAAATCTATCGACAGTAATTTTCGATGGTTTTTTTAAATAGGAAAAGAAAACTATCGAAATCAATTCTCGATAGATTTTGAAATTCAAGGGAAAATATATCGAATGGAATTTAACTAATGTAATATTTAAATTCTCGATAGATTTTCTAAATAAATACTTCGATAGTTTTGGAATTTTAAAAGAACAGATTTCGATAGTTTTCAGAAAAGGTTTTTAAATTCTGATTTTCAAATCCCTTCGATAGTTTTAGAAAAACCATCGAAGGATAGTTGACCTTTTTGCCCCTCAGAGAAAACTATCGGTAGTTCATTTAAAAAACTATCGAACCAGAAATGACATTTTTACCCCTGTCAGTTTCAAAAGTATTTAAATGGCCCTTAACTGTTTTCTTCTCACTTTTCACAGATCTAAAGAAGAAAAAGCCGTTTATATACTTACAAAGAAATACATACACAAACAAGAACTGAAACTTCGACAGATTCTCAAGTTTTCACCGTGAAAATTGATTATTTACCACAGTTAATTCATCTAAACAGTGAAACTTTTTGTGTTTTGTGGTCAATTAAGGTGTTTTGTTCTTGGTTGTTAAAAGAAACCATCGAAGTGACTTGTCTAGTTCTAGATTTTGTTAACCGAGTTCTTCATAAGAATTTAATTATTTCATCAATTAATTTCTTTTGAATTGTTAGTGAAAATTCAACAAGGTAACAATTAGGGTTATTAAGTCAAAAGTGTTCAAATTTTGTGTTGTGTATTCGAAAAGAAAAGGGGTAATTTTGTTTTAAGTTTGATTAATTAGCAATAATTAATTGAAAATTTAATTTTGGTTTAAAATTAATTTTCTGGAAATTTGAAATATAATGGCCGGAGAATTTATCGTAACCAAAACTAATCATGTCTCATTTCAGAACTTGCAATCCATAACGAACTTAGAGTTTCGTGCATGGGCAGAGTTTCTGAACACACGATCATTAGTGGCATATGCCTTGAGTACTCCCGTAGTCCTTTGCATCGATCAATTGACTGCGTTGTACACAACCGCCACGGATACAAGTGAGAATAACATAAGGTCCTTCAGTTTTGTTGTGCCAGGGGGCAGAACAATAAGGGTGACGGAACATGATTTTAACAGGGTTCTACATTTTCCAACAGAAAACCTTGTTCCGGATCCCACGACTGAGGAGATACATGTTTTCTTCACTCTCATAAGAAGTCAACAACCAAACTTCTTTATGGGAGAGTTTCTTAAGCATTACCTGACCAAGCCATGGAACTTTTTCTTTCACACACTTATCCATGTTTTTACTGCCAAGCTAAAAAATCTGCATGGTATTCCCTTATTCCTTCAAAAGATAGGGTTTGCCATTGCTAACAATAGGCATATCAACATAGGACGATTAGTGATTGATCAAGTCATTCTATGCATGGGGGGACCACTGGATGAAAGAACAGGCATAAATAAAGATGTGCTTTGTTTCTATCCTAGGTTCCTACAGCTAATTCTCAATGATATCTTAACAGATGATGAGCGTGAGACATTTACAGACGAGGAGACCATGGAGTGCATGAGGATGAAGAGCAATGCAATAACCGCTCTGATAAGAAAGAATAATCTTCCAGGGGTACCCACTGTTCTCACAGATTATCTAAGAACGGTGCCCCTACCACTTCTACCCCCAGGGGAACAAGTAAATGAAGGTAATGTTCCTCAGCCTGAGATGGCTCCTGTACAACAACCAATGGATGTAGATCCAGAGCCCTCAGTGGCCATTCCTGACCATGAGATTGCAAACCCACAATCTCTAACCACGGTCGAAGAGCCTTTGGAAGAGCCAAATGAAACAATAAACGAACCTCCTTCCCCTACTATACCCAATATTTAGACATCCGTGAGTGTAGAGGGAGATAGTGCCATAGCAGCACCACGTAAGGAGATACACCCTTCAACAACAGCTCTACCTTCCTCTAAAAGGAGAAGAATAGAAACCGAGGCAACTGTTGATACTTTATTTCAAACTTCTTTATTGATTTTTCTGATGCTGATTGGGCTACATTAACTAAAGCAATATCTGAACCAATAGCTCAATCAAATGAGGAAGAATTGACGGAAGCAACTGGTGTTCCGACCATATTACGGTCAGGTTCACTAGTTGAAGGTTCTAAGAACCAAAAGTCTTCACAGACGTCGAGAGAAGGCTTTGACCTAAATGCACAATCTAAAGGGTCATTGTCTAGCTCCCCAGATGGAACATATCTGGATCCTGCGGGTAAAGGGTCTGACGTAGGTGCGGATCGGCAACTCGGTAACAATGAATCAATTACAATTGAGGAGTTAACTGAGGTAAAGTCTTCACAGACTATTGAGGAAGTTTCAGGAACTCTGCTGTCAATAGAGCCTGATTCTAGCCTCCTAGAGATTCAAACTCTAGATCCTACAAAGGATACATCATCTACGGATGATCAGCAACTTGGTTTAACCAAGGACGGGGACTTGCGAAGCCCCATTGCACCACCGGTGACCTCCTTAAGGATGGCTACGGTGTTTTCTTCTGCAGGTACAACTAACACAAAGGGATTGAGTGAAACACAAACACTTACACCTGGCCTGAGTGGGAAAGGAAAAATGAGTGAAACACCAACAGAAACGTTGAGTGCACACCCAGAGCCAAATGTGAGGAGTGACACCCTAACCCTACCACATATTGATAATCTGCTACTGCCTACAGAAAAAGAAGTACATGTTCAATCCACCCTCAAGGAGATGACGGTTCATGATAAACAAGGAAATCCATTATTCAAGGTTCCACTGAGACCTTCCTTTGACCAAGGGATCTCCTCTGATCAAGCCAATGCTTCTTTAATGTCTATTCAAGAGAAGGTTGACTTGGCGGCGGCTGATTCTAGAAGAACTTATCGGGTCTTAGGCAGTGCATCTGGCACTATAACAGGTACAAAACAAGCAGTGGACTCCTTGAAGAAGGAAGCAATGGAGGAACTAGTCGACTGACGTCAAAGAGCTTAAAGATGGATTCATGAATGAAGTTAATGCTCTGCAACAAGGACAAGAAGCTTTGAGAGAAGACGTTCTGGTTATCCGGGATGGTCAAGCTAGGGTAAAAGATGCAATGAACACCCTTTCTCGAGTGGAGTCTAAGCTGAACCAGAGATTGGACAGAATTGAGAAGACTACCAAGCTAAGATTGGATGACATTGACCTGAAGCTAGCTTCTATACATGAGATGAATAGAGACATTTCTGACTTCATGGAGAATCAGGGTGACGGGATACAGTCTATTTGGAGTATGCTGAGGAACCAACAACCCGGACCTTCAAATCAACAACATGATCCTTCTACTACCTTTTACAATGAGGATAACTACATCGAGGATTCCTCAACTAAGGGGGAGAAAGTTGGAGAAAGGGAGACACATGAAGGATGGCAAACATCTGGATGGGGAGTTTGGGAAACCAATGAAGCTATTCCAGTTAGACAATACTGGATTGAAGACATTGTGCAAGAAGAGGAGAGTGAAGAGGAATTTGAAATCATGCAAGAGCAACCAATTCAGGAGGAGCATGAGCCATATTATCCAGAGCAAATAGAATATCCTATCTTGGATGATGATATGGAAGAAGAAGCAAATTCTCTATCACTGGAAGAAGAAGCTGCCTTGGAGATGGTGAAAGCTGACAGAGCTGCAATAGATGCCAGGCAAGCTGAGAGAGAAAGACACCAAGCAGTTCTAAGGATTGAGAAGTTAAAAAGATCCAAGGTGTATGCTGAAGTGAGGAAGAAGAAGATGATGGATTTGGCAAATAAGCAAGGTACTGACTGGGAGATGGCTTATAAAACCTTTTGTGGAGTTGAAGACGGATTAGAAGTCAACGACAATGCGGAGGTGGAAGTCATAATTCAGGACATAAGAAGTGCAAATCCTGATGATCATACTTACTTCACTGCACTAAGGAATATTGTGATCTTTCTGAAAGCCGGGGTTAAAGCAAATGGTGCCTGGAACATATTGATCAATTTTCTTGAGAAAGGTACCTTTGTGATTTCCACTAAGTTTTTTTGAACAGAGAACATACACAGAACTGCAGGTGATGCTCATCAAGATTCAGAGAACGACAAGGCTAAATGAACTGCTCTGTGAGCATGTTAAAGAGATCTTGATGAAAGTCGGTCCAGAGATTACTGAAGATCCTCCAATGGTTAGATTCATGACGAATGACTTGTTCAGAATCTGCTATTTGGCTGAGGACAAACTGAAAGATTATCCAAGTAATTATCTGATATCAGTGGAGAAGTATCTTAGATCCACTGGATTCTCATCAACGGAGAAGGACAAAGCAGCAGACACTCTGAAAAGATTTCTAATGGAGAATGTTCCTTACTATAGGAAGAGAGTGGAAAAAGGATTGGAAGTGCGTCCCAGACTACCAAACATGCCAAAGCTAAACAAGAAAGATGTTAACATTGCATGGTTGTGGGCTGGAGTGGGTCAAGAGGTTGAATATATTGGAAGACACATCCAAGGAGCAATCCTTAAACCTGGAGATCCATTGCACTATCTATCAGTGATTGATTATCAAGCTGCTAACTCCGATCCGGTGATTGAAGAAGGTGAGATCGAAATGGACTGAAGAACAGAAGCAAAGAACAAAAGAACTATCATCTCAGACTAGAGGAACAACTTCTATGTATAAAGTTTTATTGTTTTTTGATTTACGAAATCTGGAAATGTATATATATCTGATCTAGAATGCATTTAATATTATTAAGCTGTCTTACTTTAATTAGTTTAATGTTTCCTTAGTTAGTTGAGTTATCCTCGAAGTATTTGCTTGTCAAACTCTATCCAATCAAATAGGGGGAGATTGTAAAGCATAATGTAACATAAGATGTAAAAGAGATAACTACAACTCAACAAAGGACAAGACAGACAATAATATTAACAGAAGCACAGGAATCCAGAATCAAAGAAGAAAAGGTAAACTCAAAAAATCAAAATACAGTATGTATTCTTGAAGTCCGTAAACAGGTCACGGAAAGAAGTTCATGAAAATGTTCAAGCCTCAGTGACAATCAAAGGAACAAGATTTTCAAGACTACAGAAGTATGTGAATGATTTAGGGTTAAAGTACCACAGGATTCCAGTGATTTATTTGAAGCAACCAGAACGACAAAGGACTTACCAGGAGCATTGAATTGAAGACATAGAAGAAGAATTGATCAAGTGTTATTCATCTGTGAACCAGACCAGTTGCACTAGTTGACGGTACTTAAAAGATCAAGTTGTTTTATCGTCTCAGAAGGAATTGATACAGTCTAAAACTAAACACCCTGGACTTCAGAAGTTTTATTAAAGATCAAAGTCAAAAGAAAAGAGCTCGATATTTTTTATTTTCTAAAAACTATCGAATGGGATAAATGAAGTCCATTTGAATTCTATTACAAAAGAATTTAACTTTCAATAGTTTTTATTTAAAAACTATCTAATGGTAAACTCCTTTTAATGATTCGATGGTTTTCTAAATTGGGAGCAGGTGAAAAGTGTTTGTTGTGAATGGTTGATGGAAATTGGACGGCCAAGATTAATTCTTTAATCTTGGTTCGATAGTTTTCAAACTCAAAGTCTACAGTTAATACAGAGTGAAAAAAGTGTCTTCTTCAGTTAAGGAAGAACACAGAAGAATTTACGAGGAGAGAGTTTGAGCCAGAGAAATCATTAGAGAAATTAATATTGCTCAGATTTCTATCATTGTATTGAATTCGTGTAACCTTAAACTCATTGAAGCTAATCTACGGATTAGAAATTGTAACACCCTCCGAGGTTTATATTTATAAAACGATATATTCCCCGAATCTTGGTTTGATTTGGTGTATTTGATTTCGTTATAGAACTGAATGAATTATCCGCGAACGAAATTGAATTATTTGTGAGTATCGTATTCAACCCCCCCTTCTACGATACTTTGAACCTAACAAGCTTGCTTTAAACCATACATGGCCATTAGCAGTCTGTATACAAAGTCAGGAAAGTGTGCATCTTCAAAGCCAGGTGGTTGTTGCACATAAACTTCTTCTTCCAACTCTTCATTCAGAAAAACACTCTTGACATCCATTTGATAAACTTTGAAATTTTAATGTGCAGCAAATGCCAAGAAAATCCTTATTGCTTCCAATCTTGCAACAAGAGCAAAAGTTTCATCGTAATCAATGCCTTCTTCTTGAGAGTATCCTTTTGCAACCAACCTTACTTTGTTTCTTGTAACCACACCTTCTTCATCCATTTTATTCCTGAAAACCCATTTGACACCAATGACTGATCTGTCTTTTGGTGCCGGAACCAATTCCAAGACTTTGTTTCTTTCAAATTGATTCAGCTCCTCTTGCATAACAATAATTCAGTCAGGATCTAATAGTGCTTCATCAATCTTCTTTGGCTCAACCTTGGATAGAAAGCAACCATACAAACATTCATTCTGAGTTGCTCTTCTAGTTTTCACACCTGCATTTGGATCTCCAATGATTTGTTCAGCAGTGTGATCTCTATTCCATTTTGTAGTTGGCTCAGTCTCAATTCTTAAAGTTGAGACAGTCTCATCATTCACATTTGAGTCATCTTGAAATGTTCCCCCTGTGAAGTTGCTATCATTCACAGGTGATTCTTGAATGATAGGCTCTACACTATAGATTGGTACAATTTCTTCATCATTAATCACATTCACTTGAGTTTGTTGAGCTCCAATCTCAACTTCAATTCCAGCTTCTTCAAAGTTGTCCAAATTCTCAAATTATAGAGGATCTTTGTCTTGATCAGTTGCTTCTTCAAGACCAGGAAATTTGTTGTCATCAAAAGTCACATTTGTGCTTTCCATCACTTTCTTTTGAGAGATTATGTAGATCTTGTATGTAGACATTGTATAGCCAATAAAAATGCCTTCTAATGCCTTTGCATCAAATTTGCAAACATATTCAGAGTTGTCCTTTGGCACAAAGCATTTGCTTCCAAAAGCATGAACATGCTTGAGAGTAGGATTCTTTCCAAATAACACATTGTAAGCTATCTTTCCAGTGTCTTTGTTGATGATTGTTCTGTTTTGAATGTAGCATGCAGTGTTAACAGCCTCAGCCCAAAAGCATGTAGGCAACATTGCATCCAGGAGCATTGTTCTTGCAGCTTCTATCAAGGTTCTGTTCTTTCTCTCAACCACTCCATTTTGTTGTGGAGTCCTAGGAGCTGAGAATTGATGAGAAATGCCATTCTCTTTGTAGAATGCTTCAAGTTTGGTATTTTTATATTCTGTTCCATTATCACTCCTGAGTGCCACTACACTTGCATATCTAATCTTTGCATATTTGTCCAGCTTCTTGATGTGCTCAATGATTATCTTTGTCCATCTTTCCTTGATGAGCTTGAATAGCCATTTTCTGCATCATTTCCAGTTCATGTGTTCTCAATACACCATACATTACATCATATGAAACTCTGTTCAGATCTCTGTCTCTGAGAGCAATCACCTTTTGCTCAAGATGATTTGCAGTAGCCAACAGAAACTTAACATTTAACTCCTTTGTGATGTATGTTTTGCCATTCATTTGCAGTTCAGTAACAAGTCTGTGAAACCTTTCAAAAACTTCAGTGATACTTTATTTTGGTTGAGCCATGAAGGCTTCATACTGTGTGACCAGTATTTTCTTTCTATTTTCTTTGACCTCCTCAGTTCCTTCACATAAAACTTCAATGTGATCCCACATCTCTTTTGCAGATGTGCAAGAGGCAATATTGGCAAACATAGACATCTCCATGGAATCAATGATAATTAACATGAGATGACTATCTAAAGCAACTTTCTCTTTTTCTGTGTCAGTCCACTTAGAAACATCCTTTGGAACATAGGATTTTGGAATGACTGTTGTTCCAACAGTGGAGCCTGCAATCTCTAGTTGAGGAATGAAAGGACCATTCTTGAGAATCTTTGGATACAAGGGATTTGCAGCCTTCAAGAACAACAACATCTTTATCTTCCATAGATTTTAATTCTCTTTGCTAAACTTTGGAACCTTCACTGTGTATGTGGTCTTTTGTGAACTCATCTCGGATCTTTCTCTATTTTGATCAACAGCCTACTCTGATACCACTTGTTGAGTATGAGATTCACTCAAAGATAATATAGATGGGGGGTGAATATATTATCAACCGTTTCTTTGATTATCTTCGTTTTAATTCAACTGTTAATGTAGCTTGAATCTTGTTTGTTGTAAACTAAAGAATGCGGAATGAAACAACACAAAGATTCACTTTTAACCTAATGTTGTATTAGATAGAAAGGTGCTACAAACTGTGAATTCGAAATAGAATTCTCAGCTTCGTTTTTCTCAGAGAGATACAACTTGAATGATATTGAAAAACTTGTTACTGAAAATAAGGAGGCTGTGTATTTATAAAACTATGCACATCTCACTTTTACAAAACTGGTAATGGACAAAAAGGTTGCCAAACTCTGTCTATACCATTTTAGTGAAAGTTGGCATCTTGTGAACTTTGTTTTGTCTTACACATTGCTAATCCTTATCTTCAGCTATTTCCTTTGACTGTCCCTCTGAGCTTCTTTGTAGACTTTCCATGTGCATACTGCAACTGATTGAGACAATTGCATATGCCTTGGTTTGATCTTGATCCACGTTCCCAAAACTTTTGTCTGTTGTTAATTCGAAATTCTGCCAAGTCCTTATTCGATAACTCTGAAATACTTGGTTCAATAACTTGGCTTCTCAAAGCAATGGAGACTGACTTCTCAAATTAACTTCTCGAATTAATGTAACTCCACTTCTCGAATTGGCTATCTTTCACTTCTCGAACTAGTATCCTAGCACTTCTCGAATTAGTATATTGACTTATGGAATCATGACATCTCGAATTAGTGTGTTTTGACTTCACTAATTGAGACATATCGAATCAGTTCATTTCTTCACTTCTCGAATCAACATACTTGAATTCTCGAATCTACATGTTTAACACTTCTCGAATGGAGGACTTCTCGAACCAGTGTTTTTGACACTTCTCGAATCATCACTTAGACAAATATTATTCTTCAATGTTGCAATCCAATTATTTCTTGCTGTCTTCAAATGTCTTGAGGCATGATCTTAAGATCTTCTTCCAAGTCATAATTAGAACTTATTACAGGGTTACATACATTGAAGTTACAGAGTATAGAACCTTTGGAAACAAAGGGATCTCCTAGTTAAAGGGTCAAGTAAGTGACACAATACTATAGGCTTGTTATTTATATGTACTCAGGAATGCCTCTATGACTAACAATCTCCCCCAATTTGTGAGTAAGGCAATTAGTCACAAGTTCACTCCTGATAACAAGCCTATCTACAATTAACAGTATAGACATTAAAGTACAAATTTCAGAAAATCAACTTGTCATATAAATGAACAATATGAACAAAGACAGAGAACTGAGAGTACATACATTTGACATTCTTTAAGAAGGACATAGAAGAAGTACTTGTCTTACATTCATAAAGCGGGCCTCTAGTGTAAGAACCCCAGCCTATTTGGGTTTCTTAGTACACTGAGTTTGATTTCATATAAATAGAGATACTACACACCTTGTGAGAGGTTGGACGTTGAGAATTCTAGAGCAACAACCACAAATCCTAAGCAATTTCAGCCACTAATTACATACAACCATCACATTCAGGCAACTTTTCAGCGAAGAACCACCATCATAGATCTTGATTCCGATGATGAAGCTCAACGTTTGTTGTTACGAAATTCATCCGTCAATAAATTAGAGCTAGGAGGGCTGGAATCAAATTAAATTCTAGGACAAAAGATGTTTCACAACCATGATGGTAGTTCCGACGAAGAAGTTGATTATGATTCAGGGGGTAGTGCTGAACAAGAGTATGCCACCGTGAAGCCAACTGGTATTATCATAATGGCTACAGATGTACAATCCGGGCCTATGAGCTATCTATTTAGACATGATGTGGATGTCAGAAATTTAAGTGAGGGAGTTTGTAACATTCCAGTCCTACATCGAGGAGAGTGGAGACTTTAGTTCAATTTATAAGGTAAAGTACTACTACTAATTGCACTAAAAATCATAATTTTTTGGAGGTCTGTGTTGGGCTTGTGAACTACCCAGGTTGTTTTGGAGACAATAGGCTTTAACTTGTTTCTAATTCAGAATCGGGACTTGACCTGATTTTTGAAAAAGGCTCGAGATTTGACTCGGGTCGTCACAGCAACCTCCAATACTCATTAGTAATTCTGATTTGATGGAGCAATTGTATCGTAGGAAGGTTCCCTAAATAGTTTTGAAGCAAGGTTATGAATGGTTGAGCAAAGGCGTATGAGGTGAGCCGTCATCGTTCTCGTAATCACCATCGCATAGGAAAAGTTTTAATGGGCGAGGGAAACACTCAATGAGTCGGAAACCGGCAGGATGGAAGATTTCAGTTGATAACCCTCGGAGGTTGGAGTATTTCGAGTGAAGGATTCCTATCGTGGATTACTTTTGGTTATTAACCGCGTATAAAAGAATGGCATGCATTTATTTTTCGTTAGAAATTGTATTTTTTTAAATTATACAAAAAATCGATCTCTTGACCTATGGTAGTATTGTCTTATTACCTCTCTTACTTTTATTATATAACTACTTATAACTCGTGCAATGCATGAATCTTTTTTAATATTTATAATTATATAATATAAATGCATGGATCAAGAGTTTTCCTTCTAATTTATAATTTTTTTATATGTTATTAATATTCTTAATTTTTAATAACATGAATATGTCTTTTAATATGTTTTTGATAAATTTTTGAAAATTAGAAGAACTAATTTACCTATTAAAATATATAATATTTTTTTTCTTAAAAAATAAAAATGGAACGAAAAAAATAAATGAGATTTATTAGATTACGTTCACTCTACTATTTGGGCTCTATCGCGAATTTTAAAAATCAAATTTTAACAATTTTTACAGCTCACACGAAACTGTCAAAATAAACTTTGATTAAGGGATAGTTTGACGATTATTATCCAAGTCGAACTATCTATAAACAATATAGAAAATGAAGTTCAGAATATTTTACATTAAGAATTTTATTCAAATTTCTATTCAAATTAAGAAATCTAATTACATTTGGTTTAAATTTTTAAAATAATATTTTTAGTATTCAAATATATTTTTATTTACAACGAAATACACTTTTCAAAATTGGATTCACCGGTTCTCATATATCTATCTTATGATCTAACGTTTCTAATCGTTAAACAGATATATATGATTTATTAAATCTAAATCATTATCCTTCATAAATTAATAAAATAAGTAATATTCGCGATTAATATATCTAATTATAATTAATTATTTGTTTATCAATCTATCGATTATATTTTTTTTCTATGGTACCCGACGACCTAAATTGCGAGGACCGAAAATTTGGATAAGGTCCCTTTTACACTTATACCTTATAATCCGTGTAACGCACAACTCATTTTTTAATATCTATAATAATGTTTTACAATCTTTTTAAAAATGTTTATAGGCTAGTGTTTTCTAAACTTTGTGTTAGGTCCTGATATGTTTGTAGAAGGGGGGTTGAATACAAACTGTACCGTTTTATCGAATTTGTTCGGTTCGTGATTTAACAATTCAAGAACAAATAAGTGCGGAATAAAATGAAACAAGATTCAAGTTAAATATAAAATATATTAAACTTGAAGGGTGTTGCAAATACAGTACAGATTACAAGGTTTGAATCTCAAACTATTTAAAACAAATCTAGAATAAATTCGACATGAATTTATCTATTTTTGTAATAAAAAGATCGAATAGTAAAAACTAGTTCGAGATCAAATTCTAGGGATAATGATCCGCTAGATAATCAAGCAAGTACAAGTAATTGAATTCTAGTTGATTGGATATAACTTTGATGGCTAGAATTTATTACAAGAATTAAATGAAGCTTTGCTGTTGGTTCGCGTTAATGGCAGAAGAATGAAATATGATGCTTTGTTTTGCTTCTGTCTTGTTTTTCAATTGTTAAAGTGTCCTGCCTTGTTTGATCATACTTTGGTATATAACACAAGTCAACAGGACATCTTTTTCACGCGCCAAACATTTCATTTGATATTAATATTGGTAGTACTATCAATACACTTGGTAGTACTATCGGTAGTACTAACCAATTGTATTGGTAGTACTATCGGTAGTACTAAGTAAGATAGTACTACTAGTATTAATATGATAGTACTACAAGTATTACTCTCGGTAGTACTATCTAATGTATTGGTAGTACTAACTAAGAATAGTACTACTAGTATATTTAGATAGTACTACTAGTATATTTAGATAGTACTACTAGTATTAATAGCTTTTAATTAACTCTAAATTAATTACCTTACTAATTAATTTACATAATAAATTAATTCTTATAGAATTAATTTAATAAATAAATTAACCAATAAAATTAAATTAATTAAAAGAGAATTAATTAAAGTCTATTTTTTTTTTGTCTCACTTTTAAAAGATGTACGCCACTTTCTTTTTATAACAAAAGTCAACCAACTTTTGTTAAGTAAAAAATGTACGCACTTTCATAAAATGAGTTCATAGTACTACTAAATAAATTGGTAGTACTAACTAAGGATAGTACTACAAGTGTACTTTGATAGTACTACTAGTTTAGAATTAATTCTAATTTAATTTATTGAATTAATTAATTTAACAAATAAATTAATTCTGAGTGAATTAATTTATAGATTAAATTAATTAATTTAAGGAATAAATTAATTTTGATGGAATTAATTTATAGTTTAAATTAATTAACTTCTAGTTTAATTAATTTAAGGAATAAATTAATTCTGATGGAATTAATTTATAGATTAAATTAATTAACATATAGAATAAATTAAAAGAGATTTAATACTAAATCAGAGAACCACTGAAATTGATGACAAACTTCCACTGACTGATGTTGACACTCGATGTACTGTCTGGTTCATGAGCGACAAACTTCAATGAGGGTTCTTCATCTTTGACTTCAAAGCTGTGGTCCATCTTCTTTTCCCTTTCAATAAACCCTGTAACCTATACGTTTCCTGTCACACTTCTGAAATCTCTGTCACTTTAAATAGATCCACTTTCTTGAATACTTCACTGAGGCTTGATCAAATAAATGAACTTCTTCCAGTGTAGAATAACTTCAAGTCTGTAGATGACTTTAATCTTCATTCTTTGACAGATATAATCTTCTGAGATTCCTGTGACATCTGAACTAATATTTACTTATTACATTCTTGTTTAAGTTGAGTAGAATCCTCGAATTACAAATAGGCTATAGCATATGCCTTTCAATCTCCCCCTATTTGTTTGTTAGAAAATAACAACCAAATACCTAGAGGATCACTCAACTAAAACCAAGAAAAAGATAAGACTCTTAAACCTAAGTAAATACTAGAAAGTTCTGGATCAAATATGACATTTCCAGATTTCATCAGTAAAGATAAATGCAAGACAGGTGTTCCTCTAGACTGAACATATGATACCATTTAACCTGTCTTGATTTACCTAAGCTCTATACATATAACAATTACAAAACAGAGCTAATTATCTTTACTCCCCTGAAACTCCTCATGTTCCTTTTATATCTTTTTCAGCTCCCTCTTCCTAGCTTCTCCAAATTTCTCTATAAACTTCTCCCCCTTAGTTGAGGAATTCTCTACAGATTTAACTTTATGAGTCTCTGAAGCTAGTAGGAGTTGAGATAGTTGATGGAGTTGATCTTGGGAAGTAAATTTGTCTTCAATATTTCCTTGAGCAGTCCCAGCTGATTGTTGACAGAGGTGGAAGAAGAAGACCGTTCAACCACTTGTGCTTGCAAAATTTCTTTATCAGCCTGGGTTTTGAATAGATGTTCCTGTAGATCAGCTATGTGAGCTAACTACATTGCAGTGTATGTGTCTGTGTGTGCACTCACTTGAATTTCTTTTGTAAGTGTATCACTCATCTCACGTGCATGTGTTTCACTCAGTGTTTGACTCTTATCACTCAACATTAGCTGTCTGTTTGCTCCTTTTTGATCAGTACCTACATTGAAACTCACCCTAGCCTCTTCAAGAGAGGTCAGTGGTGGTGCAATGGGAGTTCGCAAATCCCGATCCTCAATCATGTCTATCAAATCACTTGGATTTGAAATCTGAATTGCTTCAGTGATAGACTGACCAAGTTGCCTTCCACTTTCTCCAGATAAATCTGCGAGTGGAAAATCCCTTAGGGAGCCAGAGGTGTTCACTCTGGGAGGGGAGAAAATGATTCTATTTGATTTGGCAAAGAATCAAATTTTCCCTCAGATGCCTATGAAGGCACTTCTACCGTAACAATGGTAGGCACTGTAACCAGTTGCAGGTGCTCTGCTTTCACTGTGTCCTGAGTTTCATCTGATGAAATTGTTTTCTCCCATTGTGAGTAATGAGAGTGTGCTTGACTCAGTACAAAGTGCCATGGCCCTATGGCGAATTTCAATAGATTCATCCTGTTGAGAGAATGTCTCTAGATACAGTTCATTGGCCATTTCAAAGTCCATATCCTATTGAGAGGATACAGATGGGCTGACAGATGCCTCAGTATATGTTGAATTTCTTTAGAGGAGGCAGAGCTGTGGGATCACTCACTATTTCAATCAAAATACTTCTTTATTTAACATTTGATTTCTGTTCAGGCTGAGAGGTCAAGTAATTAAGTTGTAGACTCATTGTTTGGCTCTAAGACCTGGGATAGAGATTGTGGATCTACAATCCCTTGGTCAGCCCTAACAACCACTTGGGTTCAGCAACAGTAAAAGAAGTGGATTGAGAGATAGAAAGTAATACCTGAATTGGATTTGGCACTGAATTTCCAGCTAAGCAAGAGCTAGATCAGAAATAATATATACAATATATTTATAAAAACAACTAAGAAAAATAGAAAATAAAAGATAATAAATAATAATAATAAAAATAAAAATAAAATAATAATATATATACAGAAAACTATTTACATGCAATAACTATACAGAATATTCGATTATTTTCAAATAAAAGATTTTCAATAAAAATAGATTTCTCTACAATTTTAACTTGTAAAATTTGAGAAAAATATTTTTAGAGAAAATAATTAATCTTAACTTACTCAAACTAAGAAGCTTAACAATTAGACAAGACATGGCAATAATCTACAATCAACATGCATAAGAGAAAATTGAGATGATAAAATAAATTTACAAGTGATTTAAAAATATATACAACAAATGAACACTTGTAAATTTAATTAAGAACAAACATAAAAATAAACAGAGTTAATCACTAAAACTATTTAACATACCAGTTTACCAACCAATCTGGTAAACATGGATTCATCAAGAGATTTAGTGAAAATATCTTTTGTTTGTTCCTCTGTGGGTACAAAGAGTAACTCCACAGTACCATTCATGACATGCTCTCGGATAAAATGATACCTGATGTCAATGTGCTTTGTCTCTTGTGATTATGCCATCTTCATCTAATTTATTTCTGAATACCCACCGAGTACCAACTACTTTCTTGTTCTTTGGTCTAGGTACCAGCTTCTAAACTTGTTGTTGTTCAAATTGATTGAGTTCATCTTGCATAGCAATCACCCAATCAGGATCAGTCAGTGCTTCCTCAATTTTCTTTGGTTTCATTTCAGAAAGAAACCCTGAATAATGACATTCATTTTGAGTAGCACTTCTAGTTCTGACTTCAACACCTGGATCACCAATAATCAGCTCAAAAGATTTGATCTTGATGATTCGCCTTGTTCTACATTATGGTGTTGTGAATGACTAGTTGACCCTTCATTTCCTCCCCCTGAGTTGTTGGCAGATTGTCTTGGTGATTCTTTTCCAGTGTTAGTGGTATCTCCATTGTAACCAATGTTTCCACCACCATCACTCTCACCATTATCATTGTTATCACCAGCAACAACCTCAGGTGGATTCTTATCATCTGATTCTGAATCTGACATTTCATCAAACTTCAGTTTCTCAGATGGATTTTCTGTTTGGATATTAGGGAGTTAGGTGTCATCAAATGTAACATTGATGTTCTTATTGACTGATAACATTTCTTGATTTCAAACAGGCCATATCCTCAGTTATACCCTTGCTGTTATCTCCAAAGGTAAGCACTGGGCCAGCTTTCTCAACCACATCTGATAGCAGGGCTCTATCTCCGGTCATATGCCTTGAACAGCCACTGTCAAGAATCCACATAACACGGTTTACCTGTTTAACTCCCTGCACTACCAGATTGATTAGACCTTCTTCGGAGCCCAAAATTGATTGGGTCCGGCATACTTAAAGAACTGGCCTTTGTCAGGCAAAACAACATTTCTAACTAAAACTACTTCAACCTCTTTCACATAAGAGCGTTTCCATTTATATCCAGCCTTAACACATTTCTGAGTAGGCTTAGGGATAAATGAATCCACTCTAGTCTTAGGAGGACTAGTAGTCTTTGTTTTAACATGCTTCTTATTATTAACATGTTGACGTGGAGCAGTCTTATCACTAGATACATGCTTTTTATTAAAGAAAGCATACATAACATTAAAAGCACAAGACATGCAATTACCCACACCACATGCTTTATGAGAAGAATTAATAGCAGGCATGTTAGTTCTACAGTTGTTTTGATCCAACTTATGGATATCTGATTTAGTCTTTTTAGTTGTAGCAACTTTGACTGGAATATCAGATATACACTTTTTGGACTGTTCAACTTCCAAAGCCATATCTTCTTCACGAATCTCTTCAGCAATGATTATAGAGTATTCATTCATAGGATCTGCTATGGATTCTTTACAGAAGGGTGTTTCAATACCCTTAAGTATATAAGGAACAACCTTTCCTTCTTCTCTGACTCTACAAGGTGTATTAATACCAAGCAATCCTATAGCCTCGTTATAATCATAACCAATACTGACATGATTACCAATAGCTTGTTTATTGAAAATTTCTTTAGCCGTTTTACAAGAGTTGTAATAGGCATTAGCTTTGGTTTTAAGCTCACTAATCTGATCTTTGAGAATGGTTTCCAATTGAATATAACATTTAACCCTATTCTCAAGAAAAGCAATTTTCTCAGTAAGTTCATCCTGATTAACATGCACAAGTTTCAATTCTTTTAATTCCTTTTCAAGATTTGTGTTTAAAAGATTTATTCTATCATTTTCAGTGCGTGCACAACTTATGGTGCCACCAAGATGATAAATCATTTCAGTGTCAGTAAATTTTACCTCAGACATGTCTGGTGAAGATAACATGGAATCAAAGAGTTTGCCTCCTTTTGCCACAAGTGCAAGATTTCCAACTTCTTCATCTTCACTGTCTGTATCATCCCAGCTCTTCCCTTCAGCAACATAAGCCTTCTCAATCTTATTCTTCTTGCTAGAATCAAATGAGTTCCTTGTCACTTGCCTTGGCTTTTTACATTCAGTAGCAAAGTGACCCAACTCATTGCAATTGTAGCATCTGATTGAGCTCCTCTCCACAGTTCCAGTTTTGTAGCCACCCCTTGTGCCACTTGAAGATGAGGAATCACCTCTCTGAAACCTGGGCCTGAACTTAAGATTGGGATTCCTCTTGAATCTAAACTTCCCAAACTTCCTGACTATCAAAGCCAAATCACCATCCTCCAGCTGATCAAGTTCTTCTAAAGAATAGAAGTCACCACCAGATTGATCAATGGATGTTAATCCATATTCAGCATCAATAACATTCATGTTAGAACTGGAAGGTTGAACAGCCTTCACTTCCAGTTTCTGTGGGACTTCAGCAGTCAATTCAGTAGAGGTACCAACAATCTTCCCAGTTCCATACAGCTCCCTCTGTTGAATCTGCTCCAGCTCATAGGTCTTCAGAACACCATACAATCTCTCCAAAGCAATCTCATTCATATCTCTTGCTTCTCTAATTGCAGATATTTTGTGCTCCAAATGAGGTGGAAGTGTAAGAAGGAACTTCTTGTTAATCTCCTTGTTGGTGTAGTGCTTCCCATTGAGATTCAGATCATTGATTAATTTGTTGTATCTCTCAAAAACCTGAGAGATACCCTCACCAGGGTTTGATCTGAAATGCTCATATTGTGAAGTGAGAATTTCCAGCATATTCTCTCTAACTTCCTCTGTCCCCTCATTGATTATCTCTATGGTTTCCCAAATGTGTTTGGCAGTATCACAGTTTAGGACATGATTATGCATGATAGGATCAAGACAATCAATAAGGATCAGCTGTAGACAGGAATCCAAGGTAACATCCTCTTTTTCACCAGGAGTGAAATCCTTGGGATCTTTAGGGTACATCCTAGCAGCCCTAGTAACAATGTTACCCTCTTTTAATTCTTCCTCAATAATCATAGGAAGTTTTGGTCCATTCTTCATCACATCAATGTATTTAGGATTTGCAACCTTAAGAAATAGGAGCATTTTCTTCTTCCACATTGGATAATGCTCCTTGCTGAACATTGGGATTTTCACTGTACCCACTTTCTGTGTAGTAGACATCTTTTGAGATTTTTAGAATAATAAAAATTTCAGAGTTGAAAAAATCTCAAAACAATTGGATCTTTGATTTGTATATCAATCAAAAGGCTCTGATGCCAATTGTTAGGTCCTGATATGTTTGTAGAAGGGGGGTTGAATACAAACTGTACCGTTTTATCGAATTTGTTCGGTTCGTGATTTAACAATTCAAGAACAAATAAGTGCGGAATAAAATGAAACAAGATTCAAGTTAAATATAAAATATATTAAACTTGAAGGGTGTTGCAAATACAGTACAGATTACAAGGTTTGAATCTCAAACTATTTAAAACAAATCTAGAATAAATTCGACATGAATTTATCTATTTTTGTAATAAAAAGATCGAATAGTAAAAACTAGTTCGAGATCAAATTCTAGGGATAATGATCCGCTAGATAATCAAGCAAGTACAAGTAATTGAATTCTAGTTGATTGGATATAACTTTGATGGCTAGAATTTATTACAAGAATTAAATGAAGCTTTGCTGTTGGTTCGCGTTAATGGCAGAAGAATGAAATATGATGCTTTGTTTTGCTTCTGTCTTGTTTTTCAATTGTTAAAGTGTCCTGCCTTGTTTGATCATACTTTGGTATATAACACAAGTCAACAGGACATCTTTTTCACGCGCCAAACATTTCATTTGATATTAATATTGGTAGTACTATCAATACACTTGGTAGTACTATCGGTAGTACTAACCAATTGTATTGGTAGTACTATCGGTAGTACTAAGTAAGATAGTACTACTAGTATTAATATGATAGTACTACAAGTATTACTCTCGGTAGTACTATCTAATGTATTGGTAGTACTAACTAAGAATAGTACTACTAGTATATTTAGATAGTACTACTAGTATTAATAGCTTTTAATTAACTCTAAATTAATTACCTTACTAATTAATTTACATAATAAATTAATTCTTATAGAATTAATTTAATAAATAAATTAACCAATAAAATTAAATTAATTAAAAGAGAATTAATTAAAGTCTATTTTTTTTTGTCTCACTTTTAAAAGATGTACGCCACTTTCTTTTTATAACAAAAGTCAACCAACTTTTGTTAAGTAAAAAATGTACGCCCTTTCATAAAATGAGTTCATAGTACTACTAAATAAATTGGTAGTACTAACTAAGGATAGTACTACAAGTGTACTTTGATAGTACTACTAGTTTAGAATTAATTCTAATTTAATTTATTGAATTAATTAATTTAACAAATAAATTAATTCTGAGTGAATTAATTTATAGATTAAATTAATTAATTTCTAGTTTAATTAATTTAAGGAATAAATTAATTTTGATGGAATTAATTTATAGTTTAAATTAATTAACTTCTAGTTTAATTAATTTAAGGAATAAATTAATTCTGATGGAATTAATTTATAGATTAAATTAATTAACATATAGAATAAATTAAAAGAGATTTAATACTAAATCAGAGAACCACTGAAATTGATGACAAACTTCCACTGACTGATGTTGACACTCGATGTACTGTCTGGTTCATGAGCGACAAACTTCAATGAGGGTTCTTCATCTTTGACTTCAAAGCTGTGGTCCATCTTCTTTTCCCTTTCAATAAACCCTGTAACCTATACGTTTCCTGTCACACTTCTGAAATCTCTGTCACTTTAAATAGATCCACTTTCTTGAATACTTCACTGAGGCTTGATCAAATAAATGAACTTCTTCCAGTGTAGAATAACTTCAAGTCTGTAGATGACTTTAATCTTCATTCTTTGACAGATATAATCTTCTGAGATTCCTGTGACATCTGAACTAATATTTACTTATTACATTCTTGTTTAAGTTGAGTAGAATCCTCGAATTACAAATAGGCTATAGCATATGCCTTTCACTTTGGTAATATTTTAAAGGCTAATAATACAAATATATATATTATATATATTTTTGATAGGGTACGAGATTTAGATTATAGAGAAGTACTTTATCTGTTAAAACATAGAATATTCTAATGTATTAGAGCATTTCCAATACACTCTCTAAACAAGCTCTTAAATCAAAATAAAAAGAGAATAATAAAAAATGAAGCTCCTGTAGATTCTCAGTGGCTCTTACGTCTCTTCTCTGTCCTTTATTAACATTACATAGCGCTTAACTTTTTTTTATTAATAAAATATTCACTTGCACATGTTTGTAATTAAACTTTTGTCTTAGTGGAATGTGAAATATGCATATTATATAATCTAGGAGCCAAAATAAAGAGTATTGTTGGAGTTAACGCGAAAATCTAAGTACTAAGAACTTCTTAGGAGGTACATTATTTATATTATATTTAAGAGCCAACTAAGTGACTGTTGGAGATGCTCTTTGATCTAACAGTTTTTATCCATTTCTTTCAAAATATAACAGTTCTTATTTTCTGTAATATTGTACCCCGACGACCAAAATTCTGTATAAAATATAGGATAACCCTATGATCGATTTCTGTATGTTGCATATATATTATTGTCTATGTATATTTACATAGTTTATCTTATTGTCAATATATATTTAAATTGTACAATAGATATCTATTGTGTTCACTAATTTATATAATGTTATAGATATTTATTTTTCAAATTCGTTTTTTTAAATAATTTATATCTTAGAGTTTAAAAATATATATTATAATACCGTTAAGAAACACGGCTTAATCAACTATCAATATATATATATAAGGAGGATACGCGGGAGGTGAGGTGGCACCCCTAATATTGTCTCAATCTATTTTTCTAATTTTCTAGAATTTTTGAATTTTAGATACTAATAAATCAAAAAATATCCTTTAACATATTAGAAGTAGAATTGGTGTTCGAATTTATTAAGGAGAAGAGTTCGAATTTATAGCGAAGACATATAACTAAAAGTTCTATTTGAAGTAGAATAGATGTTTGAATTTGTAGGAGGGAAGAGTTCAAATATAAAAGAAGTATTTGCAAAGTTCTATTTGAAATAGAATAAGTGTTTCAATTTATAGAGGAGAAGAGTTCGGATATAAAAGAAGTACTTGCAATTAAAAGTTGAAGTAGAATACGTGTTTGTAATACATAACTAAAAGTTTTATTTGAAGTAAAATATGTGAAATTATATATGTGTTTTTTCAACGAAAGAGTGACTCATTAGAAAAGAGTATGATAACATAAAAATTAATATATAAGACAAGTATGTATTCAATATATTAAATTTGAGATTTTGATATTAAAAAGGAAAGCGTGTTTCACGGGAGGACGGATTATTAGCAAGGATCGAATAATTTTCGTAATTTAATTGATAGAATTTTAAAAAAAAATTATTACGGCGCTGCGAAGCGCAACTTTTTCAACTAATATATATATATAATAAAATAAGATATATTAAGGATATAATTATCGGAAAATATTAGAGTCACAAATTAATTTAGAAAAAAGTATTATTTTGATTATTTATTTATCTATTTTTTAATTTAGTTCAACGAGTAATAATAATTTAATTGAGCGAGTATTAATTCGTAGAGTTTTTAGTGTACTTACTGGGCTTCAATTACCAAACCATCAAAATTGAACTTCAGAAAAGCCCATATAACTTTCAATCATATTAAACGTTACTTTGAGGCCCATACTCTATATATATATCTTTCTCTCTGCAGTCTGAACAAAGCATTTCTTGAAAAGAAAGCCACTCTAAAACTCCCCCAATCCCAAATCTCTCTCTCTCTCTCTCTCTCTCTCTCTCTCTCTCTCTCTCTCTCTCAAAACCTAACCGAAAAAATGGGTCAGGGAACACCGGGCGGCCTAAACCGCAACACCGGCGACAAAAAACCGGACGGCGACAAGAAAGAAAAGAAGTTCGAACCGGCGGCTCCACCGTCTCGCGTCGGCCGCAAACAGCGCAAGCAAAAAGGCTCAGAGGCGGCGTCACGGCTCCCAACAGTAACGCCGTTAACTAAGTGTAAGCTCCGGCTCTTAAAATTGGACAGAATAAAGGACTATTTGTTGATGGAAGAGGAGTTTGTTGCGAATCAGGAGCGATTGAAGCCACAAGAAGAGAAGACTGAGGAGGATAGAAGTAAGGTCGATGATTTGCGTGGCTCTCCGATGAGTGTGGGCAGTTTGGAGGAGTTGATTGATGAGAATCATGCTATTGTTTCGTCTTCGGTTGGTCCTGAGTATTATGTTGGGATTTTGTCGTTTGTCGATAAGGATCAGCTCGAGCCTGGTTGTGCTATTTTGATGCATAATAAGGTATATGTTTGTGTGTGAATTGTGTTGATTTGGTGTTTTGTTAGGGTTTTGTGGTGTTGCGGTAGAATTAGGGCTTTAGGATATATAATGTTGATGTGTTCTGAGGTGTATGTTTATCGGTGATATTGTTGATTTTGATGCATAGTAAGGTTTATGTTTATGTATGTTTGTTTGATAATGTTGATTTGGTGTATTGTTAGGGTTTAATTGTGCTGAGGTAGAGTTGGGGGTTTATAATTTTTGATGCGAATTGAACTTAATTATAGAGGTAGGGTATGTGACTTTATGTGTGCGGTGCTTTTGTTGTTGATTGGTGTTTTAATGATGTTGATTAGACCTTGTTTAAGAGTTGGTGCTTGAAATTATGTAATGTCGGTGCATTAATGTGGTGTTTATATTGTTTATTTGGTGTTTTGTTATGGTTTGATTATTCTGAGGTAGATTTAGGTCCTTATGATATATGGATGTTGGTTTAACTCAGTTGCAGAATTAGGGATTTCTTGTATGTAGTCTTGATGCATAATAGGGTGTCTATATATTGTTGATTTGGTGTGATTGTGTTGAGGTTGAGTTAGGGTTTATGATTTATGATGTCTATTGGACTTGGTTGTAGAGTCAGGGTAAGGGTTATGAATGAGGTGGAGATTGAGAAGTAAGTTGAGGTTTTACTTGTTTGATTGTTTCTATGCATGATCAAATGCTTGTTTTATTTAAGTTCAGTTGCCAATTGTGCATATTGTGGATGTATTAGTAACTGGAAAATAGGTTTGAACTTGGTGTGGGTTGGAATTCACGAGCATTAGAGGTATCAAGTAGGAAATTACTTTGGAGGGTCTTTGTAACATAGATACATATATGAAATCTTTGTTATACATTATATGTGTAAGGGATTTTGTCGATGAGGTGTCCGCTCTGTCAGAGTAGTAGTGCACATTGTTAAGTGATTTGTGTTCCCATTTGTTGTATTGAGGTTCAATAAGAATTGAGAACTAATTACTGGGAATGGATCAAATGATTTGACATATAATATTGCTTTGATGTTTGTAGAGGAGGCGGGTAGTATTAATTTCCTGCAAAGTCAATGCAGAATTGTTAATCTCAAATTATTTCCTTATATGTATCATTTTAAAACCCTTTAGATGGGTATCGGCAGTGTTAGATTGCTAAAACAATACATGTGAGGATAATGGAATACATGGTATATTTTTTCTTACTGTCTTGCGTGACTTGAACTGCCTCAAACTTGAGCATCACCATGCTAAATGCTCTCTGGAATTCACTCCCCCCTCCCAGTGAACGGCGGTGTTGCCAAATTAACACGACTTGCAAGATTTGACCCAGTTGTTGGATGAATCTTTTGCTGAAAATTTTTGTTTTCTAAATTTTTAACGGCATCTTTCAATTCCTGATTCAGGGGTTAAGTCATTTTTAGTTCCAAACGTGATCTAGAAGTGCCTTGCCTTTTAGTAGAGAACTCAGAAATGCCATGCATAATGTGTGTAACTATTTTGAAATGGATTATGATCAAAATAATGGTCCAGCTTGGACGATGCATATTGCATGCAACATACATATTTTTGCAAGTGAATGATCTATGGTGCTGACTTTTTTACTTTTGTTTATATTGTCGTTCCTAGGTCCTATCTGTTATTGGACTGCTACAAGATGATGTGGATCCTATGGTGTCTGTAATGAAAGTTGAGAAAGCCCCTTTAGAATCATATGCTGATATAGGCGGCCTAGATGCTCAGATACAGGAAATAAAAGAAGCTGTTGAGCTTCCCTTGACACACCCAGAGCTGTATGAAGACATTGGTATCAAGCCACCTAAAGGGGTCATACTTTATGGAGAGCCTGGTACAGGAAAGACATTGCTTGCTAAGGTATGTAATAATTTGATAAAATTAGTTGTATATTCTCACTCCCAAGTTGCAACTCTCTACATATCCAACTATTGCTGTCATTTATGTTCTGGTTGTTCATCAAATAGATCAAGACGATTATTGATGTATGTCTAATAGCCGTCTTATTTTTGTCCAAAGACCATATACCATAGAAGTTGAACAAGTCTGTATGTATGATATAGTTTGCTGAAGCAATACATATAACCTAAAGTTGTTCGTATGTAAGCACTTACTGGAGACCATTCTGTAAAATGTACTTGCTCTGATTTTGAATATAGGCCGCTTTATGCACAAGAATCAAAGAGACTCATTATGTAATTATTATATATAAAAAACATATATTATTCAATAAAATTCCTTCATTGCCCTTGCATAAGTTATTGGTGAATAGGAGAGAGGAAGATGTATAGAGTTATGCTTTGCAAATTAGTCATGTATTACATCTTAAAAGATGAGAATGACATGAAAAAACAGAGTAAAAATATAACACGACCTGTATTATAAAACTGGCGGGAGTACTTTGGTTGATAAATGTTGTACAATGAGGTGTTGGACTGAGCTGAAACTAATCAAGGCATTTGTGAAATTGTTTATTTTGTCTAGCACTGCACTTGTGGGGTTGTCAGTTTAAAAATTGGGAACCTTTTACTTCTGAGTTGAGCTTTTATATGTTCAATGGTTCATATTTTATATCTGGCATCCCTTCTACATGTTGTGATTGGAACTTCATATGAAGTATGCTTAACTCTAAAAGTTCTTCCTAACCTTCAGGCAGTGGCAAACTCTACATCAGCAACTTTCTTACGAGTTGTTGGAAGTGAATTGATCCAAAAGTACCTTGGAGATGGTCCTAAATTGGTAAGAGAACTCTTTAGAGTTGCTGACGATCTCTCTCCTTCCATTGTTTTCATCGATGAAATTGACGCGGTTGGTACAAAAAGGTGAGCTTTGTTTGTTTTGATGTTAAATAGAGCACTATTGAAGAGATTATTAAATAAATCTGCAAATTTCCACTACAGGTATGACGCCCACTCAGGTGGGGAACGTGAAATTCAGAGAACCATGTTGGAACTCCTGAATCAGTTGGATGGTTTCGATTCAAGAGGAGATGTCAAGGTTATCCTGGCCACAAACAAAATTGAAAGTCTTGATCCTGCACTGCTCCGACCTGGGCGAATAGATAGGAAGATTGAATTCCCTCTCCCTGATATTAAAACCAGGAGGCGAATTTTTACGGTAATGTTTTGACAGACTTGTATACAAAACTCTTCTTTTGATTTACACCAGTGCTAATTGAAATTTTCTACGTACAGATTCACACTTCAAGAATGACGTTAGCTGATGATGTCAATTTAGAAGAATTTGTTATGACTAAAGATGAGTTTTCTGGCGCTGATATCAAGGCAATATGTACTGAAGCTGGTTTGCTTGCACTGCGAGAGCGCCGTATGAAGGTGACCACATGTTTAAACTGCTCAAGACATATTGGTCTTTAAACTTTATATTCGATTGTAGTTTTATTGCTTAAACTTGTGTTTTGGTCAGAGTTAATATATGATTAGACTCGATACGGTTACTTTTTGCTTTAATGATTAAATTTCCAACTTAAATATAATGACCACCAACCAATTTCTTCAATCCGAGTAATAGTAATAGTAATAGTAATAATATTGAAAAAAAATCTTTAGGAGATTAAAGAGGTGCACTCTAGCTCTGAATTAGTAAGAACTGTAAGTTGAGGATTACTTGTATTGCTGTGTATGTCACTCAAGACTAGTTTGCCTGAATGTATAATTTAAGCTGGCATTCTCAAACCGGATAGGGAGCTACTGCATGATGACCTGTTTATTTGATCTTTTGAAGTTTTAGGGGCGGTGCATAGTAGACTCCTGTGCCACTATTTTTAGGATTACTAATAACATTTGTGAATTCTGAAATCTGAATGCCCGATCATCACATATGCTTGGTATTCATGATGTTTGTATTTTATTTCTCTGCAATTTCGCACTGCACTAATTAGATGTATGACCATGGCCTTGTACAGTTATAGAACTGTAAACTGTTCAAATTTGCATTCTTTATCGAAAGAAGTACAAAAACATTATATGTCTCTCTTACTCTTTGGATGCCGTTGCGTAAAGACAGTAACAAACTTCTATGTTCAGGTAACACATGCAGATTTCAAGAAGGCCAAAGACAAGGTCATGTTCAAGAAGAAGGAAGGGGTCCCGGAAGGACTTTACATGTGAAAATTCTTTGTTCTTGCAGGCAAATGGAATCATTTTTTAATCATTTCAGCTCTTTAGCTTTTTATATAACAACAATAGCGTTGTCATCCTTAAAAAGGTCCTGATTGGAACATTTTGTTTAAGTAAATCCTCAGTCCATCAGGTAAGCAGGTACTTGGAGTCTCGGATTTACGCCTGGGAGAGTTTCAATTCGCAATGTAATTTGTACATTGTTATCTTTCTCTTTCTTAATGGTAAAACTGGAGCTGCGTTAACTTTTTATTTTAATATCTATTTGGTTATTGAGAATGCACATGGCAGTTCCCGGTGGCAAAACTATATAAATGGTTTGTAGTCTTGTAGACTGTAGTACGTCTCCATGTGTGGCCGTGTGGGTTAGTAGCTTGTAGGTATTGTAGATTAGGTGTGCTGAGGAGTTTAGCCATGCCTATGATGCATGTATATTTCCGGTGCTTTTTTAATACAAGTTTATTAATTTAATGTTTATATAAATATGTATATATTATTATTTTCAATATTTTTATATAGTTGCTTAGTTTAATTTTTTTTAATGTTTTTACAGCTAAGTATATAAAATTATAAAATTTATATGTACGTATATTTCTGGTTTTATTATTTTATTAATGTTTTTATAGTCAGTAATATAACTTTTAGATTTTAAGATATCGTTGGAAGAGATTTCAATCACTTTGTGTTCAAAAAGCAATTTTACGAAAAAAGGTGGTGGTTAGTCATAAACTTTAATGAAAGACGGTCCTGCTAATGATATAAACTAGCATTTGACCCATGTTAAGTATCGGAAGTACGATTCAAATAATCTAAAATAGTTACAAAAATATATACAAGTGTTTAATATATTATTTTCTTGTGTTTTGTTCTTTTCCAAATAATTTAATGATGGTAATTTTATGAAAAATTAGGTTCAATATAGTCTTATCTTGAATATCATATAGAAAATAATAAAAGCTTAATTATTTATAAAAAAATTAAAGTAAGTAAATATTTTGCGAAATAAATGCAAACAAGCACGAAGTGACCAATTCTTTGATGACTGTTGAATGACCAAACTCTAATGTCAATTAGACTTTTTATGTTAAATGCGTTTAATGTCATTGAAGGCTGCTAAATAGTCATGCTCGGTTGCAGATAAATTACCTAACTGATTACGCGATTGATATTGTAAATCTTAAGACATAATATGGAAGTATTTAAACTCATGTCAAATTAATATTCTCAAGTCAAGTAAAGTGTGACATCGTATTGAAGCAGCTCGTTGCCAGTGATCTTAAAACTTGACCGATTAATTTTATCATATAAACTATAACTTCTTGGCTCAATGTATCTGCAAGACCTTCAAGATTCTATAAAACATTCATATAATTAGTTATGTTTCTCTCATAATATGTCAGATATTAACATAGATATAACCTTCATGCACGTAGAAATGTTTTCTATGTCACTAATCAATATGAAGACACTAAAATATAGATTTTAATCAAAAATAATATATATATATATATATATATATATATATATATATATATATATACATAAAATTCAGTAATTTTCAAACTATTTTCAAAGAAAATTGTACTTGATCTTATGGGTTAGAAAAATATTACAAATGCTGATAACGATACAAGTCGAATAACGAGCTTGTCATATATTTAATTGACTTTCGAATGCCACTGCGGCAATAAAAATTTGTACCCAAACTATAAAGTATTTTATGGAGAGTACATATGCCATTAGTGAGATATCTTTCTTTGCGTATGTTTTAGTGACTTGCTAATAAAGCAAAGTGAAAATTTTATTTTTCAAAAAATTAAAAACAAATGCACCTTAGATATACTCGGGTTGGAATTGACAATCATTAACTCTGGCATGAAATTCATGCACATTTAAGATCCAACAAATATTATATAGATCCTTTAATTATAAGAAAAGGCTAAAACTAAACATCTTTGGAGGAAGTAAACACTGTAGAGTTTTACTCATTTAGGTTACATAATTTCTTGACTTGAGCTTATAAAGTACCTATTTAAAGTTGACTATCAATATACAGAAATGATTTTGGAGAACTATAGATAAATGTTTTTTACAACTATTTGGAAACAAAAAATTGTCCAAGAATATGTATTCCACACACGAACAATATATTAATCTGAGTATTTATTAAGTTGGAAAAATATATACTTCTATTTGGAGCATGCATGAGTGCGTGAATAAGCGTGTATGTATTTTTGTTAGTAAAAAACTAAAAGTAGAGAGAGAAAGTGATCAATTTTCACAAAAAAATAGCATGATTGTGACAGCCCGGAAACCCGGTGTCACTAAATATAAACAATCCTGCATAATAATTAACAATATATATAACGACACTCCCACAAGCTAGAATCTTTTACAAGTTTTGGCGTTGAAACAAGACTATTGAATTAAATATTACACAACCTGAATTTACTAGTAATACCTCGATAAGAGATCACTAGCAAATTAGAAGTCTATCTGTTTTAAAAGTTACCCAACTACATATTTTACAACAACTAACTAACACCATCTGTCAATGCTGCTACCTGCTGAGGAGAGTAAAACAGATGCCTGAAGTCCCTATTAGGCAAGCCGCCTCTACCACGGCCCCTACGAGTCATAATGCTAGCTAGCTGAAAGGTTAGGTAATAAAGCAAGAGTAAGCAAAAGAGCTTAGCAAATGACAACCGCATAAGAAGAAATCATAATAATATTTTCCTGGTAAAACAATGTTCACTTTAAAAGATTCAAATCTGAAATGCATAGTTCTTGAAAGAATTAGTGCTTCATAAATATAAAGCATTGATCTAGTACATATAATTAATTCTGAAAAACAGCAATGAAATATGAGTTATGTTTTCAGAACCATAACATGATTAGCTTGGAAAGAGGGTAAGTACTCATTACCATTTTAAATTCTTAATCAAAACATTGGCCCTTTTTAATATGTAAAGTGGGTATCAAATGACACAGGTTAAGATGATGATCATTCATGCTTAACCTCCATACACAATGTTAACATAACAGAGTGTTTATAACAAAATATGGATCCGGAAGCACTTATTGACAATGGCTCGTATCAAGCTGGAACCGCGTGTCAAGGGGTTCTCTTACGCATTCCCAACCCCACTTTATTATATAAAATGGGTATCAAATGACACAGGTTAAGATGATGATCATTCATACTTAACCTCCACACAGTATTCATAACAAGATTTTTATAACAACAATTTGGATCCGGGAGCACTTATTGACAATGACTCATATCAAGCTGGAACCGCGTGTCAAGGGGTTCTCTTACGCATTCCCAACCCCACTTTACTTTCCAAAAAATTTATCACAAGTTTTTAAATCAACCTGTGGTCATTAGTTATCCTGTTCAATGCATAATTTATTTCCAAACTTGTTTTATATAACAAGTATATTTCCAAAGGAATGGCCTAATTACCGTAAAATATATCATCAGAGTAAAGCATTTTATTTTGTAACAATATAACATTCCTGCTTCCAAAATAATTGAAAAGAAATTAATATGTGATAAAACATGTTTTTATGTAAGTCAAAGCATTTGTGTAAGTAATAAGGATTGTCACTTGCCTGAAAGAAAGGTGTAACTGAACAAGAGGGAGTATCTACGCTGCACGTCTATCCAAGCCTTGGCTAGTACTCGATCCTACGATATAAACATGACTCGAGATTAGTTGTCGTATTAGTTACTCGAACTAATATAATTGACAACACCCTAACTCCTCACTACCCCTTCGAGAATATATAAATATGTATATATACACTGCTATTATACAATTACACATAGTGTCATATATAGACTTATATTCAAGCTTGCATGATATTTGTTTAAAGATATGCAAGTAGATTCACACAACACATACCAGGTTCACCACATAGTATACATAACATAATTGACATCGTCATTTACCACTATCACTGCCATATACACAACCCCTTATACGACTCAATTTGCTAACTCAAAATGAACTAGACAACCCCCTAATAAACCAAAACAAGCTGAACAACAGAAAATAATCAGGTCATGCTGCCCGAACTCCAATCAACTAAAATTCCTGACCAAACTTCACGTATATATACTCTTTTGAACCTTTAGCTAATTAACATAACCAAAGATTCAATTTCCCATAATTTCATCTAACAGACGCAACAAGTTTCACGCTCGACTACTTCATTCGACTTGCGAACAATTATTTAACTATATCGAAACAATGCAAAAACAGAATTTATCGGATGAACATGTCCACTGACTTCCGGGGACTGTCCAATCCTTTCATCACCAAAACAATCCAAAACCCTCGACTGAAATATGCTACTAACTTAGTGTCATCCCAGCAATCCCACCAAGCTATCACATAACATGAACTACTAACACAGAATCATATTCAATTAATCCCAATAATCAATTTAACTAAAACTCAGCAACAATCATTTAAACCTTGATGTACAATCCTACTTATCAGCATATAGTCACAGTAAATCACACATCAAGCACATAAACACCCAGTCGGAATATAAAAATTCGGACTTAACCGCAATTCAACCAAGTTATGCCAATATCTATCAAACAGTCTAGTTTAACACATAGTAATACTTTATATCACCCAATTGGTAACGAAACCGAAACTTGGGGATCACCGGCTTACCGGAGTTCATCGCCGGTGAGGGTCCGATCGAGTATAACCCCCAAACAGGTGGGTCTCCATCGATTCGGCCATAAGACCTTTCCCCAGTAACGTATCTATTCATTAACATCACTTAACATCAAGAACAATCATGAATTTAACATCCTCAAGAAAATCCCCAATTCAAACCCTAATTTCTGAATTTCTCAAAACTCGATACAAATGATATGATTGTATAGAGCTCGAAGAGAGATTCGTTTTACACTTAAAACTTCGAGTTTTGTTAACAAAATCGGAAGAAAATGAAGAAAAGAGAAGTAGAAAAGGGATGAGAGAGTCGGGGCGACGAGAGAGAAATAGAGGCTTACGGGAGATAGGGTGAGAAATGAGATAGTAAAAGAAAACTGAAAAACAAAAAATCTATTTCTATTGACTGAAGATTGACTCGTTAGAATTGCGTAAGTTTCGTTTAAGAGCAACTAAAAAAAAAACTGCTACTGAAGACTAAAAAAACCTGCTACTGAAAACCTGCTACTAAAAACCTGCTACTGAAGACAAAAAAACCTGCTACTGAAAACCTGCTACTAAAAACCTACTACTGAAGACTAAAAAACCTGCTACTGAAAACCTGCTACTAAAAACCTGCTACTGAAGACTAAAAAACCTGGTACTGAAAACCTGCTACTAAAAACCTGCTACTGAAGACTAAAAAAAAACCTGCTACTGACGAGAATTTAACCATTTACACGCACATGTAAAATTAGCACATAAGCATTTAAATGACTCGCAAGTTTGACGGATCTAACATATCTTTAGCAGAAAACGCATCAACTGGAATAAGACATTTTATTTTATTCTAACAGTTTGGCACATAAAATAAATAGTTGTAATTTAAAATTAGCGTCGTTACATCCTTCCCCCCTTAAAAGGATTCTGTCCCCAGAATCATTCTAACCGAATAAGTGAGGATACTTGCTCAGCATCTCGCTTTCAAGTTCCCAAGTTGATTCTTCAACTTTAGGATTTCTCTATAAGACTCGAACTAATATTACCGTCTTATTTCTCAATACTTTCTCTCGACGTTCAAGAATTTGAATTGGTTGCTCTATATAAGATAAATCTGGCTGTATATCCACTGGCTCGTAGTCGATAACATGCTTCGAATCAGGATGGTACTTTTTAAGTAATGACACATGAAACACATTATGAACATGTTGCATGTGCGGGGGTAACGCAATCTCGTAAGCCACTTTACCAACACGTTTTAAAATTTCAAAGGGTCCAATAAATCTAGGACTGAGCTTTCCTTTCTTGCCAAACCTTACAACTCCCTTCCACGGTGACATCTTTAACAACACTTGTTCCCCAATTACAAACTCAATATCCTTACGTCGGCTATCAGCATATTTTCTCTATCGATTCTGTGCGGCCACTAATCTTTCCCGTATAATCTCGATTACTTCCTTCGTCTTTTGAACTAATTCTGGACCCAATATTTTACGTTCACCAACCTCATCCCAACATACTGGCGATCTACACTTTCTTCCATACAGAGCTTCATACGGTGGCATTCCAATGCTTGCGTGATAACTATTATTATATGAGAATTCTATCAAAGGTAAATGATCATCCCAACTTCCCTCGAAATCCAAAGCACAAACCCTCAACATATCTTCAATAGTTTGAATGGTTCTTTCACTTTGTCCGTCAGTCTGAGGGTGATACGCGGTACTCATATTCAATCTAGTTCCTAAACTCTCTTGAAACTGTCTCCAAAATCTTGAATTAAACCTTGGGTCGCGATCGGACACAATAGATACTGGAACCCCGTGACGTGTTACTATTTCTTTCAAATATAGGTTAACCAACTTGTCTAGGGAAAATCTCTCATTGATTGGTAGGAAATGTGCTGACTTGGTCAACCTATCAATAATTACCCAAATGGCATCATGGTTCAATTTGGTTCTCGGCAATCCTACCACGAAATCCATAGCTAATTGTTCCCACTTCCACTCAGGAATTTCTAAAGGTTGTAACAATCCACTCGGTCTTTGGTGTTCTGCTTTCACTTTCTGACACGTATAACACTTACTAACCCATTCTGCAATTTCCTTCTTCATGTCTGGCCACCAATAATATTCTTTCAAATCTTGATACATCTTAGTACTCCCAGGGTGTATAGAATACTTCGAATTATGCGCATCTTTCAAAATCTCATTCTTCAATTCATCTACATTAGGAATCCAAATTCTTGATGAAAACCTTAATATTCCTTTATCATCCTTTTGGCTACATAGCTCTTCTCCAATCAACTGATTGATATCTTGATTCATCACATCTTCTTGGCATCTCCTTATTCTCTCAAGTAACTCTGGTTCAAACGTCATAGTATACAGCTTCTCACTCGACCATCCTGGTACATGAACTTCTACTTTCAATCTCTCCAAATCCCTAAACAATTCTTCCGGTATCGTGAACATATTCAATCTTTCCTTTCTGCTCAAGGCATCGGCTACTACGTTGGCTTTGCCTGGGTGATAGTTAATAGAACAATCATAATCCTTAATCAGCTCTAACCATCGTCTTTGTCTCATATTTAACTCCTTCTGGGTGAAGATATACTTCAAACTCTTGTGATCCGTATAAATCTCACATTTCTCTCCATACAAGTAGTGTCTCCAAATCTTAAGTGCAAACACTATTGCTGCTAATTCTAGATCGTGTGTTGGGTATTTCTGTTCATGGTTTTTCAATTGTCTCGAAGCGTATGCAATTACCTTGTCATGCTGCATCAAAACACATCCTAATGCTTTCTGTGACGCATCACTGTAAATCACAAAATTCCCTTGGTCATCTGGTAAAGCTAAAACTGGAGCTGTTACTAATCTTTTCTTCAATTCTTGGAAACTTTCTTCACACTGGTCAGTCCATACAAACTTCTCATTCTTCCTGGTAAGTTTGGTTAGCGGTGTAGCTATCTTAGAAAAATCCTTAACAAACCTACGGTAGTACCCTGCCAAACCCATGAAACTACAAACTTCTGTCGGTGTCTTTGGTCTTTCCCAATCTAGCACTGCCTCAATCTTAGCTGGGTCAACTTTAATTCCTTCATTGCTTACTACATGACCTAAAAATTGAACTTCCCTTAACCAAAATTAACACTTAGAAAATTTAGCGTATAACTTCTCTTTCCTCAAAATTTCCAAGGCTATCCTCAAATGCTTCACATGTTCCAACTCACTTCTTGAGTATATCAAAATATCGTCAATGAATACAATCACAAATTTATCTAAATATCTCTTGAACATCCTATTCATTAAATCCATAAATGCTGCTGGTGCGTTTGTCAATCCAAATGCCATTACTAAAAACTCATAGTGTCCATATCTTGTTCTAAAAGCTGTCTTTGCTACGTCCTCGGGTTTAATCTTCAACTGATGATACCCTGATCTTAAATCGATCTTAGAGAAATACTCTGCGCCTTTGAGCTGGTCAAATAAATCATCAATCCTTGGCAATGGATACATATTCTTAATGGTTAATTTATTCAACTCCCTATAGTCTATACATAACCTCATACTCCCATCCTTTTTCTTTACAAACAACACTGGTGCTCCCCAAGGTGATACACTCGGCCTTATAACTCCCTTATCTAAAAGATCTTGTAACTGAGTTGCTAACTCTTTCATCTCAACTGGTGCCATACGGTAGGGTGCTTTCGAAACTGGTTCTGTACCTGGTGCCAAATCTATAGCAAACTCTATTTCTCTGTCAGGTGGTAATCCTGGTAACTCATCTGGAAAAACATCTGGAAACTTGTTTACTATGGGTATTTCTTCTAACTTAGGTACCTCCTTCTCTGTATCCTTTACATAAGCTAAATAAGCCCGGCATCCCTGTCGTAATAACTTTTTGGTTTGCATGATTGTTAAAAACTTCTTGTTTTGTTTCTGTCCCCTAAACACAATTTTCTTTCCTTCCGGGGTCTTTAATGTCACTTTCTTATTTCTACAGTCTATCTGGGCGTCATAATTTGATAACCAGTCCATTCCTAAAATTACATCGAATTCCCCTAATTTAAAGGGCATCAAGTTTGCGTATAGAAGGTGTCCTACAATCCTAACTTCACATTTAGTACATACCTGAGTAACATGAACTCTCTCTTGACTAGCGGTCTCTATTACCAAAGGTTCCTTTAATAGCTCTACATTACAACTAATCTTATGCATAAACTCAATGGATATAAAAGACTTTGTAGCTCCAGAATCAATTAACACTTTAGCATCTACTGAGTTAATAGGAAGTGTACCTGCTACCACATCTGAATCCTTAACCGCATCTTTTAGGTTCATATTAAAAGTCCGGGCCCTTGGTTGTTCGGCTGCTCTCATCGCATTAATAGCTGCCATCCCTGTTCTACAATCCTTAGAAACATGTCCTGTCTTACCACATCTTTGACATTTTGGTAGTATATGACATTCGTTCGCGTAGTGTCCTTTCTGATTGCACCTAAAACAAACCACATTAAATTTGCAACTTCCTGAATGCTTTCTCCCGCATGTCTTACAATCTGGTATCTGCAATCTTGGCGCATTGGGTTGCGCAACTCCACCTTGACGACCTCCCCGACTCTGATTATGATTCTGACTCGGATTCCTAACCTCTGGCCTCCTAAAATTTGTATTTCTATTTGGTGGAAATCCAGATGGTCTGTTAAAACGATTTTGGTTGTTCCCTGATCCTTGACCACTTTCCATGGTTTCAACTTTTCTTTTCTTATTATCCTTCTCCTTTTCCTTGTAAAACTGATCACTTTCACCTTCAATTATCATTGCCTTTTGCACTACCCCAGCATAAGTCATTAACTCAAACACAGCCACCCTTGAACGTACCCCTGGTCGCAATCCTTGTTGAAACCTTTTAGCTCTCTTCTCATCCGTGTCTACATACTCAGATACAAACCTTGCCAACTCAGAAAACTTCTTTTCGTAATCAGATACTGTCATATTACCTTGCCTTAGTTCAAAGAATTTTAGTTCCATCTGGTTCTGCATATACCTTGGACAGTACTTATCCAAAAATAACTCAACAAACCTGTCCCAAGGCACCATTCCCACTCCCTCCAAAGCTCTAGTTGACTCCCACCAATAGTTAGTGTTAGGCCGAATACACAATATATAATCAATATAAGTATGATAATAACAATTGAGAACACTGTTTATGAATCAACAACTGAATTATATAAATAATTCTTCTCTCAGTGATGTTAAAGAATCACAGAGAGCTGCTAGGTTACAAGAATAATATATTCAGTATTCGCCTCCCTTTTAGGGTTAACCTATCTGTGTTTATATAATACACAGTTACATAATCAATCTCTAATTGATATTCCTATAAATTAGCTATACAATTTATACCAAATTAGGATTGCTTCTGTCTTCTGTTCCGTTTCCTTAACTGTCTCAATATATCTTGCTTCTTTCCATCTTCAAGATATATTGCTTCTAGAATCTTTATATTAGCACCGACAGCTAAGGCAAACTCTCACCCCGTCAGAATTTAACAAACTCTGACTGGCTTCCAGTAAACTCTGATGAGTACCTGGTACTTAAACACTGATGAACAAACGTCAGCAATTATATCTAACAATCTCCCCCAACTTGTGCATAATGAAGATGTACAAGTTAAATAGATAATTGATGATGTCAAAACATATAACAAATGCAGTGTTTAAATATAACAGAGTTTAACTTTAACTTAGAACAGAAAACTTTAAAAACTTACAGTCAGACTTTACTTAATCTCTTCAATATCAGGCACTGTCCTGAGATAATCGATGAGAAGCCTCCTTTCAGCTTTTTCCAGCTCATCTACCATGATCCCTTTCAATTCTTTAAGCTCGGGATCACTTTCTCCAGTCTGGTAGATAGCAGCTCTCAGAGAATAAATGCTGTTCTTTCTCATTTCATTCCCTAGGTGGATATAATATGATTTGTCTGACTCCAGATTGAATTCCAAGACTTTAATACCCAGTGCGGTCTTAAACTTAGCACTATTTCTCTTCATCTCAACAATCTTTCCATAAGCATCTCTGTACTTAGGAATATATGCACTAGAAACACCACCTCCAAGCATAGCTTTTGTCTTCAGCATCCTTTCTCTTAGAACTAAAGCAGCATTGTGAGTACTTCTATTTTTGACTTTGAGAAGGTATAAAACATACTCAAGCTCTTCCCATAGCTTCAATTGAACATCAACTTCTCCTACTATGTATACTCTTCCATCAGACATAAAATATAACAGAACCTCTTTCTTCAATCCTTTATGATAGACCATCTGAACAGATTCTAGTTTATCAAGGCTCTCTTGAGATACCCCAATACCAGCTTCTGCCAGTGATGTTTGATCTAAAGATCTGTTATTTATTCTCTTTTCCCTGTGTGAACCTAAACCAGACTTGTCATAAGATTCTTTTCCAAGTACTGTCCTGGTTTGAGAAAAATCCACAGCTTCTAACGTCAGAGTTTCAGAAAGTACAGGTCTTAAGAAACCTTGAAGTTGTGGAGCTAGCTGAGTTTGTACAACTTGAGCCTTGTCAGAGGTTGTCACAACTTTAGTAGAAATATCAACATGAGCAACGTCAGAGGTTGATTTGTTTATCCTTGATTCAACTTGAGCAACGTCAGAGATTGAATAATTCTTCTTTGGTAACTGTCCTTCTTCTACCAGTATACCCTTTCCTTTATCAGTATTTGCAATCACAGGTCTCCTTGTGTATTGTATACTATGTTGAGTATTTTCTTTGATAGAAATTCCAATTTCTTTCTTTCTAGGAGCCTTTACTGATTTCTTCTTATAAGTACCATAAGCAACTTTCTTTTTATGTTCTTCAGACAGCATCTTCATTTCTGCTTCCAAATCCTCAACTGTCACTTCACCATCATGCTCATCTAAAAACAGCTTGGCTGCAATCTCTTCATCAGTTATTGGATTAGCTGAAATCACTAGACTCTTAAGTCTTGAAGAAGATTGAGCATGAGTACCAGAACCAGTAGCACCAGAGTTTATCATATCAGAGTTTGTCTGTCTAGCAGAGTTTGACCTAAGTCACCCTTGCTCTTGAGAAGACTTTGACCTTTTCTCTGTTTCCCTGCTTCCACCATCATTTGAATCATCCCTCAGTCTCAAAGTTGGAGTCCTTCTGCATTTGTCTTTAGGTATCTTCTCCCCCTTTTTGACATCATCAGGAATAAAAACTGATGTCAGCAACTCTAGTGATGCAGCAATAGAATCAATTTTTCCAGACATCAAAGTCTGATTCTCTTCAACCTTCAGTAACCTGGAGCTAAAATCCTTTTGTTCTTGACACAGGGAAAGATATAAAGATTTATCCTTTTTCAATGTAACTTCCCTGGCAACTATGTCATTTCTCAGTCCATCAATAACCTTATCAGTAGTATCAAAGCGATTATGCAATGATTTGACTTGGACAATTGTGGCTTTAAGATGAGTTAAAAGTTCAGGATTTTGAATTTCCTTAGAAGACTTGGTCACAAAATCAGCAGCTCTTTCATCAGAAAAGATAGTTTCTCTGCTTGACCAATTAGAAAAATACATTTCTTGAAAGTGAGCGTCTGTAGCATGTTGAGCAGCAACTCTTTGAGATGTATCAACAGAGTTTGCAGAAGAAGCAGCATTAGAAGAAATAGAAACATCTTCGTCAGCATTATCTTGTGCTCTCTCAGGAAGATCAGAGTTTACAACTACATTTTCTGCAGCTTCTTCAACAATATGCTCTGCAGTAATGTCAACATTCTCTGCTGCAACATCATCTTTCTCAGCATCTTCTTCTACTGCTGGAACAGCTTCTTCTACTATAATCTGCTTCTCAGCATTTTCAACAATCTGCTCAGAAGAGACAGATCTTGCTGCCTGATCAACCTCTTCACCAACTTCAATAACTTGATTAGTGACAGAGAGAATCTCTGTATGAGTTGCCATTGACTCTTCAATTACCAGAGTGGCTTGATCAGCTGCCACATCCGCAGTGTCACAAATAATGACAATAGGATGTGCTTCAATCTCTTCTTCATTGTCCATCTCCAATATAGGTTCAAGGAACACCTCAGGAGCTTCATCAGAATTTACTCTGTCCACTATAGGCACAGTAGTGTTATCATCGACAACAATCTCCTCAATAACAACATCAGCCTCATCAGCATGTGCTCTGGTCTCATCAGTAACAACCTCCTGATTTTCAGCTTCAGGAGCTTCAGCGTTTACAAAAACTCTGTCCTCATCAGCAGTAGTTACAACATGCTCCTCAACAAAATCTTCTGGAGCTTCATGCTGGACAGCTTCAAAGTCTGGTGTAGACTCATCCAAATCATCAAAAAGATAATTTGCTACCAATCTTCTTTTTCTATGATGAAGAGTTTCATTGTCAAGATCATCCTCATCATTTGCTTTTGATCTATTGGCTCTCCTTTTCTTGTAATGACCCTTTGGCTCATCATTTGATTTGGACACCCCTACATCAGTAGATGATCTAACAGACCTTGCAGGTTTAGTACCAATATGCTTAGTCCTACCACCCCTTGCAGGTTTGACAGATGTTGATGAAGGTAGCTCTGTTTGTAAAGGCTCAGGTTGAGGCTCTGATTGAGAAGAAACTTGTGTTGGTGGATTTACTTGAACATTTATAAACTGTTGCACAGAGGCAGGTAGCAACAAGTCTCCAACAACCCCTTTCTTAACATCCTTATTGATAAGATCAGAAAATATCCTCTTGTGTAATTTAAAACAAGAAACATCTTCATCAATTACTTCTACCCCTTCAACACAGTAAGAGAATAAAATCTGACAAAATCTAGAAAAGTAAACTACTCTTCTATTTTCTGTCATTTTCTCCCCTAAGTTATTCAAAACAAGTCGTGCAAAATCAAAATGATTATCATATAACAGAGAGTACCCGATTTGCAGACTGTCTGTGGGAATAGCATCCCAGTTGGTGCATTTCTTTCCGAACGTCCTTGTAATGCAATCAAAGAAGAAGCTCCACTCCTTCCTTAAGAACGGTCGTTTCAACTGTCCAATCTTAGTCAAGGGTCCAGAATATCCAATCTCTCGCATCATCCTTATCAAATCTTCATCACCCATTCCAATAGTATACGACGAAAACTCAGGAAACCCCATTGCAGCCCGAATGGTTCCAGCAGTAATTACATACTCTGTTTCTTCAAATTCAAAGATTATAGATGGGTTACCAGTCTCACCACCATCATCATACATCCCGGACTCCCAAAACGCCTTGATTTGTAAACCAGAAAGTTTTGCTGGTTCAACTAAAGCACGCCCAATCGCTGACTGAGCAAGAAAATCTTGAATCATATGAAAAGATTCTGGTGCGTTGGCAGTGTTTAATGGTGCTGCATAGTTATTTGGAACAAATTCTAACCCAGAAGAAACAAAAGCTGTAGTCGTCATTAGTAAGATTTGAAAGAAATCAAAGAAACTGATGCAAAAGCTTCGAAAGAGTTTGTAAGTAGAAAGGTGTTTGTGAATATGTGTGTGTGTCAATAGATGTGAATTGAAGTAAAATGTGAAAGGTTTAGACGTATGTTTGTGTATTGTATAAATATGAAATTCAAAATTAAAAACTGAACAGTTTTTAATCATTAATACACAACTGTCTTACTCCGTTAACTGTGTGAGTGGGACACGTGGCACACATGCAATGACTGACAGCAAATAATTGACAGGTTCCAATGCGCATGCGCAGTAAAAACAGCAATTATTACCGCCCTTTACACTTTTCTAAACACTCAACCTCTCTCCTCTGTTTAATACAAATTAGAACCGTTACCAATCATACTCTTTTATTTTCAAGAATGTTTTCTCAAAATTGTTAACTGTCTGAAACAAATAATTAATTTTAATCATCAGAGATTAAAATAAAATTACCTCAGCGTAGAGTACACAGTTCATCAGTGTTTACCAATCCTCCTCCTTTATAAATAAACTCTTTTCACAAACTGTACATGTGTGAGTATTTGTGTGTGAATTAGCAGAGTTTACTGAATATGAATATTTAGATCATCTCAAAGTGCATAAAATCCACAAACTAAAGCAGTAAAAACTGGTTGCTCAAACTCTCATACCAAATAAAATCTGATTTTTATATCTAAACTCTGTATACTGATATCCTTTCATTTGGATATATCTTTTATTTTCACTCCCTTTATATATAATTTTTTTTTTTAATTTTTCCAGTAATCAGTGGTTGGCACTAGTCACCAAAAATCAAAGATTTTAGCCCTTATTTCATACAATAAGTTCCTGGATCTTCCTAGGCACAACATGATCTCAAAGGAATTTGTGCTCTTTTTGGCATCTTTTGATTTGAGGGTGAAATATTTGTAACTAATTTTCAGAGTTTAGACTTTTCATTAGTTAATACAATTAACTTATGAGAGAAAATGCAAACAGCTAATACAGACTCATTGTGTAGGATCAATAAACTAAAAGATGCTATAAATATAGAGACAGTATCATGCTGTGTAAAATTTCTGCACATTTTGAAATCAGAATTTATATTACTTAGAAGGATTCATGATTACTTACTGAAAATCATGCTTCATACAAATTTCTTCATCGGTCCATGTGTGTCAGACAAAAAACACAATCAGAGTTTAACATCAGACTTTAACCGACAGAGTATGACTAACAGAGTTTACTATCAGAGTTTAATATACTGGTACAAATAACAGTTAACACATGCAAAGAACCATGAGCATAAAATCTATCATGTATAGAGTTTGAATCTAACCAGTATCTCTAGTCAAAACCAGAGACCATTCCAAGTTCATTTACCAGCCTTGTAAAGGTAGCTTCACTCAAAGGTTTGGTGAAGATATCTGCAAGCTGTTGGTCTGTAGACACAAAATGAAGCTCAATATCTCCTTCTTCCACATGTTCCCTGATAAAATGATACCTTATGCTGATATGCTTGGTCATGGAGTGCTGTACTGGATTACCTGTCATAGCAATAGCACTTTGATTATCACAGTAAATAGGTATTCTAGAATACCTTAAGCCATAGTCCAGCAATTGATTCTTCATCCATAAAATCTGTGCACAACAGCTACCAGCAGCTATATACTCTGCTTCTGCTGTGGATGTGGAAATTGATTTCTGTTTCTTGCTGTACCAAGAAACTAATCTGTCACCTAAAAATTGACAGCTTCCACTTGTACTTTTTCTGTCTATCTTACAGCCTGCAAAATCTGCATCAGAGTAACCAATTAATTTAAAATCTGATTCTCTAGGATACCACAAACCAAGAGTTATGGTTCCTTTGAGATATTTGAAAATCCTTTTTACAGCTGTTAGATGTGGCTCTCTGGGGTCTTCTTGAAATCTTGCACAAAGACATGTTGCATACATGATATCTGGTCTGCTTGCAGTGAGATAAAGAAGAGACCCTATCATTCCTCTATAGTTTGTCATATCTACTGAGGCTCCTGTGTCTTTGTCTATCTTTGTTGCAGTAGCCATGGGAGTTGTAGCAGATGAACTATCAAGCATACCAAATTTCTTGAGAAGATTTCTGGTATATTTTGCTTGATTGATAAAAATCCCATCATCTATTTGCTTGACCTGTAAGCCTAGAAAATAACTAAGCTCTCCCATCATACTCATTTGATATCTTGACTGCATAAGCTTGGCAAATTTCTTACAGAGTTTGTCATTAGTAGACCCAAAAATTATGTCATCCACATAGATTTGAACTAACAGCAAATCATCACCAGAATTAAAATAGAACAAGGTTTTGTCAATTGTACCTCTCGTGAACCCACTTTCTAAAAGAAATTGAGCCAGAGTTTCATACCATGCTCTTGGTGCCTGCTTTAGTCCATATAATGCCTTATCAAGCCTGTAGACATAATCTGGATGTTTGGGATCTACAAGCCCTGGTGGTTGTTCAACAAACACTCCTTCTTCAAGTTTCCCATTGAGAAAAGCACTTTTCACATCCATCTGAAAGACTTTAAACTTCTTGTGAGCAGCATAGGCCAGAAAAATCCTTATTGCCTCCAATCTTGCAACTGGAGCAAAGGTTTCATCATAGTCAATTCCTTCCTGCTGTGAATAGCCTTTAGCCACAAGTCTAGCTTTATTCCTTGTAATCACTCCATCACTGTCTGTTTTGTTTCTGAAAACCCACTTTGTACCAACAATAGATCTGTTCTTTGGTCTTGGTACAAGTGTCCAGACTTCATTCCTCTCAAATTCATTTAACTCTTCTTGCATTGATGTTATCCAATTAGCATCTTGAAGAGCTTCTTCCACTTTCTTGGGCTCAGTTTGAGATAAGAATGCATTAAACAGACATTCATTATTTGTAGCACTTCTAGTTCTTACACTAGCTTCTGGATCTCCAATTATCAAGTCAGGTGTATGAGCTTGTGTCCACCTTCTTGCTGTTGGTAATTGGCTTCTATTTTCATTATTAGATCCTCCCCCTTGATCCATGCTCTCCTGATTTTCTGCTTGACCATTTGCATTCTCTGAGGCTCCCCCTGAATTGGACTGTTCAGTATTTGAACTTTCAGAGTTTGACTCAGAGTTTCTGTTGGATTCTTCATTTGACACTCTTTCAGAATTTGAGTCATCACTTTGAGAAGTTTCTGAAGTTTCTTCACGCTCCCCCTCAACTGGTTCTCCATTTCGTTCTGTCAGAGAAAATTCTTCAGAGTTTACCAGTAGAGGATCAGAGTTTGCTTCGTCAGAGTTTATTGGATTTGCTTCATCAGAGTTTACATCATCAGAGTATAGATCTTCATTTTCAAAGCGAAGTTGATCATGATATCCTTCATCTTCTATTCCAATTATTTTCTTGTCATCAAATGACACATGTATAGATTCCATGATCACTTTTGTTCTTAGATTGTAGACTCTGAATGCTTTAGTTGATAGTGGGTATCCAACAAAAATTCCTTCATCAGCTTTTAAGTCAAACTTGGTCAACTGTTCAGGATGAGTTTTCAACACAAAGCACTTACATCCAAATATATGAAAATATTTAAGATTTGGCTTCTTATTTTTCACCATCTCATATGGTGTTTTCCCATGCTTGTTGATCAGTGTAGCATTTTGAGTAAAAACAAGCTGTTTGAACAGCTTCTGCCCAGAAATAAGTTGGCAATTTTGCTTCATCAAGCATTGTTCTGGCAGCTTCGACAAGAGTTCTGTTCTTTCTTTCAACTACACCATTTTGCTGTGGAGTTCCAGGTGCAGAAAATTCTTGCTTCACTCCTCTTTCCTTGCAGAAAGCTTCCATTTCAGAATTTCTGAATTCAGTACCATTATCACTTCTTAGAATTTTCACTTTGTACTGTGATCCTTTGTCCAATAGCTTCACATGATCCATCAAAGTTAGGGCAGTTTCATCCTTCTTTGCTAAGAAATACACCCATGTGTATCTGGTGTATTCATCAATAATTACCAAAGCATATTTCTTTCTGCCCATTGACATTATATTCACTGGACCAAAGAGATCAACATGTAGAAGATGATAAGGTTCCACAACTGAAGATTCAGATTTACTCTTGAAAGATGACTTCCTTTGCTTGGCCTTTTGACAAGAATCACACAGACCATCTAAGCTGAGTATTGACTTTGGAAGTCCCCTTACAAGATCTTTTCGAATCAGCTCATTGATGTTGTTCAAGTTTAGGTGAGAGAGCTTCTTATGCCATTTCCAACTCTCTTCACTAGACATTTTTGCAGATAGCCACACAGTTTTTCCTTCAGAGTTTGTTACCAAACTTGCTTCATAGATGTTATTGTGCCTGTGTCCAACTAGAACAACTTTCCCTGTAGATTTGCTGATTACTTCACAATGTTCAGTATGAAAATCTACATGGTATCCTCTGTCACAGATTTGACTCACAGAAAGCAGATCATGCTTGAGTCCTGAGACTAGAGCTACATTTGTTATGATGACACTTCCAAGATTGATATTGCCATATCCCAGAGTATGTCCTATGTTGCCATCTCCATAGGAAACTTTTGGGCCAGCCTTCTCCTCATAGTCTGATAGCAGGACTTTATTTCCAGTCATATGTCCTGAGCATCCACTGTCCAAGATAAGAGTGCTCTCTTTTATGCCCTTTCCAGATGACCCAGCTTCATCTTTAACAGTTGCCATGAGAGCATAATTGACTCCCTCATCTGAGTCTGAAGTGTCTGCCCAGTCCTTGCCTTTAGTGATGAGTGCTTTCTCAGATTTTCCTTTCTTGCATTCTGGAGCATAATGACCCATCTCTTTACACTTGTAGCACTGGATCTCAGACTTGTCTTTCTTTCCAGACTTGGTATATTTTCCATCAGACTTTCTGAAATTTCTCTTATCAGAATTTGAATCTTTCCTTGAGAATCTCTTTCCTTTCTTGAAGTTCTTGAATCCCATCTTCTTGAAGGTCTTCACCATTAAAGCAGCCATTCTCATCATCTCTTCTTCATCATCCTCAGAATCAGAAGCTTCATCATCAGTGTTTGAGCCATCATCAGAGTTTGATGACTCACTGTCAGATTTAATGACTAAAGCCTTTCCATTGGTTTTCTTTCTTGATGATTCCTTCTTGACAGGCTTTTCTTCAACTTTAAGAGCAACATATTTTGTCTTCTTTCCAGATCTTTAGTTTCTCTGTTCTATTTCAAGTTCATGAGTTTTAAGCAACCCATAGATTTCATCAAGATCTGTATCCGCAAGATCATAATTGTCTCTGATTGTTGTTGCCTTTAAATCCCATCTTTCAGGTAGGGATAGAAGAAACTTGAGATTTGACTCTTCAAGTTCATACTCTTTATCAACCAGGGACAAATCATTCAACAATTTACAAAACCTGTCATATGTATCTGTTAAGGTTTCATCAGATCTCGAGTCAAAGTGTTCATACTCCTGTGTAAGAATAGTCTTCCTATTCTTCTTTATAGCACTTGTTCCTTGACACCCGACTTCCAAAGCATCCCAAATTTCTTTGGCAGTTTTGCAGCCAATAACTCTGTTAGACATGACATTATCTAAGGCACTGTGTAGTAGATGTCTAACCTTTGCATCCTTTGCAATTGATGAGATGTCTTCAGGAGTCAAATCTTTCTTCTCTTTTGGAACAGTCTTTTGTTCTTGCCCAGTAATAACATGAGACAATTTAGTTGGCCTATGAGGACCATCATTGATTCTATCAAGGTATTCTGGATCTGTGGCTTCCAGAAACATGGTCATCTTCACCTTCCATATTGGATATTCAACTGGTCTGAGAATTGGAACCCTTATTGTCTCATATCGACTCACAGAAGTAGGTTGAAACTTCTGAGCATTAGAGCCTGCATTAGAACCTTCCTGAGAGTTGTCAGCCATGATTATACTTGTGTTTGGATCGATAAACTGTATATACTAATCATCCTTGGATCTGATACCAATTGTTAGGCCGAATACACAATATATAATCAATATAAGTATGATAATAACAATTGAGAACACTGTTTATGAATCAACAACTGAATTATATAAATAATTCTTCTCTCAGTGAAGTTAAAGAATCACAGAGAGCTGCTAGGTTACAAGAATAATATATTCAGTATTCGCCTCCCTTTTAGGGTTAACCTATCTGTGTTTATATAATACACAGTTACATAATCAATCTCTAATTGATATTCCTATAAATTAGCTATACAATTTATACCAAATTAGGATTGCTTCTGTCTTCTGTTCCGTTTCCTTAACTGTCTCAATATATCTTGCTTCTTTCCATCTTCAAGATATATTGCTTCTAGAATCTTTATTAGCACCGACAGCTAAGGCAAACTCTCACCCCGTCAGACTTTAACAAACTCTGACTGGCTTCCAGTAAACTCTGATGAGTACCTGGTACTTAAACACTGATGAACAAACGTCAGCAATTATATCTAACAGTTAGCGTCATCTTTTAAGAAATAACTTGCATATTCTGTTTTCTGCTCCTCCCCAACTCTAACTAAAGTAAAAGCTTTCTCTATTTCATTAAGCCACGCTTGTGCTACTACTGGGTCTGTCGTTCCTTTGAATTCTGGAGGTTTGACCGCTTGAAAAGATTTAAATAAGGTTATCGCCGGAGCTTGAGGATTTTGTTGTTGTTGAAACTGCTGCTGCTGTTGTTGCTGAAATTGTTGTTGCTGAAATTGCTGTTGTTGTTGTTGAAGCTGCTGCTGTTGCTGCACGATATTAGCGCTTTGTTGCTGAAGGAATTGAAACATCTGGTTCAACATAGGGGAATCCCGATTCTGCTGGTTCCCGTCATTATCATTATCCCCGGATTGGGTGGTCGTATCTCTTCGTGGAGGCGTGATTCTGATAATTCACAAACAACTTTCTTAGTATCTTAAATTTTGAAATGACTTATGTAACAGGAGAATATCTTAAATTTGCATGCACAAATCTTTTATGTGTACCGGTACATTTTGAAAATGATGTGTAAAATATGCAGATTTGAAAATTTTAAGATATCGTCTGTTACTACTATCCAGTTGTTTGTTACTTATATGAATCTATGCAACTTCCAACAAAGAAGATCTAACGCGATATATACAATTAAATATGCTTAGATGTTGTATGAACAATATATCAACATTCTAAACAATATACTAACAGTAGAATACTAAAGGAAAAGATCACACTGATAAGGATGGCATCATAAAGATACCCAAAGAGTCAAATACACATGAACATCAAACGACTGAATCCTTAAACGAGAAAGAGTACTACAACAAGTGCAAAGAACTACTACTAGATGGACTCACTATGCTACAACCCCAAAACACCATCTAGAATATGGACCTACTAGTGGCCCACTACCACATACTCACTATCAAACAACATGCCAAATCCACCCTCTGAAGTCCTCTCACCCTAATCCTCACCTCCCTCTGGTGGTGCAAAAGTGCTAGGTGCGGAAGTGCCAGGTGCTGAAGCCTTACTATCCAGTTCCTGCCTAAGCAGCCTAAGCTGCCCCTGCAAGAACTCCGCCTCCAACTTCAGCTAGTTATAGATATGGTAGGGAACATGAGCTCGGGACTGGAGTGGAGAAGTAGCAGATGCAGCAGAATGCCCTGGAGATGAAGCTGGAGGGCTAGTAGGAACTGAATCAGAACGGGGTAGACCTCGAGGAACAGAAGAAGGATGAACAACAGGAGTAGGCCATGTAGGCCAATCACTATAGGAAGATGGCTGCCTCACAGGAATAGAAGAATGAACAGATGTATGGCCGGTAGGATCCTCAGAAGGATCACTCTCACTAGAAGAAGCTCTACCAAAATGTATAGCAGGCGGAGGAGTGCGTGAATGAGAGTACTCTGGGCTAGAATCCGGATGCTGCAATCAAGAAACATGGTTAAACAATTTCAAACTATAAACCCTTAAACCCTATAGCACTTAATACTAGTCAAGACCATTTCCAATAGTCCTAACTCAAACTCTATATGAGTTTGCTTATTATGACCTCCTTATCTTAATAGAACTACCTAATACCTTCCTAAATTCATTTTCCCTATTCTTGTTTCATTGCCAAAACTTGTCGCTTTGATACCAACCTGTGACAGCCCGGAAACCCGGTGTCACTAAATATAAACAATCATGCATAATAATTAACAATATATATAACGACACTCCCACAAGCTAGAATCTTTTACAAGTTTTGGCGTTGAAACAAGACTATTGAATTAAATATTACACAACATGAATTTACTAGTAATACCTCGATAAGAGATCACTAGCAAATTAGAAGTCTATCTGTTTTAAAAGTTACCCAACTACATATTTTACAACAACTAACTAACACCATATGTCAATGCTGCTACCTGCTGAGGAGAGTAAAACAGATGCCTGAAGTCCCTATTAGGCAAGCCGCCTCTACCACGGCCCCTACGAGGCATAATGATAGCTAGCTGAAAGGTTAGGTAATAAAGCAAGAGTAAGCAAAAGAGCTTAGCAAATGAAAACCGCATAAGAAGAAATCATAATAATATTTTCCTGGTAAAACAATGTTCACTTTAAAAGATTCAAATCTGAAATGCATAGTTCTTGAAAGAATTAGTGCTTCATAAATATAAAGCATTGATCTAGTACATATAATTAATTCTGAAAAACAGCAATGAAATATGAGTTATGTTTTCAGAACCATAACATGATTAGCTTGGAAAGAGGGTAAGTACTCATTACCATTTTAAATTCTTAATCAAAACATTGGCCCTTTTTAATATGTAAAGTGGGTATCAAATGACACAGGTTAAGATGATGATCATTCATGCTTAACCTCTATACACAATGTTAACATAACAGAGTGTTTATAACAAAATATGGATCCGGAAGCACTTATTGACAATGGCTCGTATCAAGCTGGAACCGCGTGTCAAGGGGTTCTCTTACGCATTCCCAACCCCACTTTATATATAAAATGGGTATCAAATGACACAGGTTAAGATGATGATCATTCATACTTAACCTCCACACAGTATTCATAACAAGATTTTTATAACAACAATTTGGATCCGGGAGCACTTATTGACAATGGCTCATATCAAGCTGGAACCGCGTGTCAAGGGGTTCTCTTACGCATTCCCAACCCCACTTTACTTTCCAAAAAATTTATCACAAGTTTTTAAATCAACCTGTGGTCATTAGTTATCCTGTTCAATGCATAATTCATTTCCAAACTTGTTTTATATAACAAGTATATTTCCAAAGGAATGGCCTAATTACCGTAAAATATATCATCAGAGTAAAGCATTTTATTTTGTAACAATATAACATTCCTGCTTCCAAAATAATTGAAAAGAAATTAATATGTGATAAAACATGTTTTTATGTAAGTCAAAGCATTTGTGTAAGTAATAAGGATTGTCACTTGCCTGAAAGAAAGGTGTAACTGAACAAGAGGGAGTATCTACGCTGCACGTCTATCCAAGCCTTGGCTAGTACTCGATCCTACGATATAAACATGACTCGAGATTAGTTGTCGTATTAGTTACTCGAACTAATATAATTGACAACACCCTAACTCCTCACTACCCCTTCGAGAATATATAAATATGTATATATACACTGCTATTATACAATTACACATAGTGTCATATATAGACTTATATTCAAGCTTGCATGATATTTGTTTAAAGATATGCAAGTAGATTCACACAGCACATACCAGGTTCACCACATAGTATACATAACATAATTGACATCGTCATTTACCACTATCACTGCCATATACACAACCCCTTATACGACTCAATTTTCTAACTCAAAATGAACTAGACAACCCCCTAATAAACCAAAACAAGCTGAACAACAGAAAATAATCAGGTCATGCTGCCCGAACTCCAATCAACTAAAATTCCTGACCAAACTTCACGTATATATACTCTTTTGAACCTTTAGCTAATTAACATAACCAAAGATTCAATTTCCCATAATTTCATCTAACAGACGCAACAAGTTTCACGCTCGACTACTTCATTCGACTTGCGAACAATTATTTAACTATGTCGAAACAATGCAAAAACAGAATTTATCGGATGAACATGTCCACTGACTTCCGGGGACTGTCCAATCCTTTCATCACCAAAACAATCCAAAACCCTCGACTGAAATATGCTACTAACTTAGTGTCATCCCTGCAATCCCACCAAGCTATCACATAACATGAACTACTAACACGGAATCATATTCAATTAATCCCAATAATCAATTTAACTAAAACTCAGCAACAATCATTTAAACCTTGATGTACAATCCTACTTATCAACATATAGTCAGAGTAAATCACACATCAAGCACATAAACACCCAGTCGGAATATAAAAATTCGGACTTAACCGCAATTCAACCAAGTTATGCCAATATCTATCAAACAGTCTAGTTTAACAAATAGTAATACTTTATATCACCCAATTCGTAACGAAACCGAAACTTGGGGATCACTGGCTCACCGGAGTTCATCGCCGGTGAGGGTCCGATCGAGTATAACCCCCAAACAGGCGGGTCTCCATCGATTCGGCCATAAGACCTTTCCCCAGTAACGTATCTATTCATTAACATCACTTAACAGCAAGAACAATCATGAATTTAACATCCTCAAGAAAATCCCCAATTCAAACCCTAATTTCTGAATTTCTCAAAACTCGATACAAATGATATGATTGTATAGAGCTCGAAGAGAGATTTGTTTTACACTTAAAACTTTGAGTTTTGTTTACAAAATCGGAAGAAAATGAAGAAAAGAGAAGTAGAAAAGGGATGAGAGAGTCGGGGCGACGAGAGAGAAATAAAGGCTTACGGGAGAGAGAGTGAGAAATGAGAGAGTAAAAGAAAACTGAAAAACAAAAAATCTATTTATATTAACTGAAGATTGACTCGTTAGAATTGCTTAAGTTTCGTTTAAGAGCAACTAAAAAAAAACCTGCTACTGAAGACTAAAAAAACCTGCTACTGAAAACCTGCTACTAAAAACCTGCTACTGAAGACAAAAAAACCTGCTACTGAAAACCTGCTACTAAAAACCTGCTACTGAAGACTAAAAAACCTGCTACTGAAAACCTGCTACTAAAAACCTGCTACTGAAGACTAAAAAAAACCTGCTACTGACGAGAATTTAACCATTTACACGCACATGTAAAATTAGCACATAAGCATTTAAATGACTCGCAAGTTTGACGGATCTAACATATCTTTAGCAGAAAACGCATCAACTGGAATAAGACATTTTATTTTATTCTAACAGTTTGGCACATAAAATAAATAGTTGTAATTTAAAATTAGCGTTGTTACAATGACTCACAAATATCAACTTTTTCCCTATCTAATAATTTAATTTGTCAAATATTAATACTTCGTAATTACGCAAATACCGTAGTCTTAGTTTGGGGGATATATAAGGATGTTCATTTGGGTGTGGTACAGATCCCGCGTGTGTACGTAATTTTGTTAGTAAAAAATCAAAAGTAGATAGAAAGTGATCAACTCTTACCAAGAAAACAACATGACTCACAAACATCGCCTTTTTCATCATCTAATAATTTAATTTACCAAATATAAATACTTTGTAATTATGCAAATATGATAGTCATGGTTAGTTTGAGAGATATATAAGGATGTTCATTGGGGTGTGTGGTACAGATCTCGTGTGTGCATGTATTTTGTCACTAAAAAAAATCAAAAATAGGGACAGAAATTGATCAACTCTTACCGAAAAATAGCATGACTCACAAATATCGACTTTTCCCCCATCTAATAATTTAATTTGTCAAATATAAATAATTTGTAATTACACAAATACGATAGTCATGATTAGTTTGGGTATTGCATAAGGATGTTCATTGGAGTGTGTGGTACCGATCCCGTTTGGCTTTTCATAAAGCTAAGAGCATAGAGTCGTTAAAACTTTAAGTTTAAAATATCTATTTGTTTGTGTAATAAGTTAAAAAGTAACTTCAAATTGAAAAAATAGTTTAAAGTTAAAAGTTAGTAGAATGTAGTTTTTGAACTATTTATTTAATTTCTATAATTTTATTTGGTAAAAATTAAGATCATCGTTAACATGTTTAACTTAAATATTATACTTCTATTTTTATAATTTTAATAACTCATGAGTTATACATAAAATACACAAACATATATTTACTTAAAATTTTCGCTTTTCACTTTAAGCAACTTTACGTCATAAACAATTATTTTAAGCTAACTCAAACATGATCTATAATCTCAAAAAAGCTGAGAACGTGATTTTTTTTTGTAACAGATTTTGTTGGCCTTCCAATGTGCCATAAACAAAATTTACAATGAAATATCTTCATTTTTACTATAATTTGTAAAGTTCCCGCATATGTTTCATATACATCAATCTGATTAGTTTGTAAAAAGATAGAGGTGGTCATGGAACCAATGTAAAAAGTTAGAAGTAGAGAGAAATATGAGACGTAAAATAATATAAACTTTATAAAACCTTAAAAATAAAATAAAAATAATTAATATATTTATGAAATCAATATTTTGTGTATATATTTACCACATCAAATTTACATATACTTAACTAATTGCACATCTAATGTCATATCAAATTTAATGTGTACCTACTAAGTAATTTTTTTACATTCATAGATTTTTTAATTAATAATAAATCACAAATAAAATTTAAGGACACATATTTAAAATGCTATTAATGGGAAAAATGGATGGTTCTGATTTTAAAAAACAATTATGAACAGTATATTTAACTATTTGTACATATAATTTAATATTAATTTTAATATTGACACTCTAATTAATTGTGTTCACATTTATGAATTTTTTAATTAATAGAAACCACAAATTTCAGGTAAATAATCCAAATGATAATTATAGAAAATGAATGGGTTTGATTCTAAATGATAATTGTATAAAAAAATTGGTTCAAAATGAATGATAATTAATGGTTTTAAGATTATTTCTGTTTATTCATTTTGTGGAGCCAAGATGCCTCCTGAATGGTTCTAATCATTCATGATATACCTTTAAGAATTAAGTTCGTAAAGTAGCAATATATACAACGCTAACTTCATTATCAATTAAGTTGATGAATGCATGTATATTTTTGATTGATGTATCAAAAAAAATACCTGTGTGTTTTTCTCAAAAATCAACTTTTAATGGATGTACAAAATTTGGTCAAAAGGTGACAAGAATGTACAAAATTTTGCTTCCGAGGATTTGAGAAACTAATCTTATAGGGGCATTGACCCCTCTAGAAAGGTCATATGAGGAAAACTATACCGTACTTTCAAATTTATGGATAACGATACAATATTTGTTATCATGCAGGTAAGTTATGAATAATAAAATTGGGAACCCAACATTGTAAAAAATATCATTTATATGAACAAATCGGTATAATATGGGAATGATTGATGATAACGGTTGAGTAAGTCCCAGAATTGTTGGAGTTGGTCATTGAATATATGTATGGGAAATAATTATGGGAAAATTCGGGATTAGGATAATGAAAACCTAAGCCATTTTTCTATTTTTTGTCAGAATCATTTTTGAGTTGTTGACAATTAAAACATAAAAGAACGATACATATATATAATCGACAAAGATAATCCATCCAAGTATACTATGCTATATAATAGTGATACAAAGTGGTATATTATCTAAAATTGAAATGATTAAGCTAGGAGGAAAATTGATACAAACACAAAATGGGCTAGGTCAGTGAGGCTGCTTAGATTTGATGTAATGATTAAATTGATATAATAATTCTGATTTTGAATTTATTTTTTGATTATAATAAGGATATTGGATTTTAGGTATTTTCATTTAATATAAAATTTTAATTAGTTAATCGTCAAATTTAAAAAATTAATAGTTATTATGTTTAGTTAATTGATATTAAAAATAAAATTTAATTGGTAATGAGTTTAACTTGAGTTGAGTTTAACCTTGATTAGAAGGTATAATCTAAATTAAGTAAAGAAATATGTTATATTTTAACTAAAATTGAAATGATTTAGCCAGGAGGAAAAATGATGCAAGTATTCAGTTCATCGAAATTGGCTAGGTCTGAGTGGGTAAAGTTGCTTAGATTTGTTGTAGTGATTAAATTGAAATAATGATTCTGATTTTGAGTTTGTTCTTTTGATTATAACAAGGATATTGAATTTTAGGTATATTCATTTAATGTAAAATTTTAATTAGTTAATCGTTAAAATAAAAGAATTAGTAGTTATTATGTTTAGTTAATTGATATAAAAAAATAAAATTCAATTTATAATGAGTTTAACTTGAGTTGATTTAAACTTGATTAGAAGGTCGAATCTAAATTAAATAAAGAAACATGTTAGATTTAATTTGATCGGCCTAAAACATAGTAATGGACTTTGGTTGGTGCTAGTAATGGTTGGTGCTAGTAATTTAATAGACCTAGCAATTCGTTTCGTTCGTGTTTTTTCATGTCATGTACTTTCGTGTTTCGTATACATGAATGCTAAACCCAAACACGATCCATCAAGGATTCGTGTCGTTTCGTGTTCGTGTACCTTGGTTTCGTATACTTTTCATGTCGTGTTTCGTGTAATTTTAAATAAAAATAAGAATATAACAAACAAATAAAAATATTTAAATATTAACATTTTCTGTTTAATTTTTACTAGTTGACTCTTAAGTTAATAATTTATAACGAGTCAAGTGTGGTCGAATCTTGTTAAACTTAAATTTGAAACTATTTTCGTTTTTTTATTGTGAAAATAATATATACAACATTTATTTGTTATATGTATTAAAAAATATATTTAATTATTTAATTATTTAATGTACTTTCGTTTCGTGTCGTGTACCCAAGAGTAAACCCAAAATCGATACTAAATTAGCTCGTGTAATTTCGTGTTCGTGTACCGAAAAGGTAAAACCAAACCTGTAATTATCGTGTCGTTTTCGTGTCGTGTACGAAATTGCCGGCTCTAATAATTAACAACTTTTGCATTGATAAATTGATATGTGGTAAACTCGAGTATTATAATAAAAGATATTTAAAAAAATTTATAATAAATAGACATAAACATGTGTAATCTACTGGTATATACATATTTAGAAACCTTTTTACGATTTATTATTAAAAAAAATTGAAATTAAAAACCATGTAATATATGAATTTGTTAAATTAAGAGATTACTTTGGTGATTTCTCATTGAAAATTGGAGGAGGTAAGACAACAAACAAAATTTTTTTATATGATTTTTTGATTAATAATTTATTCACCAAATTACTCTTGTTTTATAATTGGATGTAATTATGAAAATTAATTTATAATGTATAGTAGTAGAATTGTAATTTACTTTTCATTAAAAGAGTAGTTGATTATACATTTTTAATTTTGAAAAATAATTTAAAATATATAATAGTACATCGTGTTTGATTTGAAATTAAAATAGTTTTCTGATTAAAATATATAATATAATTAGTCTAAAATTTAGGGGTGAACTCTGATTGATCCTAAAATAGTTCATAGTTTTCTGATTGATTAACTGCAATTTAACTGTATACGTGGGTATACTCAGGTATTATGATAAATGATATTAAATTTTAGAATAATTTTTATATAAATTATAGATATTGGATTTTAAATTAATCTTTGCTTTTATAAAAGTTAAAGAGAAGAGTTTTGGTCCTTAAGAGGACATGGTAAAGAGGAATTATAGCATTATCGTAACAGAAGCCAGAATCATGAGCATTACTATAATAGCTAATATAAACTCCTGGATATTCAATATTTTTTATGAATCAAATTGTAAACTTTTGAATATATTGTTAATGATTTTGAAATTCATAATATATATATAATATGTTATTACTGTGACTTGAATCTAATCCCGAGGGTGGTGACTGGTGAGGTGGCGTCCCTCAAATCGCTTCGATCTATTTTCTAATTTTCTCAAAATTTTGAACTATTAATATTAAAAATTTAAAAATATCTCAAATGTCTTTAAAAAAATTAGAATTTTTAAAAATATTTAAACTAAATTTTATGATAAAATAAAATTGATTAATAAATGATGTAATTTATTTAGTAAATTAGTTTGTTATCTGTTTAAATTTGGTAACAACGAGAAAGCGGGTCATTAATTAGGAGAAAATATGTTTAACGAGAGAGCGATTCATTAGGAGGAGCATATTATATGCTAGAATTTAATATTGGTGTTATATTATGTATTTTCAAATAGAAGTTGAAATATGAATTTTGAGAAAAATAAAAATGGTGATAAATATACTAATATTTTATTAAAAAAAAATAAATTTTTTAAAGAATTGCTCTTTTCTATATTTATTCAAAATTTCAGTAAATAACCAAAACGAAACGGAAAATTAAATAGAAACCTTAATTTTATTTTATCTAAAAAAATATATTATAGAATAGTTTTTAAAAAAAAATTAGAGAAATTATTACAAAAAACCGCTGCGAAGCGTAGTTTAGTAAACTAGTTATTCTATAGTAGACTCATGTAGAACATGTAGACTCAGGTATTATAATAAAAGATTACAATAATTTTTTTACACAAAAGATGTACATGTAAATATACACAAAAAAATCTATGTAAAAACCTTAAATTACGAAATTTAACAATTAAATAATCAAAAATATAAATTATAGATAAAAGTCTTAAAACTTATACATATAACCATAATGCTTCCTCGTTAAGTTTGTTAGATTAAGTTTGTTAGATCATGGAGTGGTATTAGAAGTTCTACTACAACTTGTGACAAAAATCTGATCAAAATCTCAAAGTATATAAATATAATAAAGGATTTAAATTATAATTAAAATTAAAAATAATTAATTGATAACCAAATTCTCGAAATATATAAATATAATTGTTTATGGATTTAATTTTTTCAATATAATCAATAAACATCAGATTTTTAAATTATAATAAAAATATTAATATTGTATCTGCATAAAAACCTTAAATTATGACTTTTAACAATTAAATAACCAAAAATATAAATTATTCATTAAAGTTATAAAAAGTACACATATACTCGTAATGCTTCCTCATTAAGTGTGTTAGCTAGGTAATGGGGTGGTATTAGAAATTTATCTATAAAATAAACGATTTTATATTAAACACATACTATAATTGGTGATCAAAATCTCTAAGTATATAAATATAATAAATGATTTAAATTCTAATTAAAAATAAAATAATTTTAATTGATAACCAAATTATCGTAATATATAAATATAATAGTTAATGAATTTGAGAATCCCGGCGTTCAGCCTCCTTCCAAATCTTGCGGCAAATTATCGTGCGCAACATGTCGGTGGTGCAGGTTCTTCGTGCCAGGGTGCTGGTAGTGGATCGGTTATTCTGGATCCACTATTTATTAGTGTAGTGCGCAATGTCTTAAATGATGCCCAAGCAAACCCGACCGCCTATCATTCTCCACCAACGTTCACACAAGTGCTCAACATTGCAAATGCCGCTCTTGAAATGCAAAGGAACCCACAAAGTGGTTCACACGCATTTTCCTGCGCTATTGTTGGTGAGGTAACTCGTTTGGTTGGGGAAATCCTCCAACCAATATATAACAAGTATGAAAATGCTTCTGCAGAGGTAAATGTTAAAATTTCTTATTCGTTAGTCAATTGTTAGGTCTCATGTTGTTTTATTATAAATGTTAGTTTCAGTTCGGTTTCTTATAAATTTCTGATGTATGTAGGCGATTCGGAGGGCTGCACACGGTGCCGATGATATGGAGGAAGATGGAGAGGATGAAAATGGAGAGGATGAGAATGGAGAGGACGAGAATGGAGAGGATGGTGACGGAGAAGATGATGGTGAAGAGGACAGAGATGATGATGGCGAAGAGGATGGAGAGGATGATGGCGGAGAGTAGGGTGTTAATTTATGATATTTTGGAACTTGGTTTATTAACTTTGTGTACTTAATTATAACTTTGTTTTAACTTTGTTATCGTGTATTGTAAATACTGTTTTGGTTATGTTTAGATGTTTTCGTTAAATTATGTTCTTGTTTTGGTTTGATTGGTATATGGTATGGTTGTCACAGCTTGAGTATGCAAAGTACGGGTAAATGAATTCTGCAGAAACAAAAAAAAAGTTGCATACATAATTCTGACCATTCTAACCGACTGTTGATGATAAACCCGACCGAAAATGACCATTACCTACCCAATAAATCCGACCATATTCATAAACATGTGGTCGGTTTAAGGACGGTCATATCTTGATTTGACAAAATCTAACTGTTAAAAAATTGACCATTTTTATACAAGCGGTCAGGTTTACTGAAACCGACCAACTATTGGTCGGTTACTTGTGGTCGGGTTTGACCTGTGTAAAAATATTTTCTACTCACACGTGGCAAGGACACATCATCAATGTGGGTCCACATGTCAGCAGGGACCCATCAACGTGGCACTGGGGACCACACCACATGTCTGGTACAAGTCATAACTAGGGTCCCATCCACATCAGCAGGGCCCAGCCAAGTCAGCATACAGGTGTTTTTCACAGTCAACCACAGTCAACAATGGTCAACGCCTAATCCGACCGTTTTTGCTCTATCCCGACCAGGGTTAACCCGACCACGTGTAACGGTCAGGTTAAGGCGAAACCGACCGTTAACCCACCAATTTTGACCGTTATTTTGGTCAGAACAGACTCTGTTTCTTGTAGTGATAATTGTTCCTTTTTCCTTGCACAATGGCTCTAAAAGTATCTATTATTGTTGTAGTAGCATGACAGACTTGTTTATGAATTTTTCTTCCCTCATTCTTAAATATGTTGGAAATCAAGGTGTTTTTACTTGAAAAAATAAGTCATATACAAGGTCTCATTCAAAAGATAAATTGTTTAAAGAATATTTAGAGTAAAATAACTATTTTTAATGAATTTTCAGTATCTTTCAACGTCAATCAAAAAGTGACCATCTGAAACAATCAAGGCATTACACTCATACAAGTACATGACCAAAAAAAAAGTTCACCTAACAAAGGAGTAATTTAGAAACTTAGAAGTTCTAAACATTAATTACTCGATTCAGCAAAAATTTTACTTTTAGATACCTATCCAATTAACAAAGTCTTGATCGTCTACCTTCTTTTTAAAATTACTAATAATTGCTTCAGTCTATCTTATCTACTGTTGGTCCTTGATGATTGCAAGGGGGTGGGGGGGGGGGGGGTTGAATGCAATCCTGATAAATCTCAATCTACGTTCCAACAACAAAAACTAAGATTAAGGATTATCAGTTTGTCGAATGCAAACACAAGTAGACACAGGAGAAATTCTCACAAAATAAATGTTTTATTTATTTTGCAATGGGTTGCTACAACCTCAAGAAAATGTTTGTTTACTTGAGCTTCGGTTTCTCGAGTGATTACAGAGAATGAATTGAGAGATAGACTAAGTAGGCTAAACCTATCACTGACAATCACGGATCTTGTGAAGCTGCTGTCATTTTCAAGTGGCAGCTTCTTACAATTTGCCTACCCGTGATTCTTTCCTAAATTGCTATACAAACAGCTTATCAATACATAGCAAAGCAATCTAGAAGCATTCTATTTTAAGCTAACATAATTCAGTAAATGTAGATTTGTCATACTCTGGAATTGGTGAGTTTTGTCATGTGATCTCTTAAGCTTCAGTCGTAGTCTTGCAGACCTGTTACAGTGTTGGGATACTGCAACACGCCTGTTTCTTGAACATCCAAATTGTCACAAGTTTGACTGGGTTGTTCACCAATACAAATGTTATCCCTTCATGACAGTATCCTGATGGCTAAGCTTGCTGTCACAGGAATGTGCTTTTGGTGACAGTAAGAAATCCCCGCAGAAGGTGCTGTCAGGATTTCCAAGCTTGCTGTCAGGCTAAGTTAAAGTTGCTGTCAGAGGGCTTCCGCCAATGTTGCTGTCAGAGTGAATGTACTGTCGTGACTTGCAACATGCTGTCTTCTTGTAACCTTACTGTCAGTGCTGTGACAGTAATCTTTATTCTTGATGTCCATCTTGAGTACTTCTTGAGGCTTGAACAAATAAATGAACTTCTACCAAGATGCACTAGAATCTTATTTGTACTAAACAAAACGGTTACAAAGACATACTCTGGCTGTGACAGTGTGTTCATACTTAACAAAATTAAGTACATAAAGTATCTAGTTAAGTTGTCTCATAGCTATCACCCATAAATCCTAACAATCTCCCCCAATTTGTTTTTATGGACAATAACAACAAATTTACAATTAATACATGCTGACAACTTAACTAACAAGATCATAATTTAAGAAAAGATTTTTACTTAGCTTCAGATTTCTTTTTCTGTCTTGCTTCATCCTCTCTGTTGAGAGCTTCCTTAAGAACTTCTCTGAGTCCTTCCACCAGTGCTATTCATCAGGAGTGATAGCATCATCTTCAATCTCATCAATGTGTTTTTGGAGTGTCTTGGAGAGACATACCCTAGCATCCTGAAGATCCAACCATAAGTATTTGCCAAAAGCATGAGTTTTGAACTTCAGTGTGCCATTAAAGTCTTTGAATCTACTTCCAGGGTATGCATTCAGAGTTTTTCTCCTTGACTTATCCAGCTTTGAGTCTTCACCCTTTCTTGCTTGAATAATGCTCTCAATCTCAGAAGAGCATTGCTGTTCCAATGGATGAATTGATCCAATCACCAAGAAAAGTAAGTCTTTCAGAGCACTGGTTCTAAGTTTGTGAAAGCTTCTTACTGGAATCTCTTCCCATATGAACTTGATTCTCAGAGGATTCTCAAGCATACAAGATTGGTAATTGGGTCCTTCACTCTCCATCCTGTTGGCTTCTCTGCTTTTATCCAAGAATGTATCTTCTGTATCTTCAGTGGTTTCTCTTTTTGTAGGCTCTGAGGATTCTTCTTGACTTGGTTGGGTTTGCACCACTTCTTCAGGAATATCATCTTCATACTTAGCCATTTCTTCATCAGAATATTCAAGTAAGTGAGCAATGTCATTATCATCAAACAGTGACCAATCCCCAAATTTCTGATAAAATTCTTCATCTCTCATAGCTTTGTATGCCAACACATGGTTCATGACACTTTCAGGGACATTGTCATAACCTTGCATTAGATTGACCATCCTTACCAAGTAGAAGTATTCAAATCTCCTTGTTTCTGTTCTCCTTTTGATTGAAAGAGTTGCTGATACATCATATGATAACACTTCCATGGTAAAATCCTTTTTAACTGTCACAAATCTTGATGCATCAAACCAAAGAACATACTTAGTTGCTTCATTGTTGCTATCCAACTTCACCTCGACATTCTTGATTTGATCAGCTTCCTTTTCCAAAAGATCCAGAGAGCTGTAGAGTTTTGATTGGATAGGCTTCTTCAAATTCCTGCCAAGCCCAGTGGCTTTCTCCTTTCCTGAGTACTTGTGTTTTCCTTTTATTGATTTTGAAATCTCCTCAGGTTCAGGTTCCTGTCTAGAGAACCAAGACCTTGCTAAGGTTTTTGTCCTCTTTGGCTTGACAGTAGGCTTGATTCCATCCTTGACAGCATCTTTGTTGACAGTGTCCTCCATGACAGTATCTTTCTTGATAGCTTCTTCTGTGACAGCTCCTTTGCTGACAACTTCCTTGAGGACAGTGTCTTCTGTGACAGTCTCTTTGGTGACAGTATCTTTTTCAGCATTTATACTGTCAATAACACATCTTAAGATATTTGCCTCCAAAGCTTCAAGAATTACTGACTCCTCTTCTTCTGTTGTTCCAGCATCTTCCTTTTCTAGTGCAGGAGCTTCTTCTTTATTTTCCTCCTGGGACTTAGATCCAACATTCCCAGAAGTGCTTCCACTAGCATTTCCTGCTTCTCCAGTTCCTCCATTACCATCCAAATCATCATCATCATCATGAGGAACATCATAGGAGCAGCTTTCTCCTTGTTCAGCTCTGTTGGAGATTGCTTTGGAGATCATCTTCTTCATAGTAGAGCTCAGTTCCTTGTCCCTTTTCATAAGCAAGTCATAAATTGCTTTGACAGCAAGAACTCTTTCCTTGTTGGCTTTGGAGTTTAGAATCATGTTTAACACCTTTAAGATTGACTTTAACTCCATTGTTGAAGTGCCTCCTAGACTCATGTATGCACATCTTCTGATACCACCTTTAGTGGTACCTTCATAGTAGACACAGAATGGATTGGTGTAGACTTCTGGGAGTTTCTCTGAGATTAAACTCAGCATTTGCAGATGCAAGATCTCATTGAAGGCTGTATGGTTTGCTGTGATTTTGTTCTTCATTACTGTTAGTACTCTTGCTGGAAGACTCTGCAGCAGCTGCGAACATGGATATTCCAGTGTTTAAGTACACATCAATATCCCACTTCCTTTCTTCATTGATCTTTACACATACACTGATGATTTTCTCCTTGAGCAATGTTGAGCAGTTATTCAATCTTCTGCTAGGCTCCTTCATAGCATCATCAACCACCTTGTAGAAGTCTTCATCATGATTCTTCAGAGTACTTTCCCTGTAGTTAACCATTAGGGAATTTGCATCTTCTTGGCTGAACTCTGTTCTTTCACTCCAGGTGTTTCCTGACAGGATGTATTCAGGCATCTTGTATTTCCCTTTTCTCAACCTGTTCTGTTCCTCCTTTTCTCTCCATTGCCTTTCAAGAGCACTCTCCTTTGGAGTTGGAGTTGGCTCTCTTATGGTCACAGGAGGTAGTATTGGGTTCTTGGAAGAAACACCCATTTTCATAGCTTTCAGGGCTTCTTTGGACATTAGAACTGTTTCTCCAGCTATCTCATATTCAAAGAGATTTTCAGCTTCTTACATTTGCTCCCCCTTACTTCCTGAATCTCCTTTAGTTCCCCTTTTCTTCTTTGCAGGCACTGATCTTCCTTTAGCTGCAGGCTCCCCCTCACTCCTTGAAGCCTTCTTTGAGACAGGCTCCCCCTGAGCAACATCCTGTTTGGGGATACCTTCTGTTCCTGATCTTTCCCTTCCTGAATTTGCCTTTTGAGATTCTGATCTTACCCTTTTCTCCCCCTTAGGTAAGTTGGCAGCATCAAGATTGGCAGATAGAGCTTGAATGGCTTCCTGAATGGCAGAGAATCCAGAGGCCACCATGGGAGACAAGCTGTCAAGTTTGGATTCCATGGACAGACACCTGTTCTCTAGAGCTTGCAACTGGAAAGATGTAGAGGGGCCACCTGATCTTAACCTTCTTGGGGGTGAAGGAAAAGATTGGGGCTTTGAGGCTGTGGGGGTTCTCACACTCTCAGTGTTTTTCTGAGTGATCTCATCACTCCTCACAAAAGAACTCTCATGGCCTAAGGCCTGGACATTGGAGGCTCCCTCAATTTCACTCTGGACATGCTCAAGTCCCTCACCTTTTGCCAGCTCATTTGGCGGCCTCTCGTTTTGATGCTCACCTCTCTTTTCTTTTATCTCTCTTTTCTTTTGCACACCCTCACTCATCCTAGATGCATGTGTATGAGCAGTACTTACATGCAAGAAAATAGATGGTTTAGAATGTAACTTTAAGAACCGAGATAGTGGCACATCATCATCAGAGACATCCTCGACAGTTACAGCATCAAGATCAAGCTGTGTAGAGATGACAGGTGCTGTGCCATGAATGTTACTGTCAGATGGAATATTGACAGCAGGATCCACTACAGGTTGGACAGCAGGATTGGTCTTGACAGTAACTTCAACTGAGTCTTTGACAGCAGGGTCACCTGTGACAGCAACATTCACAGAGTCTTTGACAACAACTTGGGCTGTGACAGCATCTTCCCTGAGGTAAGATGCTCCTTGGAGATTGAACAAGGTACTGGCTGTTTCACTTTCTAGCAGAGTTGTACCTTGCTCTTTCTCAGTGTTTGAAAGAGTGGTGTCCATCTCACTTTGAGAAATGGGTTCTTGTGGACCACTTGAAGGGGGCTCATCCATGATTGGAGATGGATGATCAAAACCTGAAGGGTTGGGACTGTCCCCCTCTCTAGGTTGTGGAGAAGAAACAAAAGAATGTGTAGGGAAGGAAGAAGGTGAAGGTGGAGAATAGAATGATGACTGCTCCACAGATGGAACTTGTGAAGCATCAATGGGGGAAGTGAAATCCTCACTGTGTCCTGACTCCATGTGTGTTTCTGTAAGTGGAGGTTCCTCATGAGTTGGAACATGAGGTTGTGCAGACTCTTTACAGGGTGCCTTGGGAGACAGGCCAATTTCAATAGATGTCCCTTGTTGAGAAGGCACATCTAGGGAGGAGTTTATTTCCCTTGGTTCCTCTACAGTCTTTTGGGAGACTGCAGGGTGGCTGACAGTGGTTTTGGTCCTCTTAGCTCTTTTCTTCTTAGGCTCAGAAGGAACCACTGTGGGTTCTGTTTGACTACCTTCCTTATTTGCTGCACTAGGTGCAGGAACTCCCTCTTGACTCTCAACACTACCACTAACACCAGTCTCTAGGGGCCTTTTTCTGGTTTCTTGTAAGGCTTGCCTCTGTACTTTGGGAAGTCTAGAGAACCTAGGCTGAGTGTATGGGGGTAGAATGAGGGTTAGCTGAATTTGGGTCTAATCCAGCTTCATTCTCAATAGTGAAGGTGTCAAAACCAGAAGGTAATGGAAAATCAAGGTCAGTCACTTGATCAACCATGTGTTTGGTGAAACATAGTGGAATATGTGCATTTAAATTCTGTGAAGTGAGAGTTGTGTGAGTGTTTCTTTTCAGTACTGGGCACACCTCTAATCGAGGGGCATTCTCATCAAAGTCACATAAGGAATTAATGCATAACATTAGAAAGTGAGGATATATGTTTACCTTCTTACCTATGGCAGCCTTGAGGTGTGCCATGAGCAGCTTTCCAACATCCACTTTGTACCCATGGACAAGAGAGTGAGTGAGCTTCTTGATGTAGGTGGGAATTCCATTCCAGCCGGTGGTCTTAGTAGAGAACACTTTCACCATAGCATCAAACACCATACTCCATTCCTTGTGGAGATATTTCCTGTCCATTTCACCAGAGGGGTACCATTTTGTTGTTCCCTCTTCAAGAATAGGTCCAGAATACCCAATCTTTAAGAAGAACTTCTTCAGGGTCTCATCACTAGCAAGCTCAGCATAATTCTTTCCTGGTTCTAGCACAATTCCCAAAGCTGCATTGATGCCCTGAACATTGAGAGAGTAGCTGTGCTCCTTGATTTTGAACTGAATGGAGGAGATGTCACCATCTTCTTGAGCAACGGCTGTCTCCCAGAAATTTTCAATCCTGTCTAGGTCAAGAACATGAGTGGAGGTAATTGCATACCCAAGATAGGACTTATTCAAGAAATAAACAAGCCCTTTGAAACCCTCATCAGCATCACTTGGAGAGTAGATGCCAGCAAAGTTGGTTTGTGAAATTGATTGTTTGGGGGCCATTTGTTTTGCTTGAGAAAAGAAGAGAGAAGGTAGGAGATGAATTGCTTGGAGATAAGAGAAATGTGAGTGTTGTGTTTGCTTTTTGAGAACAGTTGTAAGTTTGATGAATTTAGAGGGAAGTTCAAGCGTTTAACTGACAAAGTGGAAAAGTGAAATCGTGTCTTAACCCACTTAGCAGTCACGTGGGTTACTGGCTGATTTCTCTCTCCTCGTGGAGGATGTGTATCCAATTTTAACGGTCCACTAATTTGACAGTAACCTGTGCGCTCAAAACAATCGTGTCAGTAACTTTGGTGTGATGACAACATGTTTTGCGTGACAGAAACATTTCGCGCAAAACTTACTGTCATCGTTAAGTTCTCACATGACAGTATCTTTTACAAGTCATGACAGAAGGTCGTTTACTGCTGTCGAGAAGTTAGCTGTCAAAGAACTGTGACAACAACTTTTCTTGATGACAGCAACCTTTGCGGGAAAACAATAACTGTCAAGACTTTGTATTGAAACTGTTATGATTAATAACTTAACTGAAGAGACACCAGTTAAACATTTACAATATTTATTACTGATTCATCATTCATTCATAACAACATTCAACCAGTTAAGCAATTATCGACACATACAGCAAGCAAGAAGAAGATATAGAAGAAAAACTGATAAGCTTTATTAATTGAAAAGGGTTAAATTGCTACAATTGGTGAGATTAACTATTCATTACAGTCTTTCTTAACCAATTCTAGAACTTCAGCCCTAACTTTTTCTTCAGATGTTCCTTCTTCCTTGAGGAGTGTTTGAAACTCCTTTTCCTCTTCTTGCTCTTTAGCCTCTTCAGTGGCCTTAGCAGCAAGTTCCCTTTGTTCTTCCTCATCAAGGGCATCCCATAACTCATCAAATAATGCTTCTATTTCTTCATTGTAGGGCTCATAACCACAAGGCTTAGGCCTGTATTCGATACCTGCTTTGTTTTCCATTTTACCCTCTTTCTAAATGATTCACTAATATAGCCTAAGATTCATTTTATAGGCATACTAGGTTAAGGAGGGATGTAAACGGTCAACAGTTTGGAATACCCATACAACTACCACAGATTGCAATTAAGTGATGTCTACCACTAATACAACAATCAAAGCAAAACTGACTAATTAAGGAGAATCCTTGACCAACTTCAGCAGTAAAAACCGTGCAAGTTAATGTCATACATGATCAAGCTATCAAAAGTAAGACTAGCACAAAATTCAATTTAACAAAGTCAAAGTAAACATGCTGTCGAAAATAGATAGAGACTTGTAAAGCATAATGTAACATAAGATGTAAAAGAGATAACTACAACTCAACAAAGGACAAGACATACAATAATATTAACAGAAGCACAGGAATCCAAAATCAAAGAAGAAAAGGTAAACTCAAAAAATCAAAATATGTTATGTATTCTTGAAGTCCGTAAACAGGTCACGGAAAGAAGTTCATGAAAATGTTCAAGCCTCAGTGACAGCAAAAGAAACAAGACTTTCAAGATGACAGAAGTATGTGAATGATTTAGGGTTCAGTACCACGGGATTCCAGTGATGAAGCAACCAGAACGACAAGGGACTTATCAGCAGCACTATATTGAAGACATAAAAGAAGAATTGATCAAGTGTTATTCATCTGTGAACCAGACCAGTTGCACTAGGTGACGGCACTAAAAAGATCAAGTTGTTTTATCGTCTCAGAAGAAATTGATACAGTCTAAAACTTAAACACCCAGGAGCTCAGGAGTAATTACTAAAGGACAAAAGACAAGAAAAAGGATTCGATAGAATATTCTATTCTAAATGGTTCGATGGTTTTTCAATTCAAGTCTACAATTAACTCGAGAGAAGATAGTGTCTTCTTCAGTTAAGGCATTCAACACAGAAACATTACTACGAGAGAGAACTAAGCCGGAGAAATTATCAGAAAATTAATAGTGCTCAGAACTTGATCATTGTTTTGTATTTGTGTAACCTTAAACTCATTGAAGCTAATCTACGGATTAGAAATTGTAGCACCCCTCGAGGTTTATATTTATAAAAAGATATATTCCTCGAAACTTGATTTGGTTTGGTGTGTTTGATTTCGTTATAGAACTGAAAGATTAATCCGCGAACGAAATTGAATTATTTGTGAGTATCGTATTCAACCCCCCCTTCTACGATACTTTGGACCTAACAATTGGTATCAGAGCTACTTGATTGATATACAAATCAGATCCGGTGAATGAGACCAAAATCAAACGTAGCGTGAAAATTCGAAGCAAATTTTTTAACTTTCAAATTTTTTCATTTAATTGGAATTTCTTGAATTTTAAACAATTTGAAATTTTCAGAAACCATGAGTGCTCCAAAGACAACCGCTGGTATTAAAGTTCCCCCGTTTACTAGAGATGATTTCGGTTTGTGGAAGATGAAAATGCTGTTATTTATCAAGGCATCTAATCCGTTGTATATTGGCATATTAGAGAACGAACCGTTTGTACCAATGAAACAAGTTAGTGAATCTACAGCTCCTGATGGTAGCAGGATTCCTTCAGGCACCCAACCTAAGGATATAAGTGAATTTACAGATTCTGACAAAGAACTGATTCGATTGGACACCGGTTTAATGTTGATATTGGCGGACTCCGCAGACAAGGAAATGAGCTATCAGTTGATGAACTGTACAAGCGGGAAACATATGTGGGATACCATTAACTTGATAATGGAAGGAACTGAAGACGTTCAGGAAAACAGATTGGACATCCTGACTTCTCAATATGAAGCGTTTAGGTCTCTGCCAGGAGAAAGTATAACTCAGGTCTTTGAGAAATATACTACGCTTCTCAATGAATTGGCAATGAAAGGAAAGACCTATCCACTGAGAGAATCGAACAGGAAGTTCATGATGACGCTGCCCCATCATGTAAAACACAAGTCATCATCCATTAGGGAAAGAATTGACTTCACAAAGATGCCACTAGAGATGATCTATGGCAAGTTGAAGACCTATGAGATGGAACAGGAACAAAGGGTGATAATCTACGGATCAGGGACAGTGGACAGCAAGCACAATGCACTTGTGAGATCAGCAGCACTTGTAGTGGATGAACCAATAACTTCTGAGATTCAGGTTCAAACCCCTAGAGCTGGAAATGAGGTGATAATAGAAGCAGAAATGGATTCTGTGAATCTGGGTGTTGATGAAAGTGATTACTACACCCTAGAAGAGCTTGAGCAAATGGAAGACAAAACCATGGCGTACTTAGCTGCAAAGTTTAGTCATATACGTTTCAAGAGAAACCCTAAGTACAAGTTCAAGGGCTCAACCAACAGATTCCAGAAGAGCAATTATACACCTAGTACAGGCTTTAAGGGAGGCTACAAGACTAGCATGATTGATAGAAGCAAATCAAGATGCTACAACTGCAATGAGTTAGGGCATTTCGCCACTGAATGCCGGAAGCCTCGTCAAGCAAGAGACATGAAAGATGTCTATGGAAAGAAGGATTCTTATGATGAGTTGAAAAAGGAGAATGCCAAGCTTAAACAGCAATTGGAGGCATTCTCTGGAAAGCAGAAAAGGGAAAGCTTATATAGCAGAAGGAAAGCACTGGGATGATACTGATTCGGATGAAGAGGTGGAATATGTAAATGTTGCTCTAATGGCTGACTCTTCAGAGGAATCACCACAATCATCTCAGGTACCCATCTGAACTACAATTGATATGTCTAACTCAGAGTACAAGAAAACTGTGCAAGATCTTAGTGTAGAATTGTTTAATGTACACACAAGCATGCTAGCATCAGAAATGGAAAATGCTAAACTAGTTCTTAAGATTAAAAATCTAGAATCTAAAAATGAAGAACTAGAGCTTGTAGCTGTAACATTAGAAGATCTTAAGCAAAAGAATGCGTACTTAGAGAACAAGGTCAAGTGTAATGATGAGATAGAGACTATCCTCAGGAAGCAGATTTCAGATCTAGATTTGAAGATGAATGCTTTTAAGAATTCCGCTCTAGTGGCTAGGGAAATCATTGATACTCAGGCCATAGAGAATAAAACTGTTATAGGATTTGACTATAACAAGAAAGCTGGTAAGAAGATTGTGGAATTCCCTGTGACATCTTCAGTTGTCAAAAGGAATACTCCACATGTTCTTAAGAATGTTGATTGTCCAGTTTTTGTTAAGCCGTTTCCACCACTCTTTCATGAGGATGACCTTTTCATAAGACAAGAATTGCTTGAGGAGGATTTGTTGAAGGAAAAAGAGGTAAAAACTAAGTTTCCTAGGAAATCAGTAAAAAATGAATTACCTAAACCTGATTTACCTAAAACTGAAGTAGGTTCCTTAGTTAGTAATGTTAAAAATGACAGGAATGGGAAGAAGAAGATTGTTAATCAGGAATTGGTTCCATCTTCTCCCATTGCATCTAGGAAGGTGTGCTCTATTTGTAATTCTGCTGGACACCTTACACATGCATGTAAAAAGGTTAAAGTAGAAACTGCTAATACTTCTGAAATGCATAACATGTCTGACATGCCTGATACTCATGAACCCTGTGGAAAGAAAGATTGTTTGCTATGTAAGTACAACATCATGCATGCTTATTTTAAGTTGATATCTGATAGTAGCAATAGCACTGATAATGTTAAATCCACAGATACTATGAATATCAAACAGGGTAAGACTAAATTGAATGTTACTCCTGTTAAATCATCTAAACCTTCAGGACCCAAACAATTTTGGGTACCAAAGTCCGCTTAATCAATCTGTGATTGCAGGGTAAGGTTAAAAGCTCAAAGGTTGTGTGGATTCTGGATAATGGTTGTTCTAGACACATGACAGGTGAAGAGTCCCTGCTTACAGAGGTGGTTAAGAAGACCGGCCCGATTGTAACCTTTGGAGATGACAATAAAGGATACACTACGGGATATGGTAAATTGAAAGCTGGAAATGTCATCATTGAAAACATCTCTCTTGTTGAAGGATTAAAGCACAATCTTCTAAGTATCAGTCAGTTCTGTGATAAAGGCTACAATGTAGATTTCAGAAAGGACAAGTGCTTGATCACCAACAAGAAGGATGAGAAGCTTACTCTACTGGGAGTGAGAAAAGGAAATTTGTTTATAGCTGACTTAAGTTCTACCAGTGAAGGAGAAGTTACATGTTTCTATGCAAAGGCATCTTCAGAACAAAGTTGGTTATGGCACAAGAAGCTTTCACATCTGAACTTCAAAACTATGAACTCTTTGGTAAAGAGAGAGTTAGTGAGAGGGTTGCCCCTGATGGAATTCAATCAGGAGGGACTATGTGAAGCATGTGAAAAAGGGAAGTCGAAGAAAGCATCACATGGAAGCAAAGGAATGACAAGCATTACTGAACCATTACAGCTGATTCATATGGATTTATTTGGTCCAGTTAATGTTATGTCACTTTCAAGAAACAGATATGCATTGGTGATGGTGGATGACTACTCCAAGTACACATGGGTGTTGTTCATACAAACAAAGGATGAAGCAACACAACTAATCATTGATCACATCAAGAAGATAGAAGTGGAAGCTAAGCTACCTGTGCGGACAATCAGATCAGACAATGGAACTGAATTCAAGAATGTAGTTCTAAATGATTTCTGCTCAGAGAAAGGAATATCAAGACAGTTTTCAGCACCAAGAACTCCTCAACAGAATGGAGTAGTGGAAAGGAAGAACAGGACCTTGGTTGAAGCAGCAAGGACCATGTTGAGTGAATCAAAACTTCCCACTTACTTTTGGGCTGAAGCAGTGAATACAGCTTGCTACACTCAGAATCGAACCCTGATCAACAAAGATCATGAAAAGACTCCGTATGAGTTAATGGCCAACAAGAAACCAACACTGAAGTACTTTCATGTGTTTGGTGGAAAGTGCTTTGTACTTAAAGATGGAGAACATCTTGGCAAGTTTGATGCCAAAGCAGATGAAGGCATTTTTTGGGCTATTCTCTGGAATCTAAGGCTTTCAGGGTATATGTGATTGAAGATAAGAAGGTGTTGGAAAGCTTTAATGTAACATTTGATGACACCAAAAGACCAGGCCTGCAAACTGGAGAGAACTCTGAATCCTTGGTATTTGAAAATCTATCAGGAGATCTCTCTGACAATGAAGAAGTACCTGAAGTTGTTACAGTCATTAATAATAATCATAATGATAATGATTCTGGACAAAGTGGTGACCAAAGTGGAGATCCTCAACATACAGGATCCACTAGTCAGTCTTCAGAATCAACAGATCAAACCGTCAACAACTCAGGGGGAGCAGGAGAAGGATCAACTAGTCACACTCCACAACATCTAGAACAAGGAGAATCATCAAGATCGCATCTGCCAAGACAAAGGGTATGGAATAGAGATCATCCCTTTCACTTGATCATTGGTGATCCGGACACAGGAGTGAGAACTAGGAGAACATCACAAAATGAATGTCACTATTCTGGGTTTCTTTCAGAAACAGAACCTAAGAAAGTTGAAGATGCTCTAGATGATCCAGATTAGGTAATTGCTATGCAAGAAGAACTCAATCAGTTTGAAAGGCAGAAAGTTTGGAAGCTGGTACCCAGGCCTAAGGGAAAATCTGTTATTGGAACACGATGGGTATTCAGAAATAAGTTGGACGAAGATGGCATTGTAACGAGAAACAAAGCCAGACTGGTTGCTAAAGGTTACTCTCAAGAAGAGGGTATAGATTATGATGAAACCTATGCACCAGTAGCAAGACTTGAGGCCATCAGAATGTTTCTGGCATTTGCTACACATTCCAATTACAAGGTATATCAAATGGATGTGAAGAGTGCTTTTCTGAACGGGGAGTTAGAAGAAGAAGTGTATGTGGAACAACCTCCAGGTTTTGAGGATTCAAAACTGGCAGACTTTGTGTACTTTCTATTCAAAGCTCTCTATGGACTCAAACAAGCTCCGAGGACATGGTATGACACTTTCTCTGAATTCTTACTTGAAAATGATTTTACAAGAGGTGTTGTAGACAAAACTCTCTTTGTCAAAAAGCATAAAAATGATTTGATATTGGTGCAAGTATATGTTAATGACATAATATTTGGTTCTACTAATGATGATCTATGCAAGAGATTTGCTAAGTTAATGCAGAGTCGTTATGAAATGAGCATGATGGGTGAATTGTCATTCTTTCTTGGACTGCAAGTATACCAAAAACAAGATGGTATATTCATTTGTCAGTCCAAGTACATCAAGGATCTTCTTAAGAAGTATCAAATGGAAGACTCATCTACAGCAAAGACTCCTATGCCAACTGCCACTAAGCTTGATAAGGATGAAATTGGTAAGAAGGTTGACATCACAGGCTATAGAGGTATGATAGGCTCATTACTTTATCTCACTGCAAGTAGACCAGATATAATGTTTGCAACATGCTTGTGTGCTAGATTTCAGTCTGATCCTAAAGAATCTCATCTAATAGCTGTTAAGCGAATATTTAGATATCTTAAGGGGACCCCAAATCTTGGAATTTGGTACCCTAAAGATACAGGATTTGATCTTATTGGATATACAGACTCTGATTTTGCAGGTTGTAAGATTGATCGGAAGAGTACTTCAGGAAGCTGTCAGTTTCTTGGAAGAAGATTGGTTTCCTGGTATAGCAAGAAGCAGCATTCAGTTTCCACATCAACAGCTGAGGCTGAATACATTGCTGCTGGTAGCTGCTGTGCTCAGATCTTGTGGATGAGAAACCAACTCCGTGACTATGGACTTTTGTTGACAAAGATTCCAATATTTTGCGACAACACAAGTGCCATAGCAATATCAAACAATCCAGTACAACACTCGAGGACGAAGCACATCGACATCAGGTATCATTTTATCCGAGAGCATGTCATGAATGGAACTGTGGAGTTACATTTTGTACCCACAGAGGATCAAATTGCAGACATCTTTACTAAACCGCTTGATGAATCCACTTTCAATAAGCTGGTTGGTGAACTTGGGATGTTAAATCTTTCTAATTGATTTTGATTAGAAGTCAGTAACTGCAGATAATCCTGGTGAATACATGAGTTTAAGAATTGCTATATCCTTAGGACTCGTAAATTTATTTTCTGGAGCAATTCTCGTAGTTAGGATTTTTGTACTAATTTTATGTCATAATTACGGATGATATATCTTCTGGCATTTAATTGGTTATTAATTCTAAAATTATTTAAGTTCTAATATTTGTTCTAAATATTCAAGCATTTATTTAATTTGAATTAATTTACTTTGTTTTTAACATTGTAGATTAATGCAGCATAATTTATTGGATTTTAATTGATTAATATCATTTGATGATATTTAGTTGATTTTATTCTAAGAAAATTGTGAATTTTCTGTTAAGAATTGATTTTGGTAAATTTGAAAAGATTTATTAGAATTAAAACTAGGCAGGAAATAAAAATTCTGATTTTTAAAACATGAACAGGTTTTAAAATGAAGACAGAAGCAAAAATATCGAATTTAGGAAATTCGATAGTTTTTCAAGTACATAGATAATTCTATCGAAATTTATTTTCGAGGGTTTTTGAAAAGGAAAAGAAAAACTATCGAAAACATTTCTCGATAGTTTTTGAGATTTAATTTAAAATATATCGAAGGAATTTACCTAATTTAATATTTAAATTCTCGATGTATTTTAAAAATCAGTAGAAAAATTTATCGAAGTGAATTAATTAATTCAATAATCTAATTCTCGATAGATTTTCATAAATTAGTTCGATAGTTTTGGTTTTCAAAAGACAGAGACTTCGATACTTTTCTGAAAAGCGTTTCAAATTCAAATTTTTTAACTCTTCGATAGTTTTTGGAAAAACTATCGAAGTGCAATTGACTCTTTTGCCCTCACAAAAAACTATCGTTAGTTCAATTAAAAAACTATCGAACCAGGATTGACAAGTTTACCCCTATAAGTTTTAAAAGGTATAAAATCGTGCCTTGTCTTTTTCTTTCTCATTTTTACAGATCTGAGAATTTGCATGTGGCCGATTATATATACTTACACATATTCTACAGCTTCAAGAACATCTCGATAGTTTCTTCAATTTTTAAATCGAGTAAAACTCAAAAGTGTTACTGTTCTTCACTGTTGATTCTTTTTTGACAGTGAATACTTGTTTATTTTTGAGTTTTGGAACATAGTGAAGGAGAAACCATCGAAACAAAACTTCGAACCTCAAAGAAATTGTTAACAGAACACCTCTTAGAATTTAATTGGTTAAACAATTGAGTTCTTTTGATTTTATTGGATAGTTGTTTTTAACAATTAGGGTTCTTAATTTTGATCGTTTTCGAAGTTGTGTTTAGAGATAAAAGGGGTAATTTTGTTAGAGTTTGATTAATTAGTAATAATTAATTAAATTTAAAGGAAAAATAGTTTTGGTTTGTTTAAATTTTCTGGAAATTTTAAAATGGCTGGAGAATTTATTATTACCAAGACTAATCATGTCTCGTTCCAAAACTTGCAATCCATAACGAACCTTCAGTTTCGTGCATGGGCAGAGTTTTTGAACACACGTTCATTAGTGGCATATGCTGTGAGTACTCCCGTGGTCCTTTGCATCGATCAATTGACTGCGTTGTACACAACCGCCGCGGATACAAGTGAGAATAACGTAAGGTCCTTCAGTTTTGTTGTGCCAGGGGGCAGAACAATAAGGGTGACGGAACATGATTTTAATCGAATCTTACATTTTCCTACAGAAAACCTTGTTCCGGATCCCACGACTGAGGAGATACATGCTTTCTTCACTCTCATTAGAAGTCAACAACCTAACTTCTTTGTGGGAGAGTTTCTGAAGCATTACTTGCCAAAAGCATGGAACTTTTTCTTTCATACCCTAATCCATGTTTTTACTGCCAAGCTAACAAATCTGCATGGTATTCCCTTATTCCTTCAAAAGATAGGGTTTGCCATTGCCAACAATAGGCATATTAACATTGGACGGTTACTGATTGATCAAGTAATCATATGCATGGGACCACTGGATGAAAGAACGGGCATAGATGAAGATGTGCTTTGTTTCTATCCTAGGTTCCTACAGCTAATTCTCAATGATATCTTAACAGATGATGAGCGCGAGACATTCGCCGAAGAGGAGACCATGGAGTGTATGAAGATGAAGAGCAATGCCATAACCGCTCTCATTAGGAAGAACAACTATCTTCCAGGGGTACCCACTGTTCTCACTGAATGTCTAAGAACGGTGCCCCTACCACTTCTACCCCCAGGGGAACAGGTAATTGAAGGTAATATTCCTCAACCTCAACCTGTAATGGCACCTGAACCAATGGATGTTGATCCAGAGCCCTCAGTGGCCATTCCTGACCAGGAGGTTGCAAACCCACAACCTCTAACCACGGTCGAAGAGCCTTTGGAAGAGCCAAATGAAAACATAAACGAACCTCCTTCCCCTCCTATACCCAGTCAAGAACCATCCATGAGTGTAGAGGGAGATAGTGCCAAAGCAGCACCACATAAGGAGATATACCCTTCAACAACAGCTCTGCCTTCCTCTAAAAGGAGAAGAACAGAAACCGAGGCAACTGTTGATACTTCATTTCTCTCATCCAAAGCGCCCTTTTTTGATTTTTCTGATGCTGATTGGGCTACGCTAACGAAAGCTATATCTGAACCAAAAGCTCAATCAAGTAAGGAAGAATTGACGGAAGCAACTGGTGCTCCGACCATATCACGGTCAGGTTCACTGGTTGAAGGTTCTAAGAACCAAGGGTCTTCACAGACGTCGAGAGAAGGCTTTGACCTAAATGCACAATCTAAAGGGTCATTGTCTACCTCCCCAGATGGAACATATCTGGATCCTGCGGGTAAAGGGTCTGACGTAGGTGCAGATCGGCAACTCGTTGACAGTGAATCAATTACTATTGAGGAGTCAACTGAGGTGAAGTCTTTACAGACTCAAGGGGAAGATTCGGGATCTCTGCTGTTAAAAGAGCCTGTTTCTAACCCCCTAGAGATTCAAACTCTAGATCCTACAAAGGATATATCATCTAAGGATGATCAACAACTTGGTTTATCCAAGGACGGGGACTTGCGAAGCCCCATTGCACCACCGGTGACCTCCTTAAGGACGGCTACGGTGATCTCTTCTGCAGGTACAATCAACACAAAGGATTTGAGTGAAACAAAAACACTTACACCTGGCCTGAGTGGGAAAGGAAAAATGATTCAAACACCGACAGAAACGTTGAGTGTACACCCAGAGCCAAATGTGAGGAGTGACACCCTAACCCTACCTAATATTCATGATTTGCTGTTACCAACAGAAAGAGAGCTACAAGTTCAATATTCCCTCAAGGAGATGACAGTTCGAGACAAAGAAGGAAATCCATTATTCAAGGTTTCACTGCGACCTTCCTTTGACCAAGGGATCTCCTCCAGTCAAGCCAATGTTTCTTTAAAGTCTATTCAAGAGAAAGTTGACTTGGCTGCAGCTGATTCCAGAAGAACATTCAGGGTCATTGGCAGTGCATCTGGCACTATAACAGGTACGAAGCAGGCAGTGGACTCCTTAAAGAAGGAAGCTATGGAAGAACTAGTCGAGCTGAGGATGGACGTCAGGGAACTTAAAGATGGATTCATGAATGAAGTAACTGCACTGTCTCAAGGACATGAAGCTTTGAAAGAAAACGTTCTGGTTATCCGGGATGGTCAAGCGCGGGTAAAAGATGCAATGAATACCCTTTCACGAGTGGAGTCTAAGCTAAACAAGAGGCTGGATCACATGGAAAAGACTACCAACTCAAGATTGGAGAACATTGACCTGTCGCTAGCTTCTATAAATGAGTTTAATAAGCAGCTTATGGATTTCTTGGAGAATCAAGGTGACGGAGTACAGTCCATATGGAGTATGCTGAAGAATCAACAATCTGGACAACCTGGTCCTTCCTATCAGGAACCTGATCCTTCTGATTTCTTTTATGCTGAGGATGCTTTTATCGAGGATTCCTCAACTAAGGGGGAGAAAGTTGGAGAAGGGGTGAAGGATAAATGGGGAGTTTGGGAGACTGTTGAGGCTATTCCAATCAGACAGTACTGGATTGAGGAGCTTGTAGAGGAAGAGAATGAGAGTGAAGAGGAATTTGAGGTCATGCATGAGCAACCTATTCAAGAGGAGCATGAGCCATATTATCCAGAGCCAATAGAACATCCTATCTTGGATGATGATATGGAAGAAGCAAATTCTCTATCACCTGAGGAAGAAGCTGCCTTGGAAGCTGTAAGAGCTCAGAGAGCTGCAGTTGATGCCAGGCAAGCTGAGAAAGAGAAACAGCAAGCAATTCTGAGAAGTGAAAAGCTAAAGAGAATCAAAGTGTATAATGAAGTGAGGAAGAAGAAGATGATAGATCTGGCAAAGAAAGATGGTACTGAATGAGAAATGGCTTACAAAACCTTTTGCGGAGTTGAAGAAGGATTACAAGTCAACGACAATGCTGAGGTGGAAGTTATTATTCAGGACATCAGAAGTGCTAATCTTGAAGATCAGACTTACTTTAAAGCACTGAGAAGCTCTATAATCTGTCTGACAGCTGGGGTTAAAGCAAATGGTGCCTGGAGCTTATTAATCAGTTTCCTGGAGAAAGGTACATTTGTGATTTCCACTAAGTTTTTAGAACAGAGGACATATACAGAATTGCAGGCTATACTCATCAAGATCCAAAGAACTACAAGGCTAAATGAACTGCTCCGTGAGCATGTTAAGGAGATCGTGATGAAAGTCAGTCCAGAGATTACTGAAGATCCTCCAATGGTTAGATTCATGACGAATGACTTGTTCAGAATCTGCTATTTGGCTGAGGACAAACTGAGAGACTACCCAAGCAACTATCTAATCTCAGTTGAGAAGTATCTTAGATCCACTGGATTCTCATCAACGGAGAAGGACAAAGCAGCAGACACTCTTAGAAGATTTCTAATGGAGAATGTTCCTTACTATAGGAAAAGAGTGGAAAGAGGATTGGAAGTGCATACCAGATTGCCAAACATGCCAAAGCTAAACAAGAAAGATGTTAACATTGCATGGTTATGGGCTGGAGTGGGTCAAGAGGTTGAATATATTGGAAGACACATCCAAGGAGCAATCCTTAAACCTGGAGAACCACTGCACTATCTATCTGTGATTGATTATCAAGCTGCTAACTCTGATCCAATGATTGAAGAAGGTGAGATTGGAATGGACTGAAGATTGAAGCAAAGAACAAAAGAACTATCAGCTCAGACTAGAGGAGCAACTTCATTGTATAAAGTTTAATTGTTTTTTGATTTATGAAATCTGGAAATGTATATATATCTGATCCAGAATGCATTTAATATTATTACGCTGTCTTACTTTAAGTAGTTTCATGTTTCCTTAGTTAGTTGAGTTATCCTCGAAGTATTTGCTTGTCGAACTCTATCCAATCAAATAGGGGGAGATTGTAAAGCATAATGTAACATAAGATTTAAAAGAGATAACTACAACTCAACAAAGGACAAGACAGACAATAATATTAACAGAAGCACAGGAATCCAGAATCAAAGAAGAAAAGGTAAACTCAAAAAATCAAAATACGTTATGTATTCTTGAAGTCCGTAAACAGGTCACGGAAAGAAGTTCATGAAAATGTTCAAGCCTCAGTGACAGAAAAAGAAACAAGACTTTCAAGACGACAGAAGTATGTGAATGATTTAGGGTTCAGTACCACGGGATTCTAGTGATGAAGCAACCAGAACGACAAGGGACTTATCAGCAGCACTATATTGAAGACATAAAAGAAGAATTGATCAAGTGTTATTCATCTGTGAACCAGACCAGTTGCACTAGGTGACGGCACTAAAAAGATCAAGTTGTTTTATCGTCTCAGAAGAAATTGATACAGTCTAAAACTTAAACACCCAGGAGCTCAGGAGTAATTACTAAAGGACAAAAGACAAGAAAAAGGATTCGATAGTTTTTCAATTGAAAAAACTATCGAATGGTGGTTGAAGTGATTCATTGAAAAACAAAGTAAATTAATTTGGCATTCGATAGTTTTGATTTAAAAACTATCGAATGACAAATTGATTTAATCCATTCGATGGTTTTTTAATCCATTCGATGGTTTTTCAATTCATGGAGCAGGTGAAAAGTTGTGCTTGTCTGACAGGTTGATGAAGATCCAACGGCCAAGAATATTCTATTCTAAATGGTTCGATGGTTTTTCAATTCAAGTCTACAATTAACTCGAGAGAAGATAGTGTCTTCTTCAGTTAAGGCATTCAACACAGAAACATTACTACGAGAGAGAACTAAGCCGGAGAAATTATCAGAAAATTAATAGTGCTCAGAACTTGATCATTGTTTTGTATTTGTGTAACCTTAAACTCATTGAAGCTAATCTACGGATTAGAAATTGTAGCACCCCTCGAGGTTTATATTTATAAAAAGATATATTCCCCGAAACTTGATTTGGTTTGGTGTGTTTGATTTCGTTATAGAACTGAAAGATTAATCTGCGAACGAAATTGAATTATTTGTGAGTATCGTATTCAACCCCCCTTCTACGATACTTTGGACCTAACAAGACTTAAGTAGACAGTAACTTTTCTCATGACAACAACTTCTGAAGATGTTACTGTCACAAGCTCCATTTGAATAGTAGAATTAAAAAAAACTAGTAAGTTAACATACCAGATTCAGCATTCCCAATTCACTTACCAACCCGTTAAAGGTTGCTTCATCCAGTGGTTTTGTAAAAATGTCTGCAAGTTTCTTTTCTGTGGGCACATAGATCAACTTCACAGTTCCTCTTTCAACATGCTCTCTTATGAAGTGTTGTCTGATATCAATGTGCTTTGTTCTAGAGTGTTGAACAGGATTGTCTGAGATGGCTATGGCACTAGTGTTGTCACAATAGATAGGGATATTATTTAACACTACGCCATAATCCAACAGTTGATTCTTCATCCACAAAATTTGTGCACAGCAACTTCCAGCTGCAATGTATTCAGCTTCTGCAGTTGATGTAGAAACTGAGTGTTGCTTTTTACTGAACCAGGATACCAATCTTCCACCAAGAAATTGACAGCTTCCTGTGGTACTTTTTCTGTCAATCCTACATCCAGCATAATCTGAATCAGAATACCCCACTAGCTCAAATACAGTGTTTTTAGGATACCAAAGGCCTAGATTAAGAGTGCCCTTAAGGTATCTAAAAATTCTCTTGATTGCTACCAAGTGTCACTCCTTTGGATCAGTTTGAAACCTTGCACAGAGACATGTAGCAAACATTATGTCAGGTCTGCTAGCAGTTAGACAGAGAAGTGATCCAACCATGCCCCTGTATGCACTTGAGTCCACTTTCTTCCCTTTGGAGTCTAGATCCAGACTAGTTGAAGTATAAATAGGAGTCTTGGCAGGTGATGAATCTTCTAGGTTGAACTTCTTGAGAAGTTCCTTGACATATTTTTCTTGACAAATGAAGATTCCATCATTTTTCTGAAGAACTTGTAAACCAAGGAAGAATGATAGTTCTCCCATCATACTCATCTCATACTTGTTTCTCATTAGAGATGAAAACTTCTCACACAGCTTCTCATTTGATGAACCAAAGATGATATCATCAACATAAATTTGAACCAGAATGATGTCTTTGCCATGATGCTTGTAGAATAAAGTCTTATCTACTACACCTCTTGTAAATTGGTTTTCTAATAGAAAGGCAGAGATGGTGTCATACCATGCTCTTGGAGCTTGTTTCAATCCATAAAGTGCCTTGAACAGCTTGTATACAAAATCATACATTTCAGCATCTTCAAAACCAGGTGGCTGTTCAACATACACTTCTTCTTCCAACTCCCCATTTAGAAAAGCACTTTTGACATCCATTTGGAACACCTTGAAGTTACAGTGAGCAGCAAAGGCTAGAAAAATCCTGATAGCTTCAAGTCTGGCAACAGGTGCAAATGTCTCATCATAGTCTATTCCTTCCTGTTGACAGTAACCTTTAGCTACTAGCCTTGCCTTGTTTCTAGTCACATTTCCATTCTCATCTAACTTGTTTCTGAAAACCCACTTTGTCTCAATAACTGACTTTCCTTTAGGTCTTGGAACCAATTTCCATACATTGTTCCTTTCAAACTGGTTGAGTTCCTCTTGCATAGCGATCACCCAATCAGAATCTAACAATGCTTCATCAATTGCTTTAGGCTCCATTTGAGAAAGAAAACATGCTGTCAGTAGAAACATTGTTCCTGGTCCTCACCCCAGAAGAGGGATCTCCAATTATTAGATCATTTGTGTGATCCCTGTTCCACCTAGTGGTTTTGGGCAAGCTTCTTGTTTGATTTGAAACAGTAACCTCAGCTAGAGGAACTGATTCTTCACCAGGACAATTATCTCCACCATTTTCTTCAATGTCTCCAGAGTCACCATCGATTTGAGTATTTCTTGTGATAGTCTGTGACTGGGCTGGAGTTTGATTGACATTATTTTCAATGACAGCATCCTTTTCTGTTTCAACAGTTTGAGTGAAAGTAGGTTCTTCATCAACAACTTCTTCTTCCTCCAAGTATCCTTGATTCTCAAATCTAAGAATCTGCATTTGACCTTCTTCATGCAGTCCAGGAAACTTGGTTTCATCAAATGTGACATTCATACTTTCATCTATGATTCTGTGTTCCAAAAGATAGACTCTGTAGGCAGTCCTTTCTAGAGCATATCCCATGAAAATACCTTCATAAGCTTTGGTGTCAAATTTCCTTTTCTTTTCATGGTTGTCTTTCATCATGAAACATTTGCTCCCAAACACATGAAAATACTTGACAGTAGGTTTCTTTTCATTGAGCAGATAGTAGGGAGTGTTCCCATGAGTCTTGTTGATCAAGGTTCTGTTCTGTGTGTAGCAAGCTGTGTTGATAGCTTCTGCCCAGAAGTATGTAGGTAATTTTGCATCATGAAGCATAGTTCTGGAAGCTTCAATGAGAGTCCTGTTCTTCCTTTCTACAACTCCATTCTGCTGAGGAGTCCTTGCAGCAGAAAATTGTTGTACAATTCCTTCATCTTTACAGAAGTTGCCTAGAGTGGCATTTCTGAACTTTGTCCCATTGTCACTTCTCAAAATTTGAACTTTGGCATTTGGAGCTCTTTCAAGAACTCTTAAGTGATCAATGATGACTTGAGCTGCTTCATCTTTTGATTCTAGATACTTCACCCAAGTATACCTAGAATAGTCATCCACCATAACTAATGCATATCTCTTCTTGGCTAGTGATGGAACATTTACTGGTCCAAAGAGATCCATGTGAATTAGTTTGAGTGGTTCAGTGTTGGTGTTGACTTGCTTTGATCCGTGCACAGCTTTCTTCAGCTTTCCCATTTGACAGTCCTCACACAGTCCTTCTTGACAGAATTCCTGTTGAGGTGGTCCTCTCACTAGTTCCTTCTTCATCAGCATATTCATTGTCTTGAAGTTGAGGTGTGAGAGTTTCCTGTGCCAAAGCATACTGTCACCAACAGTAGCTTTACTGTAAAAACAGTAAATCTTATCCTTCTTTGTTGAGCTTAGGTCAGCAACAAACAAGCTTCCTTTTCTTACTCCTTTCAAAGAAAGGCTTCCATCCTTCTTGTGATAAATGTTGCACACCATCATGTCAAAATCAACCTTGAATCCCCTGTCACTGAATTGGCTGACATTGAGCAGGTTGTGCTTCAATCCATCAACAAGTGCAATATCATTTATGACAACATTTCCAATTTCCAAACAGCCATATCCCACTGTGTAACCCTTGCTGTTGTCTCCAAAGGTTATGATTGGGCCAACTTTTTCTACAAATTGTGATAGCAGGGTTTTATCACCAGTCATGTGTCTAGAGCAGCCACTGTCAATGATCCATGTGACATGCTCCTTGTTCTTACCCTGCAAAACAAATTGTATTTAAGAGGCATATGGTACCCAATCCTTGTTGGGTCCAGTCACTTCAGTATCACAATCATAATCAACATTTTCAACTTTAATCATCACATCAGGAATCTTCTGTTGGACTCCTTTCTTCACCCACTTATCTTTAGAATTAGACTTGGTCTTCTTCTTAGTGGATGAAGCATTCTTACTGTTTCCAGTAGGCTCAGAAGTCTCAACAGTTTGCATATAGAGACATGGTTCAGTAGATAAAATAGGCAAATTGAAACAAGTACTCATGGCAGTTACTTTACAAGGCATACAATCAATATTATTGCAGACTACCATAGATCTATGCATAATGGGGGTTCTGTGTAAGTTACCATCTATCATGGTCACATTGTTCTTGACCTCCTTTGGTTTATTACAAACATGAGTTAAGTGATATGAAGAGCCACAATTATTGCATAGTTTTCTAGGAGCATTAGCATTGCCATTTTCTAACTTACCATTCATGTTTCTAGACTTGTAGGTTATTGAGTCAACAGGATGTTCTGAAGTTGTTGTCGAGCCTTTCTTGACAGTACCTTTCACACCTTCTGTCATGACAGTAGGTTTGGAAGTTGCTGTCTTTGAGGCTCTCTTGACAGTACCTTTGGAAGCTACTGTCTTGCCATTATTGACAGCATCTTTAGAACATTCTGTCAGATTGTTTGGGGAAGTTACTGTCTTGGGGATTGTGACAGTATCTTTTCCATCAACTGTTGTACTGTCAATACCTTCATCCTCATCATCAAGTTGTTGCTTGATGAGCATGGCTTCCTCATCAAACTCAAGTTCAGAAAGTTTAAAAATAGGTTTGTTGATCTTCTTGAGAATTTGAGGTTTGACAGAAGCATTAGTTGAACAATCTTGACTGACAATTTCCTTACCAGGTCTCTTGCCATACTCAAAACCTATCCCTACTTTTTGATCCTCTGTGTGTTTCTCATGATAATCCTGAAGTTGTTTGGATGAGTTTCTATAGGCTTTAATCTTGAATTCATTTTCACTAATTTCTTTCCTTAGAAACTCCTCAATTTCCTTAGCACATACTAAATCATTTTTAAGTTTAGCATTCTCCTGTGATAAAGATTCTAAGCGACTGGTCTTTAACAAAAGCAAATCATTTTCAGAAGTGAGTGTTTCATTCAATTTAGTTAACCTAGCAATATCTTCATTTGCTGCAGTTAGACTAGTGTGAACATTGAACATTTCTACACTCAATTCCTCAACAGTTTGTTTGTATTCATCCTTAGACATATCAAGTAAGACTAGTGAGGGTACCTGACTTGGAGAGCCACATAGGCCTTTCCCTGTCCTTTCTTGAAGTGTCCACTTGACCCTTTATCCATCCTCTGATTCTGCTTTGGTCTTCTGCACTCAGTAGCAAAATGGTCAAGCTCATTGCAGTTGTAACACCTGAACTTGGATCTATCCACCATCCCTGTTTTGTAACCACCTCTTGTGGCACCACCTTCAACCTTGGAAGAGTTCCCTCTGCTGAACCTTGATGTTTGACCCTGAGGCTTAAATGGCTTGTTTCTCTTGAATCTTATGTTTTTAAATTTCTTAGACATGTAAGCCATAGTTGGATTATCCATCTTCTCCATTTCTTCTAAGGAGTAAAAGTCTTCATCCTCAACATCAGTTATCTGCAGTACAACTTTCTCCTCATCATCCACAACCTCTTCAATCTTAAGAGTGGGTACTGAAGCAGGTTGAGTGATTTGAGCTTCTTCACTAGGTTGAGTGATTCTTGGCACATGAGCCACGAGAGCACCTGACATATTAGCCATCTTTCCTCTGGATCCAGCTAGAATAGCTCTTTTCTGGAAAAACTCAAGCTCATATGATTTAAGCACACCATATAAAGTTTCAAGGGAGATGTTGTTAAGATTTCTTCCTTCTCTTATGGCAGTGACTTTGTGCTCAAGATGCTCAGGAAGTGTGAGTAAGAACGTGACATTTAGCTCCTTCCTATCATAGTACTTGCCATGAATCTGTAGCGCATTCATAAGTTTACTAAACCTCTCAAACATTGTTGTTAGGTCTTCTCCTGACTTTGCCATGAAAGCTTCATACTGTGAGATAAGAATTTGTCTTTGATTATCTTTCACTTCTTCACTTCCTTCACACAGCAGCTCAATCTTATTCCACATATCCTTGGCTGATGAGCACCCAATGACATTCCCACACATGGCTTTGTCCAAAGTGAGAGCATCCAGTAAGATGAGTTTCAAGTAATCATCCAAGGCCACCTTCTCTTTTTCTGGCTCCAGAAACTCCGAAGGTAATTTGTTAACCCAGTAGGCTGGAATAAGAACGCCGTCCACAGTTGAGGCTTCAATTTCTTTTCGTGGAACAAAGGGACCATTTTGGAGGATACCCAAGTATAATGGATTCGCAGCTTTGATAAACATCATGATCTTTCTTTTCCATACATTGTAGTTCTCTTTATCAAAAGCTGGAATCTTTATGCTACTTGACTTCTGCATACTTGTCATGATCTCAGATTTGTAGAACAATCTGTCTGCTCTGATACCAGTTGTTGGTCCTTGACGATTGCAGAAGGGGGGGGGGTTGAATGCAATCCTGATAAATCTCAATCTACGTTCCAACAACAAAAACTAAGATTAAGGATTATCAGTTTGTCGAATGCAAACACAAGTAGACACACGAGAAATTCTCACAAAATTAATGTTTTATTTATTTTGCAATGGGTTGCTACAACCTCAAGAAAATGTTTGTTTTCTTGAGCTTCGGTTTCTCGAGTGATTACAGAGAATGAATTGAGAGATAGACTAAGTAGGCTAAACCTATCACTGTCAATCACAGATCTTGTGAAGCTGCTGTCATTTTCAAGTGGCAGCTTCTTACAATTTGCCTACCCGTGATTCTTTCCTAAATTGCTATAAAAACAGCTTATCAATACATAGCAAAGCAATCTAGAAACATTCTATGTGGGTCCACACGTCAACAGGGACCCGTCAGACGTGGCACTGGGGACCACACCACATGTCTGGTACAAGTCATAACTAGGGTCCCATCCATATCAGTAGGGCCCAGCCAAGTCAGCATACACGTGTTTTTCACAGTCAACCACAGTCAACAATGGTCAACGCCTAATCCGACCGTTTTTGCTCTATCCCGAACAGGGTTAACCCGACCACGTGTAACGGTCAGGTTAAGGCGAAACCGACCGTTAACCCACCAATTCTGACCGTTATTTTGGTCAGAACAGACTCTGTTTCTTGTAGTGATAATTGTTCCTTTTTCCTTGCACAATGGCTCTAAAAGTATCTATTATTATTGTAGTAGCATGATAGACTTGTTTATGAATTTTTCTTCCCTCATTCTCAAATATGTTGGAAATCAAGGGTTTTTTACTTGAAAAAATAAGTCATATACAAGGTCTCATTCAAAAGATAAATTGTTTAAAGAATATTTATAGTAAAATAACTATTTTTAATGAATTTTTAGTATCTTTCAACGTCAATCAAAAAGTGACCATCTGAAACAATCAAGGCATTACACTCATACAAGTACATGACCAAAAAAAAAGTTCACCTAACAAAGAAGTAAATTAGAAACTTAGAAGTTCTAAACATTAATTACTCGATTCACCAAAAATTTTACTTTTAGATCCCTATCCAATTAACAAAGTCTTGATCGTCTACCTTCTTTTTAAAATTACTAATAATTGCTTCAGTCTCTCTTATCTACTGTTGGTCCTTGACGATTGCAGATGGGGGGGGGGGTTGAATGCAATCCTGATAATTCTCAATCTACGTTCCAACAACAAAAACTAAGATTAAGGATTATCAGTTTGTCGAATGCAAACACAAGTAGACACAGGAGAAATTCTCACAAAATAAATGTTTTATTTATTTTGCAATGGGTTGCTACAACCTCAAGAAAATGTTTGTTTTCTTGAGCTTCGGTTTCTCGAGTGATTACAGAGAATGAATTGAGAGATAGACTAAGTAGGCTAAACCTATCACTGACAATCACGGATCTTGTGAAGCTGCTGTCATTTTCAAGTGGCATCTTCTTACAATTTGCCTACCCGTGATTCTTTCCTAAATTGCTATAAAAACAGCTTATCAATACATAGCAAAGCAATCTAGAAACATTCTATTTTAAGCTAACACAATTCAGTAGATGTAGATTTGTCATACTCTGGAATTGGTGAGCTTTGTCATGTGATCTCTCAAGCTTCAGTCGTAGTCTTGCAGACCTGTTACAGTGTTGGGATACTGCAACACGCCTGTTTTTTGAACATCCAAACTATCACAAGTTTGACTGGGTTGTTCACCAATACAAATGTTATCCCTTCATGACAGTATCCTGATGGCTAAGCTTGCTGTCACATGAATGTGCTTTTGGTGACAGTAAGAAATCCCCGCAGAAGGTACTGTCAGGATTTCCAAGCTTGCTGTCAGGCTAAGGTAAAGTTGCTGTCAGAGGGCTTCCGCCAATGTTGCTGTCAGAGTGAATGTACTGTCGTGACTTGCAACATGCTGTCTTCTTGTAACCTTACTGTCAGTGCTGTGACAGTAATCTTTATTCTTGCTGTCCATCTTGAGTACTTCTTGAGGCTTGAACAAATAAATGAACTTCTACCAAGATGCACTAGAATCTTATTTGTACTAAACAAAACGGTTACAAAGACATACTCTGGCTGTGACAGTGTGTTCATACTTAACAAAATTAAGTACATAAAGTATCTAGTTAAGTTGTCTCATAGCTATCACCCATAAATCCTAACATCTACTAACGCATTTGATTGCCCAATCATCACTATCTCAAAATGTTGAGTATTAAGTTTATGGGAATTGAATTCTGACACGGAAGCAATGGATAACCTAGAATGAGGTTAAATACTTACTACTCTAAGGAATATATTGTAAAGATAAGAGCAATCTCGCCAACCAAAGGAACACATCCTAAGGGATAACAGTATGAAGATCAATATTCCTTTTTAATACAAATATATATTTGTTAGGAATGAAGATGATGGTGTTACTCGAATACAAGGAAGAGTCTACTGATACAAGAGTATGTGATCAGAGTCTATGAGCTGTCGGAGTCTGTAGTCTTTAAGAGTATATAAAGCTTGCTGCAGATTATGGAAATTTATATTATCTTTGAAGACAAATCATTGGATAAACTCAAATCCTTATCAAGAATTAGTAGATGATTTGGTCTTATCAGAAGAGCTGGTTTGTCGAAGCTGTCAACCAAAAACAGATGAGACAGAATCTCATAATTTCCAAGATTGATTTACTTGCTATTTTTGTTGATAGGAAAATTGTATAAATACTCTCATTCTACATTGTAATATGTGTTCGTGTCTGTCGAAACCTTAAGTCTGTATTAGGTTTTTACATTGAGAGTTTGCAGCTGTAACATTGTTTACAGAACGTAGCTGCTAAGGATATTTGTACATCCTTGGTAGAGTTTGTAACTTTAGTTATTCAATATAACTCATCGTTGCAGCATCTTTGTTTTGTGTTCTTTCAATTCAGCATATTTACTATTCTGTCTATCAAACAAGAAAAATAGACATATTAGTACTACTTGTATTCAAACCCCCCTTTCTACAAGTAGTTCTGGTTTAACAAGTGGTATCAGAGCATGTTTGATTAAGTTCGAATCAAGAAGATCAAAAACATGTCTGGATACAAAGATGGCAATACAAAAATCCCCATACTCAAGAGGGGTGAATATACTCACTGGAGAGTCAAGATGTTGCATCACCTTGAGGCTACTGATCCTGATTATCTTGACAGAATCAACGATGGACCATTCATCCCAACAAAGGTGGTTGCTACGATGAATGAAGAAGGAAAAGTTGTAGGAGATCGCACAATCAACAAGCCAAAGGGTGAATGGACTCCTGAAGATAAAGCCAGTATACTCAAGGATGCAAAGGTAAGGAATATATTATTCAATAGTCTTGACACTGTTCTCACAAATTATGTTTTCTCGTGCAAAACAGCAAAAGAAATGTGGGATAAGTTGAGGGTGCACTGTGAAGGCACCAAGCCTGTGAGAAAGAATTACAGGGCTCTGCTGATCCAGGAGCATGAACACTTTGTTTCTAAAAGTGGTGAGACTTTGGTGGAAACTTATGACAGATTCAACAAGCTGATTAATGATATGGCTATTCATGACAAGTACTATGATAAAGAAGACGTGAATGCCAAGTTTATGAAGTCTCTCTCTGGATACTACAGTGAAAAGATATCTGCTATAGAAGAAGCCAATGATATGGATGAGATAACATTGGAAGAGATCTTTGGGAAACTGAGAAACTAGGAGCTAAATAAGCAGCAGTTGGAACAAAGAGATGAAGGCAAAAATAGAAGCATCACACTCTCCATTCAACAGGAAAAAGACAAACTGCTGAAGAATTTAGAAGAAAAATCATCTAGCAAAACTTCAAAGAAGCATAAAGAGAAGATGATTCAGGAATCAGAGTCTAACCTCTCAGACTCTGATAACAGTGACTCAGAAGCAGATATGGAAAAGCTTATGGCTCTCTTTACCAAAACCTTCAGAAAAGGAAGGTTCAATACAAGAAGATTTAGCAAGAGACCATCATCCAGAAAAGATAGTAAGAAGCAAGAAACCAGCAAGAAGTCAATAGTCAAGATTGACAAGTCCAAGGTTAAATGCTTTAATTGTGGCATAGTTGGGCACTTTGCTGGAGAATGTAGGAAGCCAAACAGCAGACAAGCTGGAAGTGGAAAAGCTCTCATGGTGACAGAAAAGGATTGGGTTGACTCAAGTGATTCTGAAGATGAGTTTGATTATGAAAATATTGCATTGATGGCAGTCACAACTGACAAATCATCTTCACCAAAGGAACCAGCTACTGAAAAGGTAACACTATTTTCTCTTGACTCCATTGATTGTTTCGATTCTGAAGGTATTCAATTGATTAGAGCTGAATTCAAGAATTTTATGGAGAACTTCAGAAATCTAACTAGTGAGAGAAATAGTCTTAAGGATAAGAATAATGAGCTGGTAAATAGAAATAGTTTTCTTGAAGCTGAGTTAGTCCAGATAAACCAGTTCAAAGATGAGGCTTCTAAAGCCAAACATGATCATGGTGTAGTACTTCAGGCATATGATTACATCAGAAAAGGATTGGAAGAAGAAAATGATAAGATTAGGCTTTGGAATACTTCAGGAAAGAAGACTCACACTATAATTCAGAATCAAGTTATTGGTCAAACCAGTGGAATAGGTTATGACAAGAGTGAGGGAAAGAAACCTGCAAGTATTGTTAGTAATGAAGTTGATTCATCAAGGAAGGCAGAACCTGATAAACCTAAAGCCAAACTAGTCAAGTTTGTAGACAGTCAAGGAAAATCCCTTATCTACAAAAATCAGGAAAATGTCTCCCAGAAATCAGAGAAGCCTAAGAGAATGAATATAAGTTTTCTGTCAAAATCTCAACTGAAACAGAAAATTGTAAATGTTTCAGAGTCTAAAGAGGTGAAAAGAAACAGGAATGGGAAGAAAGGAATCAATAAAGAGAACAACTACAAAAGAATTCCTGATGCCCCAAGAAAGGAATGTTTCAAGTGTGGAAATCATAATCACCTATCTCTAGACTGTAAATAGAAACCTAAATGGGATTCAGAGTCTAGATTTCCCAAGACTCTGAAAATTCAGTACAGACCCCAAAATTCCTGTTATCATTGTGGAAGCAAATTACACTCGATATACATGTGTAGGGAATATCATGATCTGTACTATGACTTTTATTCGCTGAAGGAAGATACACCAAGTCATAGGAAGATTGTGAAGACTGAGTCTAGGACAGACTCAAATAAGGGTCAGTCTGAAGGTGAAGAAACAAAATCAAAAAGGAAGACTAGTCACTCAAAAAGAAAAACAGGATCCAATCAAAATTGGATCCCCAAGAAGTCTAACTAGACGGTTATTGTTTGAAGGGCACTAAGAAGAAGCACACTTTTATACTTGATAGTGGATGCTCATGACATATGACTGGAAAGAAGGCCCTGCTAACAGATTTTGTGAAGAAAGCTGGTCCAGAAATTTCTTTTGAGATGGCAACAAAGGAGACACTCTGGGTATGGCTCAATTGTACTGGGAAATGTCATCATTGAAAATGTAGCATTGGTTGAAGGGCTGAAACATTCACTCATCAGCACAAGTCAACTCAGTGATAAATGGTATATCTCTACCTTTGACAGTGAAGCTTGCAGAGTAACCAACAAGGAAAATGGAAATATAGTGTTAACTGCGAGAAGACAAGGAAATATATATGAAGCCAGCTTACATGACTCATCAGGAGGAGAAATCAAATGTCTTCTTAGTAAGGCATCAACTGAAGAAAGCTGGAAATGGCACAAAAGGTTATCTCACCTTAACTTTAAGAAGTTAAATTACTTAGCTAATCATGACCTGGTGAGAGGACTACCAAATAATGCTTTTGTGCAAGATGGACTGTGTGATGCATGTCAGCTAGGAAAACAGAGAAAGACCTCCTTCAAAAGTAAAACTGAGAATTCAATCTCAGATCCCTTTCATCTGCTGCATCTTGATCTCTTTGGTCCAGTGAACATTATGTCAATCAGAAGAAATTTACACTTGTGGTAGTTGATGACTATACAAGATTCACATGGACATATTTCCTGGCAAATAAAAGTGAAACTCCTCAACTCATTTTTGACCTCATTACACTCATTAAAAAGAATTCTGAGTTCAAGGTGAAAATTCTCAGAAGTGATAATGGCACTGAGTTCAAAAACACTGAAATAGACTCTTACTGCAAAGAGAAGGGAATTTCACAACAATTCTCAGCACCAGGGACTCCTCAGCAAAATGGTGTTGTAGAAAGAAAGAATAGAACTCTCATAGAAGCAGCCAGAACAATGTTAGCTGACTCAAAGCTTCCAACTTATTTCTGGGCTGAAGCTGTTAACACTGCATGTTTTGTTCAAAATTGCACACTGGTTAACAGACATGGAAAGACTCCCTATGAGATGATAAAGAACAAGAAGCCAAGTGTGAAACATTTTCACATCTTTGGATGCAAGTGTTTTGTCCTCAAGGTTCATCCTGAGAAACTTGCAAAGTTTGAAGCCAAGACAGATGAAGCTATTTTTCTTGGATATACTTCCTCAACAAAGGCCTTTAGAGTTTACAATCTGAAAACTCAAACTGTAATGGAGTCTATTCATGTTGCTTTTGATGACAATAAGCAAGTTGAACTCCATTCTGAGCAAAGTCAAGAACTACTACAGTTTGAAAATATGAAGGATGTGTTTGATAACACAAGTGAAGAGGAAGATAGTATGCAGCCTCCAATTATAAGTTCTCAACCAGGGCATTCAACTCAGGGGGAGAATTTTGAAATTGGATCTACAAGCACTCCACGTACTGGTACTAGACATTCAGGGTCTAGATCTTCAGAGTCTACTACAGAGTCTAACTCTTCAGCAACTGAGAATACAAGATTGCAAGGCCTAGGGGGACAAACCAGTAGAATTTATTTTGAAAGTGCTTCTTAAATGGAGGAAGAGTCCATACACTTAGGGGGAGAGTCAGAAAGAAGAAATCTTCCCTCAGCAAGAAAATGGACTAAAGATCATACTGAAGACCTAATTATTGGTGATCCAACCAAAGGAGTTCAGACTAGAGGGCTACTCAGAATGAATGTCTTCATAGCTGTTTTCTTTAAACAATTGAACCAAAGAAAGTGGAAGAAGCTTTGGAAGATCCTGATTGGATAATTGCAATGCAAGAGGAATTAAATCAATTTGAAAGAAATAAAGTCTGGGAACTTGTACCAAGACCAAAGGGTAGATCAGTTATTGGTGCAAAATGGGTCTTTAGAAATAAACCATTTTGTTGAGCGGTTCTTGGAGCTGAATACTGTCTAGATATTCCTTTTTCTGTGCAGAAGTTTCTTGAATTCAGTTCCATTGTCTGATCTGATCGTACGCACAGGTAGGTTAGTTTCTACTTCAATCTTCTTTATGTGATCAATGATCATTTGAGTTGCTTCATCCTCTGACTATAAAAATAACACCCACGTGTACTTGGAGTAGTCGTCAACCATCACTAATGCATATCTTTTCCTTGAAACTGACATGACATTTACTGGACCAAATAAATCCATATGGATCAACTGTAGAGGTTCAGAGATGCTTGTCAGTTCTTTGCTTCTGTGTGATGCCTTCTTAGACTTCCTTTTTTCACATGCTTCACAGAGTCCTTCTTGATAGAATTCCATCAGAGGTAACCCTCTCACCAACTCTCTCTTTACCAAAGAGTTCATAGTTTTAAAGTTCAAGTGTGAGATCTTCTTATGCCATAACCAACTTTGATCTGATGAAGCTTTGTTGTAGAAACATCCGACTTCTCCATCACTGGAAGAACTTAAGTCGGATATGAACAAATTTCCTTTTCTTACTCCATGCAGAGCAAGTTTCTCATCTTTCCTGTTTGAGATTAAACATCTTTCTTTTCTGAAATCCACATTGTATCCTTTGTCACAGAATTGACTGATACTCAGTAGATTGTGCTTTAATTCATCAACAAGAGAGATATTTTCAATGATGACATTTCCAATTTCCAGATTACCATATCCCATAGTGAATCCTTTGTTGTCATCTCCAAAGGTTACTGTCGGGCCGGTCTTCTCAACCACTTCTGTAAGCAGGGACTTTTCTCCTGTCATGTGCCTAGAACAACCACTATCCAGAATCCACATGACCTTTGCCTTTCTAACCTTACCCTGCAATCACAGATTGATTAAGCGGACTTTGGTACCCAAACATGTTTGGGTCCATAAGGTTTAGGAACTTTAACAGGAGTAACATTTGAATCACCCTTAACATGCTTAGCTTTCACGTTGACTCTAGCCTTCTCAGTGTTAGTGCAAGTGCTAGCAGATGCATTCATTAACTTGAAATAATCATGCATGATATTGTATGCACATAGTAAGCATTTAGTCTTACCACAGGGCTCATGAAAACTAGGCATGTCAGACATATTATGCATTTCAGAAGATTCAACATTTTCTACTTTAACCTTTTTACATGCATGTGTAAGGTGTCCAGCAGAGTTACAATTATTACACAACTTCCTAGATGCATTGGGGGAGTATTTAAAATCATTCTTTTTATTAACACCTACCTTCCCATTCATGTTCTTCTTAGCCTTTTTTACTTTATTGCCTATATCAGTTTTAGGTTTTTCAATTTTTACTGACTTCTTAGGCAACACAAATTTTTCCTCTACCTTCTTCTTTAAGTCCTCTTCAAGAAATTCTTGTTTTATAATTAAGTCTTCTTCAATGATTGGTTCTGAAACAGGCTTAACGAAAATTGGACAGGCAACATTCTTAAGAACGTATGGAACATTCTCCTTGACAGATGGAAGTGTCTCAGGAAAATCCACTTGCCTCTTTTCAGCTTTCTTACTGTAGTCAAATCCTATAGTAACTTTTCTCCCTAAGGTCTGATTTTCAATGATTTCCTTAGCAATGTGGGATGAGTTCTTATACGTATTCAGTTTCACTTCTAACTCAGAAATCTGTTTCCTAAGGATAGTCTCTATTTCTTCGTTACACTTGACTTTGCTCTCTAAGTACTCATTCCTCTGTTTGAGATCTTCTATAGTGACAACTACAAGCTCTAGTTCTCCATTGTTAGATTCTAGATCTTTAACCTTTAGAACTAGTTTAGAATTTTCAGTTTCAGATGCTAGCATGCTTGTATGTACATTAAACAATTCAACACTAAGATCATGCACAGTTTTCTTGTACTCAGAGTTAGTCATGTCAATTGTAGTTAGAATAGGTACCTGAGATGATTGTGGTGATTCCTCTGAAGAGTCGGCCATCAGGCCGAAGTTTACAAATTCTTTCTCTTCATCCGAATTAGTATCATCCCAGCTTTTACCCTCAGCAATATAAGCTCTCCCTTTCTGCTTACCAGACATTGCATCCAGTTGTTGTCTCAACCTTGCATAAGACCCGTATCTCAACCTTGATAGCTCATTTCTTTGTCTGCGGAATCAGTCAATATTAGCATAAGACCCGTATCCAATCGAACCAGTTCCTTGTATACATCTGTGTACTCACGCAATTCCTTTGGGGCAGAACCTTGAGGAACTCTCGTACCATCAGGGTTTGTGGACTCGTTCACTGATTTCATTGGTACATATGGTCCATTATTTAAGATGCCAAGATACAAAGGATTTGAAGCTTTAATAAACAGTAGCATCTTCATTTTTCACAGACCGAAATCATCTCTTGTAAAGGGGGAACTTTGATACCAGCAGTAGTCTTTGGATCAAGAAAATTATTTAAGATTCAAAAATTCCAAGAAAATGAAAATTTTGAAAATTAAAAAATTCGAGAAATTTTTTCAAGAACTCGTTTGTTTTTGGTCTATATCACCGGATCTGATTTGTATGTCAATCAACAAGCTCTGATACCAATTGTTAGGTCCAAAGTATCTTAGAAGGGGGGGGGTTGAATATGATACTCACAATTTATTCGATTTCTTTCGCGGATATATATGTGTGTTCTTACTCGAAATCAAATCAACCAAATCACAACACGAGTCGGGGAACATATCGTTTTATAAATATAAACCACGAAGGGTGCTACAAATATAATCCGTAGGATTAGCTTCAATGAGTTCAAGTTACATCAATCAATACACAGAATGAATTTAAGGCACTAGAAATTACTATCTCAACTACAAGCTTTAAATTATTTCTTTTCCTCTCTGTATTTTTTCTGCAACTACACGAACTAACTAATAAAGAAGACAATGGCTTCTTTATTTAATATGTAGACTTAATTTGAAAACTATCGAAGCTGAGAATGAATTTCAGCCACTAGTTTTCTCACCAACCATTCAGACTGACTTAAATGCAATACAACAACTCCTTTTGTAAAACCATCGAAGACCAAATTTCTAGCTTATTCGATAGATTTCAATAAGAAACTATCGAAATAAGTTTCTTGATATTATTAATCCAGTTCGACAGTTTTAAATATAAAACTATCGAACCCTTTGATCATGTCTTCTTTCTGACCACTTCGATAGTTTCTAATTAAGAAACTATCGAATGGTTCTTCACCATTTCGATGGTTTTCAAAAGAAAACTTATCAAATCTTCTTTACTATCTCGATGGTTTTCAAAAGGGAAACTATCGAATCCTTTGAATACCACTTCGATGGTTTCCAAAAGGAAACTATCGAACTTACTCTTTTGCAGTTTGGTCCTTGAGGATTCTTTCACTTTGCAGTAAAGATATTGCACTTCATTTTAACCTTAACACACCTTATCAATCTTTCTTTTAACTTCCAGGATGTATCAGGTCTGACTTAAATCAATTCCTTCTGAGACGATAAAACATGTTGATCTTCTTCAATTGTACTGACACCTAGTGCAACTGGTCTGGTTCACAGATGACTAACACTGATCAAAACCTCTATGTCTTCAATACAATACAATTGAAAAGTCCTTTGCAGTCTTGGTTGCTTCAATATAAAATCACTGAAATCCTCTGGTACTAACTCTATATCACACAAACACTTCTGTAGTCTTGTAAGTCTTGATTCTTTATTTGTCAGTGAGGCCTGCACATATTAATGAACTTCTTTCCGTGACCTGTTTACGGACTTCAAGAATACATACCATATTTTGATTTCTTGAGTTTACCATGTCTTCTGTTCTTATGGATTCCTGTGCTTCAGTTAATATTATTATATGTCTTGTTCCTGTGTTGAGTTATAGTTACCTCTGTTACATATTGCGTTACATTATGCTTTACAACAAGTCTACCAACCCTCGTTCTTCTCCACTTGGGTAGCTTCATCATCCTCGATTGAGACAGCAAAAGAGCCAGCACCAGCATCAACACTATGAGTGTGGATGTTCCTACCAAAGCAATGGTCGTTCCTGTAACCTCGTATTGCCACCACCCTTGCTACTACCCTTCATGCCAGTGCCCTCCATGCTAGTGCCTCCATTGCTCCTCTGTTCATTTTCTCTGTTGCCACGACCTACCTTGTTACTACAACCACTAATTCCACTATTGTTCTGTCAACATCATTTTGATTCCCACCAATGGTGAGACCCCTTGTCCTGGCCTTACTTGCACTACACTTAGCAGAAATGTTAACATCATCATCATAATCAAGGCCATCATAGGAGATGGGGTAACCAAGAAAGGTGGAGGACTTAGATAACATCTGATCATGTTTCTTAGGTTAACAACGAGCAATCAAGGAGTGGTTGGGAGCTTCATGATAGACAATGTGAACATGAACCTGGATATAGGCAGTGTAATCCTCATTAAGAATCTGAACCCAGAAGCACGATGGTTTGTGATCTATACAATCAAGTTGGACAAAAAGCTTGGCACCTTGTGCCTCCTCCAACTCAGTCATGGATTGTTCAGAGAAAATCACTTAACCAATTACACTCACAATATATCCCATCCCTTCCATAAACAACAGAGAGAATGGTATATTGTACAAAGTAATCCAGACAAAGTTAGATATAATCTCATAATAAACAAATCCATCCCTATTCTGCCAAGGCCAAAAGACCATCACAATGTCACTCAGGACTAAAGAACCCATATAGAGTGCAATATTTATAGATTGTTCACAGTGGAAATTAAAAGCAAAATAACCCTCATCATGATAATTTATATCGCACAACACTTCCCAACGCCTAAAGGCACAAGCACGCACAAATTGTTAAAGAAGAGAGTCCCCAACCAAAAAACCAAGCATAGACATTTCACTAAGATCACTTGTTTCATCAATAATATGCAAATTCACATTCCCAACAGCATCAACAATATCAATATCAATAGTAACACCGTGAGAAGCAGAAGTATTAGTTTGAGGTAAAAAGGACAAACCCATTTTCATCCATTTGGCGATTCACAAGAGTATGGTTCCTCCAAAAGGTGTACGGGATGCCAGCAGCCACTCCTCCCCCAAGACGAAGCCACTTCCTATTGGAGCCTTCATTTGCAGAGTCCAACTCATTAAATCTGTCATTGTACTATGTTGCTTGCTTGAGCCAAATAAGGGAGAATAAGGTAGAGTCCCAGGGGCTACCGCATTTCCTTTCCCAAAGTTGCTGTTGCTGCAATTCACTTGTGGATAAACCTCCACAAAACAATCATCCAAAGATTCCAGAAAGAAATCATCAATAATGTCTGGGGAGTTCACCCCCACAAAAGGGGATTCATCCCATGTCAAGGCATCTCCGGAGTCCGAAGACTCTGGTGAAGAAGGGGTAAAGTGGTGGGGAAGAGACATGGGAGGAAGGGTATAAGAAGAAATTGAAGAGGGCGGCTAGGGTTGAAAAGTTTAGAAGAGGGAGAAAGAAAAGGGCGGAAAATGGGGAGTTGAGAGTAAACGACTCTCATTTCTAGAAGAGCAAAAAAATATTCCTCGTGATATTTGGAACTATCATAACGACTCAATTGCAATATGTCTGGTAGATGTTAAAATCACATCCATTATAAATCAACATTAATCAAATACAATAACAAACACGAAAGTAAATAACACAACAAATTAATAATCACAAATTAGAATTATAGTCATAATAAGGATTCTTAGCATAATTAAGAATTTGAGACGGAGCCCAACAAATCCTCCCTGGGCTCGAATTCCATAAAACCTCAACCGACTCCGAGAATCAAGGTCATTCCTTTATACACCTTGCAACTTCGTCCTCATCTAACAAATCTGTACCCACGTTTTAACATCCCAACAAATTGGGTATCTCAAATAATAATTAAATCCAAATGCACTTAATTGAAAATCTACCAAAATCCAATAAAACGTTACAACTCCTTAAAATCTCTAAAATTCGCTATCTTCCTAAAGTAGCTCACCTAAATTATGATAACTTGTCGGTGGAAACAAAAACAAAGGACCGACAATGTGAACAAAACAATGCATAGCTGAACAATGATTAAAATGATGATGTTAAGAATAAAATAGAATTTCCGAATAAAGAATATTTGAATGAAGAACACGAAGACATATCAAATGAGATATGAAAAAAAAAGATGCTCAACAAATAACATTAAAACATATGCTTCCAAATCAAAAATAGTCTTACTATTACAAATAATCTTAGCACTTTACATATCATAATCAAAAGCATGTTGAAAAAATATGACCTTACTCTTACACATGCTCTTACACTTACAAATAATACTCAAGTTAACTTGCTATATGGGAGACAATCTTACACTTATAGGATGACCTACATTTTCGGAAATTCGCAAATATGTAGTCATCAAAACTTATAGGGGCTTGTATAGCACAAAGCAAAATGCTACCCAAAATTTAACCGGGGCTTGCAAGGGCAATTAGCACAATACTACCCAAATGGCCAAAACGTACATACAAGTCATGACTATATGTATCTCATAACAACATCGACACGCCCATACTATTTAAATACACCCATAGGAAGTGACATGAGATTCTATTCATGATAGAGTATATATATATATATATATATTAGGATTTTATTCTCTTGTTTATAGTGTTTTATTAATAATTGGTTATTATTAATTAGAGTTTGATGATTTATGACAGGAAATAAAGAATTCCCAAACTTGGAAGGAATTGGACTTATTTGGACTTAAATTACAAGAAAATTCGGATTTACAGGTCTGCACGCGCATACATAACTGTTTGGGCCATAACCGGAGTTCTAGACATCAGAATTGGACGATCTTACAGCCCATGCGAAGATAGCAGAATTATCTACAACCCAAAAGTGGTCCAACATCAATATTCTAACTGGAACAGTTTATAAACAGGCCTGGAAGACAGATTACGAATTTTACATACAAAATTCAATTTATTTTGGGAAATTACTTTTATTTTCCTAGAGAGCATTAAAAACTCTTTTATATTAGGTTTATATACATATTGTAACAGATTTATCAGAACATAATATAGAATAGAATTAGAGATAGTCGTACTCTAGAGAGATAAAGGGCTCGTTTTCAAACAACAATGCACTATTTTTTTCTCGTATATATAACAATGTACGAAAAGATCCATTTTTAGCCATTGTGATAATATTCTCAACATGCTTCTTCATAGCACTGGCCCTTGCTCTCGTAGTCTTTATCCGTCTGTGCTTTAGCAACTAAGTTATTAGGCCTCAAACTAGAGCCTTGCGCTTATCTCGAAGCCTATTTAGTTTAGACACACTGTCTCTCGTCCATTATTATAGAGATTGGACCACCACTGCCAATTATTGTGAAGCAATGGTCAATATTGTTGCTTTCTGAAAGAAAACAAGTACATGCCATTAGAGTTGAGCAAGTTCCATGAAAAAAAGGTTCCCAGGCCAAGCAAACTAAAGATATTGATAATGTGCATATTAACAATGGAATTCATGAAATGATCTATAACAGAAGAGTCTACACAATAAAAATGATACAAGATACAACACAAGCTAGCATCGTGTCATGGTTTGAATGACTTTTAAGTGTATTCTTGTATATTTTTGGTATTTTCTGGTAATTAAATGCAAAAATTAAAGGATAGACAGCAGATAGAGGTAGTTTAGCAGAGAATAGAGAGAGATTAGAAGAGAATTAGAGAAGAACAGAGCAGAAATTAGGTAGAGAGACAGAGTTCAGAGAGATTTCTGTTAGAAACCCTAGAGAGAGAAAGTAAGATAGAGAAAGAGAGAGAGTGGTGGAAACATTTCCATTCATATATCAACATAATGAGAACACAGAACAGTTACAAGTATTTATAGGAACACACAAGTACTACAGTCCTGAACACAATGTAACTAACATACATATAGGATGTTAGACATATAGGATATTACCACACTACCCTTACTATCCTTATACTACTAATACCAACACACAGCTACCATGACAACCCCCCCTTCCTTAAAAAACAACCATGACCTCAGGGTTGACAGAAATCAGGATAAGTAGTTTTAAGCAAATCTTCATCCTCCCAAGTTGCTTCATCAACACTGCACCCCTTCCAGTGAACCAACACTTGATAGACTACCTTGATGTCTCTAAGAATTTGTCTAGAATCCAGCTGCCTCAAGGGAACCCAAATCAAAAACACCTTGCTCATTAACATGAAGCAATTGCTGAAGCACCCTATTTTGACCAACAGCTTTCTTGAGCTAGACACATGAAAGACAAGGTGAACCCTGGAAGAACTGGGTAAAGCCAACTTATAGGCCATGTGACCAATTTTTTCCAGAATTTCATAAAGCTCAAAATATTTGGCAGCTAACTTCATATTCTTTCTTATGGCAACTGTCACTTGCCTATAGGGCTGCAAATTCAAATAAACCCATTCACCTGGTTGAAAAGACCTCTCAAACCTTTTTGCATCAGCATAATGTTTCATTCTGATCTGAGCAGCCTCTAACAACCCTTGCAAACTTCTCCACTGTTCCTGCTTAGCAGTCATAAATTCCTCCAGACTATGGATGTTAGTTTGATCCCTGGTTTGCCAAGCCAGATGCCTAAGTTGAATGCCATAGACAATCTTATATGGTGTAGTATTGAGAGTGGTATGAAATGTGGTGTTATACCACCACTTAGCAGGAGCCAACCAGAGTGACCAATTTTTAGGGTTTTGATTGGTCATTCCCCTCAAATATTGTTCCAAACATTGATTGACCCTTTATGTACTACCATCAGATTGTGGATGATAGGCAGTACTTAAATGCAATCTTGTACCAGATAGCTTGAAAAGAGCTTGCCAAAACTCACTAAGAAACAAGCTATATCCGTCACTCACAATAGATTCAGGCATGCCATGCAATCTATATATCTGCTCAAAGAAGATCACAGCCAATCCCTTAGCAGAAATTGGATGAGAAAGTGCCACAAAATGGCCATATCTGCTGAACCTATCCACAATGACCCAAATGACCTCATATCCTCTAGACTTTGGAAGTCCAGTAATGAAATCCATGGCAATGTCTCTCCGAGGCTCTTGTGGAATACCCAATGGTTGCAGCAAGCCTGGACTCTTAATTACTTCACCTTTGATTTGCTGACAAACAGAACATTCCCTCACCCACTGCCCTATATTCTGGTTCATAGTAGACCAATAGAAATAATTTTTTATCCTCTTAACAGTGGCATGTCTGCCTGAATTGTAATAACCCGAATTTTTGGAAAAATTTAAAATTTTTCTTATTATGATTAAGTGCATCAGTGAATAGTGAATTTGGTGAATGAATAGTGATTTTGAGGATTAAGAAAAATTTTCATGCCACCTATGTACGAGACGTAGTGTGGTTATTCCAAAGTCATATTAGTGATCTACGGAGTAAATAAGTGAATGCAAAGACGATCGGAATTCAGAAATTCCAAATTTTATTTCGGTGTAGTATTTGACCGGGCAGTGGATTATATATTATTATATTCAAGAAATAAGATATTAAATTCGAGGATTTGAGGATTTAATATTTTGGAATTTTATTATTCTATTAAAGTCGATTTAAGGATTCGATTGATGAAGTGAATAGTTACTATTCACTGCGAAGATCGCGTAGAGTTTTTACTCGCTCTTTTTGGAAAATATTTCGAATCGTTTCAAGAAGAATAAGGCAACATTTACAGGATTAAATATAGACATGGAAGTAACATGTAACAAGATTAATTCAAGGAATGCAACATTTGGATCATCCATGTGAAAAGAAACGAATCAGTAAAGCAAACCAGTAAAGTTACTTTATCTCAACCAATGCATGTTTGACAAGTGTCACAAGATGAAGACACCTAGGGCTATGACTCACCACTCTTCACACAAAAATCAGCATTATCATTATTAATCAAGTCAAAAGCCAAAACAAAAAGAAAAACATTTTCATTTCTTCATTTCGGCCAAAAACAGACTGCCGGATTGTAAAATCCATATCTCCTTCATTTCTCGGTCGCAAATGGCGATCTATAGCTTTTTGGAAAGGTCTTGAGATAACCTACATTTCCTATTTCAGAGGTTTATTCCATTTGAGCAAGGTAAGACCTTCGGTTTTCCAGTTTTTAAACCGGTGTATAGTAACTCCGAGAATTCATAACTTGTTCTTGATTTTCTTTTGCAAGTTTAAGGATGATAACCATGGATAAAGACTCTCTTAAGGCTTACAAGCTCTTGTGGTGTGTTTAAGGATTCAAGGAAGGTATACCACTCATCCACCCATTTGATTTATGTTGAGATTTAAGTGAAGTTTCTAGTAATGTTTAAGAATAAGCGTGTTTATGGAATTTGGAGTATGTATGGTTAATCCTTGATGAATACTTGATGTTGGTTGATGTTGGTGATGTGTTCTTGAAGTATATGAACTGGTTATGTTGTAAAAGTTGTTGGGTTGTTGAATTCATTTGGTTTTAAGAGGTTTTGACATAACAAAAACCGGGAAACGTTACGATTATAGTCGTCGTAATGCCCATTTGATTTAAGGCTGTTTTGAGCAAGCATTACGAACTGGTCTTGGAATATTTTTGAACAACACTGACCATGAACATGTAGGTCTTGTTTTAAGGTTTGTTTTGGTATAAAGATCATGTCTATACGATTTACGGTTTAGGAGAAAAGTGAGTTTTAGTAAACGCCGTTCGGAAGAACAACCCATCTCTGGTCAGTCACTTTGAGGCTATATTTTAACCACTTAAAAGCCATATTAAAATGTGAAACTTTGAGAAATAATACTAGAGACAGTTAGGAAGGCTCACGAAAACGATTCGTATTAAAAATATTATTTTTCGATTTTATAAAAATGCGACAGCAGAGGTTGCGCAAGTGAAAACCACTAAGAACATGACTTAGAAACCAATGTTGTAAATGGTTAAGTATAACTTGTATTCGAGGATCGATTTCGGACTAAGCCTACGACTTAAGTAATTGTCGACTAACATGGACTTAGTATGAGCCTATAGCGAGCTAGTAATTCCTTGGTTGTGTTTTGCTTACGTGTTTAAGCATTGAGTACAAGTGGATTATCCAGGGGATTAATCGTACGTTTTCTTTGACTTTGTCTAGATTGTCCGGCATCGTCGCGAACCCCTATCACTTCTCGAGCATCAGGCAAGTTTACTAAACCTTACTCTATTATTCAGAGTATGTATATTTTCCTATGTTCAATACTTGTGTATTCCCAATTTATATACCAAATCTTTGTTGCAAGTATTGTGGCAAGTTTTCTAAATCTATACTTTGAAGTATTGATTATATATTACTGCTTTTGCCATGTGTGGAGTTATACAATTTTGCGATACATGTTATATATTGTATAAAATAGAGTTTGATTTTGGTTTATATACGAGCTTTGAGATAATGTACTTATGAACCGGTATACCTTGTAGCTCTATATATAAGAGCATATTCATTGTTTTCGACTCTAAATCGGGAGTCGGTATTTTGAGATATGTAGATAGCCGTGGAAACCTGGAGGGATTCCATCGGCAGAATACTATGTGTTTTGAGGAATGTTATTTGAGTATTATCTCGGTCGAGAAATACTATTTGAATACTATTTCAGTTATATATGCAAATGAGAAGTATACATGTGTTATTGCATACTTGTTTTCGAATTGCTATGTATAGCAATACTTGAGGTTATGACTTGAAGTTGGGGCTTATGAGTTAGATATGGGATATCAGCTATAAGCCAGGATTTTATATTTGCCCTAGGATAAGGGCGGGTGATTTTCTCTAAGATCAGAAGTAATTATATTTCGGTATATGTTAAAGGTTATTTTCCGATAAAGATATCGGGTAACTGTTATTCGAGGGTTAATTATTTTATTTAAGGAATATTATTTATGAATATTCATTTGAGAATTATTGACTTTAAGAACATTATTTATTAATATTCATTTTAAGAATATTATTTATTAATATTCATTTGAGGATTATCGACTTACAGAATATTATTTATCAATATTCATTTGAGGATTATCGACTTACAGAATATTATTTATATTCATTTGAGGATTATTGACTTAAAGGATATTATTTTCATTTGAAGATTATTTATTTATTTAATGAATATTACTTTTGAATATTTATTCGAGGGTTATTTATTTATTTAATGAATATTATTTTTGAATATTCATTTGAGGATTATTTACTTAATGAATATTATTTTCAAATATTCGTTTAAGGTTACCTATTTAATAAATATTAATTATTTTCAAATCAAAAAGAGGTTCCAAAAACAATGTTTTTCCATTTAAATCTGTCTTTTAAAGGGGATTTAAATGCTCGCTCAATTATCAAAAATATGGGAAACCTGTTTTAAGTAACTGCTACTCTTTTTAAATTCTCAACTCAAAACTGTCAGGGGACAGATATTTTCTCGAAGCAATTTAGTTGCTGCAAGTCAAATATTGTGTTACCACCTCAACGATCGAGGGGTAAATTCCTGGAACAAGTCGATATCCATTAACAAGCATCGCTTGGGAAATATTGGAGAATCTCCCTTTCCAACCTAGATATGACTACTGAGTGGAGTCGTATCAACAAGTATTACACTTGGGGAAAGGAGGACGATCTTTACGTTTCAGAGTCATGGATTTCATCTGAACTAGGAGCATGTGTAAGAGGTCGAGTCGCGCCGACCCATCACCTTATTGCCCCAAATGGGCCGGGAGATCCAGAAAGGCGGTAGACAATGTCAGGCTGTCGTGATACTTCCATCTACATGTAGAAAACATATTTTGTTGTACAACCTGCTACTGATCATAGTAAGGTTGGTACGACGGGCGCGGAGAAGGCTCCAGTATTGGTTCATCATCCATTTTGGATAATTCTGCAACATGTACTGAAAGGGACCACGGATGGCTCCGTTGGTACAGGTTTACCGATCATGTTGGCAGAGGGATTCTGCAACATGTATTGAAAGGGACCAAGGATGACACCGTGGTACAGGTTTACCGGTCATGTTGGCAGGGGTCGAAAAGTGTTCAAAAATAAAGTTACAATAAATTCATGCAACTCCGTCTTTTATGAGTTATGACTCTGATAAAACCTGATTAAGGATATATATGCATAAGTGGATTATGGGTTACGGAAATATTATAATAATTTTCCTTGTAACTTCATCCTTTATATTAAACTAGTTTCTCATCTGTTTAAGGCATAACATGTGGCTACAGAAATATCTTTGAATTGTTATATTTTGGTAATCTGTTATAAGTTCTATGTTGATAGTCTGCTTATATTTTACATAGCAGATATTTCACGAAAAGGATATACTGAGTTACCTTGTTATTTCATCTTTTATATTATACTAGAACTTTGTTCAGAGTATGAATATTGAAAGTTGCAGAAATACCATGAAAATGATATTTGAAGTACAATAATGGTACTGTTTTTGGGAATACATTCCGATAAGGAAATTATTTCAGTATCGAGATATTTTGACAAATTATTGTCTTATACCCGCTTTATTCTGGGTTGAGTTAAAGGCATGATTATGCCATATTTTTATTACCTTGCTGAGCTATCGCTCACTCTTGCTATTGTTTTATATATATTATATAGCAGCGAAGCAGGATGCCAATGGGACGGCACATACCCCGCAAGGCGTTTCCATAAACAGTTTCTAGCAGTGATCCCGAGGAGTAGTACGAACCAATCGAATCAGGCTACGACTTTTGGCATTCAACTTATGTATAGACATGAATGGTTTTAGAGGATTGTAAGCATCAGAAGACTAAGTTGGTAATGTAACATTACTTAGAAATTGTATCAGTGGCAGATTCAAAAGACATTTGGGTATTGTAATAAAAATTATTTATTCCGCAGTTGTTGTATTGTGTCATTTCTGAGACTCTAACCTGTGTGTGTGTGAGTGTGTGTGAGACATATGTTGTGGGGTCATGAACAGGTGAACTATGAATGGTGTGAGTAATACAGGTAAGGCAAGGAGTACATGGATTGTGACAACCCTAAATCCCTGACCCCGGATTTGGGGCTGTTACAGAAATGGTATCAGAGCGTGTTAATCCCAAATGACCTAACAGAATTGTAGAAGGGGGGGTTGAATACAATTCTTGATATTTTCTTAAACTTAAAACACTTTATAAAATAAAACTGAACTGAATAAATAAAAACACAAGATATAAATAATTCAGTTGGATTGTTTGATGATCCAACTGAAGTGTTTTTATTGCGGAAATAATCTGTGATACACAAGTACACAGCTGCTCAGTTACAGAGTTGTAGAGAAGAATGCTCTCAAGGATAGCTAATACAAACTATTTGTTTTTCTTCTCTTTCTCTATCTTAACTGCTACACTTGGTTATATATTCCCCAAGTTTACAATACTATTTTTGGCTACACTAAAGTACACTAAAGGTAACCGCCAATAGTTTGCTTTTCATCCCTTTGTCCAGTGGTCCTTGGAGATCCTTGCTTTTGTCTTCATGCTTATTATGATCACTCCCAAGAGCCCAATTGGAAACTGGGATGTTTCCTTATTCCCCATGTCCATTTTAATGGTTTCCAATGCAAAGTACACTTTCACATCACCTTTAGATCTGTTCAGTAAACTGTCACTATCACTTTGTCAACTATTCAGAAAAGCAATAATGATTCGTTGATAGCAGGGAGATGTGTTTCATTGATAGCTTTATTCTCCATTTCATTGATGAGTAAACTCCATTTCGTTGATGAGTAAACTTCATTCCGTTGATGGTGTATCCTTGTTCCGTTGATAGAGTAATCTTCATACCGTTGACATGTCTTCACTTAGGCAAAATTACAAGGCATGATATACTTACAATTAACCAACCTATTTTGCCTATCTAGTACTTAGTCAACATGACTTAGAAAACCTATCTAGTACATACATCAAATGCATATCAAACTGTGAAGTATTGTACAATGCAATTGCTACAACACTCATTCCGTTGATGAGCTTCCTGTCAACGAAACACTGCAAAGCATGTCATTCCGTTGACAGTTACAAAATGACTTAATACAAAATCTACTAAGTGGTTTTATAATTATCATCAAGAACAACATATTCCTAACAATCTCCCCCAATTTATGACTGATAGAATAACAGCCATAAATCAAGAGCCTTGATGATAACAAAAACACTCAGTCAAATTACACATGATAAAAGTAGAAATTGCATTGAGCTTCATTGAATTTAATTAAAATACAAAGTAGAAAATCTTACAAAACAAGTGCACAGAGTTGCTCCTCTAGACTGAGCAGATTTTTCATCTTTGCCTCTGTGGTCTTGTTTTCTTCCCTTTTCTTGCATTGTTCTCCTCAATCTGAGCTTGAAGTCTTCTGTAGAAAATCTTCTCTTCTTCATCTTGATCCCCCAACTTGGATTGCATTAATCTTAGAGTTTCATTGGATGCCTTCTCCAGTTGGTCTTCTATTCTGAAGAATCTTCTACAGTTGTCCTTGTCTCTGAATTCCATCATCCAAAAAGGTTGGAGATGAATCTTCTTTCCTGTTTGAGGGACCTTCAATACTCTGGGAAGTGCACCAGGCTTGTTCCAGCTAGCTTTGATTTGGCAGATTTTGGAAACAACTTCAGACTTAGCTGTTTTGGTAAAACCAAAATCTTTCTTCAGGCATTTGAACACAGAAAGCAGTGTCTGATAGTCTTCTCCCAGAATTCTATGTAGAGGCCAAACCTGTTCTCTCCCACCCTTGTAGACAAACACCAATCTCTCTGGTAGTTTGTAAGAAGCTGCAATTCCTCTCACTTCAACTAGGTCATCAAGATTGATGTGTAGGTCAGACTCCTCCCTGATATCAGCAATGTAGATGAAGTCTTCTAGGTTGGTAGGAGGTTTTTCAGCTTGTGGTCTCCTTACTAGAATTGGCTTAGCCTTGGTAGCCCTTTGCTTAGATTTCTTCTTTGGATCCATCTCAAAGAGGAATTTTGGAAAGTTGGCCTCATCAAACTCAATTGGCTCTTCCTTTGGCTCAATTGGCTGATCATGGAAATTAACAGGATGTTTAGGATCACAGGCTAACTTTTCCCCTAGAGCTGGATCAGGAATTGTTGGAGGTGCAGTTGGTACAGAAGAGTCTGATGCAATACTCTGAGAGTCATCATTCTCAAAGGCTATATTTCTCCTAGCTCTTGCCTTTGGTTGCCTTGTGCTCTTCTTTGCACTCCTTTCCTCTCTGGCTTTTTCTTCTTGCTGTCTTTCTTCTTCATCAAGAGATTGAGCAACTGCAAGAGCTTGCATTGCTGCTCTTTCTGACTCTTCAGCTTTAGCTTCAGCAAAGTTTGGGTGACCAGCCCAAACACAGATTTGTTGTCCATTCCTGTAGACAATTGCCCTTTGCTTCCTTACCTCATAATTATTGCTTTCCTTACTTTTTGTGATGAGTAGACCAAGAAGCTTGTGCTAATCTGGGTAAGGTGCAGGATAGAAAGTCCTTTCTGTATTTTTGCCCTTTGGTTTAGCAGGAGACTTGGGAGATAGGCTTCTTTGCAATGTAGCTTTTTCCACATCCCTAATGCATGAAGTTTGTCCTTTCTCCTTCCTTGATCCTTGAGTGACTCCATGTAGAAGGGGCTCTACCTTATATGAAGAATTGGTTTGTGGCTCCCATTCCGTTGACACTAAAACCATGGCATCCGTTGATGGCTCTTTAGAAGAAGCTTGATCCGTTGATGGATTTGAACTCTTTGCAGTACCAGCTAACTTCTTGACTCTTTCATCTATCCTGGACCAGTGGTCTTTAATTTGTTCAGCAAGCTGTAGCTTCATAGATGCTTGCTGAATCAGGTCAATGCTGTCCAGTTTAGCTTTACCTGACTCCCCCATAGCTAGTGGCTCCTTTGGCAGGGAAATGGCTGGGACCATAACCTTTGTGATTTGAATGTCTAGCTCCTTAGATTTCTCCCCCTTTTTGTTATCATCAAGAGAGATGACTGGGAGTCCTTGAGCTGCCACTAGCTGGGCCAACAGTTGTGTCTGCTTCTCCTGTTCATTTTGCATCTGAGATAGAGTAGCTTCCACCTTGTCCACTCTAGAAGAGAGAGTCTTCAAGGAGGTAGCCACCTCAGGTTCCTTAGAGAAAAACCTGTTCATCTTGGACACAGTGAGAAGATGAAGCTTTTCATCTAGCCTCCTGTCATTAGCATCCTTGAGATTGCTAATTGAATCCTTGATTTCTCTAGCCTCAATCCTTGTCTGCATCATCTGTAGCCTTTGGATTTCCAGTGAATCCATAATAGCCTTGTAGAATTTCTTGTCATTGGCATTTGCAGACTCATGAGCCAGATAGGCCTCATTGTACTGCCTTGAGATTGCAGCATCCAGGGAGATCCTTCCTTGTAAATCTTGAGAAAGCCAGTTTGGTGTAGGAGGCACCACAGAAGTCCCAGTCTGTGAAAAAGTGGCCACCTGATTGTCACCAAAGCTGTCCTCATCATCAGAGAAATCAAACTCACCACTAGCTGCAGCTTCTGGAGATAGATTGGTCAAGGCATCCTTTGCTCTTTGCATTGATGCAGTTGTATGAATCAGTTGTAGTGACCTCTCTACCTCCACATTGCCCTGTTGAGCCAAAACTTGATAGGCTGACACAGGATGAGTAAAGGTCTCAGGATCCAGGGAAATACTATCCAGAGTCTGTTGATAATGCTCTTGGAAGGTAAGTTCCCTTTCTCCCTCATTGACCTCCATTGACTCACTAGCAATGGCTGCTTCCTCCCTTATGACTCCTGTAGTCCCTTCTCTCTCTCCTCTATATTCTTGCATCATGGGCTCCCCATGGCTCATACCTCTCACACCCTCACCTTCACCTACTAAGGTGGAACTCTCAATCTCTCCTTTTGCCTGGCTGGAAGAAATAGCCAGCCTCTCACTCTCATTCTCTCCTTTTGCCTGGCTGCAAGCCAGCCTCTCAGTTTCACTCCCTCTCAATCCTAGAAGTGTCTCAACTACCACCAGGTCATCTACACTAGTTGTGGAAACAACTAGATTTTCAATAAGGGGTGTAGAATGACCTATCAACGGAATGGTAGTTTGAACTGTCAACGGTATGGATACCGTTGATGGAGAAACACTTGTCAACGAAATAGACTGTTTCGTTGATGAAGTCAAGAGAGCACTTTGAGAATGAGAAATTACAGTAGAGTCTGTGGTGATTGATTTGAGAGATTGGTCCACAGATCCCCTTGCAACTTCAGGAAAAATTGGTTGATGGCCCAACAAATCACTTAACAAGTGATGGCCACCAGCTTCAGAGTGGGGCTTCTCCAAGATTAGAGTTGGAGAATCAGGAATAGATGTATGGATCATGTCAACATCTAAAGATTGAGTTGGTGAATTTGATGGAGATAATTCAAGATTGATGTTTAGAGAATGGGACTGTAACCCCAGAGTGATAATAGGGGTTACATCAAACTGAATTTGAGAAACTGGAAGTGTTGCTTCCAGTGTGTGTGCACCCTGTGAAACCTGGGATTTTTGCTTCACTCTCCTTTGGTATTGGGAAAATGTAGACTGTGGGCTTGAAGTGTCCCTTACCCTTTTGGACTGTGCTCTAGGTTGAGAGCTTGTTTCAATAATTACATCCTTTTGGGAGGATGCAATTAGACTTGTGCTTAAATCCATTTTACTCATTGTGCCTTGTTGGGAAGACACAATGGGGCTAGGCTGGGAAACACTTACCTCACCTTCCTTATCCTTGGGGTTTCTTTGACTTTCACCCCTTCCCTCACCTCTCACAACTCCAGACTCACTACCCTTAGTTTGTGTGGTAGTTCTTACAACAGGTGCCTTTTGAGAAGCACCTGAGGTTGGCTTGGAGGATTTCTTAGATTTTGGTTTTGTTGCTGGGGCAGGAGCCTGTTGGGTCACAGCTACAGACTCCATAGCAACTGGATTGGATGAAACAATGGAAGTAACAGCTATACTAACAGGGATAGCAGTAGTTACCTCAATGATTGGCAGATACACCACTGGAACATCACCATTGTGGTTCAGCCTCAGTATGTCTGTCAATACTCTCTTTTCTTGCACAAAGCACTCAAACCTGGCAGTAGGGTTAGAGATAACTAATGGTGCTGGACTAACATGATTAGCCAGCATCATCAGAAACCTTGCATAATAGATATTTTTCTTCCTATTTGCCTTATCACCCAACTTAGCACCAATTTCATACATAAGTTGGGTGCTAAAGTTGTAAAATCTATCATTTAGAAGCATGGTTAGGAGAATTAACATAGAGTTAGTTAATGCATCAAAATTACTAATCTTTCCAGAAAAGACCTTAATGAATGCATCAGCTAAATAACTGTATTCCCTAACCAAACCTCTCCTGATTATCTTACCCAAGTTATCAGTAGGCAAAGAGTAGTTTATAGAATTTAGCATGGTAGTTATTTCAGTGTTAGTAGGCAAAGCATCACAGTTATTATCAGGAATATGTAAACATGCTTGCAAAACATCAGAATTAACTATGTACTCATTACCTTGAAAAGTGAATTGCAGTGTGCTGTTTGTTCCACTATACTCACATGAGGTCCAAATCTCCTCGATTACTTCATTGTAGAGTGGTGTAGAGTGAAACATCGCATAGCTCAACTTACAGTTCCTCATGAAATCCATCATTTTGAAAAAGATGTTGTTCGGACTCTCCTTAACGACAAATGGAATGGAATTGTTCTTCTCATAGATGAACCCACCAGCAGACATAAGCTTGACTATGGGTGCCATTGTTGAGTGAGGAAAAGCTTCGAGCTGTATTGCTTGTTAGAGAGAAGAAGATAGAAAAACTTTTGGAATTTTTGAGAACAAGTAGAAATGAAATAAAGAAATTAAAATTTCTTAAATACTCCCCCAAAAATTCTCAGAAATTAAGTCCAATAATTAATCTAAATTACCTGATTGGCTTAAAAAGTAACCGTTAGAATTAAATATTACCACGATTTATACTTACAGGGGTGTATGCATAGATCGTGATAAAGAACGTGCAGTTTCAACGGTTCAGATTAAAAAGCGCTACATCAACGAATCAGATTGGGTGGTTAAATTCCCGTCTTATTTCGTTGATAAAGCCGCGTTTCGTTGATATAAAAGAGCTATCAACGAAACACCCAGAAAAATGCTAAGACTGTCAACGGAATGGTTCGTTTCGTTGACATAGTAATTTTGACTTAGACAAAATTTCACTTTTTTTCATAAGAAAATTAATTCACAGAAAAACATAGCAAGTTTCTGGCTGCATTTTAACTTGCAAAAATCTCAAAATAATTAAGAGAAATTTAGCATACCTAGCTCACTTACTAATCTTGAGAATGTGGATTCATCAAGTGGCTTGGTAAAGATGTCTGCAAGTTGTTGTTCACTTGGAACAAAATGTAACTCCACAGTACCATTCATAACATGTTCTCTAATAAAGTGGTACTTGATGTCAATGTGCTTGGTCCTTGAATGCTGCACTGGATTCTCAGTAATGGCAACGGCACTAGTGTTGTCACAGAAAATAGGAATTTTCTCAACTCTTATTCCATAATCAAGTAGTTGATTTTTCATCCATAAAATCTGTGCACAACAACTTCCAGCTGCAATATACTCAGCCTCAGCTGTGGAGGTGGAAACTGAGTTTTGTTTCTTGCTGAACCATGATACAAGCTTGTTTCCTAGAAATTGACAGGTTCCTGTTGTGCTTTTCCTGTCAATTTTACATCCTGCATAATCTGCATCTGAATAACCAATTAGTTCAAAACCAGATTCTCTAGGATACCAAATGCCAAGGTTTGGTGTTCCTTTGAGATATCTGAAAATTCTTTTAATAGCAACTAAATGGGATTCCCTAGGATCAGCCTGAAATCTAGCACATAGACATGTAGCAAACATAATATCAGGTCTACTAGCTGTTAAATATAGAAGTGAGCCTACCATGCCTCTGTAACCTGAAATGTCCACAGATTTTTCCTTAGTATTCAATTCAAGTTTGGTGGCAGTAGGCATGGGTGTTTTGGCAGGAGAGCATTCCATTAAGTTAAACCTCTTTAACAAATCATTAATGTACTTGGTTTGACTAATGAAAATGCCTTCATTAACTTGCTTTACTTGAAGACCAAGAAAATAAGTTAACTCTCCCATCATGCTCATTTCATACTTACTTTGCATAAGCTTGGCAAACTTTTGACAAAGTTTTTCATCTGTAGACCCAAAAATTATGTCATCTACATATATTTGAACAAGTATTGTAGAGCCATTCACAATCCTATGAAAAAGAGTTTTATCTACAGTACCTCTAGTGAAGTGATTCTCAAGGAGGAACTGTGAAAGTGTGTCATACCAGGCTCTAGGTGCTTGTTTCAAACCATAGAGTGCTTTGAGGAGGAAGTATACATATTCTGGAAAATCATCATCTTCAAAACCAGGAGGTTGACTTACATACACCTCCTCTTCCAATTCCCCATTTAGAAAAGCACTCTTCACATCCATTTGATAGACCTTGAAATTGGCATGGGCTGCATAGGCTAGGAAAATCCTTATTGCTTCTAGTCTTGCAACAGGAGCAAAGGTTTCATCAAAATCAATTCCTTCTTCCTGTGAGTAGCCTTTTGCAACCAATCTAGCTTTGTTCCTTGTGACTATGCCATTTTCATCCATCTTATTTCTGAACACCCATTTTGTGCCTATGACACTCCTGTCCTTAGGCTTGGGCACCAGCTTCCAAACATTGTTCCTTTCAAATTGGTTTAGCTCTTCTTGCATAGCCAAGACCCAATCTGGATCTAGAAGTGCATCCTCAACTTTCTTTGGCTCATCTTGAGACAGAAAGCTGCTATATAGACATTCTTCTTGAGTTGCTCTTCTAGTTTGGACTTTTGAAGACACATCACCTATAATAAGTTCAAAGGGATGATCTTTAGTCCATTTCCTTGAGGGAGGTAGATTTGCTCTTGAAGAAGTAGCTTCATGATCATGATTGCCTAGATTAGATATTTGTCCTTGAGAAACTCCCCCTGAGTTTGTTGTCCCTAATTGATCACTCCTGGAAGCATTTCTGTGACTGTCAACGGAATGACCATTTTGACTGTCAACGAAACGCTCATTCTGACTGTCAACGGAATGACCATTTGGTCTACTAGCAGCTATTCTTTTCAATCTTAATGCAGCAATTTCATCTTCACTGCTGCTTTCATCTGTGCTAGATACAACAACTTTGGACTGTTTCTCAATAGTCTTATCATGATCCATTTGTTCTCCTTCCTCATTCTCAAAAGAGAGACTTTCATGGAAACCTTCATCACAGAGACCCTGAATTTTGAGATCATCAAAAACAACATGTACAGATTCCATAACAATGTTGGTTCTGAGATTGTAGACTCTGTAGGTTTTCCCTGCTGCATAACCCACAAATATTGTTTCATCTGCCTTTGCTTCAAATTTCCCCAAATGCTCAGCTTGATTTCTCAGAACAAAGCACTTGCATCCAAAGACATGAAGAAAATCCAATAGTGGCTTCTTTCTTTTGAGTAACTGATAAGGGGTCATTCCTTTGGCCTGATTAATCAAAGAAATATTCTGAGTGAAGCAAGCTGTATTAACTGCCTCAGCCCAAAAATAAGTTGGTAACTTTGATTCATCTAGCATTGTCCTTGCAGCTTCAATAAGTGTTCTGTTTTTCCTTTCAACTACACCATTTTGCTGTGGTGTCCTTGCTGCTGAAAACTCATGCAAAATACCATTTTCTTCACAGAACACCTTCATGCTTGAATTCTTGAATTCTGTCCCATTGTCACTCCTAATCCTTCTTACTTTCAAGTCAGGATGATTGTTTACCATCTTGATGTGATTGATAATGATTTCACTTGCCTCATCCTTGGAGAGCAAAAAGAAAGTCCATGTAAATCTAGAAAAATCATCAACAATCACAAGACAATATTTCTTCTTTGAAATAGACATGACATTTACAGGGCCAAACAAATCCATATGAAGCAACTCAAGCTGATGGACAATTGATGACTCTGTCTTGCTTTTGAATGATGCCTTCTTTTGTTTCCCCTTTTGACAGGCATCACACAAACCATCCTTGGAAAACTCCACTTGTGGAATTCCTCTAGCAAGATCTTTCCTCACCAAATCATTCATAACTTTAAAGTTCAGATGAGATAATTTCTTGTGCCATAGCCAACTTTCATCCTTGCTTGCCTTGCTGAAAAGACAAGTGATGGTTTCTGAACTTGTGCTACTAAAGTCAGCAATGTACACATTCCCTCTTCTGAATCCAGTCATTACCACATTGTTGTTTCCTCCTTTAGAAACAACACAGGCTTCTTTAGAAAAAGTAACTAAAAATCCTTTGTCACAAAGTTGGCTGATACTAAGCAAGTTGTGCTTAAGACCATCCACCAATGCAACCTCATCTGTGATGACATTCTCTTTTGAAATCAAGCCATATCCCTTTGTGTAGCCTTTGCTGTCATCTCCAAAAGCAATACAAGGGCCAGCTCTTTCCTGAAACTCTGTGAGCAGGGTAGAATCACCAGTCATGTGTCTTGAACAACCACTATCCAAGTACCAAAGATTCCTTTTGTCTCCCTGCACACAATAGAACCAAATCAAGTCGATTTTGGTACCCAAGTTTCCTTGGGTCCTGTTTTGTTAGCCTTTGTTTTTCCTTTTATATCATTTTTCACCTTGGGCTCAGATTGATTTAAATCAATCTTTATCCTTGGTGTTGATTTCTGAGGATTGCTCACATTTTCATTCTTAGCATGCATAATTGGAGGAACAAACATGTTATTCATATTCCATGGCATTTGTGGCACATTAAACATATTCATGTATGGATTAGACACAAATGACATGCTGGCATATGGATTTTGAAATTGAGCATATTGAGCAAACATGTTAGGCATAACAGGCATTGTAGGCATGGAACTATTCATTGCAGGCTTGGGAATTTTCACTTTAACAGTCTTCTTAACAGATTTGCAGTTAGTAGATAAATGACTAACACTTCCACAATTAACACATGTTTTTCTAGGAGCATATTTATCAGGTGTGTAATTGTTGTGTTTGTTAATTCCTACTTTGCCATTCCTGTTATTCCTTTTATTTCCCTTAGCCTCAACTTGAACATTCTCTAACTTATCTTTCAATTGCTTGTTAGATAAGTGACCTACATTAGCTCTCTCAACAGGCTTCTCAACTTTCTTTGATTTACTAGACTCACCTTGAACAAAGTTCTTGGTGACAGGACCATACTTATTATTAAGTCTAGTGAGTTCATCTTTTCTTTTCTCTGTCAACGAAACACCCTAATCGGTTGATGGTTCATCTGTCAACGGAACATTGCATTCCGTTGACATATCAACCTTCAACAAATGATCATTGTTGTTTGTTGACTCTGTTTCTGATTCTAAGGTTTCACAAACATACCCTAGTTTCTCTTTGTTCTTTTTCCATGATTGTTCACAGAAAGATTCCATACCTTGAACATTAATGATGTTGGTAGCAACATTCCTGGCATCTTTCCATTTAGCAATCACACTTTGTTCTATTTCAAGTTGTGTCTTAAGAATTTCTTCCCTTTGTAACACGTTCTCAAGTTCCTTCTTAGCATCCCTACTAACACATCTCATTTTCTCAAATTCAATGAGCTGTGCTTCTAACATTGCATTCCTATCACTTAAGAGCAAATTAGTCTCTTTTATTCTTGAATTCTCTTTGGTAAGTGATTTAAGAGTAACACACAAATTATACAATACAGTAGACATTTCATTTACTGCACTATCGCATTCCTCTTTAGAAAGCTCAGAAAGATTAGTAATTGTTACCTGGTTGCTTGAGGAGCTTGCTTCCTGCTCATGATTGTTAGCCATAAGAGCCAAGTTGACATATTCAACATCATCATCAGAATCTTCACCATTACCAGCCCAATCATACTCCTGAGACATGAAAGCCTTTTCTTTTTGCTTGAGAAGTTCAAAGTATTTCTTTTTATAATCAACAGGCTCAAATTTCCTGTTGCTCTTCTCAATCTTGGGCTTTCTGCAGTCTCCAGCAAAGTGACCAAGCATTCCACAATTGAAACATTTAGATTTAGACTTTTCAATCCAGTTACTTTTGTTAGGTTGAAAGTCTCTCCTTGGTGGCCTTGCTTCTGAGTTTCTCTTGAACTTGAACTTAGAGAATTTTCTTGACAGAAAAGCAATGTGTTCATCAATCTCATCTAAGTCATCCAAGTTGGCTGATTCTGGTTCTTCTTCTTCTGTCATCTTACCTTTACCCTTGCTAACATCACTTCTACAACTAGCTCGACTAGTTGTGGCCTTTGCAGCTTCTTCAGTGTCATCTTCCAGTTGGTTCACAGATGCAATCAATGCAATAGATCCACCCTTCTTCTGTACCTTTTCAATTTCCTCATCTTGCTCCATTTCCAGCTCATAAGTCTTCAAGGTTCCATAAAGCCTTTCAAGAGTGTAGTCTTTGTACTCTTGAGTGTTTCTTAGAGAAACAATCATAGGCTTCCATTCTTTTGGAAGAGCTCTTAGAAATTTAAGGTTTGAGTCCTTAGTTTGGTAGATTCTCCCATACAACTTTAATCCATTCAGAAGCTTTTGAAACCTACTAAACGTGTCATTTAGGGTTTCACCAGCTTTAAAGTGAAAGTGCTCATATTGTTGTATAAGGAGTTGCATTTTGTTCTCCCTTACTTGCTCAGTTCCTTCACATAGTGTTTTGACAGTGTCCCATACTTCTTTGGAGGTTGTACAGTTTATGACATTGTCAAACATCTCTTGCTCCAAACCATTAAACAGAATGTTCATGGTTCTCTTATCTTTATGGATTTCTGCAAGATCTTCAATAGTCCATTCTGAGACAAGTTTTGGAATTTCTACATCAGGAGCATCATCTGGCACTCCAATTCTAGATGCAAACTTCATGGGAACGTGTGGACCTTTCTCAATGCAGTCTACATATCTCTCATCCATAGACATGAGATGTAAATGCATCTTTACTTTCCAGTGAAAGTAATTGTCCTTATCAAGAACTGGTATCTTTACACCTGCATCCTTCTTCACCATGGCTTCTGTTTTTGGTCTTGATCTTTAAACTTCTTGTGTGTTAGAAGCTTGCTCTGATACCAATTGTTAATCCCAAATGACCTAACAGAATTGTAGAAGGGGGGGTTGAATACAATTCTTGATATTTTCTTAAACTTAAAACACTTTATAAAATAAAACTGAACTGAATAAATAAAAACACAAGATATAAATAATTCAGTTGGATTGTTTGATGATCCAACTGAAGTGTTTTTATTGCGGAAATAATCTGTGATACACAAGTACACAGCTGCTCAGTTACAGAGTTGTAGAGAAGAATGCTCTCAAGGATAGCTAATACAAACTATTTGTTTTTCTTCTCTTTCTCTATCTTAACTGCTACACTTGGTTATATATTCCCCAAGTTTACAATACTATTTTTGGCTACACTAAAGTACACTAAAGGTAACCGCCAATAGTTTGCTTTTCATCCCTTTGTCCAGTGGTCCTTGGAGATCCTTGCTTTTGTCTTCATGCTTATTATGATCACTCCCAAGAGCCCAATTGGAAACTGGGATGTTTCCTTATTCCCCATGTCCATTTTAATGGTTTCCAATGCAAAGTACACTTTCACATCACCTTTAGATCTGTTCAGTAAACTGTCACTATCACTTTGTCAACTATTCAGAAAAGCAATAATGATTCGTTGATAGCAGGGAGATGTGTTTCGTTGATAGCTTTATTCTCCATTTCGTTGATGAGTAAACTCCATTTCGTTGATGAGTAAACTTCATTCCGTTGATGGTGTATCCTTGTTCCGTTGATAGAGTAATCTTCATACCGTTGACATGTCTTCACTTAGGCAAAATTACAAGGCATGATATACTTACAATTAACCAACCTATTTTGCCTATCTAGTACTTAGTCAACATGACTTAGAAAACCTATCTAGTACATACATCAAATGCATATCAAACTGTGAAGTATTGTACAGTGCAATTGCTACAACACTCATTCCGTTGATGAGCTTCCTGTCAACGAAACACTGCAAAGCATGCCATTCCATTGACAGTTACAAAATGACTTAATACAAAATCTACTAAGTGTTTTTATAATTATCATCAAGAACAACATATTCCTAACAGAGCGTTAGGTTACAGTCCTCAGAAACGATAGGAGATCGAGTCTTACAATACCCTTAATAATGATTAGAACATCTAGAGCTCAAATTGAGTTCGTAGTCGGGTTAGAGGACATGACCCTGACTGTTTAAGATGAAGCCGAGAGGGGACTTCTTTTGGGAAACCGTACTTAGGATTTCATGGTTAGTCACCTCGATTCGTATGAGTTTTAGATGGATGGGATTCTGAGATACCAGATCCCGAGGCCTTCGAGTAGGCATTTGATGATGCGCTCCTTGAAATGGACGAAGACCCGATAAAGGAAGATCCATAGGAGGATCTAGAGGAAGACCCCATGGTGGGTCAAGGAAAAAGTCTTGTAGAGAACGTGTTGATTGATAAAGATGTGGTATATTACTTGAGGTTTTATAATAAGACCGGACGAACTTTCAAGGGACAAATAAGTGACGAGACGAGAGTTCAAGGATCGTTCATGATTCATCAAGAGGTATGACAAAGAAAATGGAGTAAAGTCTCCAAGGCAGAAGAGGTAGAGGCAGTATAGCCAGTATCAGTGGATTGATTCGACTTGAACGAAACCTGTTACTCGTAGTAAGTTATAGTTGCCCATAAGGAGGCAGCATATGTAAGAGCCAAGGTGTTCAGATTTTCACGAACGATTAAGGGTACTTAGTTGCCTTGAATAGTGTAAGGAATTGCTTTGACTATGAGGTTTCAATCCCCCACGACCAGCGATTCCACTGGAACTAGTGTCTATTACATCATTGAGGAATTTTATTATCTCAAGGAAAATTTTGGTTATATGTACCATGCAAATGTCATTGTAAGACAAGCACGCTAAGACGGAATCGAGAACGAGATTTACCACCTTCAGGAAACCAGGAAGGAATTATGAGGATAGAACAGAAAGGTCAGAAATCAGACCCGAGTATTACTAGTAGGTAAATAGATTGATCAAATTTCCCAGATTTGGAGGGAAATTCAGCAAATTTTGGCAAACCTTGTCTTTCTGATTACCAGAGGATGTCACCAAAGAGAATGGAAATTAGAGCGAACCCTGTGGATTGGGTAAGATAGCCGTTATATGAGTTGGTGGACAGACCCTGATTGCTATAATTAATTGTAGAGATAAAATGATGAAGTTGAGATTGGACGGTAAAGGCGAAATATATTTAAGGACCAAGACGGACTGAGAAGTTCCGGGATTGACTTAAATGAAAAGGCTATTGTGCCAAAAGTGTGGAGTACCGCCCAATCGACATGAGGAATTGTCATTGCTATGGGCGACAGCGGTATCGAAGTCTTCTTATAGAACAGAACGCTTATTTGAGATGTCTGCGCCTAGTCGAATAGAATTCCCTGCGATTGCAAATGTTGATGGTTGAATTCTTAGCGACTATTATAAGTCGGCAATGACGTAAGTATCGAGCACCTTAGGGTGTGCCTGAAGAAGAAAAGCTTTAGAACGGAACGATTATCCATTAGAGGAGCCGACATAAAAAGACATCCGTAGAGACCTTGGTAGTACCCTCCCCATTTGCAAATTATGTGGGACATTTCCCCAATCTATGATCTATCTTGACCTCTTTCCAAGAAAGAATTCTGATAAAGGGTATATTCCCTCTTCGAAGTTGTTTTATAACACTTGTGTTAAACCCTATTCAGTTTCACTTGTGCCAGAGGCTGTCACAATGCCTACTTTCAGGTTTTCGAAGCCCTGTCAAATGATGTTATTTAAGCTTTGACTTTTCTTCAAATAATGAATGACCCTATGGTGATACCTCACCACTTGTTTGTTAAGTACCAGTATCCTTTTTGGTTATTCTTTTCTTTGTATTTTCTTTGGAAACCGCACCTTTGGAATCTGTTCAATTTTAATCCAAGGTGTTCCTTTAAGAAATATTGTCGAAAGACGATAATCATTAAATTGACATCGAATTGCTTTCATACTTTTCAACTTCCACTGAGACGAACAACCCTATACTTATAGGGGCTACAAGGACTATCTGTCTGTGTGATAGAAGTCTGATGGGACGCCATCACTTGTAAGTTGTGAAATACAAGAAGGCTAATTACCTTTAGTAATGTCTCAATTGAGGCACACAACGTTGAGTTCTTATGATCATATTGATCTCTCGGTAAAATTCTTTTACCTCCAATAAGGTTACCTTAAAACTCATAACCAGTGTGTGACGATTTCCTTGATATGGGAGCTGTCTTTTCAGGGCCCCATAATTTTTGTTATCCTCATTGAATTCTAAGGGGAGGCCAACCAGGTCAAATAAGTCAAAATTCGCTGATAGGAATTAGATTCGCAACGAAATCGCCTATGACAGGAGCGAATCCCTAAGATGAATAGAATGTTAGTGACATATCGATGAAATTGGTTTATTCTCCCAAGGATATTATGATAATGGAAAGCGTGTCAATCGATATATGTGGAAGAAATAGCGATGTGCCGTGAACTCCAATGACAACGGTGTTAGACAGATGCCCTATAGTGGAATTGAGATTTTGGAGGAGTTGTTTACGAATGTACACTACCTCTGGGTTAGCAAGATAAGTACTGACGATGGAGTCAGAGGGAGCTGGTATTGTGACTTGGGAGAGGTGTAGTGTGTGTTGTTTTAGAGGAATAATTTTTGGAAATATATGGAGACCCGAATGAAAATGAAAGTTAAAGAGTTAAAACAAGAAACCATGACTGTGACCGAGTATGAAGCTAAGTTTTCCGAATTATCGAGGTTTGTTCCGGAGTTTGTGAACACAGAAGAAAAGAAAGCCAGCAGGTTTCAACCAGGGCTACCTCCAACAAGCAGCCCACTGTCAGGACCTTTAAATAGCAGGCGCCCTTCTATACTGTTTAGACGGAGCTAATGTATCGTTGTATATCAAGAAGTTGCATGACAATTAAACCTTAAGGCCGAGCCACTAAGGGAATAATTACAAGTAGAAATAGCCATTCGAGGGATTTCCCATAAGACTGGTACATCCAGGTTGTGAACTAGAAATATGAGGTCGACACTTTTGATAGACCTGATTCCTTTCAAGTTGGGAGAAGTTGGTATCATAATAAGGATGGGTTGGTTGACACCCAATGGAGCCAATTGATTGCAAAGAAAAAGAGTAATAAATAAAGGATGGAGGCAGATTTAGAGATTCTTGAATATAGTTCAGACTAAGGAATTATTACGCCAGAGATACGAGGCTTAATTAGCTCTTATGGTTGACGCCAAGAAAAGAGATACCAAGTATAAAGGGAACTACAATGGTTTTGGGAGATTGTACAAGGTTTTAATGAGCTACCAGATATCGATTTGGAAGACATGAGAATGAATACCGAGTATTCAGGGTATAGTGGGAATGAAAGGGTTAGTGACTCAGTTACAAGAATTGTTGGGCAAGGATATGATAAGACCCAGTGTACCACCGTGGAGAGCCCGGTGTTGTTGTAAGAGAGAAAGATTTTAGCACAAGATTATATATCGAACCTCGAGAGTTGTATGAGTTCGACATGGAGAATAAGTACCCTTGTAAATGATTGTTTGATCAGCGGAAGAACGCGGTGTATTTCCAATTTATTTAAGAACTGGGTATCACCAGTTGGAAGTTAAATCCGAGGATATACCCGAGACTGCGATTCGTACTGGGAATAGACACTTCGAGTTTTCAGCGAGGTTATTTTGGGTTGACTAATGCACCCACAAATTTTATGGAATGTAATGAATTGACTTTGAGTTACCCGTGATAGTAGATAACATGAGATGGAGAAATGGCTAGAATTGACCTAGGATTATGACTGTGAGATGCACTACCATCCGGGGAAGGCCAATGTGGTGGCCGATACCCTTGATTAAAATGAGACAGAGATGGATTCCGAATAATCAGGAATTAAAGGATGAGATTTTACACAAAACCCAAGTTAGCCCAACGAACTAGAAAGACAAAAGATTTAACCAGCAAGCGGCTAGTAACAGCCAAGACAGACAGAGAAAGTATGCGGACTAAGCCCGCGAATATAGAGATAGTACTGCTATTGATAAGCTAAATGACATGTTGATGAATGACAAACAAGTTTATGTTGGTGTATTTTCTGTACAAACAAGATAGAGAACATGAGGTTAGAGAGTCGTGATGCTAAAAGATACCCTCGTGGAAGGGATTAATGAGATTTGGAAAGAAAGGGAAGTTGAGCTCGAGATTCATTGGGCCATATGAGATTTTAAAACGCGTCAGGAAGGTAGCCTACGAGCCCGCCTTACCTCCCAAACTTGTAGAATGGTCATAACGGGGTTCATGTGTCAATGCTACGTCAATATACTATAGATGCCTGGCATATGTTAGAGTACGAGCAGGTAGATATACAACCTGGTCTGACTTACAAAGAACAACATGTGGAATCACGGATAGAAAAAAGCAAGTGCTAAGTGACAAGGTTGCCAAGCTAGGGAGAGGTTGTGGAAAATCAAGAAGTGGAAGAATCCACTTGGGAGTTAGAAAGTGCAATGGGAGAGAAGTACCCCCAGTTATTCCTAAGCTGATTCCGGGACGGAATCCTTTTAAGGAGGGGAGACTGTAATAACCCGAATTTTTGGAAAAATTTAAAAATTTTCTTATTATGATTAAGTGCATCAGTGAATAGTGAATTTGGTGAATGAATAGTGATTTTGAGGATTAAGAAAAAATTTCATGCCACCTATGTACGAGACGTAGTGTGGTTATTCCAAAGTCATATTAGTGATCTACGGAGTAAATAAGTGAATGCAAAGACGATCGGAATTCAGAAATTCAAAATTTTATTTCGGTGTAGTATTTGACCGGACAGTGGATTATATATTATTATATTCAAGAAATAAGATATTAAATTCGAGGATTTGAGGATTTAATATTTTGGAATTTTATTATTCTATTAAAGTCAATTTAAGGATTCGATTGATGAAGTGAATAGTTACTATTCACTGCGAAGATCGCGTAGAGTTTTTACTCGCTCTTTTTGGAAAATATTTCGAATCGTTTCAAGAAGAACAAGGCAACATTTACAGGATTAAATATAGACATGGAAGTAACATGTAACAAGATTAATTCAAGGAATGCAACATTTGGATCATCCATGTGAAAAGAAACGAATCAGTAAAGCAAACCAGTAAAGTCACTTTATCTCAACCAATGCATGTTTGACAAGTGTCACAAGATGAAGACACCTAGGGCTATGACTCACCACTCTTCACACAAAAATCAGCATTATCATTATTAATCAAGTCAAAAGCCAAAACAAAAAGAAAAACATTTTCATTTCTTCATTTCGGCCAAAAACAGACTGCCTGATTGTAAACTCCATATCTCCTTCATTTCTCGGTGTACAATGGCGATCTATAGCTTGTTCGAAAGGTCTTGAGATAACCTACATTTCCTATTTCACAAGTTGCTTCCATTTGAGCAAGGTAAGACCTTCATTTTGCCAGTTCTTTAAACCGGTGTATAGTAACTCCGAGAATTCATAACTTGTTCTTGATTTTCTTTTGCAAGTTTAAGGATGATAACCATGGATAAAGACTCTCTTAAGGCTTACAAGCTCTTGTGGTGTGTTTAAGGATTCAAGGAAGGTATACCACTCATCCACCCATTTGATTTATGTTGAGATTTAAGTGAAGTTTCTAGTAATGTTTAAGAATAAGCGTGTTTATGGAATTTGGAGTATGTATGGTTAATCCTTGATGAATACTTGTTGTTGGTTGATGTTGGTGATGTGTTCTTGAAGTATATGAACTGGTTATGTTGTAAAAGTTGTTGGGTTGTTGAATTCATTTGGTTTTAAGAGGTTTTGACATAACAAAAACCGGGAAACGTTACGATTATAGCCGTCGTAATGCCCATTTGATTTAAGGCTGTTTTGAGCAAGAATTACGAAATGGTCTTGGAATATTTTTGAACAACACTGACCATGAACATGTAGGTCTTGTTTTAAGGTTTGTTTTGGTAAAAATATCATGTCTATACGATTTACGGTTTAGGAGAAAAGTGAGTTTTAGTAAACGCCGTTCGGAAGAACAACCCATCTCTGGTCAGTTACTTTGAGGCTATATTTGGACCACATAGAAGCCATATTAAAATGTGAAACTTTGAGGAATAATACTAGAGACAGTTAGGAAGGCTCACGAAAACGATCCGTATTAAAACGATTATTTTTCGATTTTATAAAAATGCGACAGCAGAGGTTGCGCAAGTGAAAACCACTAAGAACATGACTTAGAAACCAATGTTGTAAATGGTTAAGTATAACTTGTATTCGAGGATCGATTTCGGACTAAGCCTACGACTTAAGTAATTGTCGACTAACATGGACTTAGTATGAGCCTATAGCGAGCTAGTAATTCCTTGGTTGTGTTTTGCTTACGTGTTTAAGCATTGAGTACAAGTGGATTATCCAGGGGATTAATCGTACGTTTTCTTTGACTTTGTCTAGATTGTCCGGCATCGTCGCGAACCCCTATCACTTCTCGAGCATCAGGCAAGTTTACTAAACCTTACTCTATTATTCAGAGTATGTATATTTTCCTATGTTCAATACTTGTGTATTCCCAATTTATATACCAAATCTTTGTTGCAAGTATTGTGGCAAGTTTTCTAAATCTATACTTTGAATTATTGATTATATATTACTGCTTTTGCCATGTGTGGAGTTATACAGTTTTGCAATACATGTTATATATTGTATAAAATAGAGTTTGATTTTGGTTTATATACGAGCTTTGAGATAATGTACTTATGAACCGGTATACCTTGTAGCTCTATATATAAGAGCATATTCATTGTTTTCGACTCTAAATCGGGAGTCGGTATTTTGAGATATGTAGATAGCCGTGGAAACCCGGAGGGATTCCATCGGCAGAATACTATGTGTTTTGAGGAATGTTATTTGAGTATTATCTCGGTCGAGAAATACTATTTGAATACTATTTCAGTTATATATGCAAATGAGAAGTATACATGTGTTATTGCATACTTGTTTTCGAATTGCTATGTATAGCAATACTTGAGGTTATGACTTGAAGTTGGGGCTTATGAGTTAGATATGGGATATCAGCTATAAGCCAGGATTTTATATTTGCCCTAGGATAAGGGCGGGTGATTTTCTCTAAGATCAGAAGTAATTATATTTCGGTATATGTTAAAGGTTATTTTCCGATAAAGATATCGGGTAACTGTTATTCGAGGGTTAATTATTTTATTTAAGGAATATTATTTATGAATATTCATTTGAGGATTATTGACTTTAAGAACATTATTTATTAATATTCATTTTAAGAATATTATTTATTAATATTCATTTGAGGATTATCGACTTACAGAATATTATTTATCAATATTCATTTGAGGATTATCGACTTACAGACTATTATTTATATTCATTTGAGGATTATTGACTTAAAGGATATTATTTTCATTTGAAGATTATTTATTTATTTAATGAATATTACTTTTGAATATTCATTCGAGGGTTATTTATTTATTTAATGAATATTATTTTTGAATATTCATTTGAGGATTATTTACTTAATGAATATTATTTTCAAATATTCGTTTAAGGTTACCTATTTAATAAATATTAATTATTTTCAAATCAAAAAGAGGTTCTCAAAACAATGTTTTTCCATTTAAATCTGTCTTTTAAAGGGGATTTAAATGCTCGCTCAATTATCAAAAATATGGGAAACCTGTTTTAAGTAACTGCTACTCTTTTTAAATTCTCAACTCAAAACTGTCAGGGGACAGATATTTTCTCGAAGCAATTTAGTTGCTGCAAGTCAAATATTGTGTTACCACCTCAACGATCGAGGGGTAAATTCCTGGAACAAGTCGATATCCATTAACAAGCATCGCTTGGGAAATATTGGAGAATCTCCCTTTCCAACCTAGATATGACTACTGAGTGGAGTCGTATCAACAAGTATTACACTTGGGGAAAGGAGGACGATCTTTACGTTTCAAAGTCATGGATTTCATCTGAACTAGGAGCATGTGTAAGAGGTCGAGTCGCGCCGACCCATCACCTTATTGCCCCAAATGGGCCGGGAGATCCAGAAAGGCGGTAGACAATGTCAGGCTATCGTGATACTTCCATCTACATGTAGAAAACATATTTTGTTGTACAACCTGCTACTGATCATAGTAAGGTTGGTACGACGGGCGCGGAGAAGGCTCCAGTATTGGTTCATCATCCATTTTGGATAATTCTGCAACATGTACTGAAAGGGACCACAGATGGCTCCGTTGGTACAGGTTTACCGATCAAGTTGGCAGAGGGATTCTGCAACATGTATTGAAAGGGACCAAGGATGACACCGTGGTACAGGTTTACCGGTCATGTTGGCATGGGGTTGAAAAGTGTTCAAAAATAAAGTTACAATAAATTCATGCAACTCCATCTTTTATGAGTTATGACTCTGATAAAACCTGATTAAGGATATATATGCATAAGTGGATTATGGGTTACGGAAATATTATAATAATTTTCCTTGTAACTTCATCCTTTATATTAAACTAGTTTCTCATCTGTTTAAGGCATAACATGTGGCTACAGAAATATCTTTGAATTGTTATATTTTGGTAATCTGTTATAAGTTCTATGTTGATAGTCTGCTTATATTTTACATAGCAGATATTTCACGAAAAGGATATACTGAGTTACCTTGTTATTTCATCTTTTATATTATACTAGAACTTTGTTCAGAGTATGAATATTGAAAGTTGCAGAAATACCATGAAAATGATATTTGAAGTACAATAATGGTACTGTTTTTGGGAATACATTCCGATAAGGAAATTATTTCAGTATCGAGATATTTTGACAAATTATTGTCTTATACCCGCTTTATTCTGGGTTGAGTTAAAGGCAGGATTATGCCATATTTTTATTACCTTGCTGAGCTATCGCTCACTCTTGCTATTGTTTTATATATATTATATAGCAGCGAAGCAGGATGCCAATGGGACGGCACATACCCCGCAAGGCGTTTCCATAAACAGTTTCTAGCAGTGATCCCGAGGAGTAGTACGAACCAATCGAATCAGGCTACGGCTTTTGGCATTCAACTTATGTATAGACATGAATGGTTTTAGAGGATTGTAAGCATCAGAAGACTAAGTTGGTAATGTAACATTACTTAGAAATTGTATCAGTGGCAGATTCAAAAGACATTTGGGTATTGTAATAAAAATTATTTATTCCGCAGTTGTTGTATTGTGTCGTTTCTGAGACTCTAACCTGTGTGTGTGTGAGTGTGTGTGAGACATATGTTGTGGGGTCATGAACAGGTGAATTATGAATGGTGTAAGTAATACAGGTAAGGCAAGGAGTACATGGATTGTGACAACCCTAAATCCCTGACCCCGGATTTGGGGCTGTTACATGAATGCCCTCCAATGCTGTTGCTATGCAACTCTTCAAATATTTGCTTCCTTAACTCCCCAGTAGCACCAATCACCCATTTGCCCTTAAACTGCAACAATCCCTGCTGAATATAGTATTCAAAAGGTCCACATAATCTTATGGTACACTCAGCAATCAACTGTTGTAACTCAGTATCCCCCTCATAACTGGCACCAATATGTTCCATCCAAACAGGGGTAACTACTGAAATCTGAGCACAAGAACTATCTGCTGTTCTTGATTGAAGATAGAGTTCCACTGGATGACCTTGCCACTGAAACTGCATAGTATGATCTTTATAGTTACAACTGAAGTCACCTAGCTGAGATAGACACTCCACCCCTAGTATCATCTATCATTCACTCATCTCTAACACCTGAGCCTCAACACTAAACTCTACCCCATTTCAAGTCCACTTAAGTTCTGGACAAATCAAATTGCTAGTGATAATATTGCCATTAGCCAATGAAATCTTTGTTGGCTCATGCACTTTAGTCACAAGATCCAGCTCAGTACAGATGTGTGAATGAATGAGATTCTTTGAGCTTCCTCCATCAATAAGTATGTTGACCTCTCTGCCCTTAATCAATCCTTTAAACTGTAAGGGTTGAGCAACCACAGTATCCATGCCCAGAGCTGTTAAGATGATTTTCTGGTCTTGCCAATCATCTAAGTTTTCACCTGGAACAACATCAATCTTAGGCTTCCCTTCATATTCTGTTAAAACTTCCTCCTCTGCTATCATCAAGAAGCTCTGAGGTTTTTGCATTCATGCCCTTTCATAAACTTCTCATCACAATAAAAACAAAGTCCTTTTTGGCTCATTTCCTCCCTCTGAGGGTAGGTCAATGGCCCGGGTTTACTGTTGATGGCCTCTGGAACCTTGCTAGACACTAGCATTGAGGTGGTATTACTGTTAGCATTAACAACAACATTTGAACTAGTGGCAGCCTTTGAAGTGAAGCCTGCAGAATTTCTAGACTTGTAAGAGCCTCCAACATAAGAATTCTTTCTTGGCTGATTACTTAAGGTTTGTTCATGAAACCTAGCCAACTTCAATGCCTGCTCCAAAGTAGTAGGCTCAAGCAATCTCAACATTACCTTGATTTCCACCTGTAATCCACCAATAAAATTTTCCATGAAGTACTCATTGGTGAGGCTTGGAATTTTCATCAGTAACTGCCCCCTACCCTTCTCAAATTTATCAAAGTAGGCTTCTAATGTAGTTGTTTGTTGCAGTTTTTTGAACTTATCAAAAACAAACTCTGTGTCAAGCTCTCCAAACCTAGCCAAAAAAGCTTGAGTAAACTGCCTCCAAGTGGAATTATTTCTCATGTTAGGAATTATGTTGATTCTTGATGATAACCAAATTAACTTAGTAAAATTTGTATAAGTGAAAATGTTAATTTCAACGGATAATAGGTTGTTATAGTATCCATTGAAAGGTAGCTTATCTCTTGATAAGTATAAATGTAACATACTCTTTCTTGTTCAAGTACCAGCAATTGAAATGTAATAGTGTAGGCTGAACAAGTTTTTTTATTGACTTACAAATAGATATGTAAAATAGAGAGGCTAACTGTAAATACTCTGTGCCTTGTAATTTTACATAAGTGAAATTGTATTTCAACGGATAATCATTCAGCTTTCAACGGATGCACCTAGGAAAGCTTCAACAGATGCAACCACAACACTTTCAACGGATGCACCTTGGAAAGCTTCAACAGATACAACCACAACACTTTCAACAGATGCTACATCATTAACCTCAACAGATACCACTTCAATTATTAACAGTTGAAATTGTGAAAGGGACAATTCTGATAAGTCACATGGGTTGATGGAACAGAAAGAGCATGGAAACCAGCATTTTGGGAAACCCTGAAGAAAAGGAAGCATCATTCTATTTCCATATGGTCAAAAGAGATGATTCTTCAAGGACAATTAGATAAAAGGCAAATCATTGCAAGGACCATTGAACTTAGAGTGAAAAAGCAACTTTTTGAACTTTACCTACTGTACACTTTTATGTAGTTCAATTAAGCTTGTAAACTTGGAGTATATAACCAAGTGTATCAATGTTTTTGTAGGCAAGAAATCAGATTTAGTTTTAAGAGCTTAAGCAACATTCCTTTGTATATTGTTGAAGCAAAAAAATTGTAACTGCAGCTGTGAGTTTATTCAAAAACTACACAGAGATTTCTTCAAATAAAATCTCAGGTGGAAAAATCAATCCACTAGAATTTTTAATTCTTGTGTTATTAGTTTTCTGCAATTTCACAATTCTGTTCTAAAGAATTGGAAATTTAAAGAATTGTATTCAACCCCCTCCCCCCCTTCTACAATCCTGTGATTTCATTGTTAGGGAATAACATCTCCCAATCATAAAAGATTTATACCAAGATCTTGGAGTGCCAGTAAGATGCATAGCAGCTATAGGAGCTCTTCTTTTGTCACTAACTTCAAAGATTGTGAAATATTCCTTACAATCTCTCAACCACTCCACAGTGTCACTGCCTTCCTTGAAGGTACGGAAACTTAGTTTAAGATGCTTCGAGCTCTGAGATTCTTTTCCATCAGACTTCCAGTTATGCTCCTCATATTCTTCATCTACAATCCTAAACACATGCGTCTGATCTGCCTTCCTTCTCTCAAAAGCAGCATGAATAGGATTTCTGAATACTCCTTTATCCTTAGCAACAACTGCAATTTATTCTTCTTCAATTAGAACCTCATCCACCGCCACTGGTTTCTTACTCATTATACTTTGCATTCCTAAAACTAACAGCTCAATTGTTTCTTGCAGTTTGTCAATCTTATCATATGTACCTTCCTTATTTCCTTCCACCTTTTGTTGTAGTGTCCTCAGTGTACCTTGCTGAGAAGTCTCAGCATTCTTAGCACCTCGAGTATTATAAGTCATATTCTCTTCTCTGTATCAATTACACAAACACCTGGTGTGCAAACACTTACACTACAACAATTTCACCAAATTTTCATTACTGTCACACCTCAGACTTCAATCTATATTTCTCACAACAGCAATGCACACAGTTCTTCACAATCACAATCTTATCTACTTCACAGATTCACAATTCTCCACAATCTACAAACAAAACAGTTCCAACTGATAAGCTTCTATGAACAATTTTAACCTAAAATTTTTGGAGTTTTCTTAATAGCAACTACTACTAAGACTAATTAGGTCTAAACACAACTGATTAAGCAGCAACAATACTTAACTCCACTGAATTCAACAGTAAGTCAACAGATCCGTAAGTAAATGAAGAACAGAGCACCTGAGATGAAAATTTACTAAAGTTCTGAACTTTAAGCTGCGATTACTGTGGTTCTAGACTCGCACCACTCGGAATAGAGTATACAACGCAATTGAAGCAGTCGTTGATCTCATTTTCAAGCTCTGATACCAATTTGTCATGGTTTGAATGACTTTTAAGTGTATTTTTGTATATTTTTGGTATTTTCTGGTAATTAAGTGCAAAAATTAAAGGATAGACAGCAGATAGAGGTAGTTTAGCAGAGAATAGAGAGAGATTAGAACATAATCAGAGAAGAACAGAGCAGAAATGAGGCAGAGAGACAAAGTTCAGAGAGATTTCTTTTAGAAACCCTAGAGAGAGAAAGTAAGGTTCAATTATAGAGACGGAAAGAGAGAGAGAGAGTGGTGGAAACATTTCCATTCATATATCAACATAATAAGAACACAGAACAGTTACAAGTATTTATAGGCACACACAAGTACTACAGTCCTGAACACAATGTAACTAACAGACATATAGGATATTAGACATATAGGACATTACCACACTACCCTTACTGTCCTTATACTACTAATATCAACACACAACTACCATGACACATCGAGTGAAGCTTAGGGACATTATTCCTAGATACTAGCTTATACCGGGTGCAATGCACGTGACAATTTTTCAACACTTGATATGTTTTTCATTTATTTATGTATACTATATTTATTAATGTATTTAATGTTTCGTAGAAAACTATATATATGCAATTCTAATTCTATGACTTAACTTATAAATCATAACTCTGTATACTATAGTATCTAACTTATATAGCATTCTATATATGTAACACATAACAGATATGTGTTACATGGGCACACTTACACGTAGCAAGATATAATGTCTTTAAATATAAAGTGTTATAAAGCTCTCCAATTTACAAAGCATAGTATATTTACAATTACCTTTTACTAGCCATTTTTATCTATATCAGTTGGCATTAAATCCAAGAGAGTGTTCTACTATTAAGGTCGTTCTCGATAGAATTTCGAACGACAATGCTTAAGCTTAACCAAAGATCCAAAAATATCAACAACACAACTTCCTCTGTACCCTATAAAATACCTCAATACAAATAAATAAAAATTATTAAAACTTAGAGAGCCCTACTAACAGTTTTTGTTGGCAAACCAAGCTGCACTGAACGTGTTGAAGCTTATGTGTGCTTGCAAACAGGCTCACCTGCAATACATTTAAGAAAGTACTTTATAGGCAAATATATAGACAGCCAAATGTGTAGCCACCTCTTGTTTACAAAACATTTGATACAACTATGGCCTGTAAACAAAAATGTATGGAACAAGCTCCATCACAGTAATGCAGAGAAAGTCAACAGTTTTCATTTTTGATTGAAGACGGAAACAAACTACTTAGCTGATGATGAAGGCAGGCAACAAAATTGTTCTATTCAAATGGTAATCACATAGTCTCAACTGTAGACAGAATAACTCTCAAATTATTTTTAGAACTGAAATGTTGACTCCATAAGCATATTTACTACAATCTATGTCCTCTGGGGCTCTCAGAATCAAGTCTAAAGCTTCACCAAATACTTGCTGTTCCTCTTCAAAATCACACTTCAATAAATCACCTTACTTAATATCTTCAGCTGAGTTCTCCTCAATTTTACTAATGGCAAGAAAGACCCCTTTCATTAAAACCCTGACTTGGGGAGACGCAACTCTGGTACCGGGAAGAACTTGAGAGATGTCTGGCCTTCCTCAAACCTATTGTTCCATACATCCAAAATACCGGTATATGTTCTGGCATTACGAAGCCCTAAATCACTGAAAAAGACCTTATTTTGTCTTCTTGAATCAGTAATTACAAAACTGTCAACCATTGGTTGAAAAACGCTATAAATTACCCCACAAATTTGGGTACACAATGCGCCTGTAAATCTCCCCATTTACTGGAGCTTTTGTTTTTTGACTAGCAGCACTAGCAGTAGCACTAACACTAGCACTGGCAGAAGAGAGTTAAGAAATAGAACATATACAAATATTATATCGGAACACAGCCTTCCACTGGAGATCTCTGTCTTCGTCTTCAATGAGTTCAAGGTGGAGGGATCGAATCCTCTGGAAGCTCCTAAGGGCTTGGAAGACATAGATAACTTGGGCTTGGAAAAATTCAAAGAGGAATTTCTCCTTTTCTTCGGGGATAGAGCGGGTAACCGAGAAAATGTGACGAATTAACATAGCAAAACGCTTTGAGACAAGCATGCACTGGCGTCGCAACTAAGCATTGACAAAATTAAAATTAAGATATCATCAGTAACTTGAGGAAACAAATCCTCATTTGCAAAATATTCCAAAAAATTTCCTTGCTTATTCATAAGCCTATGAAAAGAAACAAATGCCGAACTGGTTTTGCCTATGCTCCAGCACTGAGTAGTTTTAAGATCTAATATGGGGTTATTTTGGGTCTTGACTTTTACTATTAAGACCTCGAGTAGCATTTTAGATATTAAGAAAGTTTTTGAAACCAATTATTTGCGGTGATATTAAATTATATCCTATATATAATTGGTATAAGGGAGTTTAGGTGGTTTGGTCGTCAGGGCTAAAACAGTAAATTAGTAATTATTATTATTATTATTGTGAAAAAAGGAAAAATGTAGATATACTCCAAATACAAGCAGATAAGCTCTCAGTTAGTAATGAACTACTACTATATATCATTTTATTAAAAAGGAACGTGTAGTATCTAAATATTTTAGAGTGAAAAAAATTAAAAATTTTAAATTCAGTGATTTCAAATTCAAAGGAATAAAGATTTCATCAATAATATACAAAACTATTTTAATAAAAAATGAATACTAATCAATTTTATAATAATATTTCAACTAAAAAGTAGTACTTGGGAAATCTACAACAAGGATATATGGTATAAATTTAATATTGATGATCTAATATACAAAATCAATTAAAATGAAATTAAAAAAAAAACTAAATATACTAAAATATAAACAAAGTGAGTTAAGTTCTATGGAGACCATCTTTTTTGTGGAGACCTGGAGATCACATACGTTCTTCAATCTAAATTTAGAAAAATATAATATTTTATAAATTATGTTCTAAGAAAATAACTATTTTCATTTAAAATCTTTAAAATTATATATGTTTTGCAACTAAAATATATCAAAACATATTGTTCTGCAAAACATATTCGGTTTGCAGAACATTCCTATTTAGTTTGCAGAACTTACATGATTTTCAAAATTTTCAATGAAATAGTGATTTTCATAGAATATACTTTGCAAAATAGTACGTTTTGCAAATTTTTGATTACAAAATATGATCTATTTTGTCAAATTTAGATTGCAGAACGTATGTGATCTCCAGGTATTCACAAAATAGATGATCTCCATAGAATTTAACTATAAACAAAGTTAAAAAAAATATAAAAATAATTATAAAAATTCCCGTGCTTTGCACGGGTATAATGCTAGTTAGGAAAAATTAGTCAAAACAATTTCCAGATTTGTATTCATTCCATTTGATTCTACTATCTTAAATCTAACCGGATTATATTTACTATTTGATGAAAACACTTGATAACACAACTTTCGAACTCAAGTAGTATACAATTATTGTTTATAGCCCGGTGATTGACCCAAACTCCCATTTGAAAGGTGTCAATCCAATTATAACTACAAAAGTTGAAATTTGAGGTAATAACATGAATTTGGTTTTATACGATATCATTTAGGTTCACACTCACAAACGAGCCAAATTTGAAGAAGTTTACTAATCCAATTCAGAGAAGTTCAAGATTTTCTTGTTTTTACCGAGTGTAACTCCAAAACGTCCATTTTTCTCAACATAATGGCAATATGGCGTCTGTAACCATGTATATTTTCAAATGTTCACATACACCGCCCAAGGGGAAAAAAGTCAAATTTCACTCTACAATATTATCTTTTTCTATATCTCAATGGTAAAGATTTAATTTTATAAGCATAATATATAATGATCCCACATCAATATGTTAGATGAAAATTTTAATATGCATTTATACTGTATGAGTAAGGTATCATGGAGAACCACTTTAGATGGAGAGTGAAGAACAAAAATCTAGTCATGCAGAAATTGTCATTTTGTTCGACGAAAATGAAGGTCTTCTCTATGAATAACACTGTCTGAAGGTGTTCGTTAAGAATGATGTGACCCCAAAAAACTGTTTTTCGAGAATAACACTTCCCGACAAAAATAATAATAATTCCAACAAATTATAGTAACAAATTTGGCTAACACAACATGGAATATGGTGCATAACATCTTCACTTCTCCAATTGAAAGTTCTCATTAGAGATTCTAAATAATAAAATAAACCAAAATTGTATAACAATCTAGATTATGATTTATAAAATAAATCACAATAATAATGGATTATATAACACAAAGTTATAAATTATAATACCAATACAATCAGCACTCTCGTGAAACAGATATAACAAAGTCATAAAAGTGAAAAAACCCTACTAACAGTTTTATTGGAGAGCCAAGCTGAACTAAACCTGTTGGAGCTCGTATGTCCTCGCACACAGGCTCACCAACAATACATTGAAGCAAGTATGTTAAGGATGCTTTCATCGGACAGAAATATAGCAGGAGAGGGAACTGAGGGACTGATTTAAAAAACATTATTATATTTTAAGTATTATTTAAATAAGTCTCAGTTGTGAGAAATCTTCTGTTAAGGAGATAAATTAGTAGTAGTTTTGTTTTCATTATTTAGAATTATTGAACTTATCTCTCAGGTGGTTAGCATTATCTTGTAGCTCCTATCTTGTGGTCTTTTTATCAGCTTGTTTCCTAGCCTTCTATATATAGGGGGAAAGAGTATTAAATAAAATCATGGAATATGTTCAGAAGTAAAAGTAGGAAGAGTTCAGAGTCTCTTTTAAAATAAAAACTCTAGCAGTAAAGATAGGTTCTTCTAGGAAAGGAAGGAACTCATTTGGGGAACACTTTCCGACACATAGACCTGTAACAAGGTATGTATCCAGGGGCCATAACAACTTGGTATCAGAGCTCATGGGTGATTCTGAACATCAACTAGCAGCAACTGTACAAGAGCTTGATAGGCGTGTTAGTTCGGAAATTAAGGAGCTACGTGAAGGCATTTTAACAATTCAACGTTTGTTAGAACTGAAGTTGGGGAACAATGACAACGTGCAAGGAAAAAAATCTAGTTCTAGCAAAAGTTCTGAAGGGGGAGATCTTGTATACAAAGAAAGATCGGAGAATGCCGGACCAGAAGCAGCCACAAGTAGGCCCATTGTCCCACGATACTCCAAACTGGAATTTCCGACATACGATGGCACTGAAGATCCGTTAATTTGGTTGTACAGGTGTGAACAATTCTTTTACAACCAAAGGACAGAAAATAGTGATAAGGTGGGATTGGCGTCTTTCCATCTTGTTGGAGAAGCACAATTATCGTGCTACAAATTGGAACAAGAAGAGCCTGGAATGACATGGGAACAATTCAAATCATATTGTCTCCTCAGATTTGGACCTCCCCTTTGTGGAAATTCATTAGGTGAGTTGGTGAACTTAAAACAAACAGGGTCAGTTGAGCAGTACCAGAAGCAATTCCAAACACTTTTGGCAAGGGCTACATCAGTTAGGTCTGATCAACAAGTGGACCTCTTTACAGCGGGTCTTATTGAAGGGCTCCGAGTTGATGTTGAGATGCAAGGGCCTCCTAATCTTGTCACTGCCATGAATTTGGCAAGAGCATTTGAGAGGAAATCTTTGATTGCTAATACTGGAATGCGACGAACTACATCAACATGGAATCCAGCCAAGTCATCACTAGTTGTACCAACACCAGGAAGTCAAACTCAATCAAAATCTGCAACACATGTTGTATCACCAGCTGCATCTACGAGTAGTGTTAAGTCCCCTATTATTAAGCGGTTGTCAAGGGCTGAAATGGCTGAACGTCGCACTAAAGGCCTTTGTTATAATTTTGATGAATCTTATTCACCTGGCCATCGATGTAAGAGGATATTTTTGCCTGCTAGTGGACGATCAAGCGGATGAAAATGAGTTTGAAGATGACATTCCTCCGGAGATATCTCTGCATGCTATAACAGGAATAAAAAATTCTTAAACGATGCAACTGCGTATACTGGTGAATAGGCACCCTATGTTGGGATTAGTTGACACGGGAAGTACTCACAATTTCATTAGTGAGTCTGCAGCTATTTGGTTTGGACTAAAAATCGCACAACGTAGCAGGTTCCAAGTTGCAGTGGAAAATGGAGAAAAAGTAACAAGCTCGGGTATTTGTAAATTAGTTTAGTTACAAATTGAAAATGAGGTCTTTTATATTGATTTATTTATCATTCCGTTGGAGGGGTTTGATGTGGTATTGGGCGTAAAGTGGTTACAAACCTTATGACCAATATTGTGGGATTTTACGTCATTAACAATGCAGTTTACTTTGCAAGGACAGCTTGTTATTTGGCAGGGGAAAGTGGTTGAAAATACAGCAAGAGCTCATGTGCTTAAAGGAGAGGTGACCCAACAATCTTCATTGGAAAAGTTGTTGGCTGAATTTATAGATCTTTTTCAAGAACCTCAGGGACTTCCACCATCACGAGGTTGTGATCATCGTATCACATTAGTAACAGGGACTGAGCCAGTGGTGGTGCAACCATATCGCTATCCTCACCGACAGAAAGATGAGATAGAACGACAGTGCACAACCATGCTTGCTCAAGGTATTATTAGACCAAGTCGTTCACCATTCTCTTCTCCTGTATTATTAGTTCAGAAACATGATGGCTCATGGCGACTTTGTGTCGACTATCGTGAACTAAATGCAAGAACGATCAAAGATAAATTTCCAATTCCTGTAGTTGATGAGTTGTTGGATGAATTGCATGGATCTCGTTTCTATACAAAATTGGATCTCAGGTATGGATATCATCAAGTTCGCATGGATCCAAAAGATATTGAGAAAAACGGCTTTCAGAACTCATCATGGACACTTTGAGTTCCTTGTTGTTCCTTTCGGGCTCACAATGGACCATCGACATTTCAGTCACTTATGAATGAGGTATTCCAACCTTATTTAAGAAAATTTGTACTTGTCTTTTTTGATGATATATTAATATATAGCAGGACTTAGGTTGAACATATTCAGCACCTGAGATTAGTGTTTGTGGTCCTTCAGCAACATCAGTTGTTCTTAAAACGATCAAAGTGTTCATTTGGCGAGACTCAAGTCACATACTTGGGTCATGTCATTTGTGAAAAAGGAGTCTCAGCAGATGACAAAAAATTTCAGCTGTAACTGAATGGCCTGTACCCGGGTCAGCTAAGGCTTTAAGGGGTTTTCTCGGCCTATCCGGCTATTATCGTAAATTTGTGAAGGATTATGGTGTTTTAGCTGCACCTCTCACTAGTCTGCTAAAAAAGAATTCCTTCAACTGGACACCTATGGCTGAACAAGCTTTTCAGTCCTTAAAGCAAGCCCTATCTTCTGCTCCAGTTTTGTAATTACCAGATTTTGATGCAGACTTTGTTATAGAATGTGATGCATCTGGTGCTGGCATAGGAGTTGTACTGCAGCAACAAGGACACGCCATTGCCTTTTTCAGTCGTAAATTAGCTGAACGACATCTTAAACTACCTGCTTATAAGCGTAAATTAATTGGTTTAGCTCAAGTTGTCCAACATTGGCGTCCATACCTTTGGGGACGTCCATTTATCATAAAAACTGATCACTACAGTCTAAAATTTCTTTTGGAGCAGCGCTTAACGACCTCTCCACAACAACACTAGGTGAGTAAGCTGTTGGGTTTTGATCTCAAGGTAGAATACAAAGCTGGGGTACTAAATAAAGCTGCTGATGCTTTGTCTCGTCGTGACATTGAAAGTGGCAGCTTGTCTGCAATTTCTCAGCCTCAGATTTGTATTATGGATGATATTCGTGAAGAAATTTCTAAGAGTGATGTTTTGCAAAGCATTCTTCATAGAATTTCTACTGGTGAGGCAGTAAAAGATTGGACTACTCATGCTGGAATTCTTTTATACAAGGGTCGTGCTTACTTGTTGCCCACATCGCAATTAATTCCTACTATAATTTCATCAATACATGATTCGACTCATGAAGGAATTCAGAAGAGTGTGCATCGTATCAAGGCTGATTTTTACTGGAAGGGAATGAATGCCTCTATTGAAGACTTTGTTCGACATTGTATAGTATGCCAACAACATAAATGGGAAAACTTGCATCCTGCAGGTCTCTTATAGCCACTGCAAATTCCTGAACAGATATGGGCTGAAATTTCTATGGATTTTGTTGAGGGTTTGCCCACAGTAGGCGGGAAATCTGCCTTGTTTGTTGTTGTTGATCGGCTTTCAAAATATGCTCAAGTTTTCTTCACCAATATCTATTGGTTACATGGACTTCCGGAATCTATAGTTAGTGATCGTGATGTCATCTTCACAAGCACTTTTTGGCGTGAATTATTTCGTTTTTGTGGTACCAAACTCAAGTTTTCTTCTGCCTATCATCCCCAGACGGACGGGCAAATGGAAGTTGTTAATCGTACTATTGAAATGTACTTGCGTTGTTTTGTTGGGGATCAACCTCGTAAATGGGTTGAGTGGCTACCATGGGCAGAGTACTGTTACAATACATCTTTTCACACCTCCCTGGGCACCACTCCATTTCAGTTAGTTTATGGTCGACCACCTCCCAGACTTCTAAATTATGAGCCAAGAACAACTAAAGTGGAGGCTGTTGATCAAGCATTACAAACTAGAGATGAGGTCCTCTTAGCTACGCGGCAACGCTTACTTCAAGCTCAGGCAAGCATGAAAGCTTCATATGATTCCAATCATCGGGATTTAAGTTTCGAAGTAGGGAAATTTGTTTGGCTCAAACTACATCCTTATCGCCAACGCACCGTGGCAAAAAATGCACGAGGTAAGTTGTCTCCCAAATTCTATGGGCCATTCAAAATTTTACAGCGAGTGGGACAATTTGCTTATGCTTTAGAGCTTCCTCCAGATTGCAAAATTCATAATGTTTTTCACATCTCTAAGCTTAAAGTTTTTCATGGGGAACCTCATGACTCTCCACCCAGTTTACCTTCCATACTTGATGGGAAAACAGTTCCTCAGCCACTGTCCGTTTTACGATCCAAGATTAACCGCGACATTCTTGAGTTCTTAGTACAATGGAAGGGTCAGGCTGAGTTGGATGCTACATGGGAAGTGGCAACTACATTTCAGGAAGTTTATCCTCAATTTGAGCTTGCTTGAGGACAAGTTCATTCTGCAAGAAGGGAGTAATGTTAAGGATGCTTTCATCAGACAAAAATATAGCAGGAGAGGGAACTGAGGGACTGATTTAAAAAACATTATTATATTTTAAGTATTATTTAAATAAGTCTCAGTTGTGAGAAATCTTCTGTTAAGGAGATAAATTAGGAGTAGTATTGTTTTCATTATTTAGAATTATTGAACTTATCTCTCAGGTGGTTAGCATTATCTTATCAAGGTAGCTCATATCTTGTGGGAAGCACCTGCTTATCTTTTTATCAACTTGTTTCCTAGCCTTCTATATAGAGGGGGAAAGAGTATTAAATAAAATCATGGAATATTTTCAGAAGTAAAAGTAGGAAGAGTTCAGAGTCTCTTTTAAAATAAAAACTCTAGCAGTAAAGATAGGTTCTTCTAGGAAAGAAAGGAACTCATCTGGGGAACACTTTCCGACACATAGACCTGTAACAAGGTCTGTATCCAGGGGCCATAACAAAGTACTTCAATTCCAGATAGAGGACAATATAGGCAAACATAGAGAGAGCCAAATTTGTGGCCATTTTTTTTTGTAAATCATTAGATGGAATGAGCTCCATCAGAATATTCTATGGCCTCTGAAACAGAATGTTATATGGCCTCTGAGCAAAAATAGATGGAATGAGCTCCATCAGAATATTGCAAAGAAAGTCAAGGATTTTCATTCATGATTGAAGACGGAAACAATACCAGTGTGCTGATGAAGGCGGGCAACAGAATGTTCTATAAAATGTTAAATAAATACTTCTTGCTCACAAAAATAAGCCTGGGACGAGTATCACTAGACAGGCTAATAAACAATTATTGTCATAGCTAAACAATATTATAATTCATAATTACCTGGTTTTGCTTATTGGAAACATAATATATGAAACAGAATTATTCATTTTTCGCTAGAGGCATAAAGCCAAAAAGATGAGCTAGTAATATAATACATGGCTCAACTTAGAGGAGTTGACGCATTACATGAGTCAACTTATTGGAGTTGACGAATGAGACTTAAGGAGATAATAAAGCCATAAAGGTAATTACATAATTCAAAAAATGGATAACTAACTCTCAAATCATTTTTATGAGTGAAAAAATGGACTCCATAAATTTATTTAATATAATCATAATTTAATTTTTATGCGTGAATGCACACTATATTGTTTAATTTAATTTAATGTAGTTAAAATGCTTATGAATTAGCAACAGTAGCAGAAGAGAGTTTAGTAGTAGAATCAAACACAAGACATGCACATGTATAAGTCCGGATCCTCACGGCCTTCCGCTGGAGTTGAATTCTCTGCATTCCTCTTCAATGAATTTAAGGTGGAGGGATGGAATCTTGTGGAAGTTTCTAAGGGTTATAAAGGCATAGATAGCTTGAGCCAAGAAAATTTCGCATATTGATATCTACATATAAGCAGAGATTATAATAGAAAGAAACCCAAGAAATGAAGGGAGAGTAGGGAAAAGTAAGTCAGGGAGGTAACTAAAGAGAGAAGCCACATGAATGGGATTTTTATCATTGTTTTTCAAGAGATTTTGCAGGAGGAGGTTGTGGAAGACAAACTGAACAGGGTACTTGTTGTAAGTGGGTGGTGGAAAAGCTATTTTCAGAGATTGACACCTAATTTTACTGGATGTGCATCTAATTTTGACATTTTTCTAGTACGCGGCCAGATTATATATATCATATAATTTTTGTAAATTTTAAATTTTAAATATTAGACCTAAATACTATTTTGTTTATTAGTTGTCTACTGACCTTTTCTAATAATAAATGTACGACTACATCACAAAAATTTTGATTGGGATGAGTATAACATGACAAACTAGTTAATAACTATTACGCATAATGTGCCATGGGTAATCAATATCACAACAACCTACTTCAGCCTATCGAAAACATAATATCGAAAACATAATATATGAAACTGAAATATGCATCATGTGCTACTACAAGCACAGAGCCCAAAGATGAGCCAATAATATCATACAAGGCTCAACTTAGAGTTGAAGCATGAAAATCCAGGCGATTCAAAAGGTAAGCGCATAGTTCAAATGTAGATAAAGAACTCTCAAATTATTCTTACATGTGAAACATGGAATCCATGAGCATACCGACCACGAACTACAAATCTGTCCTCGGGAGTTCCCAGAATCAAATTTAAAGCTTCACCGAACACGTTCTCTTCCGGTCCGAAATTACAGTTCAGCAGATCATCATACTTATCATCTTCAGCTGAATGCTCTCTGACCTTATTAATGGCAAGGTAGACCCCTTTCATCAGAAACCCTGACTTGGGGAGACGCAACTCTGGTACCTCAATGAACTTAAAACTTGTTCGCCCTCCCTCAAACCTACTGTTACAAAAATCCAAAGGATTGGTACATGTTCTGGTATCATGAAGGAAATAAACCTTGCCTTGTCTTTTCGAATCAGTAATTACAACACTCTCAACCATTGGTTGCCCACCTAAAAGACTACACCACACATCTGGGTCCACGATGAGCCTGAAAATTGTCCCAATTACTGTATTTTTTATTGTTTGACTACCAGCAGCAATGGCACTAGCACCAGCAGAAGAGAGTTTGGTAATAGAATTGTATGCAAGACACGCACATGTATAAGTATTGGATCTAAACACGGCCTTCCACTGGAGAATAGATTCTCTGCATTCCTCTTCAACGAATTCAAGGTGGACGGATCGAATATTCGAGAAGCTTCTAAGGGCTTTGTCGACATAGGTAACTTTACCCTTGAAAAATTCAAATTGGGATCTGTATTCTGTTAGGGGGATGGAGAGGGTGCCCGAGGAAATGAGAGGAATTAACAAAGCAAAACGCTTTGAGATAAGCATGCACTGGCACAAAAATTTGAGGTCACCACTTACCATTAACAAGATTAAAATCAATAGATCGTCAGTAAGTCGGGGAAACAAATCTTCATTCGCAAAATCTTCGAAATTGTTTCCATGCCTATCCATGAGTATGAAAAGAAAGAAACGCCGAACTGATTTTGGTTATGCTGCGGCGCTAGGTAGTTTCAAGATATAATTTAGGGTTTTTTTGGGCCTTAAATATAACTCACAAAACCCGAGTTATGTAAAGAGGACATTAAAACCAAATATTTACGGTAATTTTAAATTGTGAAATAATAGTCGAAACAACTTCCAATTTTATATTAGCTCCATTTAATACTATTATCTCAAATCTAACCAGATGAATTTGTCAGAAACAAAAAATCTAATAGGATTAGATTTAATATTTGACTTTGTTGAAATCTATACTATATTATTAAAGATGAAACATTAAAAGTTTTGGTTGGTCGGTCGTTATTTGGGTCGGACCTATCTATAATTTGGGTTGGGTCTATCTATAACCAATTTATTTATAACCAATTACTTTTTCCAGCTAAAACACATTACCTATTTTATATATTTTTCTAACCAAAACAACTCATCTTCTAAAAATAAAATAGGTAACATATATATACAATGGTAATATTATTACATATTTATAACCGATTACCTTTTTCAGCTAAAACACATTATTTGTTTTACATTTTCTAACTAAAACAACTCATCTTCTAAACATAACACATGGAAAATAAATATGTAATGGTTATTGTTATATATAATTATTAATAAATATCCACTTACCCTTTTCAGCTAAACACATAACCTTTTTTATTTTTTTCTAACTTAAACAACTAATTTTCTAAAAGTAACACGAGCAACATATATATAAAAAGGTAATATAATTTTATATTTTCTAATTTTCTAAAAGTAAAACGGGCAACAAATATATATATATATATATATATATATATTATAAATGTAATATAATTTTATATAATTATTAATAAGTAACTAACTATTTTTTTAAAGACATTGTCTATTTTATATTTTTAACTAACATCGGTTTATCTCCTGTGGAAAGCCCCAATTCTTTTCTTTTTTTTAGTTTGTTTTTAATAATCTTCTTTTTTGGGTAAGATTTTCTACCCATTTAGTTTGTTTTGGTTTATTTTTTTAGATCTAAATCTTTGTAGCTTTCGGTTTTCTTTCTTCTTCGATTCAAGCGGGGTTTATTGAATTCGAGAGTGGATCGATTATCTCTTATCGTGTGTTCGTTTTTTCAGATCTAAGATCTTTTCATTTGGATTTTTAGTTTGCAATTTCAGTATTGTTTTTCTCTCCATTGTGAATGGGTGCTGTTTTCTCTCCTTTGTCCTTTGTTGTGAGTGCTTGTTGTGAGTGCTGGTTTTGATTTAGTGATAAAAATTTGTATGGAATTGCAATCATGGTCGATAGCTCAAACAGGTTACGATGAAGCGGGTGAAGTGAGTAAAGCGGGTATATGTAAATACATCATCTTCAACAAATTGCTAGACGATCTCTTCACGAGGATAGGCAATTGTTTCTATTTTATGTTTGTTCGACTCGACTATCTTTGTAGATGCCGTATGGCTTTTTATTAATAAATTGATTTCATTGTTTTTAAAAAAAACTAAAACAACTCATTTCGAATTAAAAATAACACGGACAAAATATAGATATAATGACAATATTATTATATTAAACTTAAAAAATCCATGTTTAAGATAATTTTTTATAACATACAATTTAAATAAGATAATTAATAAAAAAATAAAAGTAATAGCATACGTTAGAAGAAACTCGGTAAATTACAAAGCACATATTTTGTTATTTGCACTTTAGTCAATTATAGATTTTTTAAGAGCAAATAAATACAAACCGTTAGATCTATTATTTAAAAATATTTTATATTTTTATATCTAAAATACTACTAAAGATTCCGTCAAAAATTTATTAAATTAAAATATTTATATTATTAGATACATAAATCCAATTTATTATATATATAGATATATATATTAAAATTTCATCAAATAATATATAATTACAAAAAACTAAATAAAAATAATAAAATATTAAAGAAAACCGTGCATCGCACGGGATATAACTAGTATAATGTGTGTGTTTGGGGTATTACAAAAAAGTTAACTTATAGCTTAAAATGAGTAAGTGTCATATAAGTGATAAGTTGATGAATTCTTATAAGTTATAAGGGTGTTTGGATAAATTTACTTATAAGTTAGTGAAGAATTTGCTAAATTAAATTTGAAAAAATAATTTTTAAATACAATGATTTCAACACTTGTATTTTAAATTAAAATATATTTAAAAACACAAATGTAAAAATATAAAATATTAGAAAAATAAAGAAATCAAAGAATAAGTTAATAAGTTAAGTAAAATGTTGGTGATTTCTAACATTCAACTTATCAACTTATAAGTTATAGGTTATCAAATAAGCTGAGTACACAAACACCCCTCATAAGCTCTTATCAACTTATAATGCATAAGCTATGCTTGCCAAACAGGCCCAATATAAGATGCATTTGGGGCCTTCCTCAAACACCTTAAGATTTTAGAGCGATTGGTTACTTAACTTGGTATCAGAGCTCCGGTCGGCGGGGGTCTCAAGTTCGACTCCCTCCCACCCCCAATATTCTCACAATTATTTGAAGACGAAGGGGGAGTGCTGAAATATAATATAAGATCCATTTGGGGTCTTCCTCTAACACCTTAAGATTTAGAGCGATTGGTTACTTAACATAAACCCTTAATAACACACCCTTCCAACTCAAGTAACATAAAATTATTGGTTGTCACCTGTGGCGATTGGATTAACCTCCAATTTTTGAAGGTGTCAATCCAATTACAACCACAAAAAGTAGTATTTGTCTCATACGGGGCTAGTTAGGTACGTCACAAACGAACCCAATTTAAGGAAGTTTACTTGTGCAACTCAGATAAGTTTGGGAGTATCCAAATTTTGACCAAGTTTGGCTCAAAACTAGTCGTTGTCACCACAGTCCACGCTGCTAAATGCGCTAAATGTTTATGTACAACACCCGTGTGGAAAAGAGTTTTTAACGTTCACTATATAAAATTTATCTACTATTCCAATTCAAAATAATATTGTAAACAAATTTATATTAAATTTTAGAGAAATCACTTCTTTAACAATATTATTTTAAACTATATATTCAATGCTTAAAATGTATTGTCCTATGAGGTTTAGAAATTAAGGGTCCCACATCAATATGTTAGATATAACTTTGTGAATGCATTACATTATACAAGTAAGGTTCCATGAATAATCAAGAGATGTTGAGAACAAAGATCTTGTCATGCAAAATCCTCACCTTGTCCAACGAAAAAATAACATTGTCTAAAGATATAAAGGTGATCATTTAAGGATAACAACGCGATTTCCGTAAGAAGGCCATAGCCAACCTCAGCGAAAGAGTTTAATAACACCTTCTGACCAAAACATATAATTAGGATGAAAATTCTAGTAAAAAATTATGGTATGACATCTTCATTTCGCCGATTAATAGAAATTCTCATCAGAATGTTTGTCTAAATACATATAAATACATTTATGTATAATAGTCCAAATAACAATACATAATATAAGCTATAATAATTCATTATATGATATACATATATTTCATGATACTTTATTTTCGGTCACAAAGTACATACATTATGTGTAATTATGTCTGTTTGTGTCCAAAACTCCAAAAAATGATGGTGCATAATTTCTCCAAAGAATGAAGGAGATGATATTGATAATATATATATGTATCTATAGATATGCAAGAGGTATGCCTGAACAAAAAAATGAACAAACGGGGGGGGGGGGGGGGGGGAGTTCTATATTATAGGCCCGTATAGATATGCAAGAGGTATGCCTGAACAAAAAAATGAACAAACGGGGGGGGGGGGGGAGTTCTATATGATAGGCCCGTATAGAGTCTTCTTCTACCAAGAATCATACTACTTTCTTTGTATACATATTTTTTGTATCCTGGTATATCTTCTTCTCTTTTTCTCTTCTATTGCTAGAGCTCTTATCAAGAATCAAAACACTTATAATATACAATCTATATTTCCTAGCCTTGTTATATATACTAGTGTATGCATGTGCATATTTATATATATACATAGGAGAGATATGGGGTTGATAAAAGGTTGTCGGCTAGAATGTGAAAAATAATAGGAAAAAGAAAGAAAAGAGAGAGCATAAATAAAAAAATAAATTAATAAACAAATAGAGGAAGATGAAAACAAGAGAACCAGATAACTAAAAAAATAGAGGAAGGAAGATGAAAACAAGGGAACTTGAAGAAACAAGAGAAGTTGTTTGGTGAAGTTACATGAGAGTCGTCTCTGAAATTGCAAAGTTGTTAGGGGAGCCAAATTTGTCATCTGGCACTCCGTCCAATAATCATAAAGTGCTCGGCTCATGTGAGATTCATGCACTAAGGCTCACATCATAGCAACCGCTTGACATGATTAACGGCCATAGGTCCCCGATAAAATCCTGATCGTTCATTTTGACGGATAAATAAAGTTATAGATGACGATTTTAATCCATAAACAATACAATAATTTTTTATTTCATAAATCACATAAGGGTTTACAACTATAACTATTAAAGAGGTTTATGAGTGCTTTGAAGGGGTAGCTAAAGTGTTGGTTGTCATAGCATGGTTCATTTTATCGAATCTACCTTTAAAAATTTTATTCTTGCACCTATAACAAAAGGACTTCAAAACTCGAGAAACAAAAAATCTCAAACTCCCAGACCAGTTGCGTCTTTGGAAACTACCTCTTTGTCTTGTAGTTATTGTAATTGTCAGTTTGCTTAACTGTTAGGAATGAAGATGATGGTGTACTGGAATACAAGGAAGAGTCTACTGCTACAAGAGTCTATGGTCGGAGTCTGTGAGCTGTCAGAGTCTGCAGTCTGTAAGAGTGTATAAGCAGCACTATGGATTATGGAAACTTCTGTTATTTTTCAAGACGAATCACAGGATAAGCTCAAATCATTATCAAAATCAGTAGAAGATATGATCTTATCAGAAAGTCTGAAAGTCTGTGGTATTGAAGCTGTCAACCTAAACAGATGGGACAGAATCCCATATATTATGTGATTGATTCATATGTTGTTTAGTTGATAGGACATTGTATAAATACTCTCATTCTACATTGTAATATGTGTGTGTGTCGAAACCTAGAGATTATATTAGGTTTTACATTGAGAGTTTGCTACTGTAACATAGTTTACAGAAAGTAGCTGCTAAGGATACTTGTACATCCTTGGTAGAGTTTGTAACCTTGATTATACAATATAAATCATTGTTGGAGCATCTTTGTTTGTGTTATTAAAATTCCGCATATTTCTTATTCTGTTCATTAAATAAGAAAACACAAAAATAGACATATTAGTACTACTTGTATTCAAACCCCCTTTCTACAAGTAGTTCTGGTTTAACATTAACCCATAGACCAAAGTCCAAACTAATATTGTGTACCAATATGAAAGACCCAAAAATGACCCATTCTCAAATACTTGTAATCCTAAATCCTAGGTCTGCAATCTTCCTAATATCTCTAAATTAGTAGGGACCTAAAACCAAACTCAAGCACAACATTATCTGAATGGATTTTATCCAAAATGTCTTAGGTCAAAAAATGGAGTTTATCCAAAATGTCAACATTATCTAAATGGAGTTCATCCAAAGCCGAAGTCAAAAAATGTCACTTTGACATAGGCTCTAGTGTTAACCTTTTACCTCTCGCATTTTACTTGGCTTAGGTGCCCCTCTTTGATTGGCAAATCGTTCTACCAAGGTACCAGAAGGTATTATTGAGTTTGTCATCATTAAAGTAGGTGAAATCAATTTCCCCGTTGATTTTATCGTTCTTGAAACGCCACTGTCTCTAGCACCAACGATCAAATCCATGTCATTCTTGGTCACCCACTCTTGCTACTTCAAATGCGATCATTAACTGACGAAATGGGTACATGGAAATATCTTTTAGAAATACGATTGCCAATTTAAATATCTTTAATTTCACTAATCATCATTTAGAATCACTAGATGAAGATACCCATGAGGTACGTGCTGATTTAACTTGTATAATAATTTTATCAATTTTTTATTTCATCTCATGCCTATGCATATAGTTAGACAATTCCGGGTCATTCTTGCATTAAGCAATTTCAGACAAGATATCAAACAAGTCAAGAGTTATTTCTGTAAAAAGTTTGGGTTCAAAGTAATGGAACCGATCCTACTCACCTTGAGACTGCGCTTGGAGTCTTGGACACTGTTTTCAGGCACTTTTATAATTTAAAGCTTGTTATTTGAACAAAACTAGGCTAGACTCAGATCAGACTCTTACTGCTGCGATTTAGATTTTGGTTAAATTGGACTGATCAAGACCTCTTTCAGCGTCAACCATATTCATACAACAACAGTCCAAAGCCCTCCTTCATGACTAGATGACTAGTTGGGCATGGAATGAAAATCTCAGCTGAGATCGGGCCAGTACCAGACTGCCGGTTTGACCTTTGAAGATATTGATCTAAAGCTAGAAAATTGATGAAGATGCACAATTATAGGTGAACTCATAAACAATCAAAATTCGACAACTCTGACTCTAATCGATATAAAATAACTTAGGTTATTTTTTCAAAAAAAATCAATTGAGGGTTGCACCATATTGTTAATATTACCTCCTTTACCGTTCAAACCACTAACAAAACCGATAAAATTCATTGATCAAAATCGAAAAAATCAGTCAACAAGAACCACAGATTAAATTACCTGGACACTCATATGCTATACAGAATGATGAATGGGGGATAATTTGCATCAGAATGATAAATAAATGAGATAATTTCCAAACAAGGTTTTAGCAAGTTTAACATGAAGTGATAAATAGAGGCGCATGAGTTTAAGGATGCAAGAAAACACAGACACACATAGCAATATTAAAAGAGAATAATAATAGAAACAAATTCAACAAAATTAAAAGGGCAAGGGGTACCTCGACGGTGGAGATTGGAGAGGAGAGAAGCCACGTAAAGAACTCCGGTGATCATCGTAGGAACTAAACCAAAGCTATATATATACACTTAAATAAAGAAAGGTTTTATTTGTAAATACATTTTAGTATGGCGTCTGAATCACCATAGATTTTTTTTTATTCAAATTCTAAACCATTTTTTATTAATAAATAAATTTATACTGTTATCTCAAATTGAATATTTAGTTGGTAAATGTATTAGATTATTTTGTGTAACCCGCTAAAATTTACTTATAAATTTACAATTGATTTTTTGTTTAAGGAGTAAGAATGAGTTCTAATCATCCATCATCAATCATCCATCCAATATATATAAGGAGGATACGCGGGAGATTAGGTGACGCCTCTAAATCATCAATATATATATAAAGGAGAATACGTGGGAGATTAGGTGTCGCCTCTAAAATAGTCTCAATCTATTTTTCTAATTTTCTAGAATTTTTAAGTACTAATAAATAAATAAAATAGCATTTAATATTTTAGAAGTAGAATATGTGTTCGAATCTATAGAGGAGAAGAGTTCCTTTAACATATTACAAATAGAATAGATGCTTGAATTAATAGAGAATAAGAGTTCGAATTTTTAAAGAAAAAGAGTTCGAAATAAAAAAAATATCATTAAACATATTAGAAGTAGAATAGGTGTTTGAATTTATAGAGAAAAAAAGTTCCGTTAACATATTAGAAATAGAATAGATGTTTGAATTAATAGAGAAGAAGAGTTCAAATTTTTAAAGAAGAAGAGTTCGAATTTATGAAAAAAAATAATAAATAGCAAGAATATGAATCTTATATAAGAAAATTTGAATCTTTATATAAGAAAATTTACGGGGCATAGATGCCCTCAGCCAAATATAAGCTTTTTCTAGCTTTTGTATTGATTTTATTCTGCTCGTTTTTGTCCATTATATGTAAATACATGCATATGTTGATTAATCCTATATGTTCTAAATTAACTTGATTTGTGTATTTATTTGTCAGGTTTCGACAAAATATTCATGCATCAGAATTCGAGGTATGCACTCAGAGAAGATCTCCTAGAATTTGCATGGTCATTATAGTGTAATCGATGTATCAAGGTTGTGCACGGGTCGGTTCGGCTCGGTTTTTAGCTAAAAGTGTTACTAAACCGTGTACTCCCTTCGTCCCACTCAAACTCGCTTATTTGACTTTTCTTGGTCAAACTGACTAAACTTTGACTAATTTTTGAAAGAAATTGACATACATTTTTATAAATCTAAAATTTGTATGCTGTAATAGATTATTTATATTTTCTAATGATATAATTTTCACTTGTTATATTTAACATATGATATAGGTAATTTAATTTACAAAATTGGTCAATTTGACCAAGAAAAGTCAAAGAAGCCAGTTTGAATGGGACGGAGGGAGTACTTCGGTTCGGTTCGGTTTGGTTTTTACATTAAAATCGTAACTGAACCGTCTCCAACGGTTTTCTTCGGTTCGGTTAACCATTTGTTAGTTTCGGGTTTTTTCGGTTTTTATATAATAAAAAAATATTACATGAATTTTATAATAAATCTTGAAAATATTTTAATACAAAAGAAAATAAATTATAATTTACAATGAAAATTTCTATTTTAAATTACCACCAGAAGGTTACTATGGACATTACTGATGAATAACACAATGATTCTATTAATGTTAACTAGCTTATAGCCCGTGCGATGCACGGTTACTTAAATTTTATTTATAATTATTCTGTTTATAATTATATTTTTATTACGATACAACACACGATTGTTTTTTTAATATTTATAATTATATTTATTTATGAATATTTTAATATTTAAAAGTTATTAGTTTACATGATTAAATTATTGTTAAAAAAGATTTAGTCAAAAATATTATAGTTAAAAATTTGATATTTATTACATTTTACACGCTCAATTTAATATTTGTTTATATTGAGTTATAAAAGTTAGATTTGGCCAATTTTACGGTTCACATGAAATTCACAAAATAATCTTTAATTTATTTGTGGTTTAATAGTTTTTTCTTTCAATTAAAAACTATTAGAAAACTAAAAAGAGAATAAAGTGATGAAATTTAATGTTGAGAATTCTATTCGATTTAGGAAATCTACTTAACTTATATGTAGTTTAGATTATTAGAAGTGACGATCAAAATTCTGTATAAAATTCATTTTTTTTATAGTATATCTCGAAAATATATATGTTATTATATTAAAGACTAAATAATGAAAGTTTTCTTATAAGTGTGGTCGCTTTGTTTGATCACTCAATACATAATCGTTAGATCTTTCAAATTAAATTTTTGAGAAACGTTACATATAACAGTAAAATTATCATGTAGAATGATCTAAGATTTGAATCTACCAATAACATATTAAAATTTTCAGGTTTTTTTTTGAAAAAAAAAAGAATTTTTTTTCATTTTTTCCTTTCAGACATAGGTTATTTGATAATATTTTTTGTAAAGTACGATTTTTCAGAAAAGTACTATACTAATTGATTAACAAACTTTTAAAGTTTCGAATTTAATAATTTACAATGTATATATGTTAAAAAAGTTAGGTCTGTTCTGTAGCTGAGTCTACAATTTCAAAATACGGTTTTTTTAATATGAATATAGTCCTGCTAACAATGAAATTAGGTCTCTATGAGTGCTTATAAAACAAAATCACCATTTGCGTATAATTTATTATTTAATAATAAATTATATTTGATTAGTTATGATCTATAACTTAATAAAATAGGATAAAAAATATGCACAATTTTATAAAATTTTATCATCGTATTATTATATTCTTTGTTGATTTGAATTTTTCTTAGATTCATTTTAATTTTTGAACATCGATTTCTAAATTTAAAATAGTTAGAAAAAAGTAATTAAATTGGCGTTAAAATAATGATGACATAATAATCATTATTAGAATTTAAATACTAACTTTACTGATTTGGGCTTTATCTTGTGTTTTAAAAATCAGATTTTGACGATTTTACACCATAATTAAATTATTTTTAATTAAAAGTTGGTTTAACAATTTTTATCTAACTGGAATTGTCCATGGAAGAGAAAAGAAAGTCACAATTTTTTTACATGGAGAATTCTATTCAATATAGAAAACTTATTTATATTTGGTACATTTGGTTTAAATTATCAAAATACACTTTTTAGAATTTAAATATAATCCTATTATAAATAAAATACACTTTTTTAATATTTGATCAAACGATTTTCATTTATCTAGTTAAGATCTAATAGTCCTTATTAATTTGGTTGTCACGATTTGGATAAATCACTATTATGCTTATTATATAAAAGAGTTTAATATAATAAGGATATCAAGTACATACTGATATAAATATCTTACTAACTGCTTTTATTTTTAATGTTTCGGTTTTATTTATAGTGTATATAAAATTTTAAAATACATTATTACTTTAAAATTATTAAACAGAATAAAAATTATGTTATGATTATATAAAATTTTACTCTCATATTATTATAGTCTTTATCGATTTGAATTTGTTCTTAATTTATTTTAATACTTTATTGAAAGAAAGATAAAATTTCTATATTTAAAAGAATTAGTGGAAAAATAAATAAATTGGTGCTACAATTATAAAAAAATATTTATTAAAATTTAGATACTTAATTTACTATTTGGGTTCTATCCTGAGTTTTAGAAATTGAATTTTGACGATTTTACAACCCATGTGAAACTAACGAAATTATCTTTAATTTAATGATGATTTAATAATTATTATCTAACTTGACCAGTTGACCTACCCATAAACCGAAAAGAAAATATGGTTAAGTATTATATTCAAAATTATTGTTTATGAATATGAAACCCTCAATATTTTAATAATATTTTGATATTATCCCTTTATGTTTGTTATATGTAAAATAATATAATTATAATTTGGATTAATCAAATTGTTATGTTCCTTCAGAAAAAAATGTTTAAATTTATTCATGTACATGAGTTCACCTAAATCTCCTATAACACAGGGTCCACATGTATCATTGTTATATGATATACATGAGCATTATATTGATAATTTTAATATTGTAATCGATATGAATTGTTATATGATATTTGGTTTAACAATTATTATCTAACTCGAACTATACATAAATTAAAGAGAAAAGATATTTAAGAATTTTTACATAGAAAAATTTTAAATTATCAAAATACACTTTTTAGTATTTAAATATAATTCTATTATTAATCAGATACACTTTTTAATATTAGATCTAACAATTCTCATCGATCTATTTAAGATCTAACTGTAATAATTAATTTGGTCGTATAGTGGTCGTACACGGACCAGATCGATTTTAATTTTTTCGTAAATTGATTTTAATATTTTATTGAAATAAACATAGAATTTATAAATTTAAAAGAATTAGGAAAAAAATTAAACTGGTGCTACAATAATAAAAAAAAATTATTAAAATTTAGATAATCACTTTACTGTTTGGGCTCTATCTTGAGTTTTAGACAACAGATTTTAACAATTTTACAGCACACACGAAACTAACAAAATTATCTTTAATTTAATGATGGTTTAATAATTATTATCTAACTGAAACTATCCATAAACTAAAGAGAAAATATAATTACGATTTTTTACATAAAGATTTCTATTCAATATAGAAAACCTATTTATAATTGGTTTAAATTTAAAAAAAATTATTAAAATTTAGATAATCACTTTACTGTTTGGGCTCTATCTTGAGTTTTAGACAACAAATTTTAACAATTTTACTGCCCACGTGAAGCTAACAAAATTATCTTTAATTTAATGATGGTTTAATAATTATTATCTAACTGGAACTATCCATAAACTAAAGAGAAAAAATAATTACGATTTTTTACATAAAGATTTCTATTTAATATAGAAAACCTATTTATAATTGGTTTAAATCATCAAAATACATCTTTTAGTATTTAAATACTATCATATTATTAATCAAATACAATTTTTAATATTATATCTAACGGTCCTCATCTATTTGAATATTTATAGTTTTATAATCCAACGGATCATATATACTTTTGGTAGTACAGTGACCAACCAAAGTTTTGGATAAGATCTCCCTTACGCTTATTATATATAAGGAGTTAATGTGAAGGTGAAATCCTAAAATGTGTATACAATTTATAAAAACTGAATTCTAAATTAATTATAAGAAAACAATTACAACAATGTTAGTATATATAATATGAACAACAAAGAATAAATGAATGTGTCAACAATTTTAATATGAATATAATACATTGTATAGTAAATAATTTATTATAAATAATTATTTATGTATAAATATAATATTATATTAGAGGTTCGGTTTTTCGGTTCGATTTTAGAGGTAAAACCGTTACCAAACCGTTATATCGGTTCGGTTCGGTTACGATTTTTTCAGTTTTTATCGGTTACGGTTTTTTTCGGTTTGATTTTTCGGTTTTTCGGTTTTTTTTGCTCACACCTAAATGTATGTTTTCGTAAATTTGATTTATGTATGTATTTATTTACGTAGCCACGGAGAACATATACATATTTAATAAACAACCCTACACCATTGTTTCATCATTTTAAATAAAGAATCTTTTTTTGTTATTATTTAATCTTAAATTTGTGGGTATTACTTTTACCAGGTACGTCTTTCGGTGAAACCAAAGGGCTAATACACTAATATGTCTCTCTATGATGTGATTTACTTTCGTGTTCGTTTCAATTTATTTTTTTAATTTTTTAAAATTTTAAATATTATTGAATAAAAAAATATTTTTCTAACATATTAGAATTAGAATATATGTTTAAATTTGAGGAGGAAAAGAGTTCGGATTTATAGAGGATTTATAGAGAAGACATATAAATAAAAGTTATATTTGAAGTTGGAAAGGTGTTCGAATTTATAAAGGAAAATAATTTGAATTTATATGTACGACATAGAATTATAAGTTTTATTAGAAGTACAATAAATTTTCGAATTTATGGGGTAGAAGAGTTCGAATTTATAAGAAATAAATACAATTAAAAGTTTTAGTGAAAGTAAAATAGATGTTTGTAAGACATAGTTAAAAGTTATATTGGAAGTAAAATATGTGTTTTTTCAACAAGAGAGCGGCTCATTAGAAAAGAGTATATTAACGTATCATTACAATTTTTATCTCTCTCTCCTCTCTCTTTCAAAAGAGCCGCCGCCGCCCTTCTTTCTTCTTTTTTAACATAGCCGACGATGCTTCCACCGGTTTCACTCCGGTGGAAAACCCTAATTTTTTTCTTTCTTTTAGTTTATTTCTTATTTTCTTCAATAAATTGAACGATAATGTTTTCTACCCATTTAGTTTGTTTGGTTTATTTTTTTAGATCTAAATTTTTGGAGCTTTTGGTTTTGTTCTTTTTCGATTCAAGTGGGATTTTGGATTCGAGAATGGACCGATTATCCCTTATTGTGGTTTCGTTTTTTCAGATCTAAGTTCTTTTAATTTGGTTTTTAGTTTGCAATTTCGGTTTGTTTTTCTCTCCGTGATGAGAGGGTGTTGTTTTCTCTCGTTTATTATGAGTGCTGGTTTTGATTTAGTGATAAAAGTTTGTATGAAATTGCAATTATGGTCGATAGCTCAAACAAGTTGCGGTGAAATAAGTTGCGATGAAGCGGGTACATGTAAATATATCATTTTCAACATATCGTTTGACTATCTCTTCAGGAGGATAGACGATTGTTTCTATTTTATATTTGTTCGACTCGACTATCTTTGTAGATGTCGTATGGTTTTTCATTATTGAATTAATTCCATTGTTCTTCAAAAAAAAAAACAGGAAAATTAATAAATAAAACAAGTATTCAATATGTTAAACTTGGGATTTAGATCTTAAAGAGGGAAATGTGTTTAACAAGAGGACCTTTGAATGAATAATTGTTTTAATTTTATTGGAAGTAGAATAAGTGTTTGTAAGTTATAATTAAAAATTATACTGGGAGTAAAATATAAGTGCGAATTTATATCAGTGTTTTTTAAACAAGAGAACGGCTTCATTATAAAAGAGTATGTTAACATAAATATTAATATAATATGATAAGTATTCAATATATTAAATTTGAGATTCCAATCTTAACAACAAAAACGTGTTTCACGGAAAAACGACTTATTAGGCAGGAACGAGTAATTATTGTAATTTAATTGATAGAATTTTTAAAAGAAAATTATAACGTCGGTGTGAAGCGCGGCTTTATCACCTAGTTAATTTATAAGTTAAAGTACGTACTTCTTATAGTTACTTATCTTCTTCTATATATTAAAATCCAACCAAGGGCAAAATATGCCAATAAAATGGCTGTGAAATTACAGCTTTACCCTTATTTATCATATAATTACAAAAATGTCACCCCTCTATAGTTTATGCAAAAATTATATGAAATTTTGTTGCTTTCAGGATTCGAACACAAACCTTCCACTTACAAATAAAGTATCATAACCATTGTGCTACATCAATTTTTGAGTTAACTTTAAAAATCTTATTAGATAAGCTGCAGGTTCCCTTATAATCCTATTTTCTCTTTTTTACTTTACTCTTTGATTAAATATATTGTTTGTTTATATTTCTTATAAAAAAGAAATTCTAAATTATTCATAAATATAACCAAATTCAAATTGGGAAAATATGAATTTGTTAAAATTCGTCTCTATGTATATATTAGATTATTGGATAATAATAGGATAATATTTTAAGAAAGATAAATATTTCATTTACGTGTGGTTATAATTGCATCATATAATTTTTAGATATATAAATTTAAAGTTAAGTTAAAAAATAATTCTACATCATAATATAAAATATGTTTCAATTTACTTAATTTCTAAACTAGGCTGTTAGATAATATGTGTAATGAATAATAGACTTAAAATAGATAGTTGAATTTAAAATTATCTAAATACGAAAAAATATATATATACATGGAAAAAAAAAGAGCAGGACAATCTAAATGTATAATTTTACATACATAACCAATTTTTTAAAAAATCTACTTTTATATATTAAAACATCATCAGAGGCAAAAAGAACCCAAAAAGTGTTCATGAAATTACAACTTTACCCTCGTATTTTTAAAATTACAAACATGTCACCCCTTTATTACTGAAGATAGAAAATGTCAAATTTGTGTGTAAACATCGAGAATCGAAATGATGGCCTCATCGTAACAGTTTCATGTCATAATCGAGTGTCCTACATTGAGTTTTGAGTTTATTTTAAAATTATTATTAGATAAAGTATATTCGCTCATCATATTATCTTTTATTATTTCAACTTTTGAGTAAATAATATGTTGTTTTATATTATTTATACAACATGCTTATTCAATTTTTTAATAAAAAAATGTTAGTTTATATTATTATATAGCTCCATTTTTTTTAAGTTTTCGTAGTTTTAATATATAATTATGTATTTCTTTACAAATTTTATTATTTTACTTTCTGTGCGCTAGGCTTTTTTCTCCCGATTCACCCTTAATGTTTTTGATTAAATGTTAATTGTTATACGATTTATATTTTTATACAATATTATGTCACTTATTAGCTTTATACGAATAATTCAAGTATTGATAAATCTATAATCAAAATTTGATCTAAAATAAGTAACATATTATACGTAACTTTTATATTTTAGAATTATACAAGGGACTGTAAAAAATGGGAATCATAGTTAGGGGTGTTGATGGGTTAGGTTGTCGGGGGTTGGAAGCATTTTTGCAACCCAGTCTAATTAAATAAGTTTGAAATTTTTTAATTTAACTTACAAAAAATTAATTCATGACACAACCGTACTTATCATCCTTAAGTTTGCGCCGGGTTGGGTTGGTTTGAATGTGTTAAATAATTTTTATAAAAAATAAATATTACACAATGTCCTCATTTCAAAAATTCAAGTAAAGCTAAAATACGTATAACTTACGATTTTAGTGCTAATATTTTTTTTATTAACATAATAATTTTAGTTATGTACACGTCTATAAATAAGATGATATACTGTATTATATAATGTATAGTTACATATAATCATTTATATATATATATATATATAAATTATCGAACAAATTTTTTAATTTAAATAGGGTTGGGTTAGGTCGGCTGAAATATATAAAACTGATATGCAACCATTAAAATCGGGTTGAAATTTTTTTAGACCCAATTAATTATCGGGTATTCTTTGTCGTCTTGGTTGGTTGAAAAAGGGGCTGGGTATATTTTGTTCATTTTAATCGGTTCGTAAGCCAATTTTCGACCGATTAAACCAATTTGTGCCCAGTTAATCCAAATTATATGATTTCTAGATCGATTTCTATAAAAATTGATTTTTCGATCCGATTTTAACACATTCGGATTGATTAGTCACCGTCTAGCGGTTAATCGCCGGTGTTTAGAACATATATTATACATATAAATACAACTGAGTCTACACAGATGTTAAATTATTTAGGTATATTATGATTCATAAAAGATCAAACACAAGATAATTTATAATTCAAATGTTAAAATCGCATGGGATAGAATTTTATGGTTGTGTTAAAAAAATGATTCTAAATTACATATATATAAATTTCAATTTGTGTAATTTTTAAACTACGATCTTAGATATTTTATAATTAATACTAGACTAAACATATACAATTGAGTTTAAAAGGGTACAAATATGTACATATGAAAAAAAGAGCAAGACAACTTCAAGATTGACTTTTACATAAAATAAAGAAATTTTATAATGTGTTCACTCTATAGTCTTACATGAATGACCAATTTTATATTTTATAAATATACTTTTATTTTATTAAAATTATATTACTTTACATAGGTCTTATACACGAAATTAAAAGTAAGAAATTTTATGATGTATTTAAAGTATATTCGTACATTTGTGACCAATATTATGTTACAAATGTATTGTTATTTTATTAACAATACATGAGTTTACATACATTCATTTTATATACGGAGAACTCTGATAAAATAACCATTTAAATTATCTTGAATTTTTAAATTTGATAAAATTCACTTCACGACATTCAAAACTAAACTAATATTTTGAAGATTAAAAAAAATCATTTGATTTTTATCTTATAAAATTTTTTTATTTTTTATTTTTTATTTTTTATGTTATGAAAACTTATTCAATTAGAAAATATATATATATATATATATACTATGCATATATAATATAAATTCAAAATACCATCATTTACCATATTTACAAAATTATTTTGATATGTATATATATTGGTGCGAATTTATTTTTTCAGTATATAAACAGGCTCGCACGGGCTTTTACGCTAGTTTTAGTTTTAAAGTTTAACATTATGAAAAATGATATTATCCCTTTTATATGTAGCTTTTAGTACTTTATTTTCAATATGTTATTTTTTATATTTTATAAGTCACAAATTACTATTAATAAAATTTTGAAATATTCACAAAAGTTCTTGTAAATGAAAAGTATTTTTTTAAATAAGTCAAATCCTTATTGTAACCATTGGAAATCGTTTGTTTCTTGAATCTTGATAATGTCTGGATATTAGTTTACCCGAAAATTTCCTCAGAATGTTCCCCAACTTGTTACTAGAAAATGAATACAAATAAGCATATTAAAAATCACACAACTATCAACACCCATCTAATAACCTTTCAGTTATCAATGACTAAAAATCGCATCATGGAAACATAGAAGACAAATTGACAAGGATTATACCAAAAATTGGATGAATCTGAAAAGTTTTTAGATGGCTAGAGAAGTAAAAGAGGCGATACAAAGTCCAGCCTTGATTAACTAAGCTCGATATAGGCCATGGGTGCATCCATAATTTAGCAGCTAATTTGTCAGGCACACTAAATAACAAGAGATTATGGATTATAGATTACATGAATCTAACACCAGAAGAAGACGGAAAAGATATATACACAAGAGTCTATACAATAAAAATGATCCAAGATACATCACAAGCCAGCACGGACTGATCTTAAAGACAATACTAGTAGATATTAACAACAATCATGCAATTTCTTTTTATGATTATAGTGCACCTTTTCCTTTCTGCATACATCAAGATTGTCCGAGATCGAGTTTTCAGCAATAACTTTTCCTCGATGGTCTCAATTCCCCAAAATACAGCCATTTATTAAGATGAATTAAGATTCATAGAATCTTGATGCATGCTTCTTGTAGCATGATTTGCAATAACTAATCACTGAACCAATGTTTTCTGTATAAGAAATTGAATGCCACAGAAAGTCTTGTCAACTGCCATCTAACAAAACGTAGAACCAATTTTACATGCATTTTCATATGAAATACATAAGGAATTTTACCAAGTATATTAAGCTAACATCATTAAAGTCACAGTAATAACCTTTAACTAGAATTTCAGCGGATTTAAAGTCTAACATGGGGTGCAAAAATGCAGAGGATTTATACCAACATAATACATATGTTTGTACATGGCCACACGCTATAAATATAGACAAAGACTGAGAGGGAGCACCTTGTAGTAGTACTACCAGTACCACCAAGATATAACGTCTTAATATATTTAGTGTTACAAAGTAGCTTTTTTGCGACTTGTATTACCAGCCACATTTTCTCAAATTAACAAACACTACAACACTACTATTGAAGCGGTTCTTAACAGAATTCCACACGACAATGCTTAAGCTTAAGCAAAGACCCAAACATTAACCACCACACAACTGCCTCAATAGTTTATATTTGCCTCGATAAGACTAAAAAAAATTGTAAAAGTGAGAAAACCCTACTGACAGTATATAGTGGTAAGCCAAGCTGGACTGAACATGTTGGAGCTGATATGTGTTTGCAATCAGTCTCAGTTAATTGACAGCACTACGTTTAAGCAAGTAATTGTATTCCAAATATAGAACAAAATAGGCACAAAAATAAAGAGCCAAATGTGTAGACACTTCATTTGTGTAATTCATTTGACAAACTATGGCCTCCAAGCAAGAAAAGTATGGAATAAGCTCCATTACAATCATGAAGAGAATATTAACGCTTTCACTTTTGAAAAAAGACAGAAACGGTATTAGTTTGCCGATCAAGGTAGGAAACAAAATTATTTTGCTTAAATTTCAAAAAAAAAAATACTCCTTGATATCAGAAACATAGATTGGGATGAGTAAAACATGACAAACAAGTTCATAACTATTACGCATAATGTGCCATGGCTAAACAATATCACAACAACCTACTTCAGCCTATCGAAAACATAATATATGAAACTGAAATATGCATCATGTGCTACTACAAGCACAGGGCCCAAAGATGAACCAGTGATATCATACATGGCTCAACTTAGAGTTGAAGCATAAAAATCCAGGCGATTCAAAAGGTAAGCGCATAGTTCAAATGTAGATAAAGAACTCTCAAATTATTCTTACATGTGAAATATAGAATCCATGAGCATACCGACCACGAACTACTAATCTGTCCTCAGGGGTTCCCAGAATCAAATTTAAAGCTTCACCGAACACGTTCTCTTCCGGTCCAAAATTACAGTTCAGCAGATCATCATACTTATCATCTTCAGCTGAATGCTCTCCGATCTTATTGATGGCAAGATAGACCCCTTTCATCAGAAACCCTGACTTGGGGAGACGCAACTCTGGTACCTCGACGAACTTAAAACTTGTTCGCCTTTCTGCAAACCTATTGTTCCAAACATCCAAAAGATTGGTATATGTTCTGGTATCATGAAGCTCTGAATTTCTGAAATAAACCTTGCCTTGTCTTTTCGAATCAGTAATGACAACACTCTCAACCATTGGATGCCCAACCGCTAAAAAAATACGCCACATATTTGGGTCCACGATGTGCCTGAAAATTGTCCCAGTTTTTGTATTATTTATTGTTCGACTACCAGCAGCAATAGCACTAGCACCAGTAGAAGAGAGTTTGGTAATAGAATTGTATGCTAGGCACGCACATGTATAAGTATTGGATCCGAACACCGCTTTCCATTGGAGAATAGATTCTTCGCATTCCTCTTCAACAAATTCAAGGTGGAGGGATCGAATATTCCAGAAGCTTCTAAGGGCTTTGTCGACATACACAACTTGACCCTTGAAAAATTCAAATTGGGATCTGTATTCTGGTAGGGGGATGGAGAGAGTGCCCGAGGAAATGAGAGGAATTAACAAAGCAAAACGCTTTGAGATAAGCATGCACTGGCACAAAAATTTGAGGTCACCACTTACCATTGACAAGATTAAAATCAAAAGATCATCAGTAAGTCGGGGAAACAAATCTTCATTCGCAAAATCTTCAAATTCGTTTCCATGCCTGTCCATGAGTATGAAAAGAAAGAAATGCCAAACTGATTTTGGTTACGCTGCGGCGCTAGGTAGTTTCAAGATATAATTTAGGGTTTTTTTTGGTCCTTCAATATAACTCACAAAACCCGAGTTATTTAAAGAGGGACATTAAAACCAAATATTGACGGTAATTTTAAATTGTGAAAGAATAGTCGAAACAACTTTCAATTTTATATTAGCTCCTTTAAATAGTATTATCTTATATCTAACTAGATGAACTTGTCAGAAACAAAAAATCTAATAAGATTAGATTTAATATTTGAATTTGTTGAAATATAATATAAGATCCATTTGGGGCCTTCATCTAACACCTTAAGGTTTTAGAGCGATTAATTACTTAACATGGTATCAGAGCTCTGGTCGGTGGGGGTCTAAGTTCGAGTCCTTGTCACCCCCAATATTCTCACATTATTATGGAGACGAAGGCAAATTAATGCCCCAAAGTTGGGCTCCCGTGATCCACTCTTCGACCCAAAAATGGGCTTTCGAGTAAAGGGGAGTGTTGAAATATAATATAAGATCCATTTGGGGTCTTTCTCTAACACCTTAAGGTTTTAGAGCGATTGGTTATTTAACATAAACACTTAATAATACTCCCTTCCAACTCAAGTAGCATAAAATTATTGTTTGTCACTTGTGGTGATTGGATTAACCTCCCATTTCCAAACGTGTCAATCCAATTACAACCAAAAAAAGTAGTTTTAGTCTCATACGGGTCTAGTTAGGTACAAAGTCACAAACGAACCCAATTTAAGGAAGTTTACTTGTCCAACTCAGATAAGTATGGGAGTATCCAAATTTCGAACAAGTTTGGCTCAAAACTAGCCATTGTTGTCACCACCGTCCACGTTGCTAAATGCGCTAAATGTTTATATACAACAACCGTGTGGGAAAAGAGTTTTTAACGTTCACTCTAAAAAACTTATCTACTATTCCAATTCAAAATAATATTGTAAACAAATTTATATTTAATTTAAATAATAGAAATCACTTCTTTTACAATATTATTTTAAACTATATATTCAGTGCTTAAAATGTATTGTCCTATGAGGTTTAGAAATTAAGGGTCCCACATCAATTTGCTAGATATAATTTTGTGAATGAATTACATTATACAAGTAAGGTTCCATGAATAATCACTTTAAAAAGAGATGTGGAGAACAAAGATCTTGTCATGCAAAATCCTCATCTTGTCCAACGAAAAAAATAACATTGCGTGAAGATAATAAAGGTGTTCATTTAAGGATAACAACGTGATTTCCGTAAGAAGGCCAGAGCCAACCTCCGTGAAAGAGTTTCAATAACACTTTCTGACCAAAAAATATAATTCGGATGAAAATTCTAGTAAAAAATTATGGTATAACATCTTCATTTCTCCGATTAATAGAAGTTCTCATCAAAATGTTTGTCTAAATACATTTATGTATAATAGTCCAAATAACAATACATAATATAAGCTATAATAATTGATTATATGATATACAAATATTTCATGATACTTTGTTTTTCAGTCACAAAGTACATACATTATGTGTAATTATGTCTATTTGTGTTCAAAACTCCAAAAAATGATGGTGCATAGTTTCTCCAAAGAATGAAGGATATGATATTGATAATATATATGCATCTATAGATATGCAAGACAAAGTATGCCTAAACAAAAAATGAACAAACACGATGGGGGGGTTGTATATGATAGGCCCATATAGAGTCTTCTTCTACCAAGAATCGTACTACTTTCTTTGTATACATATTTTTTGTATCCTAGTATATCTTGCTCTTATCAAGAATCAAAACACTTATAATATACAATCTATAATCCCTAGCCTTGTTATATACATTATTTTACGCATGTGCATATTTATATATATACATAGGAGAGAGATGGGGTTGATAAAAGGCTTTCGGCTAGAATGTGAAAAATAAATAGGAAAAAGAAAGAAAAGAGAGAGCATAAAACAAAAAATAGATTAAAAAACAAATAGAGGAAGATGGAAACAAGAGAATCAGATAACTAAAAAAAAGAGGGAGGAAGATGAAAACAAGGGAACTTGAAGAAACAAGAGAAGTTGTTTGGTGAAGTTACAAAAGAGTCGTCTGCGAAATTGCAAAGTTGTTATAGGGATCCAAATTTTTCATCTGGCAGTACGTCCAATAATCATAAAGTGCTCGGCTCATGTGAGATTCATGCACTAAGGCTCACATCACAACAGCCGCTTGACATGATTAACCGCCATAGGTCCCCCAATAAAATCCCGCTCGTTCATTCTGACGGATAAATAAAGTCATAGATTACGATTTTTACATGAAATGGGTCATTTTTTAATCCATAAATAATTATTTTTTATTTCATAAATCATAAAAGGGTTTACAACTATAACTATTAAAGACGCTTATGAGTGCTTTGAAGGGGTAGCTACAGGGTTTACAACTATAACTATTATATCGAATTTACCTTTAAAAATTTTATTCTTGCATCTATATCAAAAGGACTACAAAACTCGAGAAACAAAAATCTCAAACTCCCTGACCAGTTGCGTCTTTGGAAACTACCTCTTTGTCTTGTAGACTTGTAGTAATTGTAACTCTCGGTTTGCTTAACCCAAAGATAAAACTAATAATGTGTACCCATATGAAAGAACCAAAAATGACCCATTCTCAAATACTTGTAATCCTAAATCCTAGGTCCGCAATCTTCCTAATATCTCTAAATTAGTAGGGACCTAAAACCAAACTCAAGCACAACATTATCTAAATGGAGTTTATCCAAAATGTCTTAGGTCAAAAAATGTCAAAAAAATGGAGTTTATCCAAAATGTCAACATTATCTAAATGGAGTTTATCCAAAGCCTAAGTCAAAAAATGTCTCTTTGACATAGGCTCTAGTGTTAACCTTTTACCTCTCTCATTTAACTTGGCTTAGGTGCCCCTCTTTGATTGGCAAATCGCTCTACCAAGGTGCCGGAAGGTATTATTGAGTATGTCATCATTAAAGTAGGCGAAATCAATATCACGATTCCCCGATGATTTTGTCGTGCTTGAAACGCCACCTTTCTCTAGCACCAACGATCAAATCCATGTCATTCTTGGTCACCCACTCTTGCTACTTCAAATGCGATCATTAACTGACGAAATGGGTACATGGAAATATCTTTTAGAAATATGATTGCCAATTTAAATATCATTAATTTCACTAATCAGCATTTAGAATCACTAGATGAAGATACTCGTGAGGTCCGTGCTGATTTAACTTGAATATTTAATTTTATCAATTTTTTATTTCATCTTATGCCTATGCATATAGTTAGACAATTCCAGTTCATTCTTGCATTAAGTAATTTCAGACAAGATATCAAACAAGTTGAGAGTTATTTCTGTAAAAAGTTTGGGTTCAAAGTTATGGAACCGATCCTACTCACTTTGAGACTGCGTTTGGAGTCTTGGACACTGTTTTCAGGCACTTCTATAATTTAAAGCTTGTTCTCAGAACAAAACTAGGCTAGACTCAAATCAGACTCTTACTGCTGCGATTTAGATTTTGGTTGAATTGGACTTATCAAGGCCTCTATTAGCGTCAACCATATTCATACAACAACAGTCCAAAGCCCTCCTTCATGACTAGATGACTAGTTGGGCATGGAATGAAAATCTCAGCTGAGATCGGGCCAGTACCAGACTGCCGGTTTGACCTTCGAAGATATTGATCTAAAGCTAGCAAATTGATGAAGATGCACAATTACAGGTGAACTCATAAACAATCAAAATTTAACAACTCTGACTCTAATCCAGATAAAATAGACCTTAAGTTATTTTTTCCGAAAAAAAATTCAATTGAGAGTTGCACTATATTGTTAATATTACCTCCTTTACGGTTCAAACCACTAACAAAACCGATAAATTCATTGATCAAAATCGAAAAAATCAGTCAACAAGAACCGCAGATTAAATTCCCTGGACACTAATATACTATACAGAATGATGAATGAGATAATATGCATCAGAATGATGAATGAGCTCATATAAACTATTGGATTTTAAAGGATGGTAGACAATATAAATCCCATAAATAAACACACAAACAAGGTTTTAGCAAGTTTAACATGAAGTGATAAATAGAGGCGCGTGAGTTTAAGGATGCAAGAAAACACAGACAAATATTAAAAGAGATTAATAATAGAAACAAATTCAACAAAATTAAAAAGGTTAGGAAGTACCTTGATGGTGGAGATTGAAGAGGAGCGAGACCAGGGAAAGAACTCCGGTGATCATTGTAGGAATTATAATTGAAAATTGAAAACTAATTAACAAAAAAAAAAAAGTAAATGACAAATTTTTACAAAACAAACTAATTACTTCAACCAAACGTCCATTTAGATTAATTTCAAGTCATCCGAGACTTCTTAAGATATATATATTCTCATTTTCTAATACATAAAAACCTAATTATTGAAAAACATAAATACTTGTGTAATATTTTATACATGAACTAGTTTACTAAAGCGTGCTTCGTAACCGTCTGATAGTAATTTCTCAATTTTTTTTAAAAAAACATTATACAAATTGTTTTTAAATTAAATAAATAATTATATTTCTAACATAAGGTTTTTTTTTTGTTTTCCATGTCGTATTGGTTATTCACGAAAATTATGTATAAATATAGAAAAAGGTAATTGTTTAATATTTTTATTATTTTAATGTTATGTTGAATATTATTATACTGATTACCATTTATATTTTTTTTCAAAATTTAAATTCTAATTTATATTTTAAAATACATAATATGATATTAATATTTAATTCTAACATATAATACGTTTTCTAATGAACCACCCTCTCTTTAAAGATGTTTACTCCTAATGAGTCGTTCTCTCATTATTACCAAATTTAACATATAATATATTAATCTACTAAATAAATTACATGATTTTCAAATTTGCTTTGTACTCTTAACATATAATACAATAGTTAAAAAACTCATCTTTACAGTCTTGAAGATAGTTTTAATTTATTTTTTTTTTAGGAATTTTGGACTAGAACCTACATTTAATAACGATGAGATGTACTATATTTAAAAATCAGAGAAAATTCGAAAAAAACACAAAAAGATAAAATAAATATACCAAAGATTTTATCTAAGTAATATTAAAATTAAACTGTATATTTACTTTTTTTCATTAGTAAGATTTTAAAGGCAAGAATATTAAAATTGTATATCTAGTTTCTTCTAATAGTTAGATTTAAAAGGCAAATGAGACTTTTTCTAATCTTTGCTATTATTAATTCAAAATTTTAAGAAAATTAACCGCTGATATGGGTTGAAAATAACCCCAGGAACATAATTAATGATGTATTAATTAGACCTAGGCTGGTCCAAGAATGCGGCCCAATAAACAAGGCCTGAAACCCTAATTATTTATTAATTTCGTAATTAATAAATAGGGAAAATATACAGCTCATACAAAAGTCTGCCTCCTACAAAGAAGGATCTAGAATCTCAATAAAAGGAAATAACTAGTCACAGTTCTTATCCTACGATAAGGAAAAGACTTGTCCACTAAGTAATACAATCCTTATCCATTGTCAACAAGGAGACTTATTCACTAAGTCTCCCAAACATACTCTAAATACAAGGCTCCTGACGCCTATATAAGGACCCTGATCCTTCACAATAGAACTACGTTTTTGGCTTGATTCTCAGCATTAATTGAGATACGTAGGCATCTTGTGAGGGCAGATTTAGCCACGAAAAACGAGAACAGCCATTAAAGCTCGAAAGCCCTTAAACCCTAGCAGTAAATTTACAAATACATTTTTTATTCCACAACATTTGGCGCCGTCTGTGGGAAAACAACATCAACCATGGCAAACACACGAAGAACGACTCGAGAAACTCAGACTTCTGAAGGACTCCCCTTACCTCTGAAACGGAGACTCATGGGAGCCAACCACCGCCAACTACTGGCACTCAAGGGGCAAGTATCCCCCCTCACCACTACTCAAGGACCAGAAATCCCAATTTCGGTTGAATGGACGAATCCCCTGCAAATGGTCGTTCATGGACCTAATCCTCAAGAGACTACTCTCCAACAACCAATCACAACTTCTCCATTGCTCGTAAATGCACCACGTGGTCTTCAACTTCACACCACGGATCTGCCCCAATACGCGACTCAAACTCTAGGGATGCCAACCTATGGTATGCCTCCTCGACCCACGATGGGCAGTAGTGGTATCAATCCAACTTACCACGAAGCATATGTGCCCTCTTACGTTCAAGGTTTGGGACCTCAAAACCAACAAACTCGACAAACCCCCTTGATTCAAGACTACTCAGGACCTTATACTGAGGATGAGAATTACTCAACTGGAGAAGAGAGGGATGTTGCCCCAAGGATAAGACATTCTTCCCAAACGAATCGGGAACAACCCCAAACCACTAAAGAAAGGATTGCGGCCCATGAGGCAGAGACTGCAAGACTCAACAAATTACTGGCAGAAGAGGAGGCTGCAAAAGCACAAAGCCAAGCAATTGGAAGAGTCCCGGTGATCAAATTGGATCTGCCACCAAGAAGAACCAAGAGGACTGAAGCCCCAAGGGGTGATCCTAATGTTTTGATACCCCTAGGAGATCCTGATGATCCTACACCGCCTTTTACTCAGGATATCATGAAAGCTAACATATCCAGAAAATTTAAGATGCCAACGATCAAAGCTTATGATGGAACAGGAGACCCCGCGAATCTTGTGAGAACCTTCTCTAATGCACTGCTGTTGCAGCCAACCAATGATGCAGTCAATTGCAGAGCATTTCCGCAAACCTTAGCGGGCATGGCTCAGCGTTGGTATAGCCGTCTACCCCCCCCCCCCCCCCCCCCAATTCCATTGGATCTTTTAAGGATTTAAGCAAGGCGTTTATCAACCAATTTGTTAGTGGAAGGGTACATGAGAAGAGTTCTACATCTATCATGGGAATCCAGCAAGGAAGGACTGAAGCCTTGAGAGACTACATAAATCGATTAACTAGGGAGGCTCTGAAAGTCCCGGATTTGGAGGACAAAGTAGTTATGATAGCCCTGCAACAAGGAACCATTGATAATCACTTCAAGAGGTCATTAACGAAGCATCCACCCGAAAGCATGTTGAAGCTCCAAGATAGACCCGGAAAGTACATCAAGTCTGAAGAAAGTATGAGGAAGTATGAACCCACTACTGGTGGAAGTGGAAATTCAAAGAAAAAAAAGGAGACCCAAGAATATGATGTTAAGGAAAAGTATCCTAGAACATCAAAGGATTCTAATTCTCCACCCAAGAAGAACAATTTTGGGCCAAGGTTCACGGAGTATGCAAGATTGAATGCTCCCAGGAGCCAAATTCTGATGGAAATAGCAAAGGAAGAAGATCTCTGATGGATGAAGCCACTAATGACTAACTTGTCTAAAAGGAATCAGAATCAATTATGTCGGTTCCACAAAAGAAGTTGGTCATGACACGGATGATTGCAGATAGCTGAAAGATGAGATCGAGTTTTTGATTTGAAGAGGAAAACTTAATAAGTTCACTAAAGATAGGAATCAAGGGAGTCAAAGAGGAAACTATGAAAGGAAGGATTATGATAAAAGGGACAATGATCAAGATCGTAATCCCAAACCCCGAGGGCATGTCATCAACATGATATTTGGAGGACCAACTGATGCTGGGTCCTCCCGAAACTCAAGGAAAGCTTATGCCCGAGAGGTAATAACTGTGGTAGGAGAAGCACCGAAGCGTGACAAGACTGAAATAGCTATAAGTTTTGATGATTCTGACTTAGAGGGAGTGAAATTTCCCCATGACGATCCCCTAGTCATCATACCTGTGATAGGAAATTCTGAAACAAAGAGGGTTTTGGTTGACAATGGAGCTTCAGTGGACATCTTGTTCCATGATGCTTTTATCAAGATGGGCTATACTGACTCTCAATTGACACCTTCGAATATGCCCATATATGGATTTAATGGAGTGGAATCAAAGGTGGAAGGTACAATCCAACTCCCTATGACAATGGGGCAAGGTTCAAAAACGTCTACTCAGATGTTGAACTTTATAGTTATAAAGGCAACTTCAACCTACAATGCAACCCTGGGAAGGACGGGTCTTCATGCGTTCAAGGCTGTTGCCTCGTCTTATGTAACAGCCCCAAATCCGGGGTCAGGGATTTAGAGTAGTCACGATCCACTTACTTCTTGCCTTGCCTGCTTTACTCACAATAGACACAATTCATCGGCTTATGACCCCACAATGTATATATCTCTCACACACACACAGGTAAGAGTCTCAAAAACGACACAAATACCACAATTGCGGAATAAATAATCTTTATTACAATACCCAAATGTCTTTTGAATTTGCTACTGATACAACTCCTAAGTAATGGTACATTACCAACTTAACCTTGTAATACTCACCACCCTCTCATACCATTCATATCTATACATAAGATCAATACCAAAAGCTTCAGCTTGATCTGACTGGTTCACACTACTTCCAGGATCACTGCTAGAAACTGCTCCTGAGAATGCCTTGCGCTTACCACTCGCTTGAGGGATGTGCGCCGAATCCTTGGTATCCTGCTCCGCTGCTATATAATATTTATAAAACAATAGCAAGAGTGAGCGATAGCTCAACAAGGTAATAAAAGTATGGCATAATCCTGCCTTTAACTCAACCCAGAATAAAGCGGGTATAAGACAATAATTTGTCAAAATATCTCGATACTGAAATTATTTCCTTATCGGAATGTATTCCAAAAACAGTACCATTGTTGTATTTCAAATATCATTTTCATAATATTTCTGCAAACTTTTACTATATTATGAACAAAGTTCTAGTATAATATAAAAGATGAGGTTTCAAAGTAAACCAATATAACCTTTCCGAAAAAATATCTGCTATGTAAGCCGAATATCAACATATAACTTAAAAGATGAAGTTATAAGGTGATTCAGTATAAACAACTCCCTTACCATAACTCATGTTATGTAAGGTATCCACGGAGTCATATGATATAAAAGATGAAGTTACGAGGAAAATTTCATATAATGTTCCGTAACCCAAAATCCACTTATGCATATATAATCTGAGTAAGGTTTTATCAGAGTCATAACTCATAAAATAAAAGATGAAGTTGCAAGGATTTATTGTAACTTCATTTTTTGAACATTTTTCAAATTCCCTGCCAACATGATCGGTAAACCTTTCAATACATGTTGCAGAATTATCCATAACTGGATGATGAACTAATACTGGAGCATTGTCGCGCAGAAGCCACAACCTTTACGATGATCAGTCGTACGTTGTGCATCTCACCATTTGTTTCTCTACATGTAGAAGGAAGAACCGACGGATTTACTTGTCCACCGCCCTCTGGAACCACCCGACCAACGGTTGGGCCATTGATGGACCGGCGCCACTCAGCCACTTACTCGACTCCTAGTTCGAATAAAATCCATGACTCTGAAACGTAAAGTTCGTCCTCCTTTCCCCAAGTATATTACTCGTTGATAGGACTCCACAAAGTGGTCGTATCTAATTGGAAAGGAAAATTTACCAATATTTCCCAAGCTATTGCTTGTTAATGGATATCAACTTGTTCCATCAATTTACTCCTCGATCGTTGAGGTAGTAACACAACATTTGACTTGCAGCAATTAAATTGCTCAGAGAAAATATATGTCCCCTGACAGTTTTGAGTTGAGAGTTTAAAATGAGTAGCAGTCAGTTAAATCAGGTTTCCTATATTCTGGATAGTTGAGCGAGTATTTAAATCCTCTTCAAAAAGATAGATTCAAATGGAAAACCGTGTTTTGGGAACCTCTCCTTGATTTAAAATAATTAATAATACAGCTTAGAATATCCTTCATAAATGTTGAAGGTCAAGAATAACTTTAAATAATACAACTCAATTTAAAAATGTGTTAAAAGTATTTAATAAATAATCAAATAATATTTATTAAATAAATAAACTTTAAATGAATATTCAAAAAAATAATATTCATTAAATAAATAGTGATTAAATGAATATTCAAAATAATAATCATTAAATAAATAAACCTTGAATGAATATTCAAAATAATATTCATTAAATAAATAATGATTAAATGAATATTCAAAATAATATTCATTAAATAAATAATGATTAAATGAATATTCAAAATGATATTCATTAAATAAATAAGGATTAAATGAATATTCAAAATGATATTCATTAAATAAATAAGCCTTAAATGAATATTCAAAAATAATATTCATTAAATGAATAATCATCGAATAACAGTTACCCGATATCTTTATCGGAAAAATAATCTTTAACATATACAGAAAATATAACTACTTCCGGCCTAAAGAATAAAAATCATACGCTCTTTACCTAGGGTATTTATAAAAACCTGACTTCTAACTAATATCCCATATCTAGCTTAGAAGCCCATAATCAAATCATAACCTCGAGTATCACTATATATAGCCGTTCGAAGACAAGCATGCAATTTATATATCGCAATGTACTTGGGAATAAAACATGCATACCTCGCATTTGCATATCATATATGAAAGCAGTTTATTATAACAACAACAGTAAGCATAGGTTTCGAAAACTTGCCTGATGCTCGAGAAGTGGTAGGGGTTCGCGACGATGTCGGACAATCTAGACAAAGTCAAAGAAAACGTACGATTAATCCCCTAATTAATCCACTTATAACTTAATGCTTAAACACGTAAGCGAATCACAATCATAGCACTTAATGGCTTAATCTAGCCTCGTACTAGGTCCATGCTACTCGTCAAATACTTAAGTCGTAAGTTTGGTTCGAAATCGATCCTCAAATTCAAGTTATACTTAACCATTTATAACATTGGTTTGTAAGTCGGGTTCTTAGTGGTTTTCACTTGCGCAACCTCTGCTGTCGCATTTTTATAAAATCGAAAAATAATCTTTTGGACTCGAAACCTTCGCACACCTCTTTCCAACTGACCTTAGCACTTTACCACGAAATCTCATATTTTATAATCACTTGTAAGGGTCTCAAACACAGTCACGAAGTTGATGTGTTTCTGCAATTTCATTTCTCGAACAACTTTTACTAAAACGACCATAACTCAAAAACCGTAAACTCTTTTGACATGATTCTTGCGGCAAAACAAACTAGACAACAATATATACACAATCATATGCAGTGCTTACTCTTTAGACACAGTTATGGTCTTGGGTGGCTACTGTCAAGGCAGTACAAAAAAAATGGGCATTACGACGGCTCTAAATCGAGCATTTCCATTTTACGAACACTCCAAACCAATCACTACGACATACCATACATCCTTAACACCAACAAATGACCATCATACACCTCTAATATCAGTGGCGAGGCTCAAATCCAACACCCATCATTTTACACATTAAACAAAGTCAAATAATCACTAAATCACTTAATCATGATCTTAACTTTACATGAACATCAAAACCACTTCAAAACTCATATAAAACTCAAAGGTGGGTTAGGGTTTTACCTTCATGGAAGCTCTAGCAACACTACCAAGTGTTTACAAACACTTAACAAGCCTTAGATAGTCCTCATATAGCTTAAACCTTAAGAACAAAACAAGAAAACAATTTATCAATCTCGGAGTTACTATTCAGCCCCAACTTTGAGCATGGATTTGACTAAGCTATACTACTTGGATTGCCATGAAATTTTGAACGAACCTTACCCATGGAGTGGAGAAGATACGGTAAAACTTTGGTGATTTATGGATGGATATAAGTGGAGATATGAATTTTTCTTTGAGTTGTGCTCTTGTTTGGCAGATGGGAGAGCTTTTGCTCATCTTACTTTTGTTTTGTTTTTCAACTTGGATGCATCTTTTCTTTTGTGTTGTTAACCACCCATTGGTCCACTTGTTGCTCTCTCATTAGTCCAAGTGTTGGCCTCTCATCAAACAACTCCCTTTTTGCCAATGTTGCAAATACACCATTAGCTTTTTGGTTGACTTTCATGCATGACACCTTGGTTTTTCTTCTTCCACCAATTGGATCGTCTTGGTGTCCTTTTAATAAAATCAATACGTTACAGCTTATATGTTGCATTTTATTACTCCACTGTGGCACAATCCCTTAAATCAATATTAACTCCAACATCCCTTATCTATTCCCTCTTTATTCCTTGTTCTTAGAAAATGTTCTCTCGTTTCTTCGAATATTCTCAATCTCTTTTTTTTTTATAGAGTTCCTTAACTCTTGGTTAGCTTCCTTTTTGTTTAAATACTTGAATCCACTTGATATAATTCTCTTGATGATCGTGTAGGATATTTAATCTTGTCATAATTTAAATCCTTAATCCATGATTCGTTTGCTTAATCGCTTAATCTCGTTATAAAGTATCAGCGGTTTTCGTTCTAAATTCTCAAATCAAATATAATAAAATTCCAAAATATTAAATCCTCAAATCCTCAAATTTAATATCTCATTTCTTGATTATAATAATATATAATTCACTGCCCGGTCAAATACTACACCAAAATAAAATTTGGAATTTCTGAATTCCGATCGTCTTTGCATACCCTTATTTACTCCGTAGATCACTAATATGACTTCGGAATATCCACACTACGTCTCGTACATAGGTGGCATGAAATTTTTTTCTTAATCCTCAAAATCACTATTCATCCACCAAATTCACTATTCACTGATGCACTTAATCATAATAAGAAAAGTTTTAATTTTACCAAAAATTCGGGTTATTACATCTTATCATCTGAAAATCAAGTTCCCAACAAGAAATGGGATTCGTGAGGAACAAGGTGACCAAAAGATGGCTAGAAGTTGTTATGTAGCTACGTTAAGGCCTGATGGAATCGGGGGGCAGGTTCTCCCCATTGAGGACATGGATACTAGAGATAATGAGGATAGAAGAGGGAAACCGGCTGAGGATTTAATTCTGATTCCTTTAGTTCCTGGTGAACCAGAAAAAGTCACTTACATTGGAGCATTGTTACCTGAACCATTGAAGAGCAAGATCATATCTTTTCTTCAAGAAAATAATGATGTTTTTGCTTGGACAGCGGCCGATATGCCAAGGATTGATCCCCAGTTGATAACACACAAATTGAACGTAAATCCCGAAAGGAAGGCTGTGAAACAAAAGAAGAGAAATTTTGCTCCAGAAAGGCAAGAGGCCATTAAGCAGGAAGTAGATAAGCTTTTGGAAGCCGGGTTCATTGAAGAAATTCAATTTCCAGAATGGTTGGCTAACCCAATAATGGTCAAGAAAGCCAATGGAAAATGGAGGATGTGTGTGGACTTCACGGACTTGAATGACGCATGTCCTAAGGATTGTGAAGTAATAGATGCTGAGCACGAGATGCCACAGCTGGGCACGAGATGCTGAGCTTCATGGATGGCTTCAGTGGATACAACCAGATCAAAATTCACAAGGATGACATCTCTAAGGTATCATTAATCACTGACTTTGGTGTTTACTGTTATTTAGTTATGGCATTTGGGCTTAAGAATGCAGGAACAACTTATCAAAGGTTGGTGAACAAAATTTTTGAGCACCTGATTGGAAAAACCATGGAAGTTTATGTGGATGAAATGTTGGTCAAAAGCCTCGATAAGGTTGATCATATAAACCATCTACGGGAAGCATTTGAAGTGTTGTGGTATCATAGAATGATGTTCAATCCAGCAAAGTGTGCCTTTGGTGTGGGGTCAGAAAAGTTTTTAGGCCATATGGTTTCTAAACGAGGAATTGAGGCTAACCCCGACAAAATCAAAGCAATCCTGGACATGGAGCCACCACGGTCCATTAAGGATGTTCAGAAGCTAACAGGAAGAGTAGCTGCATTGGGGAGATTCATCTCCAAGTCAGGAGAGAAGTGCTTACCTTTCTTCAAAGCACTGAAAAATGGGAAAAAAATTTAGTGGACAACAGAAAGCCAGGAAGCCTTTGAGGCCTTGAAGAAGTACATGACTGAGGCACCTTTGTTGACAAAACCAAAACCAGGAGAGATTCTCTACTTATACCTGGAAGTTTCTAACACTGCCCTTGGAGCTGTTTTGGTAAAGGAAGAATTGAAAGTTCAAAACCCCATTTATTATGTGAGCAAGATTCTACATGGAGCAGAAATAAACTACTCTATGATAAAGAAGTTTACCTTAGCTCTGATCATGGCCTCGAGAAAGCTACGCCCATACTTCCAGGCACACAAGATAGAGGTCTTGACCAATCAGCCTCTAAGAAACATCTTGCACAGTCCTCAAGTTAGTGGAAGATTGATCAAATGGGCTATAGAGTTGGGAGAGTTTGACATCAAGTATAAGCCTCGAACGGCAATAAAAGCTCAAGCACTAGCTGACTTCATGGTTGAATGCACTATTGACAACCAGGAAGTCGGGGGGCAGGAAGTAGTATTAGAAGGGAATGAAGAAGACAAGCAGGATAAAGACATGGTGTCCAAAGAATGTAGGGTACTCTATTTTGATGGGGCATCAAAAACAAAATCAAGTGGAGCAGGTTTGGTGCTACAAAGTCCTGATGGATTTCTCATAGAATACGCACTAAAGCTAGACTTCACAACGACAAACAATGAAGCTGAGTACGAAGCCCTGATAGCTAGCTTAGGGCTGGCTGGAGCCTTGAGAGTTAAGACTCTTAAAGTATGTGGAGACTCGAGGCTGGTAGTTTCCCAAGTTAATGGAGAGTTTGAGGCTAGAGATGAAGTCATGGCCAAGTATCTAAAGATTGTCAAAGCCATTATGACTCAGTTTGATGAATGTTATGTAGAACATATTCCAAGAGAAGAAAACATGAAGGTTGACGCCTTGTCAAAGTTTGCCTCTTCTGAAATTGAGAACTATGCAGGGAGTGTATACTTCCAAGTCTTGAAGACCCCAAGCATCAATGGAAAGTTAATAGCACTCATTAATGTTGTTAGATGTTGGATGGATCCCATCAAGTCTCATCTAGAAACCGGCTGGTTACCCAAAGATACTTCAGAGGCACGAAAGCTATATGTGAGAGCACTAAGGTATACATTGATTGAAGGAATCTTGTATAAAAAGTCTTTCGTCGTCCCCTACTTGAAATGTTTGAGACCCCAGGAGGCAGAATTGGCCCTAAGAGAAGTACATGAAGGAATTTGTGGGCAACACTTGGGGGGCAGGGCCCTTGCTCATAAAATCACTCGCCTAGGTTTCTATTGGCCAAGCCTGCTTGCAAATACTAAAAGTTATGTGAGGAAGTGTGAACGGTGCCAAAAGCATGCACCAGTGGTTAGGCAACCACCAGAGATGTTGACGTCTATAAATTCACCTGTTCTATTTGCCATGTGGGGAATGGATATACTTGGACCTTTTCCTATGGCAAGTGCACAGAGAAAGTTCTTGATAGTAACAATCGACTACTTCACCAAGTGGATTGAGGCTAAACCTTTAGCCAAGATAACCACCAAGCAAGTGATGCATTTCTTCTGGGAAAGTGTGATATGCAGATACGGGATTCCACGAATCTTGGTCACGGATAATGGAACTCAGTTTAACAACGAAGATTTCAAGAAATATTTTGAGGAGAATGATATTGAGCTATGCTTCACTTCTGTTGCTCATCCTCAAGCAAATGGACAAGCTGAGGTAGCAAATCGAATTATCCTGGATGGACTGAAGAAAAGAGTTGAACGCTCTAGGAAACACTTGGGTGGAAGAGTTGCTCCCCATACTGTGGGCATATCATACTACTTATAAAGTCACCACTGGAGCGACCCCGTTTCTACTAGCATATGGAGCAGAAGTTGTGGTTCCAGTGGAGATTACTCACACATCTCCAAGAGTTGAAGCCTATTAGTCAGAGGAAAATGAAGAAGGCATGAGGTTGGCTTTAGATCTAATTGATGAAGTTAGAGATGAAGTAAATGCCAAGACAATTGAACACCAGAAACGAGCATCCTTCTATTACAACCTAAGGGTTAAAGAAAGATTCTTTCGTCAAGGAGATTTGGTTCTCCGAAAGATTGAGGCATCCGGAGTTGGACAGAAAGGAAAGTTGGCTCCAAATTGGGAAGGACCGTATTGAATCAAGAATGTATTTGGACGAGGCTCATACAAATTGGAAACCCTCGAAGGGATTGAAGTGCCAAGAACTTGGCATGCTGCAAACTTAAAAGCTTATTATGTTTAGTGTTTCCTAACTGGACTCATTATTAGGACAAGTAGAAATAAGGTCGATGAAACCAATCCGAGTTTTTAACTCGAGGTAGAAAGTAGAGTATTATGTAAGGGTTGAACCCATTTTCAAAGTTATGATTTTATTCAAACATTCTCATATTTTTATGATACTTCCTATGCATCACACATTGATAGAAATGCAAAAGTGAATGCAAGGAAATCAAAAGATGATAGATAAAATAAAACTTACAAAAGTTAAGTTATGCCCGAAGGCAGAGATTACACAAATAAACAAAAACCACATATGGCTATGAAAGACAAACAACTCAAACTAAGCTTCCCTTCCTTTGCTTCCAGTATCAGTCTCCTCCCCTAAGCTGGAGCCAGATGTGGGGTCAGTGGCCTCAGGATCATTAACAGAAGTGTCACCAAGAGGCGATGAATGCACATGATCTAAAATCATGTCATCCTCCTCCATATCAGCTGTCCCTGCCAGAATGCACTCTAGAGGAGTAGGAGGATTAGGAGTTGGAGTTGGGAAGAGAGTAGGATCAAAAGCCTCGGGATGCTTAGCTGAGACGGCCTTGATATCATCCTCCCATCCTGCTGAATACTGGACTGGGAAAAGAATCTCATCGTGCTTCTCTAGCAGATCTTTGTACTCCTGGGAGTCAAGGTACTCATCAATGTAATCGTCCTTGCTCTTTCTCAACTCGACCAAATCAGCTTGAGCATCCACAAGCTCCTTCTTCTTCCTTGCTAAAGCCTCTTTCAGAGACTTCACCTCCTCCTCAGATCTTTCAAACTTAACTCTGTTGGCCTCAGAAGAAGTACGCCAAGATTTAGCCTGGAAAAGAGCCCCCTGAAAGTTGGCATTACTCTGCCAAACAAAAGGAATTTAAAGTAAGAAAAAGATTAAATGAAAAGAATAAAGATTAAAAAGAACAAAAGAAGAAAAATACCGCAGCTATGGCTTGAGCGCCCAGATGCTCAACTCCCTCGATAGTAGAATCTGCAACGAAATCTTTGTAGTCGCAGGGAGTGAGTGAGTGGTATGACCAGTCAACTGCATGCTTGGACACCCCAGTAATGGTGTCCATTTTCCTAATACCCCAGTTGGGGAGCCAAACCGAGGACTTTGAAGATACATGAGTATATGCTTCATCCACAAGAGTCTGGGGAGAGATCAGGAAACTTGGAGCATCAAGCCTTCCACGAGGATCATTTCCTATCCTAGCCCTCTTCATCCTCGAAGTTTCATCATCGTTGGGCTCATTGGTTTTGTTGATAAAGGCCGCAGCTGTAAATACAAACAAAGAATGGTCACAAGAAATCTCAAAAAGAAAGAAAGTAATAAGCAAGAAAGGTAAGGAAATTTACCCTTGTCTGAAACACTTGAAAGATGAACAGACTTGAGGACAAATTCGTCCAGAAGTCTAGGAATCAATTCATGAAATGGAAACCTAAGACCGGCAACTATGGCATCTTTGTAAATACATAAGGCATTAGACCGCCAATGACAAGAACGATCACCGACACCGGCAGGAACTAACTTTAAGGGAGCCTTAACCCTATACATCTTATTATAATCCTTGATTTTATCTACATCATGGATTTTATTGCTATAATCATATGAATCTAAGGCAGAAACAGACGGGTATTCATCCCCACGTTCGTTAATCATATCATGCAAAGACATGTATTTGGAACGAATAGGAATGGGGGTACCTCGTTTGGATGCAGAATTCATTTTCTGAAGACGTTGGGAAGCACGATCAACCATTTCAAAGATAAACCCAGAAAAAACCCAGAAATCTGCAAATCTTCAAATGAAAGCTTCAAATCTTCAAACAAAAATCCCAGAAAGCTTCAAATCTTCAAGCAAAAATCCCAGAATCTTCAAAACTTCAAACGAAAAAATCCAGAAACCAGTTATTTCAGTCGAAAAATCTCGTCGGGAATCGCCTTACCGCAGAACCCTAACAGAGCTTCACAGAGAAAATTTTGAGAGAAATTCTAGCAGAATAACTTTGAGAAATGAAATATGAGAAGTGAGAAATGTCGAGTAGAAGTCTACACTTATATAGAAAGTACAACCGGTCACTGGGCCAGTCAAAAGGAAGGACAATCGGCATTATCCGGTAAAGCCCAATAGATTTCGAGCAAAGCCCAAAGAGGAAATGGCCCAAAAATAAATAAGAAAAGAAATATCAATATTTCTACCCCACGACTTCAATCTTGGTCGAAAGTGTTCGACTAGGAGCCAAAATGGGCGAAATGTTTGACCTCAAATGAGGTCGAACCCCACGACATCCATCCTGGTCGAAAGTGTTCGACTAGGAGCCAAAATGGTGGAAATATTCGACCTCAAATGAGGTCGAAACCCTACGCTACGATCTCATCCTAGTCGAAGGTGTTCGACCAGGAGCCAAAATGGGCGAAATATTCGACCTCAAAATGAGGTCGAACCCCACGACATCCATCCTGGTCGAAAGTGTTCGAGCAGGAGCCAAAATGGTATAAATGTTCGACCACGGTCCTGATCGAAACCCTACGACCTCATCCTGGTCGAAGGTGTTCGACCAGGAGCCAAAATTGCAAAGATTGTCGACCAGAAACCTGGTCGAACCCTATGACCTCAATCCTGGTCGAAGGTGTTCAACCAGGAGTTAAAATGAGGCATGTATTCGACCAGGAACCTGGTCGAACCCTACGACCTCAATCCTGGTCGAAGGTGTTCGACCAGGAGCCAAAGTGGTGTCAAAATTCGACCAGAATCCTGGTTGAAATTATGCATGGTTTTTGATTGTCAGATTATTTTCTAAGTCTTGATTCCTACTTTGGGAAAATTAAAGCAAACAAAATTGGTTTAGAACTATGAGTTCGAAAAACCAGACAATTACAAGGAATGCATGAGAAACTCTTTAAATCCCGAATAAAGTCAAAATAACTTCTACGATAATCTAAAAGGGATTTTCCAAGAAGTTGGGGGACAAATGATATGGGTTTAAAATAACCCCAGGAACATAATAAATGATGTATTAATTAGACCTAGGTTGGTCCAAGAATGCGGCCCAATAAATAAGGCCCGAAACCCTAATTATTTATTAATTTGGTAATTAATAAGTAGGGAAAATATACAACTCATAAAAAAGTCTACCTCCTACAAAGAAGAATCTAGAATCTCAATAAAAGGAAATAACTAGTCACAGTCCTTATCCTACGATAAGGAAAAGACTTGCCCACTAAGGAATACAATCCTTATCCATTGTCAAGAAGGAGACTTATTCGCTAAGTCTCCCAAACATACTCTAAATACAAGGCTCCTGACGCCTATATAAGGTCCCTGATCCTTCACAATAGAACTACATTTTTGGCTTGATTCTCAGCATTGATTGAGATACGTAAACATCTTGTGAGGGCCAATTTAGCCATCAAACATTCTCATATTTTTATGATACTTCCTGTGCATCACACATTGATAGAAATGCAAAAGTGAATGCAAGGAAATCAAAAGATGATAGATAAAATAAAACTTACAAAAGTTAAGTTATGCCCGAAGGCAGAGATTACACAAATAAACAAAAGCCACATATGGCTATGAAAGACAAACAACTCAAACTAAGCTTCCCCTCCTTTGCTTCCAGTATCAGTCTCCTCCCCTAAGCTGGAGCCAGATGTGGGGTCAGTGGCCTCAGGATCATTAACAGAAGTGTCACCAAGAGGCGATGAATGCACATGATCTAAAATCATGTCATCCTCCTCCATATCAGCTGTCCCTGCCAGAATGCACTCTAGAGGAGTAGGAGGATTAGGAGTTGGAGTTGGGAAGAGAGTAGGATCAAAAGCCTCGGGATGCTTAGCTGAGACGGCCTTGATATCATCCTCCCATCCTGCTGAATACTGGACTGGGAAAAGAATCTCATCGTGCTTCTCTATCAGATCCTTGTACTCATGGGAGTCAAGGTACTCATCAATGTAATCGTCCTTGCTCTTTCTCAACTCGACCAAATCAGCTTGAGCATCCACAAGCTCCTTCTCCTTCCTTGCTAAAGCCTCTTTCAGAGACTTCACCTCCTCCTCAGATCTTTCAAACTTAACTCTGTTGGCCTCAGAAGAAGTACGCCAAGCTTTAGCCTGGAAAAGAGCCCCCTGAAAGTTGGCATTACTCTGCCAAACAAAAGGAATTTAAAGTGAGAAAAAGATTAAATGAAAAGAATAGAGATTAAAAAGAACAAAAGAAGAAAAATACCGCAGCTATGGCTTGAGCGCCCAGATGCTCAACTCCCTCGATAGTAGAATCTACAACGAAATCTTTGTAGTCGCATGGAGTGAGTGAGTGGTATGACCAGTCAACTGCATGCTTGGATACCCCAGTAATGGTGTCCATTTTCCTAATACCCCAGTTGGGGAGCCAAACCGAGGACTTTGAAGATACATGAGTATATGCTTCATCCACAAGAGTCTGGGGAGAGATCAGGAAACTGGGAGCATCAAGCCTTCCACGAGGATCATTTCCTATCCTAGCCCTCTTCATCCTCGAAGTTTCATCATCTTTGGGCTCATTGGTTTTGTTGATAAAGGCCGCAGCTGTAAATACAAACAAAGAATGGTTACAAGAAATCTCAAAAAGAAAGAAAGTAATAAGCAAGAAAGGTAAGGAAATTTACCCTTGTCTGAAACACTTGAAAGATGAACAGACTTGAGGACAAATTCGTCCAGAAGCTCCCAAGCCACGGTAGTCCCATTGTCTTTGATTAGCTCAGAGTAGGCATGGGACTCCTCATCACTCAAAATTATGTTGTTGGGACTACCATCCGCAACTCTACCAAATGATTTACGGAACAAAGTTCCCCAATCCCCACCTTCGCAAAGGAGGTACATAAATTCATTTTTCCACCTAGGGTTATTATCAGGGATAGACTTTGGGTGGAAAATGAAGGGGAATCCAACTCTATGGCTAATATACACCCAACCCAAGTTATTGGCGGAACTATTCTTAAATTAAAAAAATTATCTAAACAGAGGAACAGAAAGAGGAAAATTGTTACGAAGGCATAAAACCATAAAACAGTTAATTATCCTCTAGGCATTTGGAGGTAATTGACAAGGGTTTACTTGGACATCGGCCAGAAGTCTAGGAATCAATTCATGAAATGGAAACCTAAGACCGGCAACTATGGCATCTTTGTAAATACATAAGGCATTAGACCGCCAATGACAAGAACGATCACCGGCACCGGCAGGAAATAACTTTAAGGGAGCCTTAACCCTATACATCTTATTATAATCCTTGATTTTATCTACATCATGGATTTTATTGCTATAATCATATGAATCTAAGACAGAAACAGACGGGTATTCATCCCCACGTTCGTTAATCATATCATGCAAAGACATGTATTTGGAACGAATAGGAATGGGGGTACCTCGTTTGGATGCAGAATTCATTTTCTGAAGACGTTGGGAAGCACGATCAACCATTTCAAAGATAAACCCAGAAAAAACCCAGAAATCTGCAAATCTTCAAATGAAAGCTTCAAATCTTCAAACAAAAATCCCAGAAAGCTTCAAATCTTCAAGCAAAAATCCCAGAATCTTCAAAACTTCAAACGAAAAAATCCAGAAACCAGTTATTTCAGTCGAAAAATCTCGTCGAGAATCGCCTTACCGCAGAACCCTAACAGAGCTTCACAGAGAAAATTTTGAGAGAAATTCTAGCAGAATAACTTTGAGAAATGAAATATGAGAAGTGAGAAATGTCGAGTAGAAGTCTACACTTATATAGAAAGTACAACCGGTCACTGGGCCAGTCAAAAGGAAGGACAATCGGCATTATCCGGTAAAGCCCAATAGATTTCGAGCAAAGCCCAAAGAGGAAATGGCCCAAAAATAAATAAGAAAAGAAATATCAATATTTCTACCCCACGACTTCAATCTTGGTCGAAAGTGTTCGACTAGGAGCCAAAATGGGCGAAATGTTTGACCTCAAATGAGGTCGAACCCCACGACATCCATCCTGGTCGAAAGTGTTCGACTAGGAGCCAAAATGGTGGAAATATTCGACCTCAAATGAGGTCGAAACCCTACGCTACGATCTCATCCTAGTCGAAGGTGTTCGACCAGGAGCCAAAATGGGCGAAATATTCGACCTCAAAATGAGGTCGAACCCCACGACATCCATCCTGGTCGAAAGTGTTCGAGCAGGAGCCAAAATGGTATAAATGTTCGACCACGGTCCTGATCGAAACCCTACGACCTCATCCTGGTCGAAGGTGTTCGACCAGGAGCCAAAATTGCAAAGATTGTCGACCAGAAACCTGGTCGAACCCTATGACCTCAATCCTGGTCGAAGGTGTTCAACCAGGAGTTAAAATGAGGCATGTATTCGACCAGGAACCTGGTCGAACCCTACGACCTCAATCCTGGTCGAAGGTGTTCGACCAGGAGCCAAAGTGGTGTCAAAATTCGACCAGAATCCTGGTTGAAATTATGCATGGTTTTTTATTGTCAGATTATTTTCTAAGTCTTGATTCCTACTTTGGGAAAATTAAAGCAAACAAAATTGGTTTAGAACTATGAGTTCGAAAAACCAGACAATTACAAGGAATGCATGAGAAACTCTTTGAATCCCGAATAAAGTCAAAATAACTTCTACGATAATCTAAAAGGGATTTTCCAAGAAGTTGGGGGACAAATGATATGGGTTGAAAATAACCCCAGGAACATAATAAATGATGTATTAATTAGACCTAGGTTGGTCCAAGAATGCGGCCCAATAAATAAGGCCCGAAACCCTAATTATTTATTAATTTGGTAATTAATAAGTAGGGAAAATATACAACTCATAAAAAAGTCTACCTCCTACAAAGAAGAATCTAGAATCTCAATAAAAGGAAATAACTAGTCACAGTCCTTATCCTACGATAAGGAAAAGACTTGCCCACTAAGGAATACAATCCTTATCCACTGTCAAGAAGGAGACTTATTCGCTAAGTCTCCCAAACATACTCTAAATACAAGGCTCCTGACGCCTATATAAGGTCCCCTATCCTTCACAATAGAACTACATTTTTGGCTTGATTCTCAGCATTGATTGAGATACGTAAGCATCTTGTGAGGGCCGATTTAGCCATGAAACACGAGAACAGACATTAAAGCTCGAAAGCTCTTAAACCCTAGCAGTAAATTTACAAGTACATTTTTTATTCCACAACAGCCGCCTTCTCCCTTATATAAGTAGATTTATATCTTTTAGAATACTTGTCTTTTATAAGTACTACCTTTTCTACAAATTAGAAATTAAAAAGGGAAATATCTCTTTTTAATATTTAAGATTGAGGTGCTCTACAAAAATAGATTAAATTGTATATTTACTTTCCTCCATCAATAAAGATTTTAAAGGCAAGAATATTAAAATTGTATATTTACTTTCTTTAATTCATAAAGATTTTAAAGGCAAATTGTATATTTAGTTTCCTCTGTTAGTATAGATTTAAACGACAAATGAGACTTTTTCTAATCTTTGGTATTATTAATTCAAAAATTTGAGAAAATTAGAAAAATAAATCGAAGCGATTTGAGAGATGACACCTCGCCATCCTCGTCTTTGAGAAAATTAGCCGTCTTCTCCCTCATATAAGTAGATTTATAACTTTTAGAATACTTGTCTTTCATAAGAACTTTTCCTCCATCAGTAAAGATTTTAAAGACAATAATATTAAAATTGTATATTTACTTTCTTCAATTAGTAAAAAATTTAAAGGCAAATTGTATATTTAGTTTCCTCTGTTAGTATAGATTTAAACGGTACACTACACCAAAAATGACCTATTGTAACCCCATAAAAGTGTATTGTTAGACCCTAAAAATGTTACAGTAGATGTTTATGTAACATTTTGACCAAAATTCGGCGTTACATTTATTGGCGTTGCCTATGGCTTCTATTGTAACACTATGTCTACTTATTGCAACCCTTTTTGAAATATTACAATAGCATTTTTTTGTAACACTTTTGTCTGTTTTAGTAACATTTTTAAGGTGTTGCAATAGACTAATGCAACACCTTTTTGCAACATCTATTAAGTAAAAATGTTACAAAGTTAGTTCATTATAACACTTTGATGCAACATTTTGATACCTTTTGCAATACATTTTGGTTTTTTAGCAACATTTATCTGCAACATTTTAATCTCTATTGTAATATTTATAGTTTTTAATTGCAACATTAATGTGCAACGCTTTTTAGTAGCCAGATTGCAATGTCCTGTCTGAAATTTTAATATACCATGCACAAAAACATATAAACCAATCCACCAAAAATGACATTTCATTCCAATGGCAAATCCAAAAAACACATGTACCAAACCAGAAATGACATTTCAAAGTTCTGAAATTGAAAATCCAACAAACACATGTCGACTTACACCACAATTCTACCAAACATAGTCCGACATCTAGTTCTTAAGTTTAAAGTCGAAACACAAGTCGACTTACACCACAATTCTACCAACCTACTACCAAAAGTACGCATATATAAAATAAGAGTTAAGTACTACTGATTATCAATCATCATTTTCGTCATCCTCGTGATCATCGTCATCCTCGCGATCATTTCTCCCAATTTCGCTATTACCTTCAACATTTTCTCACATACCTTTTTGTCTACAATCTCCTGCATTTCAGCCATGATTTCCTCCTTTATAGTCTTTTTGAGATCATCAATATTAGTAGCAGGCGTACTGGAACTACAAAGAATTGGTTGATGAGCTTTCATTGTTTTTCTAGCTCGCTCCTGACCATTCAATAAAGTTCGAGCTTTTATAGGATACGTACCACCTTGGGGTCAGATGAGCTTTTGACCAAGGAGCTAATTTCATTCGTTCAGAACTCTTTTTTCTGCAACGGAAAAAAAAAATAACTTACAAAAAATTACGAAAATAAAATTGTGAAAAAGTCAAGTACTAGATAACGGATTAATATATGAATGGATATACCTGAACATCTTTATCCCCCAGTATTCGAGAAGCACCTTGAATTCTTCGACTGAAATGACATTGGGCCTCTTTTTTAGCAGAATAACTACAACAGCAGAGACAGGGATAGAGTGAAGCAGTGCAGATTATAAACAATAAGAGTTATAAACCAGCTTAGTTAACATATAGCTCCTTTAAGTGGCCCAGAAAATACTTAACTAGACCTAGCATCAGAAAGGCAATTTGCACATACAATGCATGTGTGCACACACAGATATGGAGACATTTGGTTCATGGTATTTCAACTCAGTTTGTGAAAATCTGGATGATATTTCCATGTCTTGGTGTTTATTGAGGGATTTTATTGGTTGGAATGGGAACGTCATTGTCATTATACTGGTGACTACTTTATGACTACTACTCTATTGAGTAGCTTGCGCTAATCAACATTTTGTTTATCCAACTCATGCCTTATATATAACTCAGATTGGATAAAATGACCCCACCCCCATGATTTTAACTTTGCTATAATTAACTTTTGTAGAGCATATTACATTAGTACAGAATTCAAACTGCCTTCAGGAAAATATTGTTTCATGTGCTATGATTTGACTTCCGTCTCATAGACATGACTCATACAATGACTCCTTTTCGTTTACCACTTTATTTGAAATTATCTTAGTTGTGCTTATTAGCTATTTATTATATCGAAAACCTAAGTTACAAGCAAACACCTCCCAGTCATAAACCATAAGAGTTGAACCAATTACCCAAATAGTACCTGAAAGTCAACCCATGCAAGGGGTCCCTGAAAATTAAGGGAACTGAAATCTTCTGCTGAGACAGTAACCACTAGAACAGAATTCGGCCATCTAGATGAACGCCGAGAAAAAGACATGCCATTAACACAGAGTTCTGATAGCTTGGTATTGGTAAGAACAACCTGTAATAACCATTCAAGTAACTAAGAAATGAAATTTCAGTAATATCCTTCAGCTTCGTCCAATGTGAATCCACTAATTCAAGCATCTCAATATTTCTAGAAAGTAAACTTTCCTTTTTCAGTTGTTTTCAGTAGATATACAGTTGTACTATATATAACATGGAAGGTAAAGAACTTAGTTGTAACCCTCAAACATCCTGTTAACTTTGAATATTGCAGTTGATAATAATGCAAATGCAATATAATATAATTGTAGGCTTTGCATATTGTTAAGTATGAATTCTGGGCTACTAGAAACAAAAATTTACCTGCCCGCCAGGACACATGCAGAATGAATAACTACGCTTAGTTGCTCCGGAGCTATTATTTCCATCAACATAATCAACAATTTTGTAATCAGCAACCGGTACTTTTCCACGTCCTTTGCGAACCGCGTCAGATAATTCTGAGTACTGCACATTAAATCACCGAGTTTAACCCTGAATATGTTTGATGCCCACGTGTACCCGCACACACACATTTACAGACACATTCATATTGTTTGCATTAACAAGAGAGAAATATTATTCCAAATATAATCAGCAAACACAGGCACCTATCGCGACAAAAAGAAAAATCAAATTATCCTAAAAAATATATGGATAATTTACAAACCTGAATGCTGTTTATTAGTTCCTGGGGATGCTCAACCCGCAAACCAACCTGCTCATCACAAGTCGTGATAAGAGAACTAGAATCACAAACTTAAAATCATCAAACTATTCATATTACCTTGACATATATATTTGCTCAATTTAAGGGCAAGAAAATATATATGCACAAGATAGTCTAATATAAATGAGAGGTTCTCAAGTCTATTATTTACAGAGATGTTATAATCAAAAAAATAGTTACCATAGGTGCCATCTCAAGTAGAGCAGCTGGCTCAGCAGTGTCCAGTTTTCCTTGCACTTTGTTGAGTTCCTCCCAATGAGCCAATGATGGTGTAATGATCTAAATATGTTGAAGAGATAAGTAAGAATGTAGGATGAAATAAGGCCAAAAATCAGTCGTGTGAGGCCAAGATGATTTTGAAAATGACTATTGTCATTGCTATGTTATTCCACAGAAAGTCTGACTAGCCAAAAACTATATACAACCATAATGAACTATAAATTAGCTTATGATTCAGTTTTAAATTTCAATGTAATTTATTTTGTTTTTTTTTGACAAGAAATTTCAATGTAACTTAAAAGGCCATTGATGTAGTCTATTTATTCCTTGTCAGCATCAATCATGAATATACATATACTTGGAAACAATTGAATCAGGCAAACACTAGTTTCCAGTCATTAGATACAAACCAATGCAGCAAGCCAGATTATAGATTTTTCTATTTTGTTCTAGTTTCTCTAAAAAACATCTGAGGAGGATTATTGTTGAGGATAAAATTTTTGGCAATTAGATTTTAACACCTTATAACAGGTTATAGATCTGTGTTTGATCTTCATAAACAAGTTTCAAATTCCGCAATTCATGGTCATAGAACTGCTAGAGACAGCATACACCTTCTGGTCCTGTTGAGAAACTATCTATAAAAAAAGTAATGGATCATTGTCAAATTTGGCTGCTAAAACATGTGGTGCTATTCCTAGCATTGTATCCTAGTAGATATTCCTCTTCTCTTGGTAACAAGAAGTCGAGGTTGAAGCCTCAGTGGCATGTGTGCATGAGTATTAATAAGTGAACGATTTCAAACACTTTGTTAGAAGGAACCTTCAGCTCCACTTCTCTGTTTTCAATCTGGTTATTGTGGCCTGAATATAGATTGGACTTCTACTCAGAATGTAGACATCAAAGTTGTACAAACACATTAAATCATATATTAGGTCTTATCAATCCAATCAATTTTCACCAACAAAAGACACTGTCCATCCAAACTTCTAATGCTTAAACTCATGTTTGCTCTAAATAATATGCTAAGCTAAGACAAAAAGTTTGGAAGGTCACATACAAAGAATACAACATCTAAATTCGGACTTTTGTGCTGAGAACAAAAGTTGTCTCATAAATAATTCTCTTTGTTTTTGTCTAGATATCTTCGATTGGGGTTTATAAATCAGGCCACAATCACCAAAATCTTTCTTTGCAGACACTTAATTCTTTAAATGTAATCTTAACCAATTGATAAAAGGGTACGAGGAATCAAAGATCTATTTTAGCAAAATAACAAAAAAAAATCTATAATTAGAGATTGAAGTGATTTAAATGTTCGAAGACTAGCATACCATGATGAACTTTTGTCAGAACAAACCAATAAACAAAAGCATGTCCACAAATTAAGCACAGAATATCCATAAACACGGCAACTAATTCACTTCCAAAGTTAATCAGAGGCACAAAAACTTGGGACAAAAACTGCACAGCAGGGGAATATAGTATGCAGGACCAGCACAAACAACAAAATATAAGTAAACAGAAACTAGAAATTCTCAAATATCACAATAACAATTAGAAACCCGTTAAAACTTCCTAATTAACATAAAATTCCTACTAATTTAATACTAATACTAGAAAACAAAAAATTCACATATAAAAAGATCACGAACACAAATAATCAAAGATTTTCACATTCATACATATGTACTCACATGTATAATCCAATATAAATGAAAAAAGATGGATACCTTACCTCTAATTGAAGCTCTAATTGAATCTTTACACTAATTGAAGCTTCAATCAGTTTTGGGGTTTTTGGTTCTCTAATCAATTTTAGGGATTTAAGATAGGTGTGGGAGATGAGAGAGAGAGAGAGAGAGATCAGAGGTCGATAGAGAGAGACAAAGAGAGAGAGAGATATCAGAGAGATATCGAGGGAGATAGGTGAGGTCGAGAGAGAGAGGCGTGGGAGGGAGAGTATTTTTGTGTAAAAAAAATTTATTTTGTGAGGGATTGTGTTTTTGGGCTCTAGTACAAAATATTTTGGTGCCAATTTTTAGCCCGCCCAGCCAAAAATTTAAATTCCCGCCTTTAAATTTTGGTCAATTTGATTAAAAACGTAATAGGTATTGTAACGCTTTTTCAAAAGTATTGCAATTGTCAAAATGATACTTCCGCTTGTAAAACTTTTCTATTTTATATAACGTTTTTCAAATATGTTACAATAGATTAGCAAGTCTTGTGTTTATAGCAACACTTTATGCAACACAAACCTAGTTTGAGGTTGCAATAGGTCAAATATGGTGTAATTGAGACTTTTTCTAATATTTGGTATTATTAATTCAAAATTTTGAGAAAATTAGAAAAATAAATCGAAGCGATTTGAGAGATAACACATCACCTCCCTCGCCTTCTTCTTTATATAACTAGTTTACTAAGTCGTGCTTCGCAACGGTCTTATAATTTCACTAATTTTTTTTAAAACATTCTACGAAATATGTTTTTAAATGAAATAAATAATAATATTTCTAACATAAGGTTTTTATTTATTTTTCATGTCATCTTGATCATTCACGAAAATTCCGAATAGATATAAAAAATGCAATTGTTTAATATTTTTATTATTTTAATATTATATCGAATATTATTATATTGATTATCTTTTATATATTTTTCAAAAAATTTATCCCAACATAAATTTTAAATACATAATATGACATCAAAATTTTATTCTAGCATATAATACGACGCTCTTAATGAACCTCCCTCCTTTTAAAACTATTTTCTCCAATGAGTCGCTCTCTCGTTGTTAAAAAATTTAACAAATAACACATTAAAATTACTCTACTGAATAAATTACATGATTTTCAAATTTATTTTGTATTCTTGACATTTACTACAATAGTTACAAAAACTTACCTTTATTGTCTTGAAGATAAATTTTTTAAATTCTTTTGAGGAATTTTGGACCAGAAACTATATTCAATAACAATGAGATGTGCTACAATGAAGAATCAGAGAAATTCCGGAAAAAACATACAAAGAGAATAAATACCAAAACTTTTATCAAAATAATATAGAAACTAAATTAGATGGCATGAAATCTTCACCTCAATTAGAATTAATATGTACAAAATGTCATACTACATGCATCCACTTTCTTTATTTGATAATACAATTAATGTCATCAAATTCCTATTCTTTGTAGTATAAGATAAGAGAACTTTGACCTCGATTCTTGTATCTTTATAAAAACAAAAATAATCAAAACCAAGAGTAGGTGAGGAAAAGTTTGAATATGAGAATATAAATATTCTAAAAGTAAACAGAGCTCGATGAAATAGTGAGCAAAAACTTTGGACTGTATAAAATTGTTTATATAATCGTCTAAATTAGTAAAAGAAAGTTGACATCTTATTGATTCTTATAATTTAATAATTTATTTATATAAATTATAGAATTTAATAAAGTTTATAATCATAGGATTATAGATATAGTCAATTACATGTATAATTTGATTAGATTTATAATTTTTGAAGAACTTATCTTGTATAAGTTTCCTTTTTTATGAATTATGAGTTAAAAAAGAAAATTTTAATTTTTATTATATCATTTTTTATGAATTATGAGTTAAAAAAGAAATTTTGAATTTTTATTATTTCAAATAGAGGTGCTCTAGAAAAATAGATAAATAGAATAAAGATGATTTGAGAGTGTCGGGAGATTTATCTTTATATAAAGATAAAAGTTAAAGATAATAAAATAATAATAAATATAAAGATATTGATTAGCAAGTATATTAACAAATAAAAAATTTAGTAAAATAATAAAAGTATAAATTTAATTCTCTTCATTACTAAAGATTTAAAGACAAGAATATTCAAATTGTATATTTAGTTTCATTAGGAAAGATTTAAAAGGCAAGAATATTCAAATTGTATATTTAATTTTTTGCATTAGAAAAGATTTAAATGACAATTTAGATATTTTCTAATCAAAAATTTATTAGAATATTTAAATTTTATATTTACTTTCCTCTATTTGTAAATATTTTAAAGACAATAATATTAAAACTGTATATTTAGTTTCCTCCATTAGTGTAGTTTTAAAAGGCAAATGAGACTTTTTCTACTCTTTGATATAATTAATTCAAAAATTTGAGAAAATAAGAAAAATAGATCGAAACGATGTGAGCGTTGCCATCTCATAACCTCTGTCTTCTCCTTTATATAAGTCAAATAAAAAATATAGGATAATATTAAAAGTATATATTTAGTTTTCTGCATTACTAAAGATTTAGAAACAAGAATATTCAAATTGTATATTTAGTTTCATGGATTATGAAAGATTTAAAATGTAAGAATATTCAAATTGTATATTTAGTTTCCTGCATTAGGAAAGAATTAAAAGGCAATTAGGATATTTTTTAATAAAAAATTTAGTAACAAAACTACAAAAATTGCAAAAACATTCATATATATTGTAACATAAACATGTAATACCATCAATAAAAAAATCTACTTTACAACTAATAAACATAAACATAAGAGAAAATCAGTTAAATTAGATTAAACGATTTGAGGGCGTCAGGGGTTCTCCCTTATATAATATAAAAATAAAGATTTAAATTATAAATAGGATTTAAGTATTTGATTTAATAATAATATATGTTTAATTAAGTTCTAAACATGATTAATTAAATTCTAAATAAGGTTAATTAAACTCTAAACATGATTGATTTTTTGAATGTAAATAAGGAAATTCAATTTTATTGAATTAAAATAGAAGAGCTCCATAAAAAAATTAGACGATTTGAGAGCTTCTAGGAGATTTTTCTTTAAAAGATTATTGTATGAGATTGGTGAAAAATCTTAAAACGAATACCAAAAAATTACAATATATATGGTAATAAATAATTATTTAATGTCCATATAATTGATAGTCAATATAAAAATAATTACTATTAGATACCAATGCCAGCACTAAGACATCATCATTCACCACGTATTTGTTTGTGATTTCCACGATTTTGATCGAAGAATAATTCATGTTCTATGAATTGCACCTAAAAAAAATTATGTAATTTAATTAATTTAATTTAATATATAATTAAATACCATTACATGCTTTATATACAATAGAAAACTGAAACTTACTATCACACCATACAAATATGATAACGTACTCAATCTTGGTGGTAATAATCGTCTTATATAGACTTACAAAATTATAGAATTTGAAATTGATTTTGTTAATTTCTAATTTTAGAGCATTTGTCTTTTTTACAAATTAATATTTTTATAAAATTTGATTAGATATATAACTTATCGACGACTAATCTTTTATAAGTATTCCTTTTTCTATATATTAGGAGTTATAAAAGAAAATTTAAAATTTTAATATAATTCTTCGACGACTTATCTTTATAAGTATTACTTTTTCTATATATTAAGAGTTATAAAAGGAAATTTAAATTTCTAGATGTTATAAAGGAAATTTAATTTTAAGTATTAAAAATTGAGGTGCTCTAGAAAATTAGAAAAATATGAATCGAGCGATTATAGAACTTCTGGAGATTTCTTTTATATATATAAATAAAAATAAAGATATTGATGATTGATTGATAGTATCGATTGTAAACCACTTTTTACTAATAAATAACTAAGATTATACTTTGATTTCTAATTGAATATTTAGTTGGTAAACATGTATAGGTTATTTTGTGTAACCCGTTAAAATTTACTTAGAAATTTACAATTTTGATTGTTTGTTTAAGAATGAATTATAAATAATTTATACGTTAAAGTAAGTACTTTGTATAGTTACTTTTTTTAATTTTAAAATTTGACATTATGAAAATAGTTATTATCCCTTTTATATGTAACTTTTAGTACTTTATTTTTAATATGTTTATTTTTATATTTTATGAGTCACAAATTATTAATAATTTTTTTGAAAGAGTAACAAAAGTTCTTGTAAATGAAAAGTATTTGTTTAAAATAATAAATCAAATCCTTATTGTAACCATTGGAAATCGTTTGTTTCTTGAATCTTGATAATGTCTGGATATTAGTTTACCCCAACTTGTTACTAGAAAATGAATTCAAATAACCATATTTTAAAATCACACAACTATCGACACCCATCTATAATCTTTCAGTTATCAATGACTAAAAATGGCATCATGGAAACATAGAAAGACAAATTGACAAGGATTATACCAAAATTGGATAAACAGGAAATCATCCGAAAAGTTTTTAGATGGCTAAAGAAGTACAAGAGGCAATACAAAGTGCGGCCTTGATTAAATAAGCTCGATAAAAGCCATGGGTGCATTGTCTCCTCACCTTGCTGATTATTCTTTCCGGAACCTCTCCATTCATCTCATCAACATGCTCCCTCATGGAACTGGACCTTGCTTTTGTAGTCTTCATGCGTCCATAATTTAGCAGCTAATTTGTCAGGCCTCGTGAAACCTTGCGCTGATCTTGGGACCTATTCAATTTAGGCACACTAAATAACAAGAGATTGTATATAAACATGGGTCTTGTCTTTTGACATGGTGTGATTGTTTCTCGTCTTTGTGAGTACTGTCATTCATAATTCTCATCATCATTAGCATCATGGATTCTACTAGCAGTCTAGTTCATGCCATGAATAGCATCACCCTGGATGAAGAGGAAGAAGGAGGTTTGGCAATAGAAGAGGAAATTACACCTGGTAATGAGCAACTATTCAGTGGTTTTGACGCAAAACTTTGCGTTGTTGCACGATTTATATCAGATGGGCACGTGGATTTCCCAGCCATGCAACAAACCTTGGCAGCACTTTGGAAGTCAGGTATGGGTGTATATATGAAAGATCTTGAAGCCAATCTTTTTCTATTCCAGTTTTATCATGAAGTAGATGTCAAAAGAGTTATGGAAGGCTGCACATGGTCGTTTAATAGAAGAGAGTTGGTGATGTCTCATTTGAAAGAAGGCGAAAATCCACGCTGTATAGAGCTGAATACTATGGATTTATGGGTTCAAGTTTATGATCTCAAGGTGGGGTTCATGAGGTTCATGACAGAAAGAATAATCAAAGAGGTTGGTAATTATATTGGTAAATTCGTGGCTTCTGGTCCTAGTAATTTTACGGGAGTTTGGAGAGATTACTTTCGTGTGCGTGTCACTATTGATGTCACAAAACCTCTCAAACGAAGAATGAAAATCAGGAAGACAGGAGATGAGTGGTTTTGGATATCGTTCAAGTATGAGAACGTTCCAACGTTTTGTTTTATATGTGGGATATTAGGTCACTCTGAGAAGTTTTGCAGTCGTTTGTTCGCAACACCAGAAAAGGATATTATCAAACCATATGGAGATTTCATGCGAGCACCATTTAAGAGACATGTGAAACCTAGCTATTGGTGCGAAATGGCTCCGTAATGAAACTGATGGTGGCGAACGGAATTCGAATTCAGGTGATTACCAATCCCAGTACAGAGGAGGTGTTAGTAATCAGGATCCACAATTTACTCCATCAAATCAGGGGGTAGTTCACAATGGAGGGAATATCGGAGGAAATGAATTTCAAAATGTTCAAACAAGCGGGATATCAGAGATAAGGAATCCACAGGATGTTAGCCCAATAATTCCGCCAACTAATGTAAGGAAATAAGTTACTATCATAGAAACTAAGAAGCGTAAAATAGGTGAAGTCTCGGGCTTAGATGATCCAATGGGCCTCAATACTGAGGTAATTATGGACTCAGACGAGGAAACTTTAGAACATGTAGGCCGAGGAAATAATACAATCTCAAAAAACGGGGAAGATGCGAGTACTCATGGGAGTGCTCGCCTAGGATTATGAGTATTATCAGTTGGAATTGCCATGGGCTTGGGACCCCATGGGCTTTACAATTCCTTAAGGAGATTATTCTCCAGAAGAAACCCGATTACATTTTCTTATGTGAAATTATCTGCAAAAATAAAACAGTTGAGAAGGTGAGGAATCTGTTAGGCTTTGAAGGAATGATAGTGGTTGAGTCACAAGGTCATGGTGGGGGGTGGCACTTCTATGGAGGAATAAAGATGAGGTTTCGCTAAATTCTTTTAACAAAAATCATATAGATGTGAATGTCTCAACAAAAGAAGGTCATAGATACAGATTAACTGAAATCTATGGAGAACCAGATAGATCAAAGCGAAAGGAAACCTGGGATTTGATAAGAACATTGGCAAGTAATAATTCTCTCATGTGGTGTTTAATAGGTGATATGAACAACGTTTTATCACAAAGTGACAAAAAAGGTGGAAGACCTTATCCTCAGCGATTATTGCAAGGTTTTCAAGAAGTATTAAATGACTGCGAGCTGATCGATATGAGTTTATGTGGGTATCAGGTGTGGAACGTGGTTTTGGTGTACAACAAAACATATCGAAGTGCGTCTTGATAGAGCACTTGGATCCCAAAATTTTCATAACTTGTTTAAGGTCGCTAAACTCAAAAATATAGAGGTTTCAACCTCTGATCATTGTCCGATTTGGCTGGAGCCTTTATGTGCACACAAAAAATTCGTTTTGAAAACGCTTGGTTAGGAGAGCCAATGTGCTATCAACTGGTAGAAGATGTGTGGAATAGTAACTCTAGTAGTTCTTTCTATGACAAAATCTCACAATGTTCTGAAATAATGTCAGATTGGGGGAAAGAAATCACAGGCAGCTTCAAAAGACGAACAAGTCAAAGCAAGAAAATTCTGAAAGCTCTTAAAGGAAGAAGGGATGCGGAGTTGATTAAGGCAGTGCAAGAGGAGAAAAAGAATCTGACAGAAACTTATGCCCAACAATTGTGGTTACGTGAAGGAGATCAAAACAGCAAATATTTCCATGCAGCAACTAAAAATCGAAGAAAGGTAAATCAAATCAATTCGCTGCAAGATAGAAATGGTTGCAAAGTAGAGTGGGGCTCAGGTTTAGCAGCTAATTTAGCAGCTAGTTTGTCAGGCACACTAAATAACAAGAGATTATGGATTATAGATTACATGAATCTAACACCAGAAGAAGACGGAAAAGATATATACACAAGAGTCTATACAATAAAAATGATCCAAGATACATCACAAGCCAGCACGGACTGATCTTAAAGACAATACTAGTAGATATTAACAACAATCATGCAATTTCTTTTTATGATTATAGTGCACCTTTTCCTTTCTGCATACATCAAGATTGTCCGAGATCGAGTTTTCAGCAATAACTTTTCCTCGATGGTCTCAATTCCCCAAAATACAGCCATTTATTAAGATGAATTAAGATTCATAGAATCTTGATGCATGCTTCTTGTAGCATGATTTGCAATAACTAATCACTGAACCAATGTTTTCTGTATAAGAAATTGAATGCCACAGAAAGTCTTGTCAACTGCCATCTAACAAAACGTAGAACCAATTTTACATGCATTTTCATATGAAATACATAAGGAATTTTACCAAGTATATTAAGCTAACATCATTAAAGTCACAGTAATAACCTTTAACTAGAATTTCAGCGGATTTAAAGTCTAACATGGGGTGCAAAAATGCAGAGGATTTATACCAACATAATACATATGTTTGTACATGGCCACACGCTATAAATATAGACAAAGACTGAGAGGGAGCACCTTGTAGTAGTACTACCAGTACCACCAAGATATAACGTCTTAATATATTTAGTGTTACAAAGTAGCTTTTTTGCGACTTGTATTACCAGCCACATTTTCTCAAATTAACAAACACTACAACACTACTATTGAAGCGGTTCTTAACAGAATTCCACACGACAATGCTTAAGCTTAAGCAAAGACCCAAACATTAACCACCACACAACTGCCTCAATAGTTTATATTTGCCTCGATAAGACTAAAAAAAATTGTAAAAGTGAGAAAACCCTACTGACAGTATATAGTGGTAAGCCAAGCTGGACTGAACATGTTGGAGCTGATATGTGTTTGCAATCAGTCTCAGTTAATTGACAGCACTACGTTTAAGCAAGTAATTGTATTCCAAATATAGAACAAAATAGGCACAAAAATAAAGAGCCAAATGTGTAGACACTTCATTTGTGTAATTCATTTGACAAACTATGGCCTCCAAGCAAGAAAAGTATGGAATAAGCTCCATTACAATCATGAAGAGAATATTAACGCTTTCACTTTTGAAAAAAGACAGAAACGGTATTAGTTTGCCGATCAAGGTAGGAAACAAAATTATTTTGCTTAAATTTCAAAAAAAAAAATACTCCTTGATATCAGAAACATAGATTGGGATGAGTAAAACATGACAAACAAGTTCATAACTATTACGCATAATGTGCCATGGCTAAACAATATCACAACAACCTACTTCAGCCTATCGAAAACATAATATATGAAACTGAAATATGCATCATGTGCTACTACAAGCACAGGGCCCAAAGATGAACCAGTGATATCATACATGGCTCAACTTAGAGTTGAAGCATAAAAATCCAGGCGATTCAAAAGGTAAGCGCATAGTTCAAATGTAGATAAAGAACTCTCAAATTATTCTTACATGTGAAATATAGAATCCATGAGCATACCGACCACGAACTACTAATCTGTCCTCAGGGGTTCCCAGAATCAAATTTAAAGCTTCACCGAACACGTTCTCTTCCGGTCCAAAATTACAGTTCAGCAGATCATCATACTTATCATCTTCAGCTGAATGCTCTCCGATCTTATTAATGGCAAGATAGACCCCTTTCATCAGAAACCCTGACTTGGGGAGACGCAACTCTGGTACCTCGACAAACTTAAAACTTGTTCGCCTTTCTGCAAACCTATTGTTCCAAACATCCAAAAGATTGGTATATGTTCTGGTATCACCAAGCTCTGAATTTCTGAAATAAACCTTGCCTTGTCTTTTCGAATCAGTAATTACAACACTCTCAACCATTGGATGCCCAACTGCTAAAAAAATACGCCACATATTTGGGTCCACGATGTGCCTGAAAATTGTCCCAGTTTTTGTATTATTTATTGTTCGACTACCAGCAGCAATAGCACTAGCACCAGTAGAAGAGAGTTTGGTAATAGAATTGTATGCTAGGCACGCACATGTATAAGTATTGGATCCGAACACGGCTTTCCATTGGAGAATAGATTCTTCGCATTCCTCTTCAACAAATTCAAGGTGGAGGGATCGAATATTCCAGAAGCTTCTAAGGGCTTTGTCGACATACATAACTTGACCCTTGAAAAATTCAAATTGGGATCTGTATTCTGGTAGGGGGATGGAGAGAGTGCCCGAGGAAATGAGAGGAATTAACAAAGCAAAACGCTTTGAGATAAGCATGCACTGGCACAAAAATTTGAGGTCACCACTTACCATTGACAAGATTAAAATCAAAAGATCATCAGTAAGTCGGGGAAACAAATCTTCATTCGCAAAATCTTCAAATTCGTTTCCATGCCTGTCCATGAGTATGAAAAGAAAGAAATGCCAAACTGATTTTGGTTACGCTGCGGCGCTAGGTAGTTTCAAGATATAATTTAGGGTTCTTTTTTGGGCCTTAAATATAACTCACAAAACCCGACTTATTTAAAGAGGGACATTAAAACCAAATATTGACGGTAATTTTAAATTGTGAAATAATAGTCGAAACAACTTTCAATTCATATTAGCTCCTTTAAATAGTATTATCTTATATCTAACCAGATGAACTTGTCAGAAACAAAAAATCTAATAAGATTAGATTTAATATTTGAATTTGTTGAAATATAATATAAGATCTATTTGGGGCCTTCATCTAACACCTTAAGGTTTTAGAGCGATTATTTACTTAGCATGGTATCAGAGCTCTGGTCGGTGGGGGTCTAAGTTCGAGCCCTTGTCACCCCCAATATTCTCACATTATTATGGAGGGTCGGTGGGGGTCTAAGTTCGAGCCCTTGTCACCCCCAATATTCTCACATTATTATGGAGACGAAGGCAAATTAATGCCCCAAAGTTGGGCTCCCGTGATCCACTCTTCGACCCAAAAATGGGCTTTCGAGTAAGGGGGAGTGTTGAAATATAATATAACATCCATTTGGGGTCTTTCTCTAACACCTTAAGATTTTAGAGCGATTGGTTATTTAACATAAACACTAAATAACACTCCCTTCCAACTCAACTCAAGTAGCATAAAATTATTGTTTGTCACTTCTGGTGATTGGATTAACCTCCCATTTCCAAACGTGTCAATCCAATTACAACCAAAAAAAGTAGTTTTAGTCTCATACGGGTCTAGTTAGGTACAACGTCAGAAACAAACCCAATTTAAGGAAGTTTACTTGTCCAGCTCAGATAAGTTTGGGAGTATCCAAATTTCGAACAAGTTTGGCTCAAAACTAGCCATTGTTGTCACCACCGTCCACGTTGCTACATGCGCTAAATGTTTATATACAACACCTGTGTGGGAAAAGAGTTTTTAACATTCACTCTAAAAAACTTATCTACTATTCCAATTCAAAATAATATTGTAAACAAATTTATATTTAATTTAAATAATAGAAATCACTTCTTTTACAATATTATTTTAAACTATATATTCAGTGCTTAAAATGTATTGTCCTATGAGGTTTAGAAATTAAGGGTCCCACATCAATATGTTAGATATAATTTTGTGAATGAATTACATTATACAAGTAAGGTTCCATGAATAATCACTTTAAAAGGAGATGTGGAGAACAAAGATCTTGTGATGCAAAATCCTCATCTTGTCCAACGAAAAAAATAACATTGCGTGAAGATAATAAAGGTGTTCATTTAAGGATAACAACGTGATTTCCGTAAGAAGGCCAGAGCCAACCTCCGCGAAAGAGTTTCAATAACACTTTCTGACCAAAAAATATAATTCGGATGAAAATTCTAGTAAAAAATTATGGTATAACATCTTCATTTCTCCGATTAATAGAAGTTCTCATCAGAATGTTTGTCTAAATACATTTATGTATAATAGTCCAAATAACAATACATAATATAAGCTATAATAATTGATTATATGATATACAAATATTTCATGATACTTTGTTTTTCAGTCACAAAGTACATACATTATGTGTAATTATGTCTATTTGTGTTCAAAACTCCAAAAAATGATGGTGCATAATTTCTCCAAAGAATGAAGGATATGATATTGATAATATATATGCATCTATAGATATGCAAGACAAAGTATGCCTAAACAAAAAATGAACAAACGCGATGGGGGGGGGGGCTGTATATGATAGGCCCATATAGAGTCTTCTTCTACCAAGAATCGTACTACTTTCTTTGTATACATATTTTTTGTATCCTAGTATATCTTGCTCTTATCAAGAATCAAAACACTTATAATATACAATCTATAATCCCTAGCCTTGTTATATACATTATTTTACGCATGTGCATATTTATATATATACATAGGAGAGAGATGGGGTTGATAAAAGGCTTTCGGCTAGAATGTGAAAAATAAATAGGAAAAAGAAAGAAAAGAGAGAGCATAAAACAAAAAATAGATTAAAAAACAAATAGAGGAAGATGGAAACAAGAGAATCGGATAACTAAAAAAAAGAGGGAGGAAGATGAAAACAAGGGAACTTGAAGAAACAAGAGAAGTTGTTTGGTGAAGTTACAAAAGAGTCGTCTGCGAAATTGCAAAGTTGTTATAGGGATCCAAATTTTTCATCTGGCAGTACGTCCAATAATCATAAAGTGCTCGGCTCATGTGAGATTCATGCACTAAGGCTCACATCACAACAGCCGCTTGACATGATTAACCGCCATAGGTTCCCCAATAAAATCCTCCTCGTTCATTCTGACGGATAAATAAAGTCATAGATTACGATTTTTACATGAAATGGGTCATTTTTTAATCCATAAATAATTATTTTTTATTTCATAAATCATAAAAGGGTTTACAACTATAACTATTAAAGACGCTTATGAGTGCTTTGAAGGGGTAGCTACAGTGTTGGCTGTCATACTATGGTTCATTATATCGAATTTACCTTTAAAACTTTTATTCTTGCATCTATATCAAAAGGACTACAAAACTCGAGAAACAAAAATATCAAACTCCCTGACCAGTTGCGTCTTCGGAAACTACCTCTTTGTCTTGTAGACTTGTAGTAATTGTAACTCTCAGTTTGCTTAACCCAAAGATAAAACTAATAATGTGCCCATATGAAAGAACCAAAAATGACCCATTCTCAAATACTTGTAATCCTAAATTAGTAGGGACCTAAAACCAAACTCAAGCACAACATTATCTAAATGGAGTTTATCCAAAATGTCTTGGGTCAAAAAATGTCAAAAAAATGGAGTTTATCCAAAATGTCAACATTATCTAAATGCAGTTTATCCAAAGCCTAAGTCAAAAAATGTCTCTTTGACATAGGCTCTAGTGTTAACCTTTTACCTCTCTCATTTAACTTGGCTTAGGTGCCCCTCTTTGATTGGCAAATCGCTCTACCAACGTGCCAGAAGGTATTATTGAGTATGTCATCATTAAAGTAGGCGAAATCAATATCACGATTCCCCGTTGATTTTGTCGTGCTTGAAACGCCACCTTTCTCTAGCACCAACGATCAAATCCATGTCATTCTTGGTCACCCACTCTTGCTACTTCAAATGCGATCATTAACTGACGAAATGGGTACATGGAAATATCTTTTAGAAATATGATTGCCAATTTAAATATCATTAATTTCACTAATCAGCATTTAGAATCACTAGATGAAGATACTCGTGAGGTACGTGCTGATTTAACTTGAATATTTAATTTTTATCAATTTTTTATTTCATCTTATGCCTATGCATATAGTTAGACAATTCCAGTTCATTCTTGCATTAAGTAATTTCAGACAAGATATCAAACAAGTTGAGAGTTATTTCTGTAAAAAGTTTGGGTTCAAAGTTATGGAACCGATCCTACTCACTTTGAGACTGCGCTTGGAGTCTTGGACACTGTTTTCAGGCACTTCTATAATTTAAAGCTTGTTCTCAGAACAAAACTAGGCTAGACTCAAATCAGACTCTTACTGCTGCGATTTAGATTTTGGTTGAATTGGACTGATCAAGGCCTCTATTAGCGTCAACCATATTCATACAACAACAGTCCAAAGCCCTCCTTCATGACTAGATGACTAGTTGGGCATGGAATGAAAATCTCAGCTGAGATCGGGCCAGTACCAGACTGCCGGTTTGACCTTCGAAGATATTGATCTAAAGCTAGCAAATTGATGAAGATGCACAATTACAGGTGAACTCATAAACAATCAAAATTTAACAACTCTGACTCTAATCCAGATAAAATAGACCTTAAGTTATTTTTTCCGGAAAAAAAAATCAATTGAGAGTTGCACTATATTGTTAATATTACCTCCTTTATGGTTCAAACCACTAACAAAACTGATCAAATTCATTGATCAAAATCGAAAAAATCAGTCAACAAGAACCGCAGATTAAATTACCTGGACACTAATATACTATACAGAATGATGAATGAGATAATTTGCATCAGAATGATGAATGAGCTCATATACAATTCTCAAAACTGTTGGATTTTAAAGGATGGTAGACAATATAAATCCCTTAAATAAACACACAAACAAGGTTTTAGAAAGTTTAACATGAAGTAAAAAATAGAGGCGCATGAGTTTAAGGATGCAAGAAAACACAGACACACATAGCAAAATTAAAAGAGAATAATAATAGAAACAAATTCAACAAAATTAAAAGGGCAAGGGGGTACCTCGACGGTGGAGATTGAAGAGGAGCGAGACCAGAGAAAGAACTCCGGTGATCATTGTAGGAATTATAATTGAAAATTGAAAAATAATTAACAAATTTTTACAAAACAAACGTCAAGGGAATCAACCCATTTTTCCTTCCCTTTGTAAATTACTTCAACCAAACGTCCATTTAGATTAATTTCAAGTCATCCGAGACTTCTTAAGATATATTAAAACTCACCTGAGATTCTTTTTTCCTATTCATGTTCACTAATTAACTTGAATATAAAAATTAAGTATAAGATTATATAAAAATTGTTAGATATTTATAAATATTTATAACATAATACTTTAGGCTAGATAGCATACCTACTTTAGGCTAGACAGATTAGCATAATATTTATAAAGTTACAGATTTTTAAACTGGACATGTGAGTGGTAATATTAGTTATCGAGGGAAGCTTTTGATCACCAATATGAAGCATAATGTGACAAACATAATGTGCACAATCATATGTCATAAATAAAGCACAACAGAAGAACAACAAATTAACTGAATATAAAGATCAAACATAATCCAAGATATTTTAAAATTTAATAATTTTATTACTATATAAAATATTTACAAAAGAACTAATTTATACGTGACAAAAAATAAACAAAAAATACTATATTAACAAAAAATAATGAATAATTAATTAGTCATGACTAAAATAATGGGTAATTTTAAAAAATTATTCATTTATAATATATTAAACTTTTCAAAATAATCATATTATTTTAGAAAATCATTAAATTTAAAACATCATAACTAAAAGAAGAATACATTATGTAACAACAAACAAATAATCTTTATATTTGTCAAACATAAAATATACATAACTAAAGAAAGAGATTCCCGGAGAGTAGTAGTCTAAGAATACATTTTAAGAATTTATAAACTATATAAATTATGAAATATAAAATCTATGCATGTAACTGAGATTGAGATTGCATTAGCACAGAAAATTAATACCAACAGATTGATCATGGTCACCTGTTAGGTCATAGTAAAGTTAACATGATCACCTATTAGGTCAAGCTCTGTACATGTAGTATGCTTACCGGTTCTGTTTAAGTGTATAAAATACAATAACAAAAGAATGAATTGTATATATATGTGTGTGGAATATATAATATGAATGATTAAGTTATTTATTCATTGTATCTAAATTATTTAAGTTAACTATATAAAGTGTACAAGAATATACATGCATGTATACATAACATGTCTAAACGTTTAAAATATTGCACAAAAAACTAGAAAGTAATTCAATATTCACAGTTTGGCACAGAAAAAGAGGAGGGTTATTTGTGTAATCTCTGTGAACTGCATTCATTAATTTTGAACTGCATTCAGAAACTATGTACATAAAAACCTAATTATTGAAAAACATAAATACATGTGTAGGGTTAGGCTCAAGAGAGAAACAATCACTAAAAAAGAACTTTAGAATTATTATAAGCCGTTGGATTATTACTAGATCAACTGTTCAGATTCAACTCATTTTTATATACAAAATCTTATAAGGGTATTCTTGGAATAAAAGGATTCTACTGCCGAACCTATTTTGTTTCATAGTATAAATACAGTGTTATGCAGCTGAATTTTAAAAGTTATGCATATGGACTTCAAAGTTCTACAACTGAACTTACTTTTTTCCACAAAGTTCTACAAGTGAACTTGATTATTTTTATAATGTTCAGCTGTTGAACAATGTTATTCACATTATTTTCATACCATAACTTTCGTGTTCTACCGCTGAACATAAAAGTCATGCAATCGAATTTGAAATCAAACACATAAATTTTAAAGTTCTGCAACTGAACTTACTTGTATTTAAATGTTCAGCTGCTGAACACTGTTATCTGATATTGTGTTTATACAATAACTTGAATATTTTCACAAAAAATGATAAAAATAATTGGGGAAATTTTATGATGATGATGGAGAATTTTGTGATCGATATCGGTGTATGATTATTATCGTTAATAAAATATTAATTAGCTCTAAATTATGTATTTTGTGTTTTTGGACAACTTTACCCATGACCTTCATATAATAAATATATATTATTTTAAAAAATAAGATAGAGTTCTAAGGGTTCTAAGGTTAAGGTTAAGAGTTCTACAAGGAACATGATATTTTATTCATGAACTAGTTTACTAAAGCGTGCTTCGTAGCCATCTGATAGTAATTTCTCAATTTTTAAAAAAAAACATTATACAAATTGTTTTTAAATTAAATAAATAATTATATTTCTAACATAAGGTTTTTTTTATTTTCCATGTCATATTGGTTATTCACGAAAATTATGAATAAATATAGAAAAAGGTAATTGTTTAATGTTTTTATTATTTTAATGTTATGTTGAATATTATTATGCTGATTACCATTTATATTTTTTTTCAAAATTTAAATTCTAATTTGTATTTTAAAATACATAATATGATATTAATATTTAATTCTAACATATAATACGTACCGCCCTCTTTTTAAAGATGTTTACTCCCAATGAGTCGCTCTCTCATTATTACCAAATTTAACATATAATATATTAATCTATTAAATAAATTACATGATTTTCAAATTTGTTTTGTACTATTAACATATAATACAATAGTTAAAAAACTCATCTTTATAGTCTTGAAGAGTTTTAATTGTTTTGTTTTAGGAGTTTTGGACCAGAACATATTTAATAACGATGAGATGTACTATATTGAAAAATCAGAGAAAATTCGGAAAAAAAACACAAAAAGATAAAATAAATATACCAAAGATTTTATCTAAATAATATTAAAATTAAACTATATATTTACTTTTCTTCAATAGTAAAGATTTTAAAGGCAAGAATATTAAAATTGTATATTTAGTTTCTTCTAGTAGTTAGATTTAAAAGGCAAATGAGACTTTTTCTAATCTTTGCTATTATTAATTCAAAATTTTAAAAAAATTAGTGGCCTTCTCCATATAAGTAGATTTATATCTTTTAGAATACTTGTCTTTTATAAGTACTACATTTTCTACAAATTAGAAATTAAAAAGGGAAATATCTCTTTTTAATATTTAAGATTGAGGTGCTCTACAAAAGTAGATTAAATTGTATATTTACCTGCCTCCATCAGTAAAGATTTTAAAGGCAAGAATATTAAAATTATATATTTACTTTCTTTAATTAGTTAAGATTTTAAAGGCAAATTGTATATTTAGTTTCCTCTGTTATTATAGATTTAAACGACAATTGAGACTTGTTAGGCTCAAGACATGTCTGAATACCACTATTAACAAGCCTACACTATGTGACTATGTCACATTACATGACCTAGTGAGTTCTATCACTGGGATATAGTATAGGTCTCTAAATGTACTTGTCTTGTTCTCATGAACATTAGCTTGATCATGTATGCTCAAAGTTATAATGAGCTTAGTAAAGTTTCTTGCATCTAGATTGTATATAGGCCATTGAATAATTGTCCTGGTAGAAGATCAGAAGTGTTCATGCAGCAGGATAGAGATAAATAAGGCTATGAAGAAATAAGTTACAGAAATTTGTTTAAGGCATTATATAGCAAAGTCAGAAGAAAGCTATGTCGTGAAGTCACCAATATCCATGTCGTGAAGTACTATATCGCATAGTCCATTTTGTACTATGTCGAGAAGTCCTCAAGACACATGTCGTGAAGTGTTGAAGTCAGCAAAGTCAAAGAAGCCTAGATCGTGAAGTCCTCAGAAGCCCTATGTCGCATAGTCTTCAAATGACCTATGTCGCATAGTCTTCAAATGACCTATGTCGCAAAGTCTTCAAAGGCTATATCGCGAAGTCCTCACAAGTGAGATCGCGAAGTCAGGAATGAAGTGGAGTTCACGATATCAACACTTAGCCGTTTACAACAAGACAAATCAAGGTACAGAATCAAGAATCAAAAGAGACAAATACTGAAGCATTTGTTCTGGCAAGGTGGTCCAAAGAACATATGGCAAATCTACAGCTAAACTTGGAGAGAAAGATAAGAGACAAGCAGCTACAGAAACGGGAAAGACTCCGAAAAGCAGGTGGTCCTTCCTGACACAGTTAACATCTTATGGCAGGACAAGTTGGACTTTCAGCAAGGGGTTAACTGTGTAAAAATAGGAGTGTGCACTAGGTTGTAAAGGGCTTATATATATCATGCACATCCTATTGTAAGCTGCAGAAGAGAGATACACATAGTTATTTGCTAAGCTCTTTTCTCTGTAAGCAAGCAAGTTCAAACTGTTCTTGTTTAGAAGCCAGAAATTCTATTGTGAATTTCTTGGAAAGCTGTAGTATTTAATTTGCTTATACAAAGTAGATTAAAGTGATTGTGTGTGTTATTTACTTTCTGCATATTACATATCATAATCATATACAGTCTGTTACTTAGTTTTCAAGAATCGAAAAATATATCAAACTATCCATTCACCCCCCCCCCTCTGTCTAGTTTCTAGTAGTATTCATTTCTAACAAGTGGTATCAGAGCGTAGGCTGTTAACGTACAAACAGGAAAAGATCAAGAATGAGTTCACAGAAACTAAGCAGTATCAAGATTCCCCCCTTTAACAAGGAGCACTACAGTTTATGGAAGAAGAAGATGTTGCTTTTCATCAAAGCTTCTAACCCCATGTATTTAGATATTCTAAAGCATGGTCCCTTCATTCCAATGATCGAGATTGGTGAAACAACCATTGGCACTGAGATTGTACCAGCAAAACATGTGCCCAAAGATCCCTCAAAATACACTGATCCTGAAAAGGAAAAAGTTGCACTGGATGGACATCTTCAACTTATCATTTGTGAATCTATGGACTTCAACATGTATGGCACTGTTGCTCATTGTACTAGTGCCAAGAAGATGTGGGATCTTATAGAAGTGCTCTGTGAAGGAACTACTGAAGTAAGAAAGAACAAGAAGCAGATTCTTGTTTCACAATATGAAGCCTTCATGGCTCAGCCAAAAGAGGGAATCACAGAAGTGTTTGAGAGATTCAACAAGTTGATAAACGAGCTCAAACTCTATGACAAACACTATGAAACAGAAGAGCTCAATATGAAGTTTCTACTAACTCTTCCAGATCACTTGGAACCAAGAATCTCTTCCCTAAAAGAAAGAGATCTAACAAAGATTGGTTTTGATGTGTTATATGGTGTTTTGAAGACATATGAGTTGGACCTGTTTCAAAAGAGATCTATTCAAGCAAAGCAAGGATTAGTAGCTAATGAAGAAATTGATAGACTAACTGCTAAGAATGTTGAGCTTACAAAAGAATGAGAAACTTGAGTTAATGGCTGTGAACCTGGATGGTTTGAAAAAGGAGGTTGAGTATCTTAAAAACAAAGTGATTTGTGCTGAGCAGATAGAGAAAGCCCTTAGGGAACAAATTGCTGAAACTGAACTGAAACTAAGAAGCTTCAAAAACTCCTCTGAACTTATTCAAACCTATCACAAGGAACACACTGAAGACTGCAAGGTTGGAGTTGGTTTTGACTATGATAATGACAAGGGAAGGAAGAAGGTCAAGGGCAAAGGAAAGGAAACTTTTACAAACAAAAATGCCCCAACCATACTATCAAGTGTTGAACAACCCATCTTCAGAAAGAGTGCTGTTGAGTTTGATGAGGAACTACTGATCATCAAGCAACAACTACTTGAAGAAGATGAGGCTGCTAAGAACACTTCTTCCTTTCCTGAACTTGTCAATCAGAAAGAGACCAAAGACAATCTTGTCAAGAGTCCTAAAGCAAAGAAAGAAGTTGTTAAGAAAAGGAAACAAAACAGAAATGGTAAAGTGGGTGTTAACAAGGGAAACAACTATGCTTATGTGCCAAATGCTCCCAGGAAACAATGTCAAAAATGCCTATATGTTAATCATTTGACTCATAAGTGTAGTAAGCCTGATATTGTTGAAGTTGACAACCTGAGTAACCATTCTGCTAGCATAAATTCTAGTCATGATTCCTTCTGTGGTAAGCCAAACTGCATGACATGCTATGTGACTGTGATTGCTAACTGTTTATCTCTTAAACATAAACTTGACTCTGCACAATCTGGTGAATCACACACACATATGCATTCTCATAGGACAGGGTCCCCAATCAGGGTTGAGAAGGTGAAAACTTCATGTGAGCCTAAGAGTGTAAACTCCAAAGCCACAGAAAAAGTGAAGTCTCCTACTATGAGAAATGCAATTTATGACAGAAGAATTATTAATCAAAATGTTTCTAAATCAACTGGACCCTACCAAGTGTGGGTACCAAAAACAACTTAGTCATTTTGTGAATGCAGGGCAACAGGAATAAAAGAGTCATATGGATCTTGGACAGTGGATGCTCAAGTCACATGACTGGTGATATAGCCCTGCTATCACATTTTGAGGAAAAGGCTGACCCATCAGTAACCTTTGGAAAAGACAACATTGGTTATACAATGGGATATGGCAGTGTTAAATCTGGAAATGTCATTATTGAAGATGTAGCATTTGTTGAAGGACTGAAGCACAATCTCTTGAGTATTGGACAATTCACCAACAGAGGTTTCAAAGTGGAATTTGATGAAGACCTTTGTTCAATCTCAAAAAGGGAAAGTGGTGAAGTTGTTCTAACTGGTGTGAAGAAAGGAAGCTTGTTTGTAGCCAATCTCAAGGCTGCAGATAAGGGAGAAGTCTGTTGTTTCTACACTAAAGCCACAAATGAGGAATTCTGGCTATGGCACAAAAAGCTGTCTCACTTGAATGTTCAGGCAATGAACTCTCTAACCAAGAGAGAACTTATCAGGGATTTGCCTGCCTTGGAGTTTGTGCAAGATGGAGCATGTGAAGCTTGTCAGAAAGGAAAAATTAAAAGATCCAGTCACAAGAACAAATTGCTCAATACAAATTCAAAACCTCTGCAGCTAATTCACATGGACTTATTTGGCCCTGTGAATGTAATGTCCCTCTCCAAAAAGAAATATGCTCTAGTGATGGTAGATGACTATTCAAGATATACTTGGGTGGAATTCCTATTCTCCAAGGATGAAGCACCCCAAGTCATAATAGAGCATATCAAGAGAGTTGATAAAGAAGCACAAAGCACTGGTTCCTCTGTAGTTGCTTTGAGAAGTGACAATGGGACTGAGTTCAGAAATTCAACATTGTATGAGTTTTGCAAAGATAAAGGAATTTCTCAACAATTCTCAGCTCCTAGAACACCTCAACAAAATGGAGTAGTTGAGAGAAAGAATAGAACTCTCATTGAAGCTGCAAGGACAATGCTGCTGGATGCAAAGCTACCCACTAGCTTTTGGGCTGATGCTGTTAACACAGCATGCTATGTGCAAAATAGAACATTAATCAATAAGAAGTCTGGCAAAACTCCTTACTCATTAATGACTGGAAAAAGAGCATCCTTCAAGCACCTGCATGTGTTTGGAAGCAAGTGCTTTGTGATGAAAGATACCTCTGAGCATGTTGGAAAATTTGATGCAAAAGCATTTGAAGGTATCTTCATTGGATACTCTCTGGAAAGGACAGCATACAGAGTATTTGTACCTGAGCAACACAAAGTCATGGAAAGCATGGATGTTACCTTTGATGACAAGAAAACTCCTGGACTGAAAACAAGTGATCAAGACAGTGTGCCATTGAGATTTGAGAATCAAGGTTATCTTGAGGATTCTGAAAGTGAAGATGAACCCCCTGTTCAAACTATTCTAGAGAATGAAATCCTTGAAGTTGACAATCTTCTTCAAACACCTGTGCAAGGGTTCACAAACACAGGGGGAGAAGAAGAGAATGCACCTATCAACCAAAATGAGTTTGGAACAGATCAAGGAAATGAACAGGGGCACACAAGGAAATGGGACAGAGCCCACACTAGGGATCAAATCATTGGAGATCCTAGTGAGGGAGTTAGAACAAGAAGTGCAACATTAAATACATGTCTGTATAACTGCTTTCTGTCACAAGAGGAACCTAAATTAATTGAAGAAGCTTTGAAGAATTCTGATTGGATTGTTGCCATGCAAGAAGAGTTGAATCAATTTGAGAAAAACAAAGTATGGGAACTAGTACCTCCTCCAAAAGGAAAGAATGTTATTGACACCAAATGGGTGTTCAGAAACAAAATGGATGAAGAAGGAGTGGTAATTAGAAACAAAGCAAGGCTGGTTGCCAAAGGATATTGTCAACAAGAAGGCATTGACTATGATGAGACATTTGCACCTGTAGCTAGACTGGAAGTCATCAGAATCTTCCTGGCTTTTGCAGCTCACTCAGATTTTAAGGTGTATCAAATGGATGTGAAAAGTGCATTTCTCAATGGTGATCTTGCTGAAGAAGTTTATGTGGCTCAACCACCTGGCTTTGAAAGTGAAGACTTCCCAAACTTTGTGTATAGACTGCTCAAGGCACTCTATGGACTCAAACAGGCACCAAGAGCCTGGTATGAAACTCTATCTCAATTCCTTCTTGAGCATCAATTTACCAGGGGTACAATTGACAAAACCCTATTCTTCAAGAAGCATGGAAATGATATCATTCTTGTTCAAATCTATGTGGATGATATCATCTTTGGCTCTTCAAATGAAAAACTCTGTGAAAGGTTCTCTAAGTTGATGCAAAGCAAATATGAGATGAGTATGATGGGAGAGTTAACCTACTTTCTAGGCCTGCAAGTACATCAAAGGGAGGATG